>JASFXZ010000029.1:7287675-8487675 GCA_032209605.1 Mactromeris polynyma
AAACATGTAAGTTACATATACTTATTTAAACCACAAATCGAGTTCTAGCACAATTCTAAGTTGATAAAAAAGCTAGCAACTGCGCCAGTACAGATCATGTTTCCGTGGAAGCCTGTTATTGGTTTTCACGAACTGCCGTCGCGTATAAATAGGGTGATAGCGACCAGAAATCGTGGAACGCAAGAACAGTAGTTCCTTTCAAATAAGAGTTAATCCATCGTGATTATTGACGGATTATACACTAGCAAGGTGCTGTATCTCTATGCTTTATTTTTTTGTCATAATTACATGTTTTAGGAAGCGGCTAGAACAGTCTTATCTAAAAGTATCAAAGGAATAAACATTCCAAAACTCTATAAAACTGAAATGAAACTTTATTTATTGTTATACTTCTGTTGTTTTCATACTTTAAACTTTATAAAATATCCAATACCGCATTGCAGCAGTTGATGCTAAGACTAAAGATAGTATCATATAATGATCTGATCAAGTAATAATGATGACAAGACATGTACATTAAAATGTTGAAGAAATATTTAACGAAATTTATGAAACCTGTACAAGAAGATGAAAGTCATGTATGCAAAATTAATAAAGGGTTCCATCATCTCAATGGCTATGAACAGAAATACGCTACACCATATATAATAATACAATCTGTTGAACGACGTGAACATGTTTTAAAATGTTTAACCATTTGAACGCGAAATCTAAACGTTCGCTGTACAAATATTTTATGGACACTGCTATTGAATTTTTCTTTTTACACATGTTATAACTGAGGCCATCACAAACGCGCAGCACCTGCTCTATTATACCACCAGTTTCTATAGAATCACAAACCTTGTAAATAGTTGGATCATGGTAGAGAGATTTATCAAATAGTAGCAGCACCAAATCATATTCTAGCCCACATGCTAAATCTCTTTTAAGAAAACAAAAGCTCATTGAACGATAATTACTTTATGCAGCTGTAACAATTTGCCACATCTTCATACATGAATGTAACTAGAGTCGCACAGATGCACAAAACATCCATGACAACATTGGATCATAATGCAATAACAGAAAATTCATCGCTAGCAAAATAATTCAATTCTGTGCAATTTGTACAATTAACTCTACTTGATTTGTGTTCTTACGCGGCAATGAAAATGTCAAGATTAGGATTTTGATTCAGAGCATTTGTGTGAACTATGTCATCGCGTCAATCATTATTTCATGATCGTGAAAGAGTTACAAATTGCCGCATCAATTAATCCACGTCGCTGAAATGAGCAAAACCCAAACATCAGACCCCAAGTGATCTAACATAACGACGTCATTCAATTATGTGCAATGTAAACGAATAACTCTTCTCGATATGTGTTCCCACACGCCGATGTCGATGTCAATAATTAGTTTTGTTTCGTACGCAAACCATGCATTTTCATTCGCAGTTAATCAGAAGGTACACATGTAGCAATCGCGTATTATCTCGTAATTTTTGTATCGCTATAAAAATATCATATCATTTTTACTTGAAGACAGACATCAGAACAATCACAAGGTATTTAAGCAAACCACAGAGTCAGGAAATAACGACATATAATGTATATATGATGTGATGACACATAGCGACATATATACAATCATTCAGTTTGCTCTTAAATCTAGACATCCGTTGTTGGCAAAACACGGTATTCAGAAATTTAGATTTCTTGTTACGTTGCAATGCTTCAATAGTCGGCCAGACCATTCCTTGCACCCCTGTTTTCTTGCGCATTTATCCTTGCACCTCCTCAATGCCTGATGTTTTGTGGACTGTTGTTTTCCCACAGAGTTGTGTGAGGAGGCATTGTCTAGTGTATTTGGCGTTTCCAGTTGCAACTTATTCTCTCTTTCAAGATAAATGCAAGCAATCTCTGATCTTCTCCTTAAGGGGACTCAAAATATTTGACTTAGTTTAATGCTGATGATGCAGAATTTAATTGATTCGTGCGCATTTTACCGATAATAATCAATTAGAGCAAATATGCAATGCACCATCGTTCGTGTCCAATAACCGCCAATATACATACAGCAAACTTCAAATATTATAATGTTGATCATTCAGCTCATTTTTTACAATTTCTTCCTCAAATTGTATTGATTATATCAAACGCATTGAAAAAGCTACCATCACTATAGTTGTCGATGAACAATGGTCAGCTAATGTCGTTAAGTGTTCCTGTCAAACCCCAAACCGTGTCAGCTCATAAATAATTAAACACATTAGATTCGACCGTAATGACATGCTAAGATAAATTTAATTAACACATGACCACGTGTATTATATCTGCGGAACAGATCAAGTCGCAACCAATGCTCGACTACAGATGTATCATTTTGAGTTGCTTGTCAATGCTTTAAATAATAACAATTCAGAACGGATATTTCAGGTCACAGCAAATTAACTCGTGCTATCCTTGGCACTCGATCACGTTCTCATGTCTATAAAAGCTTCTTTTAAAGTCACACTAACGGATCATTATTTCCTCAATTAGGTTTGCTCTATTAGTTTTTCTGTCAGCAAGCTCTTTGTTCACCCGATGGCAAGCACGTTTAGAGAACACGGTCGAAATGGTAAAACTATTTCTTCGGCAAGTAGCCTCCTCTTTTCGGGCTGTTAACTGATCTACTTACACTTGAATGGCATAGCGTTAAAATGTTGAACATATTAGATAGAACATATTTAGAACATGCCTTGTTTTGTGTATTCTATTTATATGAATTAGTAAGAAAGCGCAATATTTGTATTTGGCAATCTTTGTTCTCAGATTTTTCTAGTTTTTTTGCGGCAATGTCGATTTACAATTCCAGTGACTTTTAAATGTCCATTATGGATTGATTTAATTATAAATACTGTTGAGTAGTTCAATCAACAAAATTATTGCAGACAAATTAACGTTTCTCGGCATCATAACAATCTCTGTAAAAAACTGATAAATCAGCAAACATTACCAAAGAACGCAACTCGGTAATAGTTTATTTATATTTTAATAAGACAATTCGTCGTCTGAAATTACCCAGACAGTACTTGTTATACCTAATATGAGACATGTCAGATAAGCCATAAAGTATCTTATTCAAAATACAGCTCAGATGAACAAGGATGCGCACGTTGGTGAAAAATGTAATATAGTATCAATATCACCGATCAATCGTCTCTCACATCATTCTAACATTTCTTTTTCCATTTATATGTTAATGAAAACGTGACGTTTATAATAAATAACTGCACGAAACGCTTCTAGATATGCAACGGTTGTTGCACTAAGCAATGCTATCACTTCACACTTATAGCATTTGAATTTGTGTATAGTGATGTCCGCGAATGCGAACAGGTGTATGAACTTTCAGGACCGTCAATGCCAATTTAGGTATGGAAATGTTCTCGTGGGTACAGCGTTAACTGCTGTTTGGGTTACATCACTATCAAAACACAACCGCGGCTATTTCTCCGTTGAGTTCACGGACACACACGAACAATTCAAACACCTATTTTGACATGAAATGGTCGATGTAATATAGTTATACGTTCGCGGTTAATAAAATCGCACTATACCATAAGGTCCTCAAGTGTAGCACTGTTTCTGTATACGGACCAATAGAATCAGAACAGTTGCCTACGCCTGACCAGTGTAACAAACATTGTATTTGTGTAGACTGTTCTTTTGAGCTTTGTTTGGTGTCAATTGCGGTCGATTTAAGTTTCCTGATCATTGTTTTTATCTATTAATGCATTGCATTCATCATGATTAGGTTGTCAGATTAAACAATTCCCATTATATATTTTTTTTTCTCCCGTAAGCTTGGAAGGTTTAATTTTCATTAATGCTAACAAAAAAGTTGGCTAACATTATAATCGGCAGTTCATTGATATTTTCAATAAAAGCATTTATTGCTTTTAGAAATAAATCGTTCATATCCAAATCAATCGCCTGTTTCGCTCGTAATTATGCATCGCTAACAAATGCCTTTGATTTTCAACTAGTACATATTCACTCAGATACAAACGCGCCTGATGAATTCCCTGTTTCATAATATGATTCCATCCGTCACAAGTCGAGAATATTACAGCCGGTGTTTGATCGTGTTGGCAGTAATCTCTGGAACCAGGCGCTTGGATATGTTTTAAAGCCATATCTCAATACGGATATGTTCTCTATATATGTGTTTATAACAAGATATATGTCTATAGATTCTATAAAATACTCCATAGACTGCATTTTTATGGACTATTCTTTAGTGACATTTAGTTTGCATGTATCATGACATTCGCTTTCGAACTGGCTTCTAATGACTACCATTGTAGCAAGATTCAACTTGTTTGTTTGCCCTATAACAAATAGTCCAACGTTTGTATGTCATGTTTACTTATGTATCTATGAGTCTTAAAACTACATCTACATGTATTGCAAAACCGTAATCATCCAGCTTGCACCAAATATATTGATTAAACACTGTGACAATACAAGATTGTGTTTTTCACAATTTTGACGAAGATCGTAAACAGCGGTCGTGGAAATTGTGGATGTAAAAAGTCCGTAATCTGATATGGCCAGGCGTAGTTTTTTTAATTGCAAAATTAGTTACATTGTAAAGAATCGTGAGAAAACAATGTGCATTTTTCCCCTGGAGAATTTTGAATTATTATGAATTCGTTTAATGTTTTAGTTTTATTTTCATTTAAGTCCAATAAGCCATATGGCCCATGAGGACAAACAAATATATACATTTATACAAACATATATCTATGAGACGGAGAAGGAACACTATAACACATATACGAACATATAACGTTATAGTTGAAGAACAAACTGAAAATAACTTTGTAATAAAACATACATACGATAGCGAAAACACATGTGTATGAAATAATAATAACGCATATATATATATTAATGCAGACGCAAATATTAGACAAACGATGCCGATGTCCGTGTTAACTTTTCCGAAGGAACTTGGGTTGAACTCAATGTCAAACGGGACGTTCGTTGGTACAGTAGTTTTCAGTTAACAGTTTCTGTACACATCTCAGTTCATGTTAAACATGACAACATGAGTACATTATATACACAATACTAATATATAGTATAGAGATAATTACAATTAGTAAATCAATGCATCATGCCCAAGAAAAACAATTATACAATGCATCAATACATGTACGGTTAACAAATATTACGGGAGAAGGTATTGTTATTCTAATTTGTTTATAAATATGTATTCATGAAAAATATATTATTTTCGGATGTTTCAAGGCTGGCATTTATTTACATCTAAAAATAATTTCTTTAAAGAGCACACACAGTTTATTATGTTATTAAAGTCTTGGTCCATGGGTAATTGTAATTTTGATATGTAAGGAAGACGATAAAAGGTTGTGTGGATGTATTTAACTCTTGAATCGTTGAAGTGATCAGATTCGAGTAGAAAGTGAAATTCGTCATAAGTTCATGTTTTTCACATAAACGTTTTCAGATTGTCTGCTCTACTTCCTGGTACGTTTTCATTAGACACTATACTCAACAGGTCATCGTCTGTAAGCTTCTTATCATAAAGAATCTCTAAAACATTTTCAAAGTTGTCAATTACATATTGTTTTACCATCTAGAGCAGGTGTGTTGTGGTTCGCTTTCTGTCATTTTAAATATATTAATGTCCGTATTTACCATCTAGAGCAGGTGTGTTGTGGTTCACTTTCTGTCATATTAAATATGTTAATGTCCGTATTCACCATCTAGAGCAGGTGTGTTGTGGTTCACTTTCTGTCATATTAAATATATTAATGTCCGTATTTACCATATATAGCAGGTGTGTTCCTGGTTCTCTTTCTGTCATATTAAATATATTAATGTCCGTAATGTACTAAGAAATGCTTATAGAATACATACTATCATATCAGACAATAGCTTTGAAATTCCCAGCGTTACTGAACTTTTGTTTACTTAAAACATGCCGTCAATGTTTCTCTCCTATAGCGCATTCGTTTGAACAGAAAGAATCTTGAATTAACCACAGATAAGATAAAAAGACGGCGTATTTTATAAATATGTATGTATACCTCTATAGGACCACCGCATAAATGACAAATTGATCGAATCAGTATAGTTGTATTTAAATATGTACTATATTAGTACACCAACTAATAATGGCATGTCTAACATATTAATTAAAGCGCAGCTTAACACTAATCTCGCAACATAACGCAAATTCTATCGATCTACGGGTTAATAACTTTGACACTGCACGCATCATTTCAGATATTTCCATTTCTCATTTCCTCATGTACCAGTTTTAGAATTCCATAAAACCGTACCGTTATTGTTGCTATCGTTTCGTTGGTGTATATAACAGTTAACATTAGCTGTCAGTCACAACAGTGACTTGTAACACGAGATATTTCAGCTATGTAATCTATATTTTATAAATAAATCATACTAGTGTTTCTATCACGATTGTTCATCTAAATTCTTTCAGATGAAGTCTTACTTTACTTGATGAATTTACAAACTTATGCATTCAGTGTTCAGTGAAACGTATTTGTAATTGTTGAGGTTTTGTCTAGTTGTACTTACGTTTTGTGCAGATTATTTCAACCATACTTGCAGTGGATACAGTAAATGGCCCGATTGTTATCGTCTAGGATCGACTGTGTTCGTGTGAAACGATGTCTTTTTCTAAGTTTATATGATCCTAAGTTTCCTCATGTCCAGATTTATTTTATACCACTCCTATCTTTAGTTTTATTCTTCCTTGTTTCCACACATTTGTGTTTAGTTATGCTCCGCGAGGGAGGACCATTTTGCCACAGTGACGTCATTACGTCCGTGCGTACGTCCGTCCAGCATTCTTGCCGCCATATGTCTCAGCAACCAACGACTTGAATTCACTGAAACATATTGGGAAGCTTCCCATAACAAGAGACTATGTGTATAGTATCGGTATATTCCGATTCGATGATACTCCACATATTTCGGAGAGCATCCATTGGTCGTTCCGATCATTTCTTGTTTGATACCGTTCCGTTTCAGTTTTCTGTTCTCCATTCCCCTTTCATCACTTCATTTTCATTACCCTCCCATATTTAGTTTTATCTATTGTATATTTTTTAGAATATAAGTATAAAGAACATACTGGAACACGTAGTAAACAACGTAGTCAAACAAATTGTCGGCTGTTTACACCATTGGAACAAAATCATGTCGGATATTTGAGTCTGTCTGCGTTTGAACTCATCAGGGATGACCGTGCGGTTTAGTTTTTCTCGAAAATAACGTATTGATCAGTAGCAATAGCAGCCCACCCATCTTCTCAATTTTAGAGTCCCGGTTTCATCCATTTGTGCCGAAAATTCATTTACAATCGTAAATGACACTGATAGCCTGAATCCATATGTTTCCTTGTTTTAAATGTCCAAATAGTCATTAAATAAATGTAAATACATGTATCACTTCTTTTTCACGTGTTCTTTGGCACTTGACATATCTCAGCATGTGTAAACAAACCATGGGAAATTGCGTATGAACTAATTGCAATGTTCACTTTTTGACTCTTACTAAATTGTTGCAAATTCTTAGATTTTCTTGATTTATGCTCATCAGATGTTAGCAAACGCAGATAAATTCATATTGCCACTGAACATGTGTCAGACTCATGGGAGCTATTTCTCTCGGCGTAAGGTGCTAACCACACTTATATTCAATACGTCACAAGATGTTCAATACGTCACAAAATTAATTACGTCACAATTTAGGGGATGTAACTCGGTAATATTTAAAATTAAAGGTATGTCCCCTTGCATAACACAAAAAGTGACAGGATAAATAGAGTAATAAGTTAGTGACGTGGAATGAGAAAGTTAATCAGGCTCGGCTCCCCCGATAAATTCCTCCGGCTTGCCTGATAAAATTTCTCATTCCACGTCACTTACCTATTATTCTCTATATAATGTCTACGTGTGGGGGTGAATTTAAACAGCCGACACAAACTCGTTATTGGAACGTATGGATATTCTGGTACAAAGCTTGTTTTACAATCCCCCTTGGTGTCAACACAGCTTAGTTTACTCTACAGAATCGAAGATTAAGGATTTACTTGAGTAGGCGTCTTATCAAATAAAGCGTCTATTAGCGTCCTTTTACGATTACGAATGTTCAAAGGGTGCATTAGATCAATCTACAGATCGGCTATGATATCATTATTAAGATATCACGGACAACAAAATGCGTTGAATGGTATTTACCATAAATAGATTATTTATAAAATGTTGTGTCCGTATTCATCAATGTTTTCATTACATGTTTGCGTTAAACAAAGTAGACTGTGTTTTTGTAGATATTCGAAAGGAATGAGTATGTTCTTTCAGGGAACCACATAAGCATAAAATGATAATAAGTATGTTGCATATAATCAGCAGTGTACGTACCATTCTAAAATAGTGTTATATCAAAATGTTGGGCAACTTAACTAAAGGCGGTAGGGAAAGTGTGAAATAAACGCAATGATTAAACCCAGTCTGCATTATCACTTGACTATCCGCTATTCTACTGCAAGCACATATGCTTTTTTCTATTACATATGTCATTTACTCGAGTTGTAGATGGATAATACGTTTGCGGGTTGGTATATGTTCAGAAATATAGTTCTTACAGAATGAAGGTTTTGAATAGATATACGAAGTGTGTACTGCAACTGTTGTATTTCATGAAGTGTCTTTATTCAGAACATAATACTCAAAGTAAAGTGGTCGACTTCTATATTCATTGCCCATAGTCCTGCACAGGCTTCTATGATGCGAGCAATATGCCGTGATATTGGCCTTCTGTTGCGGTTACTAAAATCACTATTTGTTTAGTTCCTTCGCCTACATATCTGTTACATCAGTTACACATGTATTTTATCATGTAGATGACAATTAACTATGTAACTTGTGGTGTCTGTAGTATATTCCCCATCTGTTCCCATATCATATTTGCTCTCCATTGTTTGCCCATCCAATATTACTAATACAATAGGTGTGTGTACAGCATGCGTCCTGTTTAAGTAACGGTTCTGCTCATTGATATTTATACATAGCCATTGTTTGATATTGAACGGTGTTTTAATTAAACAAACAACATTTATCATATGTTATCGCGTGTGTATGTGATAAAACGTGGTTAGATAGCAATTTAGGACAAATAATACGTATTGCCATAAAAAAGATTTGAGCAGATAATGCGCAAACCAATCAAATCTAAAGTTATGAAACTATAACAGAGTTCTAGCACTATGTTTTTTGCATTATAATCTTAATTCCTCATGGTTCCTACAACATAAATGTACATTAAAGGCCTTAAAACGTAATTATGCTCTGTTCAAGAATTCGTTATTGACACTAAGAATGTATGAGCATAATCTAAGACGCTGAAAATGTCTAAGCTTTAACAATTTATGCCCGTGTGTCATTTAACAAAACTGGGTGCGAGTCCTGAGGGATTGCTTGTATGAAGGGGCCACGTGACTCATGTTTTCTTCGAACATTGTGATTGGATCAATGAAAAATGCTAGTTACACGTTAATCAATGTCCCCCCGGTACTACTGTTCTGACACTTGCTGCTTCGAGAATTAACGGTATATCAGTAAATATTATTGCTGCGCGACATCTTACCTTAGTCAATCAGTTTTAAAAATATGGAATCGTGTAACCTACGTAGGTAGGTTGTGTAAACATCCGTTAATGCTGCCCTGCGTTCAGTTACGGCTATCAGTGTCGAACGTTTTGTATTGTATCCCTTGCCCACCGTATCACATTGGCTGCACACGGGAACCAAATTGCAAAACGTTACGAAACGATATGGCTGATAGCCGTAACTGAACGCAGGGCTAATACTATGACGAATATCTACACCGTTGTACACAGTGTTTCAGTTATGTAGGACAGTCTGTTGACGTAACCAGTGACCCTGGGTTACCAAACAGTATTAACCTGTTTTTTTCTCGAGCAATTCAGAGCGTCCCCACGTGACTCAGATGACAAATGACTTCGAATGTATGATTTCATTTAATGTTCACGGAAAACTCATCCGGGGACCGAACTTAAGTCCTTCAGATTGGAATCGAGCAGTCTGTTGACTGAGGTAACATTAGAGGGTCATGGAATTTATGGATATCGTACACATATGAAATCAAATATGTACGAGGAAACTATCCCGCAAAGAAGAGAGTGGGACTGATTTGTTCCGTACAATCATCCTTTCTAGAGAGACAAGCAAGCGGACGAGTGATACTGACTACCTTATGCTTTCGGAACTTGCAAATGGAGAAGACTAGTATTTTGGGCCTAGTTCAGCTATTTCATGAATGGAAATGATGAGCAATATTAATAAATGCATAATGTACTTTTTAAAGTACACACCACATTTATTAATGTAATCTGTACACGCATGTCATGTGCTTCCCTTTGTCAGTGAGCATTTCAGCAGTCATATTTTCAGTAGCGTCATTGTACGAATATGGAGAAATGGATATGACACATTACGTTGAAGCATTTCAGTGCATGACTCACGGTAGCCCGAAAATGTGGTGTTAATCATGAAACATCTCAATACCAACAGACGAAAAAATTAAGACAAACAAGATTTTGTTGAGAGCACTTGTGCACAAATGGCATAAGTGATATTTAGAAAGCTCCAAAACATAATCAGATAAACAGTTCGAATACCCAAGAAAATTGACGCCGCGACCGCCGACAGTGTTTGTTGTATCATCACCTCAGAGGAGACAGTTTAACATATGCCAAAAGCATCAGCAGAAGATGTTATGAAAATATTACAAAGGCAACTGAGTTACTAAAGTAGGCACAACATGGGAAATGTAATACACATACCGGAGAATAATCTGCAATTGAATGTCGTTTTTCATGTATCTGTCCTGGGCCACGATACTTTCATTAATGATTGAACAAATAATTATTCTATGATATATTTTCTTGCGGCTTGGGAATTTCATGTAATATTCCAAACTGTCGGCTTCTTCAAGTCATACGTTTTAGAAAAGTACACGCTGTTTTCCGACAACCCTCGTATACAATATATTATGTTGTTAAAAATGCAGGGTATATGTTTATCATAGAGTGCCTCTTCTTTTAATGAGGATATGCAATACTTATGATAAGAAAAAACTAGGTTCTCACTGTCTGTGTGGTGATTATATTCAAACTTGACTGATAGTGTATGTAACAGTGAAAGAAATCAGGACACATCAGTTCAGCTCAATAACGTAGAGACTAAACTCCATAAACGTCAATGTTCCATAACTTTAACCCCTGAACAGGCACATATTTAAGAACTTTAATAACCTGTTACACTTACAAACAGCATAACGTTTTGTAAGTTCACTGTTTAGCCCCTCTGGTTCTTTCGTGTTAGTTTCGACTTATCCTGTGATGTATTCCATCCATTTAATCCCCCAATTTGTTCCCTTTGATTCTACTAGTTATAGTCGGCAAGGCCATTCGTTGTGCCCTTCTTCCCTTACGTATGTACCATTGAGCCTCTTCAAATGCCTTATGTTTGATGGAGTGTTGTTTCCTGGAGGTCTGTGTGGAGAGGCACTGTCTTATAAATGTTGCGTTCCCAGTAGCAACTTATTCTCTCTCTGTCAGATTACCGGGTGCAACTTTATGATGGGGAGTAGCTTGAACTCCTTACACCGGGAATATTAGCAGGTTATATATTCCATCATCATTTAACTCCTACAAAGACTTCTTCAATGCTAAAGTCACTCGTAACATTTGCATTATTGCACTTATTTGAGGACATTACATAGACATTTATTTAATTCATCCGGGAATGTTGAAAATAAGTCCATAAATAGTCAGGCTATTAGGTTTACAATGACTTCTCTCAGCAATGACAAGTCGTTTGTCTTACAACTATAGTTTGGGTCAATCATTGTCAGGATCGTATAGAGAAAATTCGTCTGAAACTCTACCGAAAGAGTTGCATGAAAAATTATCATAACAACACTTAACGGCAAGATTGCTCTCACATCCATCTTGATTTCCTGTACAAACTGGCTTCCTGCTTTGTTCTTTAATTACAGCAGCATCAGTGTCTCGAAAACACAGCGATCATGTTTGATGCTATTTTGAAACGCGCCAACACCGATATATATCTGTTCTCCGCCTGTCCGAATATTCATCTAGAATGGTTAGCTTTGCTTGTTTTAAATTATAGCACAGCTCTGTTTAAGGCAAATTTAGATTAATGCTTACTTGTGATAGGTCATTGCTGTTTCTCTCTGCGTAAGGTGCAGGTAATTACGTCACAATTTAGGGGATGTTACTCGGTATTATTTGAAATTAATGGTACTTCCCCTTACCTAACACAAGAAGTGACATGATAAATAGAATAATAGGTTAGTGACGTGGATGGAGAGTCTATCGGCTCACCCGATAAATTCCTCCGAACTTGCTCATTTTACGTCACTAACCTGTTATTACTTTATATACATGGTCACCTGATGATATCAATATGTTTACGAATTTACCCCACCGATGACCATGTGTATTTACTTATACTCGCAAGGGAGACAACTCAGAAACAAGCTCAACATGAAGACCATGTTTTTTGTGTTAAAGTCGAGCTTGAACTGCAGAATGCGCAACCTCCTTAAAGTTAAAGTTGACATAGAAATGTAACCATACATGGAACCTACTACAAATTGAAATGGGTAAACAGTAACATAAATATGGTTGAAAAAACAAGCCGTTTTACAACAATGTTTCAGTCGTATACGACAGTTAGTTGACCTTATCAGTTTCCTTGGCATTAATAATCCCAACAAGTACTAACTTGCTTGACAGCAAGCAAATGACTTTACTGCCTTAGTTACTTAGTCAATTTATGCGTGTGTTGGAAATCAATGACCATATAGCGGTAAATTGTGAGGTTAGGTAGCTGTTAAATAGATTTGAACCCCAAGTTTTTTACTGACGGTTCAAGGGCTGTAAATCGATGTGTAGTTATTGTTTCTATTAGTGTTTATAGATGTACGTTAAGTTCCGCTTTCCCCATGTGCAGTTCCTTTGCTTGATATAATATCCATGTTCTTTTGTTTCCCCTTTTCGGCCAATTATTACAGACTTTCCTGACATGTTCCGTGATGTATTCTATCCTTTGGATTTCCCCCCTTTGTTGTCCCCCTAAATTGTCCTTGGTTGTCATGGTCGACCAGACCATTCACTGCCCCCTATTCCCATACAAGTTTACCCGTCCCTCCTCAGTGCCCACTGTTATGTAAACTGTTGTTTTCCCAGGGATCTGTGTGGGGAGGCGTTCTCTAGTATACGTTGCGTTCCCTATAACAACTTAGTCTCTCGTACTCACACGAACTAAACGACATAATTTTCACTTTAAATGCATGGTACAAGCTGCGAGATAGAAAAAACACCAGAATACGGAGACAAACTACTCAAATATCAGGACGACAAAACCAAATACCGATGACACAAATTCTCATTACACACACGCTACAAGACAAACGGGAAAGTGACAGTTTTGTATTAATCTCTTTTTTTTTTCGAATAAATGATCACTATTCTCATATGATCTATTTTCTTGATAGAGAGACATCACGTATTATGTAAATGTAACTTTTCTCAACAGAATCACGGTTTCATCCAATTAGTAAGCATTATAGAATATATAAGTCTCGGGAATTACTAGCCGAAGAATACAATATAAACATATTGGAGTATATTGAATAATTCCTCAGCACTTACATTATTAGTTTTAAGCTTGAACGAAAGCTTTGACGATTGACAAAGGGTCAAATATTCATTATATAAATGTTCACGAGACAAAATACGTACTTTTACCCCAGCGCTGAAAAATTTAATGGAGAAATAAGCGATTGTGATTGGTCGATCTCGCTCACGTAAATACCTGTTATTTACCTTTCACGATCATCTCAATACCTGGTGAGTAGGAGAACCGAAGACAAAATATATTTTGGAGTTAAATTGGCGAAAACGTTGATGGAAATAACTTTTTGTCTACAATAGCGTAACAGACATTGGACACTGGTTTGACATGTAATAAAAAAATAACATAACAATAATTAGTCCATATCAACGCAGAATTAAATCGAAATCCGTGATAGTAATGAAGTGGAGTTCAAGGTCGCGCTATCGTAAAAGTAAAAATGTCCATTGAGTGCCCATCAGATGATATTCTGACGTTCTAACCTCCATAAATGGTAACTACGTCACATAAACTGGTAACTTACCGGATTTCGTTTAAACATGGAGTATGCGTTTGATATATAAAAATATATTATTTGCGTTTTGTGAAACTGAAATACTTACTCGCGAAATCGTATGACCAAAGACTCCTAACTAAGAGTAGATATTATGCTAGCTAAATTGCGTGATGTTTTATTGTTGTCCTGTGATATAGATCTGGCCAACAGCAAAAGCTTCGAAATTTGAGGAGATGCCAGAGAGTCAGAATCAGAGTAGGATAACCCATAAATGTCATGGAAGTCTGAAATCAATAACATTGGTTCTATTTCTTGATGCTGGTTTCCGTTTATGCTAAAATCGTCTGCCAAAGAATATCTTTTTCAAAAAAAATGGCATTGATAAACAATTTGCATTTTTGCAACACTATTATAGTATGAAAACAAAACATGATGCAGAGCATGCTTCTGAGTTGCCTCCCTTGCGATTATTAGTAAACGAACATGGTCATCGGTTGGGTAAATTCGTTAACATAGTCATTAGGTGACCAGGAACGGTGTGATACCTGATCCAGTACCAGGTTACTAGATGACTTTGTAACACATGTATGTAACTGTTACTGTAGTTGGTTCCACGTACGGTTACATCTCTATGTAACCTTAATAGCCGGGCATTTTGCATTTCAAGCTCGACTTTATTATTCCTGAAAAGACGCAATTCATCATATTATTCAAAACATCGACCAAGCAAGCACGTATTGCCACATTGCGACATCATGCGCAGAGAAAACCTATTTCACAGATATTAATAGTAAGCATTGTTTGCAGTTGTAACGTTTGATCCAGTGTCATGTGAAAGCATTTAGATTATTCTGTATTTAAATTTAAATCCCGTAGAGGTTTTGGATATCTTTTGTTTTCATGTCGCCTTTCTCTATCCTAATAGCCATTCTGTTTTATTGCGCGTAAAACCGGCGTCAATCGCATTATCACGAAGCACTAAGTCGATGAAGGTTATTGGCACTCAGTAAATATGATGCACAAATGAGCGCTGCTATGGTTTGTACGACCTCTTCTGTTAGCGACGTCATTTCAAGAAATCGCAACATGTGATGTCCACTATTTGCACGCAGGAAACAATATTTAGTCGACATGGTCTCTTCGTTGTCATATTTCCATATGGGGCAATATTGCTTAGTGTTAGTACATGGTGACGTCACATGTGACGTTTTCTGGAAATGACGTCACTTAAAGAAGAGTTAGAAATCGTAAAGCGGCGCTCAAATCAGTTCCAAACATTGAGAAGATGGCTCTTGTAGCGTTGTGGAAATAGGCGACTTCATTTGATTGAGCTTGCATTCACTAGACCTTTGTTGTGATATTGATATACAATTTATTGCCCAGTGATTATGATCAACATTCACGTATCCACATCGTTGATAAATTATACGATTTCAGACTTTGATTATCTACTATACTCTGAACAGTATATAGCTTGATTAGTACGTGACATGTTTTATAATGAATGATTGCCCCAACCTATACAAACATCACAAACAAAATGATCTTTGTCCGCAAAAACAATGCAAACAATTTTTTTTCTATATGAATTGACGTTGTCGCAGGTATTAGTACGAAATTATTGGCTGATATAATGTTTCTACAGCAAAAGGGCAATTAACTAATGCATATTGCACCCACGTTGATTATTAATGATCATTACAGCCAATAAGATAAATGACGGATTTTCACCATCCATTGTTATACGGAGGAAGAAACCGGGGTCAAAACACCTTCAAGCAACCTACCTTACATTTGTTTAGTTATCAGCGGCATCACACTTCGAAGATGGCTAAATACAGTAGAACTTCGAAATCTCGAGCAGTTTTGGCTCGAACACAGTAGATACCTCGAACAGGTTCTTAAGTACCGGCGAAATATTTTCTTATTTCATATTATCCAACAGTAGATAACTCGAACAGAGATAGGTCGATTTCGTCGAAGTATCGAAGTATAAATTCGACCCGCAATTTATTATCTTAACCATTTTCATAATGCATAGTACACTTGTACCAGGAACAGTTAGTTCGTACATACACATGTATACCATAGATGCCTCGAACATAAGATGACTCGAACTAATTGCTCGGTCCGACGGCAGTTCGAGGTTTCGAAGTTCTACTGTATATGAATATGGAACTGTTAATGATTATTACGTCTATAAACATCTGGATAATGACTTAATGTGAAAACGTGCAGCAACTGAAGCATCGATAGGTTCAATTTAGCGCTGATTCAAAGTATTCAGGCGGATGATAACTAAATGCTGAATGTATTAGTGCATAATTTCCTACAGTAATTTAATCTACTAAATGACTCCTACGTTCTAAAATTAAAAGGATAATGTTTAAAATTATACATCAAACAAAATCCATGTACACTCCAGCTTTAGATAAATGAACCCATGATTTTCTACGGAAGGAATACGGTTTTATATGATTTTCATAATTGATTAGATTTATTATTCAAAGAACACGTTTCATTGTGTATTTAGATTAAATTGTTTTGCGATTCATTACTGTCATCTCCTGTGTTATTTGTTGTCTTATAATATATGTAAGTTTTAATAAGTTAATAGTATCAAACAGGTATTAGATGAAGTCTGGAATTGCTATACGCGACATGAACCAACGAAATATATCGTATTCATGAAGCATAACTTCCTTGTGCATCAAACGGCAAAACAAAGATTATATGAGTTGACTTAACTGGAAATTACTTTTGTAAGTTTATCTCTAGTTGTACCATCACATAGCATTAGAACAATCTGTAACGTTAATTAACATTCAGCCTCAGTAAACCTTACAAAAGATATGCTAAAGTCGTCTTAAACCTTCCTCAGATTTGTATTGTTTACCATTGGTGTATTTAGCTCCATATTTGGGATAACATGTTATAATATATTTATTTTATTATAGGATTTAATTTTACTTTGTTTATATACACACTTCAGTGTCTAATGACGTCGTTACAGTTTGGTACGTTTCGAATTTGTCTTCTGTTTTGATAAATAGAAAACAATATTGCTTGTAGATCAAACAATACGTTCAATCAGTATTCGAAAATTGTATGACTGTTTTTTATTCATCTTTAAATGTTACCTTCTTGAAATAAAGATATTATTATTTTCAAAGTTTTCGCTCATCATTCAAAAATACAAAATTAAAGTTAATGTTTGTGTAGTTTGTTGCTTTATCTTCAATCGCATTCAGTCGTTTATGTTCATTTATCCCAACAAACGGCGTGATAGTGATAATATTAAATCCAATTAAACATGCAAACAGAGAGAATAAGCTGCTACGACTCGCCAAAGGTCCATGGGAAAACAACAGTCCACAAAAGCTCAGGCTCTGTGGATTTACAAGGGCAGATCTGCAAGGGAACGGGGGCCTAAGGAATGACCTGATCGTTCATAAAGGACAAATACTCAATTCAATTAACTGTTAGATATAAGGCCACCGGCCAACACACAATATGTAACAACAGATATAAAAAAAATCCATGATTATGTAATGTTTCCTTAGAATAAAGAGTGTTTGATGCAATAACTCAATTATAGTTACGTGTTGAAACCTTATCAAGTGACGTAACGTGACATTCAGAAGTTCCTTGAACCTTGAATGCAACTACTAGATTTTTATATCTTTTATTCTTTATTTTCCAGGAAATAAATCCAGATTTCAACTTGAGAATAGGTTTTGCAAATCTAGAAAGCGTTTTTGGGGTTTGAGTTCTCTTGGAAAAAAAGGTTGGTATCATATTATCTTTGTATTATGACAGAATGATGTCTTTATATAAACCATTACAGAACATGTTTGAATGTATTAATTGGCAAAACCAACTTTGATTTACGATTGCATTCTACAGAGGAGAGAGATCAAATCACCACTAACTAATGTACAATTGTATTAAATTCTAATTGATCGTATGAAAACTGATACAAAATAAACGGCTTTGTTATTGTGATGTTTACGTGTTGTTGACATTTCCAATCATATTATGTTACGCCTAAATCACATAACAAGTACTGAAACTTACATATGGCAAACACAATAGACTTCAGCTGTAGTATGCCAGTCAAAGACATGTTCCACTCGTGACTGGTAAAAAAATTGAGACCGCTACTATATCATTAACACACTCATGTTCGATCTTCTATGTTCCTACAGCTCATGTGGTCTGTGTGTAGAGCATTGTCTTATGTACGAATGTGGCGTTCCCTGTAGCAACTAAATCTCTCTATTTATTATTATTTAAGAATTATATCTGTTCGTGTATGAGTGTATCATTAGTTTGTTATGCTCATGAGGAATTTTTTTATCAAGATGGCTTGTGGAAATATGGTGTTTTCCTTCTCCAAAGCAATGACTGTAATTGTGTGTAGATTATATTCATACGTCTTAATTAATAAACTCCCGCTGCTTTTCTCTGTGAAACTGAATGTTACCTCCTCTATGATCATAGAAGGTCATTTAAAAGAGGTGCTATGTAGCGTTAATCTCAAATAATAGGATGCTTGAGGTTACAAAAAAAACGTCTTGATTTGGAAGTATTCCATCCTCTTGAATTATTGCCATTTAAATCGCACATATCATAATGCAAAAGCAATTCGGCTTTGTTGCTAGGTTACGTTAGTAATTAATACTAAAAATCACATTCATTAAACCCAGAGTGTCGTATTATCTGCCGACAGCAATCGATTAAAACATAGCTAATCTCTATAAAATACTGCAGATAATCTCTATAAAATACTGCAGATAATCTCAATAAAATACTGCAGATAATCTCTATAAAATACTGCAGATAATCTCTATAAAATACTGCAGATAATCTCTATAAAATACTGCAGATAATCTCTATAAAATACTGCAGATAATCTCTATAAAATACTGCAGATAATCTCTGTAAAATACTGCAGATAATCTCTATAAAATACTGCAGATAATTTCGCAATTTTACAAACCAATTAAGACAACTTCTAAGTTAATAAAAATACCACTTTTTATCCTTGGTTACAAATCATAAAAAAAAAGTTGTTATAATAAAGGCTATTTGATATGATATTATATAAATATCAGATCCCAAGGAGGGTGTTAGCATATAGCGTTTACCAGAGAAAGTTAATGTTAACCGAGGCGTCTACAAATGGTTTCATCATTGTTATAGCAGCGTACACATATCAGCAGTAACAGCAATATGATATTGTATATCATGTCGAGTGTTCAGTGCAAGACTATCCTAACTCCTATATAAATACAGAGGAGTTAGGATAGTCTTGCACTTAACCCTCGATGTGGTGAATTCCAATACTGTATGACTTAAATAGTATTTCAGTTACTCAGAGGCTATGGAAATGACAACCTATATTTTGTTTCGTGAATGAAATATGAATAATTCAAATAAACCTCAGTTGTCATATGGTCTAAATAGGGAGGGGACCCGACGATTCCCAAAACACTATAACATAGATGTATCTCTTTTTCTCGCTATGCTAGCGAAGATATTTCAGTATTATTGATACCAGAGCTAGTGATCACAGATAAATTGTACACGTACTCGCATATCACAACTGAATATAATAGTTAATCGCAACTGCTTCGCTTGTACCCAAGTTATAATCCCGGAATCGCGCGGGGGATATAAATCACAAAGCTTTGCCTTCTTCAGAACGAGTTCCAGCATTAAGTGAAAATAATTGAATAGCTGTGCATGCAGCGGCGCTAGAATTCTTCGAATATAATTTTACATAATGAATTTCGTGGACAGATTATAAATGCATTGGTTGTTAACAGTAACCTTTAAGAATTAATACCTGATTACTATGAAACATCGACGCATATTTAAGACGACTACTGCTCTTAAGCCGAAAACACCAAAGTATTAGCCACAAAACGCTAACATCTATGGTTTTATATTTAAAACGAATCACTTGTTGCACGACTGTGTTCCACATTGTCTCCATTTGTCAGAATTTCCAGGCGTTCTTAATGAAATGCTACAACATATTGCTTCTTTGTGGAATTATAAATTGATTCCCATATAATTGAATGACCGGAATAATCCATCCATTACTGTTTAAATATTCCGTTGTTACTCAAGAAGATTAAAGTGCTTATCAAACACAACGAATTAATTCATGCAGTGGATATTCGATTCACCTTTATCTAGCTGCGACAACAACATTTGACGAACCTAATAATTTCTTGTGAACAAATGAAATTACGTTATTAGATCGAGACACATGCTGAGTTCTAAATTGATATTAAAGTGTTGAGTGTTATTGATAATAATTATGACAAATTTGAACGAGCTTATTAGCCAAGATAAATGATAAGGATACATATTTAGATACTGAGCCATTTGTTCAAACCATTCCTCATAATACGATCGGGAAATCCCAGTGTTGTGCATGTTCTCTCGGGAAAACAATCGGATGAAATTAATAAGCAGATTTTAAATGAACCTGAAAACTGTAAGACGACCTATCCCTAGGTAGATAATATACTTGAGATAATACAACACAAAATGAATGTTGGCGTCGAGCATGAAATGACTCATTCGAAGGACACAGCCATTCAAAAGCTCAAAGAGACATGACAAGCACAAGTCATTAATCAATGTACCGTTTCAAACCAAAGAAAGCGAATAATGTCTGCTTACTGTTGTGTATATCCGAAAATGGTTGAGAAATGCCTTTTAAATGTTAGCAATTACATAATCTTGTACGACATCGAAAACTTCAGAAATGATCTGTTCCACTTTTTGCTGCAGTGCTTTGGTCTAATCTGTGCTTTACTTTAGGTTATAACGTCACAACAGGTATGCAATCGGTGTGTTTGATAAAACAGTACAATCAGTTTTCTGGGACTGGCAACGTAAACTGATTTCTTAAAATTATCTTTACATTTAAAACCACTTACATCCGACGTTCAAATAACAGTTTATTTCTCCAACCAGCTCTGATTTCTTCCATGATACCACTCCAGTAATCCCTCGCCGATAATTCCTCCACTTTATTGGTTTATTCTAGACAATGTTCAACTCCCATAGGGTGTCAATGAATTATTTGCGATGTTTAAACAGTATATAGAAGTACAAGTTAGAGTGAAAATGTTTTACCGAAGTATGAGATTTAGAAAACGATCCAACTTTACTTAATCATGACATAATGGAACTATCCCACTCAGTCAGTATGTGGTTATTAATTTAATTTTACACCCGTAATGTGAAACCATTTAATTCTCTTCACTTATTGTTTTAGTCAATGTTCGTATTGTAAGACGGAGAATAATGTTCTAACAATAAAATCGTATTGGCATTTTAATAGCTTTGAACGCTTGATAATGTAAATGTCATTTTGTGAGCCATGGTCTTAAGGCGCTATTTATAGTGAACACTTGCGGATGAAAGATACGTGTCTCGTAAAAGCACATGGTAATTGTTCATGCCAGACTTGTTTAAAAAGACAAACTGTGAGTGTACTATACATAATAATAATGCACGTCGCAATATTATATTTAGGTAAGAAGTTTAGAATAAATTCACGTATAACAGTGTATATATTTACATACAGTATAACACTAGGGATACTCACACATTTGTTACAATAATGTGGTAATAATTGATAAAATAGCATATATACGCGTATTTAAATGTATTATTATTTCATACACATGTTGTTTCGCTATCGCATGTATGTTTAAGCCATTTTCAGTTGTTCTTCAACTATAATGTTATATGTTTGAATATGTGTTATAATGATCCTTCTCCATCTCATAGATGTATGTTTGTATATATGTATATGTGTTTGTCCTCATGGGCCATATGGCTTACTACCAATACATAATGTAAGAGTCAGATGATCGGGCAGTTGAACATTGCGACATTTCTACATGACATATTCCTGTAATTTACGTTCTGATACGTATTCACTTCTTTATCAATCAATATGTAATCGAGGCTCTAGTCTTATGTAGTAAATCGGATATTTCACAATCTTTGAAAATTAATGAACTTTGGAGCTCCTTACATCATTATTATGTATCGTCCTGTAATAGATGTCTGCACGCTATAAGATGTAAGTATATGACGCACTTCAAAGTAATTTCCGTATCTAAAATGAAAATATACGTTGCATAAAATATCGTTATGATACAAAATAACGATCACTTACTGCTTAGTATAACGAAATGCAGCAGTATTTTAGTATGTTCCTGTCTCGGTAGATACATTTAAGTACAAACAATGTCATGCATGCACTATCATTAGTTTACACTTTTGAAATAAATAATTTATTTCAACATTCAAATTCGATTTTATTTTTTAACAATATTATATCGAGAAAGTTGGCTTCAAGCTGTCATTTTGTCAAGCAAAATCAGAAGCAAAAGGAATGAAACATTTTAGCAGGACATGCATCATTAAGAGGGCACAGCCACTCCGAAATACTAGATGAAATGAAATATACATCACCATGTACTGACAGTAAACAATATTTGCCTTATATGGCAATATGAAAGCGAAGTGACCATATGGAGTAAATCTTGTTTCCTGCTTGCCAATAGTGACATTAAATGTGGCGTTTCCTTGAAATGACGTAACTTACAGAAGAGGCTGTAAATCCCATAGCAGTGTGCAAATATTTATTGGAAGGCGCATTGGAAGTCAGAGCAACTAAAAAGATGACTTTAAGCGGCCGTCACATAACCAAGTATTGTAAAACTACATTGAGTATTAACTTTCATATTCTGGTACCAAGCATTAAAATTCTAAAAAGAAATAGATTAAAGAACTCATCCACGGACTTGTACGCGGAACACCATGGTTGTTATCGTATGTTTTAAAAAACATATTCGTACTCAATCCTGTTAGTTCATTAGCAGATTCGCCCTATCCATCATATACATTAATCAGATTTATATCGATCTCTGGGGCTCGGAATCTTAATAAGTTTGCTGTCGTGAATTAGTTGAATTGATAAAACATGATATTTGACAATTACTTCCAAAGCTGTTAATTAATACGACACATACTTGAATGTTATTTTGTACATGGCTTATCTAAGGTTCAGAAACTACAAAACAGTATTATGAATACATGAATTCACCTATCAAAACACATCGGAATATAGAAGCTGTCATCCCTTGTACAATTCTCGAAAGTTCTGCTGCATTCGACATTCCTTGCCTAGCTGATAAAGATGTATAAACCGTAGTCTAATTTAGCTACCGGTCATCCTGTCAATAACAAAATGACAGCATTACGTACAAGGCGCTGGTGATCAACAGCAATTTGATTAGTAATGCTATTAAATCTGCTTTTGGCAGTAATGAGATATGTTTGGTGGACAATATTTCGTGTCATTTCCCCTCTTCATACGACGTATAATTACAGACACAAGTAGATCGTGCCACGAGCTTTAAAACTTTGCGTTTAATCGATAGTTTATCATTATTTTATGATTAACACACAATAATACCATTTGCAATATATGCACAACAATGTTGAATATCACCTTGAAGTAGAAGTGGATGTACAGTGGTGCACGCTTATAACGAATTTCTGGGGACCTAGAGATTTACTTCGTTATATCCAAACTTTTATATATCCATACAACGAAATTTCGTTATAAATGTATGGATATAACACATTTCGTTATAGCATCCATAGCTGTTGTCTGTAACTAGAACTAGAACTAGATGTGTGTGTAGTGATACAGAACATGTATTGTATTTAGTTTATAAATGGATGAAATAAATAATAAGAATTGTTGTTGCTGCATTACATGTTATATATATAAACAAATGTTTAAACACTGATAGTAAACAAACAAAACACTTCAGTTTCACTTGTCTAATTCAAACATTACCAATTAACAAGTTGGATGATAAATGTGGTTGGTCTGCCGCAATAAGTTATCGCATTCGTTCACACCTATATCCAAAATTACTCTATATCCAAATTTACTATAACCGTGTAGTTATACTATGAAGTATAGAAGAGCTCGGTCGGGGAATAAAAAATTACTACGTACTATCCGTTTTTCGTTATAACCGAGTACGTTATAAGCGTGCACTACTATAGTATGCTCCTGTAACGTTGTTCCCCAATGTACAGTGTGTGTTCCACAAATCACACCCTCAGGAGCATGCCTATTAGATGTGTCTAGCTTGTGTGGTGCGACTAGGTGATAAATTAATGCATATCTCATGTTACACCATGGATACCGATGTTAGAGGGGTTGTTCTAGGCGATTGATGCAGTTCGCGACTGAATTATGTTTATCCTTCAATAAAGGTCTTGCAGTAACGGAAGGGAAGCCTCTGACGTGTGTCTGTTACCCTGCTTGCCGTGCCATTTACGAACCACTTTCCGGATGTGTACTTACATTTATTTTAAACTGATTAAACAAAAGTGTTCCTATAGCTACGTTACTTTGTCCAAAATTGCTTATTTCCCATGTTATCTACTCGATTACACCAAGGCCAGGGATTATAATGGATACTTACACTCAGAACTTAAATCTCAAATGACAAAGTTTACTCTCATTAGTCTGATAATGGAAAATTGGATTGTGAAAAATGTATGATAATTAGTGTTGAAAATTCTATGTGGCCCATTTTCTTGGAACTTGCTTTTTGTAAATTAGTTTCAAATAATTGTAACCACAAATTCGGAAAGTGTCATCGCCTTACCACGGTTTATGGAGATATAAGATCACTACTCCAAGTATTATTTGTACACCATAACTTATTGACTGGCTTCATGAGTCTATTACTTGTCCAATGGTGACTTCTTTACCTATGCTGTATATATGGTTCGGGAGATGGTCAAATAAGGTTCGGTGCACCATTTAATCAGGTTTATGCATCCAGTTTCCTCTTTGCCAATGACTGATCCATTTCCGAACTCCGATTTTAACCAATCATTTATGTTCGTGTTCATGAAGTAGGCATATAACATATAGTTTTAACATATAGTTTTAACATGTAGTTTATTGGCATAAAATATTTCCATAAATATAGCCAAATAAACAAATAAACAAATGTACATGTATACGTGGTGAAAACAGTTCAAGAACAAGATTGCATAATTCGAAGTAAGTATACGTATTGACAGTATGTTTAACGTATTTATAATTCTAATTTCTTTCTTCAAAACGAAAAATAAATGTTTTGCCAAGTTACCTATTAATTTACAGGTCACCTTGTGCTTCTCAGGCAGCCGCAGAATGTATGTTGCTTCTCCCGCTTGGCTTCTATATTCTTTTTAATTTAACGTACAGTAAGAGTATAAAACCACACTGTAAAATTTGATTAATGGTTTCAGGATCAAATGCATTATTGAAAACAATTTGATTTTATAGGCGCCAGTGTATTTTGCAACCGTATGAACATATCGAAGTATTAATGGTTCTAGAATTGTTTGAATACAATAACACGAGAGTTCCTGGACATATTCGTCCTTTTCCTCTAATATATAATCAATAGGAAACTCATAAAAACGTTCATTGTTCGTTTTTCCTTTTAAAATTATGACAAGTGTAATATATTTATTAGATTATTGAATGTCATTTTAACTACTGAGTAAACAGTTCAGTTATATTAACATTGATTATTTTATCCTGGTGAAATGTGGATATGGCTAGAGACTTCCTGTTGTTTGATACTGAGCTTTTATGGGTAATAAAACGCCAACAAAATGGTAACTAGATCTTATTGTTTTATTTTATCACTTAGCTTGTACATGTGCAAGAGGACGTGGTTTAATGTTTAACTCCAGTTTGCTGATAGATCTATAGATACACACAACATACTTTTCTTAAGAAGCTAAATTGTTTCGATGAATAGCAAAGGCGGTGAAAATACTCAATGACATAGTGAAAAAGTCCTTGAAACTTTCACAAAACCTGTTTACGTATCGTTATTTAGAACCATTTGACATTGCCGTTTGTGATCATCAACTTCCTGGTCTTATTTGTTTCCGTTTGAGTTTGCTTTAAATAACGTAAATTCTACAGACTTGAACTAGGTAATTCATCAATTTTGGCATCTGAAAGCCTTAAGCGCATCTGCTGTTTTTCCTGATAGACTTATTTCTTTATCATCTTGAGGATTACTTTAACTAGATGTAAGTATAGGATATCTACACTGATATGTTGTTGCGATTATTGTCAAGTTGTCTGCATAAAGAATACAACACAGTTTATGTTTAGCTTAACATATACATCTTATCACCATGAAACAATATACAAATTATAAATACATGCATTCATTTATACAAACAAATCTAAAATGTAACATCAGCAACATTTGATTTCAATTATCGTGTATCCAAGGGCAACTATTCTTTAATACGGTACAAAAATAAACTTTGCAATAACATGATTATAATCACAGTAAATTCATAAATAACAAAAATCAATTATAAAACAAAACATCTTCTGCCATGTCCTTTTATAATGAATGAACCGAGATTATGAATCTCTTTATGATTAGCAGAGGACAATATTTGTATAAATTTAATCATAATAGGATTTCCCTGATAATAAATCTTTATAATTTGTTTCTACTATCCACGTTTATTGAACATACAATAAAAAGGTGATATTCATCTTCAAAGTCATTACCATCGCATAAGATGCATTTCTGTATTTCCCTTTGATTGTGAGCCTTCAAGCAGCTTCAATAGCTAATTGATGTTATGAACCCTAAAGTAGAAATAGCGTATTTCTTGATTACATTTAAATAATCCGATAATTCTATAATTATTATCTTATACATATATGTATAATAAGTAGGATTTATTGTTCCTCACATGGAAATTGAGAAATCCAAATATCTTTGAGTCTATTGTAAAGTACATTGATAACTACTAATGGTGTTCTCTGATTCTGTGAATGTCAAAACATCGTTAAATCCAGCTTCTCAAAGAATGAGTTTCACTCCATTGACCCAATATTGTGTAGTGTTAGCATCGTAGTGTAGAGTCGATTCGTAACAAGTATTTAACAAAACGTCAAGTTCTTATCAATAATAATAGGAAACGTCCACACTCGCCATACAGTGCATAATTATGTGTCGATTACTTACCATGCAACAGAAATTTGCAGTATTGTAGATGAAAACGTTCAAGGATTTCACCACTTATTGTTCCCCAAACTTCACATGAATAGACTTAGAACAAACATAGGAAATGAACATATCAAACGAAATATCAGTTGGTGTTTTAATATGTTATTAGCGCACCCCTATATCTAAATGCTCTGTCGGTGAGTACTTAAACACCCGGTATGAACGAAACAACGCCAAGGGGTGATAAGTCACTTCGATTCTAGAAAATAACGGATTTTCCTCAAAACACAAAAATATCATTAATACTGGACTAATCTTAGTTTCGAGTTATCTCGTTGTGGTTGACAGCAGTAGACTATATTCAGCATAATGATTCATGTTTTGTTATCAGAATATTACCGAAATTGTATGCACAAGAATGACGAAAAACTAAAACTATTTTTAAATAAAAAGTCTTAACAGATGTTTCAATTCTAGTCGGTGGTGAACTGAAACCAAGATTTGCTAGGATAAAAAATACTAACTTGACCTTGCGGTGCTGATTGTATGATGCACGTCAAAAGAATCATCTCCCTTTTACGAACATATTCATAAAATTGTAAAAGGTACAAAACAAATATAGCAAATATGTACATATGCAGAAGATTAAGTTGTTACTAAGCCATAAAAAGTTATAATATCAATTCTTATCTTGGCATATCATTTACCCAGTGACTCTTAAAAAAAGAGAGAGAATACGTAACTACAGGGAACGCCACATAACAAGACAGTGCCTCCCCAGGGAAAAAGACGAAAATTAGCAGACCCCGTCTACCTGTGGGAGATACTCCTTGAACAGGAAAGCTGGGGATTACCCTTTCCTGCTTCCCGATCAGAAAGCACGTTACTATATTTAGATTTTTAATTCCCGTTCATGAAGCAAAAAGTTACATGTTATGGTTTTAAAAAACTGCCTTGAGGAAAACTTTCTTGTCATGTGGAATGATATTTACGTTGGTTATCTACATACGAAAGGCATATCTAAATTTTCCCCGTTTTTAAAATTGTCTAGTTTTAATTTAAAATCCAGGAGTGAACTTTCTGAATTAGAAACCAGATTTCAAATAAGGAGACATAACAAACACAATTAGTGTTCTTACATCCAGTACAGGATGCGTTGTATTATATAACAAATTAGAGGAACGAAAGTCATGCAAGATAGTCAAAAACATCTTTTATAATTCATGAAACTGTAGGAAACATGGAATGTATTTTAAATTATCTTTTCAGAAGGTTATGGAAAAATGTAGGAGAGAAATTATAGTAACGTGTTTGTTTATAGAGCAAGGAAGGTAAGAACGTAATGGAACACCTCTGTCCCCTATAATTGAACTCCAATTTACTATGAGATAAACTAACTGTTCCATAACTCATTATATTTAATTCATTGTTGTTTATTAATGACTCTTAATAGTAAATAAACATGATACCTAGTAAATTCAAAATTACACTCAAAGAGTATCAATGAATATCTTTCATATCAAGGTGGTATTGTAGGCATACATTATAGATAGAGTGATAATATGTTGCTACATGGAACGACACATACATAAGACAGTGCCTCTCCACACGGACCTCTATGTAAACAACTATCCATAAGGCACTTTAAGAGGCTAAAGGGTTCATACGTTAGGGAACAGAGACGCAACGAATAGCCTGGAGGACCAAAAGGAATTACTAGGAGAATCAAAGAGGACAAACAGTGAAGGGGGGAATTAATGGGTGTAAAAATATCACATGACAAGTCAGTACAGCTGGCAAAAAAACAATAGGCCGAAACTGGGCAGAAAATCACATGAACACTATATAAATTGAAATAATTGCACAGGGGAAAGGGAAATATAACTGTACATTCAAAACACAAAAACGAATAATAACCATACAGCGAATTACAGCCTTTGAACTGTCAGTAAAATACTGGGGGTTTAAATCGATTAACAGCTATCTAACCTCACACTGAATCGCTATATAACACATATTTTGATGTGTTCTTTGATTAATACCTTTCTGTACTGTCAATTGTCTTTCATGATTTAGCGCTTCTGAACATGGCACTAATGTGACAAGCAACATCCGTCTCACGTTTCTTTATGGTTAATGCGCATCTGGTTCAGGGTCTTCTATAACTGACATGAAAATTGTCTACTTGCCTAATTGCAGATCGACTGTGCATCATAAAAGAAGTAAATTATAAATCGTCGAATGAAAGAGTGAGAGGAAGTAGGTTAAAATACAACAACCCCACAAGCAGCGTGACCTATTAACAAAACCGAATCAGACTGCAATAAAGACAAAAAGCCTTTTATTTATTTCTAACAAAGCATTAATAAAGACCAAAGCCGATATATATACATATACCGAAGCCAAACTAGAGTGGCAATAAAGCAAATGTAACCCTAAAGCTTTAGATTCGACAATTGGAAGCATTCAGAAAATTGAAAACTCGTATATTGTCTTGAGAAAAATAAGTTAATTGTCCACCTTTCACTTCAGCTGATCAATAAAAATATATCGATGATTTTTTACTGGTGAAGTTTTTATATTTTAAAATTTATTCATTTACATATACCAAATAATATCTATAAAATAACCATCTTGCCTTTGATCATCTGCTTAAATGAATGGTTATTCTTAACAATATTACACCGCAAACCATTTAACGACAATGACTACTTATTTTTTCAACTGGCTTGGAAATGATATGCTCAAATTAGTTTCAAAATTCAACGTATTTTGCATTAAGTCATGCACACTTATTCTGATGTTAGCATTTGTTCAGCCAAAATACACCCGCAAACATACACCCGCAAACAATTCCTACGTGTTTGGTAAACTTCCAATAAATAGACATATAACTAATTCGTATTGCATGTAACAAGACGAGTTCTTGAAATTTACAGCATGTCAACTTATCAGCAAAGTAATTACTAGATAATTTGAAACAGAGGCATAGCTTTGCTTATATTGACATCAAATAACTGGGGACCAAGCTGACTGTTATGGTGTGATTAAGTTATTGTCATATTGTAAATTGCTCCACAAGAACAGTTCACATACAGTGTGACGATCCAAAACTATGTCACATGTATTTGTTATTTACGTGCAAGTTCTACATGTGATGAAATGGCGACTAATGTAGGTAGGAAGAGAAAGCGCCATGTCTTAAATGGACCCAGACGTATATAAATAACGAATATAGGAACAGTACACTTACGGATCCATGTTTACAACAAAACACGAAAACTTTGTTGAGAAACTGACAAAATTACTTACACTAGAATGGAGGACCTGTCCAAGAATCATCTAACTAGGACTTACTGTCGAAAGAATGCCATACTATATTATTGTGTTATATTAATCATTTAGATTCTTACAAAATGTCTTTCTAACATAAATAAACCTGTGTTTTTATGTCCAAAGGGAAAAAATAACCACTTAAACCGAATGCGCCCGAAGATGGACAATTGAATCTAGCAAAAGTGCATTTAAATTCTTCTCTTATAGTGACAAACCATCCTATCATGTCCATGTCGGGGTGGGGGGAGTAAAAAGAGATAGATTTCAGGCCTTCGTAGCTACTCAAACTACTAAAGGGACAAGGCAATGTGCGCAAAAAATGAAAGAGCAACCCATACTAGCCTTGGTGAAGACAAAATGTATGTTATGCAGTTATACTAGATACGCATTTCTAAGAAATGTATGGTAATATAGCCAGTCCTGCATTAAAAGCAATGATTGAGTACGCTTTGACTATTTTAACAGGATATTAGTTACATTCAACAATGATAGTTGGGAAGTATAAATATGTTATGTAATCAATCACATGGCGAATAAGATATCTGTCATGCCAAGTGATGATAATATCTAGATGATTTTGTATAAGGTGTCATGTATGATGATATATTTCACCCAGCCCATTATGCACTTATAGAAAGGGGTAAGACGGCTGTTTTGTCTTCTTATTTTAGGGACTCTGTAACGAAGCTGAACCAGGAGATTTATCATAGTTGTTTGTGAGAACATGCCAATTTTCTCTGCACATTATTGGACATTTTTCAGTTACTCTTTTCTGAATTACCTATCTTAATGGAGTAGAACACTCATTTGAAATAAATGTTATGCCAACAAATAGTATCCACATACCTTTCAGTGATCTGAAGAAAACCAAACAAATAACATTCTCAGGATTGTGCGGTATTTGGCGGTTCTGATTTTACACTATTGCGATATAATAATTAACGACTTTACAATATTTGTGCAGGGACAATGCCACATCTGTAACGAACCACATGGCATTGTAGCAAAGCATTAAACGATTGGCATGCAGTTATAGATTTGGTCTTGACACGATCTCAACTTACTATCAGTCAAATGTTCATCCCTCTATGAAAATTTTCTACATTTTCTATCACCTAAACGCAACTTGTTTCAGAAGCCAAGAAATGTTTTATATTTCGTGTTGTTTGTATTTAATGGACTGTCTGCTGGTGGAAATATAAGAGGTTTCATATAAAATGTATAACACAAACACGAAACAGAGCCTTTAAATTTCTATGTGTTGTATCGTTAAAGGGAAAATCAATGCAAGATTGGAAGATGATCGCTTTGAGTAATATGTGTTCAACTTTGGAATTGGGATGTTTTGTTGTATTTATTTATCAGAGAAGATAAATATAATTATGACAGAAATATATGGCTACCTGAACCCCATATAACGAATGTAAACACACGATTAAATGTTATCCCAACAATATTACTGGATTTTATATAGAACATACGTACGAAATTTAACAAATGCTAAAACCTATAGATAGATAGATAGATATATAGATTTATTTCAACATAAAATGTACAATTTACATGGCAATATAAAATTAAGACATATATATTAGTAACAGCAATATGTATGAATCAATAAAGCCATATCAATCAACATTATATGTTAAGGATAACACAAAAAAGAGTACAAGTAAAAACTCTTATTTTCATTGTGGTCCTTATCAAATGTCCTATTATATTATTATACACGTGTGTGGTTGCTATATATTTCCGTAGATATCACCATTTTGATAGTTTATAATATATATTTGTGATGAAATTAACAAAATCAACTCAATGCCAAATTAGTTAGAAATATGTTATTTAACTTGTCAAACAACTTATTACCATACATATTAACACTTGCGAACATATTACTATACATGTTTACCCTTAGACCTCTACAGTACCTAATGTTTGTAGAGTATTATTTATTTGGGTGTCTGTATGGGGAGACATTGTCTTTTGCATGTGGTGTTCCCTGTAACGATTTAATCTCTCTTTTTAACGTGGGAATATCTTATTTGATATCGTTACTGCTAATTTTATTACACTTAATGACGATTTTGCGCTCTTAACGAATATTTAAATATGACAACACCGATATCATGAAACTTGTTTATTGGATGCTATTTAGATTACCACGTCCATGAACTTCCTGGGCAGACAGTATTATCAATATTCATAGATCTATGAAGATGATCTTGTTCACAAAAAATACGAAGATATATCAATTGGTAAAGGCTAATTTCCTTATCCCAGACTGTCATCCTCGGATTATGGTAATAGTAATATGATATCACCAAATACTACATAATACAACCCAGTATTCCTCCTGGAATTATGAATTGTAATGCACCTATGAGCAACATATCCGAAACGTATTCTTAAGTGCAGTATTCATTCTATCTCAAAGAGCTGCGGCCAATGGAATCTCTGACTTAATAAACGAAGATGATATTTAATTACACTACAGTCAGGCGGACTACGAATGTTAAACGAAATCAAGAAATTTCAATACAGTGAAGTCCCTATTGGTCAAGAATATCTAAATACTGCTAGTTATTGATGTCTGCCAATCTTACAAACGTCTAACTTACAATATCATCTGTGAGAACTCTATGTATGAGGAATTGTAAACATAAACTGTACTGTAATTGGATATGGTGGCGTGCTAGCGAGCGTTATATTAAAGCGAAATGATTGCCAGTACAATGCTTAACTTAATACCATCCCTTTGAGAGTGTTTAGAATAAAACTATTTATTTTGCATCGATTTTGAAACACATTGTTAAACAATCTTTCCACTGGTGGGTGTTAACCCGTGTTCTTGCCAAATTCAAGCATTTTTGTAACCGAGAAAGAATAACGTACATGGTGGAATACCACCCCTCGGTATTTGGATGAGGCGCCAGGCGCTTCACTGCTAAACCACAATGCATTCCTTTCAAATGGTGCATATCTTTTGATTATTGTTGTGGTTTATCGGTTGGTTACGAGTGTTTTCTACTAAATTGTCCAGAAGTTCAAGTATTTTGTTATTTCTATAATTATCTTAAGACCATGCCGTCACCTTAAACTACTGTCGCAATCACACACTATTGAGTTCTGTATGGGTGATCCAATTCATAAAACACTTTGTACGTAAATACTTTGAAACAATTGTATCTTCGATTATGAACGTTAATAGCAATTAATTGATATTACATTGAAGCATCGTTTATGAATGATAAAGACAGATAAATAAAGTTCACAATTTCATTGTAATTATATATGATATTACTATTAGTATGCAAACCACGAGCATTGATTTAAAAACCAAATACTACTTTGGGTTACTAGAATCCAAAATCAGTTCTTTTCAGTTTTATATATTTTTGGTATTTGTATCCATTTTGATATGCTGCATTCCTACCTGAATTAATAACATTTAATTGGAAACTACACAACTGACTGTATACACTCAACTGGTTTTGTCATTTGGAACACAATATTCAGCAACACAATTATCTATGAGTGATACTTGTCCTCATCTTCCCTATCCTTTATCTACGGTCGAGTGATTTGTATGTTTTCACAACCGTCTGTCATGACTGTCAATCAATGTTCCCTGAGGGATACGATCATTTCTTTGTTAAATAAATAGTAAGGCAAATTTCCGTTATATTATAGCCAAGTACATTTATTTTCTATGGTCATAATTATAAGAGTCAGGATATAAGAATAGAATATACTATACCATGAACAGCGACTATTTAATAGTGAGAAAGAGTAGTACAAAGCAGGTCAAGTTCACAAAACGAAGCCTTCCTGCACACATCCTTACGGTACGAAATACATAGAAATCAGGAATGGGACAGAGTATACTTCAACTTAATTAAAGAGCACATAGGCGTAAACATTAATACGGCTGTGGGTTGTTCCGTCATGGCCCGATCTGTTCCGATTTGCGAATCAGTGTTGACATCAACGATTCACGATCTGAAACATGATCAATTACGATTCAAAAAGGAATAATGATACACTTTTTTCCTTTCAAATAATACGATATATATATATACACACATTTAGAACCTTTAAGATCCTGGTGGAGTAATGTATTCGACTTTGCCGTCTTCACGACCGACGAGACGTCACTGACAAGCACTTTCATTTTGATGTATGTAATTGTATATGGTAACGATTTTGTCGTTGTGTTCAATTATTAGACAGGATTAAGTTAAACTGAACTTATCAAAACCCTAATGAAAAATGTCTGAGATATGCATAACATACTGAAAAATATTAAACTTTTGAGTATCGTTGACGTCTAAAATGGTAGACATTCCATGGGGACATAACTTGAGAACCAGAATAGACGGGAAGCCACTTTAACCTGACCTGGCACCGATACAGGGCGTCAAACAAAATACTGATTACTTGGCTTTTTAACGACATCATGTGAGTGATTAACAAACACTCTGCTCTGAGACTGGGTACTTCTATTGTAAAACCATATGGTATATTAAAGTAATAATACACCCATGTTTATTGTTCATTTCCAATAAGAATAATTATTATTATCAAAAATGCACCACTAACATATTTTTCGAAAAAGGAGTTTGTAAATTCTTTAAGTTACAAAATCACATCAAGGTTTTAAACAAACGGGGTATTTTACAAGTTTTGTCCGATGGGAAAATGATAAAACAGTAATTTCGAATCGATAATGAATTGCAATTAGCCAATGTAGCAGCAACATTGGGTGAAACTCGTTCAAAATGTTTACGTTCAAATGGGTCAGGTAGAAATTTAACATAATCTGTGCAGGAACAATTCATTCACAAATACAAAACACTACAGGTTAGCAGTTGATCATTAACTTCACATTAGACATCAATTAGGTCACAATTTGTTTTTCCTGTGTGTAAATGGTAACTGTACACTTTCAGTTTATGTTTTGGTAAATAACTGACCCTCTGGTGAGCTCATGAAATGAAATCCAATGAAATGTTGTTAATTTATTATACTCCGTTGTATGAATCATTATTCAATGGAATGTTTACAAAAGACTTGAAGACCGTTGAATTGGTCATAAGTATTTGTTTCCTTCTTTGGATAATTCTCTTATTATTAGAAACATCAACTCATACAACCTCGACAAAACATGACTGTGTATGTATCGGATTCGTTTTCAGCAGTCGATCCATAACAAATTATTATAAACGAGCAACATAGATCTTATTACGTGGAAGGTTTGTTATCTTGGACGTCGTCTGAATTCCAAATAACATTAATTCGCGATACAACAATCTGTCTTTAATCAGACTTCGTTTCTTGTTAAAATGATATGTACCGGCTGCTAATCCTCTCCTTGGACGTAAATCTCATCGTCCAATAACATGATAATGCTACGTACACTGGTCTATCAATCAACGATAATTGTATTAGTCGTACTTTGTTATCAGGAATAGTTGTAGTAAAGCTGTATGTTATGACACAGACGAACTGCTCAGTCATGGTGATGGTGCGAGTTGTGATAGTGGTGTTATTGTGCGAGCCAGACTTAAACGCTTCTTTGATAAACCTTTGTCGATAAAAAGCCAGACTTAATTATTAGTCGTGATTTGTTATCAGAAATAGTTGTAGTTATGACACAGACGAACTGCTCAGTCATGGTAAAGGTGCGAGTTGTGTTATTGAGCGAGCCAGACTTTAACACTTCTTTGATAAGCCTTTGTCGATATAATATATCTATGACACCGTAATGTGAGAAAGCGACTGTCGGTTTGATAGTATTATGGGTGTATATTAATCAAGTTTCTGTTTCTGATAACAGTAAACCAAGCAGTATACCTGTTGTAAGACCAATACCGTCAAATATGAAATATATTAATTAGGTTATGTAAGTAACATAAAGGAACAAGTTCATAGTGTATGTAGGTTTTTTAGCGTGAGTTGTGGCATGACACATTATAGTTCGATTTGATATAGCGAAATTTATATGTATAACTTATTAGTTATTTGTTATTCTTTTTTCTAATAACCTTGACTATGATTGATGAATGGGCGTATTAAAAATTGTTCTCGTTGAAGTTCCAATCACGCTAAATAAAACCAAATGTGTATTGAGAAACACTGACTAAAACAATCGATCACAGCTCGAGATATCGCTTCGTTATTACTTTATTTGCCAGCTGCTTCTAGCTTCGGGTTAGATGTTCATTTATATGGTCGTCTAGAGACGGAAATAAAAGGCTATGCATATAATATGTAAGCACGCAATGTATTTTGCAATTGCTGTAATTCTATGGAGGAAATCGAAATACTAAATTTCATCATTTCACATCCAAATGCGTTTCAAGTTTTCTCTATACTGTTGAACTTTAATGACTCAGAAACCTTCACAATTTAAGCCCAACATTTTAATGACACTGTTTCTTGGTGGCGAAATAGCTTTATTTTAAGTAAACCGAAGTTGAAAGAAAAAAATATTACATACGATTATCATTTGTTCCCTCGACCACGTTACTAATTATTTATTCAGATTTCAGATCAGATATTTGCACTGATTAGTAATCCATGATCATTGGATAGGTTGACTGACCAATGAACATGACTCAAATACCGTCGAACTATTGTGCTATTTCGCTTTGATGTTTTATCTGAAGATTCAGTATTATTACTTTACCTTATAATCCTCCTGTTGTCTGTTCTTTGACACGTTCTTTTACAATCACTAAATCTCTAGACCGCATTAAACTGAAAAGATTTATGTTACTAAAGGACATAATAGCAGATGAAAAAATTGATACGGATTTCTCCACAAAATTATTAGAAATAGTGAGTTTTCTGTCACGAGGTTGCATGTTAGAACTAAGTACGACACTGGTATTCAACAAGCCGTTTGTTAACGTTTATTTTATCCTAGTTGAAATATATACGGTTTAATATTTCACTTTGGTTAAGCATAGCCAGATTTAATATTGGATTTAACTTCAGCAAACGTACATTTGTTATTAAACACTCAATAGAAGACGTACATTGGTTCATTTTAGGGTTGCTTTGACGACAACAAAAAATAACGTCGAAGTCAATGTATGTGGAAATGACAAATAAAAGTTCACAAACATCCCTAAACCACAAGGAGGCATGAACATTAAATTCTTGCATACCACATCGGATTTTCCCGCGTTTACACTGGTACTGAAAAACTATAGATTAACCGAAGTGTAGAATCGGAGTATCGTGTTGACGACGTCACGGAAGGGCGTCACATGATATAAAACTAGGGATTGTTGGCTGTTGTACGTACACGGTGTGATACGCACCGAACAAGCCATTACTGACCGAGGCGATAGTTGAGATCAATGATATTTTAGTGCATATCAACATCATGTGTAACGGCTAAGAATTCCATAATTGTGTATTATATCATTTTTGTCGCTTCTACCTGAAAGAAACATTTATTCTGTTTCATCAAGAGGCGTGTAATGTTGTGCAACAATACACGCCTCAGCAATCCTCGTATTCTGATTCTAGCAAACTTTTATCAAACATTGGTGAGTTATTTTCAAAACAAAAGACGGCAAAAGACATCGAACTTTCACATTACACATTATAGTGAGACAAAACATCCATTAACATTATCCTGTGGAGAATTACAAAAAAAGACGAGATTTTTACGATACACTTGCAACGTCATATAAATTAGGAGACAGAAGTAATTTCAGAAACGTCCCTTATAGAAACCTCGAATGTCTCACAATATTGTGTTAGGTATTGACTGTTAATAAGATGCTCCTCGCGTATTCAATAGCCGGTTTAATAGTCGATAACGAAATTGTTCCAATGATTAGTTGACTAAAGTCATGATAGAAGGTACTTTCATGTATAATTAGGTAAAGAAAAACAATACATACTCTCTTGATGGTTAAACTTTTTCTGGAAATTCGTTTTTGCTTTGCAATAAATTTCAAATGTTCAGTGACAATTCATGTGAGAAACAAATTTCTGTGACGAAATGGCGTTTGTTGGGCATTTTCCTATTAGCCTTTAGTGAATTCATGACATTATAGAATAACAGGATGATTTAGCGACAGTCTTTGATTAAAACTAAGAATTATCCATGATTTCCGAAGCACAAAACACATTTGTACAACGAAAAAGGAAACAGGGAAGATGACACTAACCACATAAACGCGAATGGTAAATAAATGTTGTCTGAAATGTATTCAAAGAATCTCTTCTAGAAATTATCGAATGCAATTTTATGATACCATTACGTGTAACTTAATTTTTGATATCTTGGACAGCTAGTTTAGCTTAAGTTCAATAACATTGTAATAAATGTTTGGGAGAAGATACTCTACTAATAATAACATTTCCACTTAAATATTAATTTCACATTTCGAAAATCGTGCTTACGTGTTGTCGCTGAAACGCATGGCAATGCTATAGAAGCCGATAGCTCGTTACTGGAAGATATGTTGTTGTTTTGTTGTGGTGCAGAATTTCAATAGTTATTTGATTGCGGAAAGTTATGACTATGATTCCATTAAAGTAGCACATCAAGCTTTAAAAATAGCTTTTGATTTAATTATCGTTAATGGGTATGTGAGAATTTAATGTCAACAATGTAATAACGAGAAATTAAGATGACAACACTTAAATATATAATTGTGGATTACAACATTTAGTTGATTGTGATTCATATTTCAATTTCAGGAAATAATGTCTGACACTAATGGTGTATTTTGTGGTTAAGCTTGACAACATTAGTTCAAGTACCAATAAATACAGTTTCAGTTGCAATGAAATTAAATTGTTCATCGTATTGCAGTAACTGTGTACGTCAAAACAAAGTAATGGATAATATGGATATATTGTAAATCGGAGTATGGGTTTGTAATGTGTTAAATGGATGTGGTATTGTTAAGACTTCGTTGTTTACAACTTTATTCGTTTTTGTTTAGACAGTATTTCAAAACAAACCATTTGAATCCGCGTTAAGCATGGTTTCATTCAAGTGTGTTTGATATTTGAGAGTACAGTAGCGTACGTAAGTGTAAGATTGTTTGCACCCTTAAGAGCGATATCGCCGTATGGTTATTGTTTGTGTTTTAAATGTATGTTAATTTCCCTTTCCCCTGTGCAATTCTTCAACTTGACATAGCGCTCATGTTATTTCCCCCTTTTGGCCTATAATTGCCAGATGTATTGACATATCCTGTGATATATTCCATCCATTAACCCCCCCCCCCTACCCCTGTTTGTCCTCATTATTTCTCCTTTTATATGTTGGTTTTTCTTCAATGTTTTCTTATTGTTAAAATGTATTATAGTCATAATTGTAAGTAAAATATATCAGTGTCATTTTATATATGCTGATAAGACAGGTCCATGATTAAAGTATATATAGATCAGAGTGAATTTTTCAACATGTTGTAAAAACATTATTTAATTTAACATAAACCGGAAGACATCATTCTATCTACGCCGTTCATCTTTTGTTAAGGATATTTCTTGTTTGAAATACAATCGACAAGCGATGTTCGACAGGCCATCACTTTTATTGTTTTCGTTTCGAAACTAATACCGGCTATACGCATTTGCGTCTGTTATATATGCAACAGACCACAGCAGTATGCCTGATAATGAATCATTTGAACATTTGCAAGGCGTTCACATTGTGGTTGAAGATCGGAATATTTGAGAAACAGTATCACAAGGAAAGCACATTAAAACCTCCCTACAAAGATCTCTAGGGAACAAAGTATAGTAAGAACATGTGAAGGGGATACAAAATAAAACTAAAAAGGGGGTCTAGGGTCAACAAAATTGTGCGATTTCTTTTTTCCGACAAATAATGTTTGTCCCAAGTTATCTGTTCATAAGATGTTTATTACTTCGATGTTTAATTATTTCTAAGTGTACATGTAAATGTCATATGTACGTGGCGTTCCATGTAGCAACTTATTCTCACTGTTTTATGCGATTATGTGTTCCTTACCGAGTTGTACGACTATATGTTGATATATCTGTAAATCATAGTACATGACCGATGTGAAAGTATTTTAGAATTGTGTTCGGGACTTGGTATGCAGTAACTTTAACTCTGGAATTTAAAAGCAACTTATTCGATATATTTTGTGAATATGGCGTCCCTTTTACCAGCATACGATAACCTCATGATAGAATAGACACCAGACTGAGTTTGATATCACATTTGGATGCAAAAAGTATATCTTCTGATTTATCTGAAACGATCTGGACGTTCTGTAAATATTCCGTTATTACATTTTTATTTTAACAGTACGCAGTGACACATGATAACTGATAATTGTGTTTATATTTTTTGTTTTAGAATTTTGATGATTAGAACAAAGCCTTGGTATCTAGCTAAAAGATTGCTGTAAATACCGTTTATGGTAAACAGTGCAAGATAATATTCAACAAGGGGTAAGTACATTTTTTCAGTACAAAGATATGACATACTTCTTTGACAAAGCTATTCGTTGATAATGTATACTTATCGAAGTATGTAACATATATTTTTCATGTTTGTAAATGACCAAAAATTAGCATAATATAACTTAAAATGTTCTATTGTTGGCGAGTTGTTTTGAAATACCAGCAGTTGTGACATAGATTCAGAATATATTGAGTTTTTATTGCCCGATATAACCCAGCTATGCCTGTGAATATTGTGGTGCGTCGATTCTGTTCACATGGTAATACTATTTGCGAGTGATTTTCTTTCTTTCCATGGGAAAAGTCGAATATACGCTGTCGTTCGTGAGTTCAAGCGTTTTGTAAATATTATCTTGGTCCTTTGGGATTCTGTATTTGGAATTGATATAACGAGATGTCATTATTGTCCTCTGTGCATTCATTTGGATGAGATATTTTTTATACTTTCATTATTTCAGCACTAATGGAGTACACCGCTATCTGGGTCATGTGTTGTGTTGAATTATTCCTAACAGCTCGCATCTGACGATACTATGACAGGCTTTTGCTGATAATAGGCTCACGGCTATTCATTGACACGGATGGTAATGAAAGCGATTCAAAAACAATATTAATTCGCTTGATGGTGGTATTTTAATGCATACATTTTCAACCTGGTCGTTAACACTGACCTTTTCGAGAGGAAGTTTAACTATTAGGGGTGAACATTAGCTATAGAGGAAAAAACGTGTTTTATTATGTCAAATTGAAATCAACTATGGTTTTAGAAAAACTTTGAATTTTTTTCGAAATTCAATAAATTTATAGTCGCCAGATATTAGAAGAAACCAAAAGGATCATGATGGATCAAGGGGACGGCGATTTGAACTACACAGTCTATTACTACAGCAATTACACCCATACTCTACCACACACAGCCTCCGATTTCATTTACGAATTTATATGTCCAGTAATGGCAGTGGTGGGTATAGTGGGAAATGTTCTTGCCTTTGCTGTATTGTTACGGCAACCAATGAAGGGATTTTCCGTGTCTGTTTATCTTGCTGCGTATTGCTTGTCTGGATTCTTACAGTGGATATTTAATATCGGCCCCGATTGGCTTATCTTTATGACTGAATCGTCAAACTTCAGGAATATGTCCGATATCAGTTGCCGATTATGGCAATTCTTAACGCATTTTGTAACATTTTCGGGGCTTTGGTTTTTAACAGGGGCCACCGTTGATAGGATAATAGCGCTGTGGCTCCCAACAAAATCCCAAGTTATGTGCACCGTATTTATGGCTAAGAATTCATTAGTGTTCATTCTTATTGGATTAACAGTAGTGAGTATCCACGCCATGTGGTTATATGTTCTTAAGGACAATTACTGTGAACAAGAAAGAGAGGATAAATACTTATTACCATACTGGGCATGGGGATCTACATTGGTCTTGCAAGTATTACCTTCCTTGCTCCTTTTCGTCTTTGGTAATATGATTTTTTTCCGTTTATGTCTGAAACACCAATCCATTCAGTTACCCGATGCATCTCACAACGAGCTTGATCTGACATACACAGTGATGGTTCTGTCATTCTTAAACTTCTGCTTTTCAATGCCTTTAAGTGTGACAAATTTATTAGCAATTGGGTATTGGACTAACAACACTGATGACCACCGCATTCAGTTCTTACTGTATTCGCTGCAGGATCCGCTCGAATACACAAACTATTTAATGTGGTGCAGCTACACCTGCGGAATATTTGTACTGATTGGTTGCAGTAAGACATTCAGGGCTGGTATCAGTGACGTGTTCAAGGGATGTGTGTCATGTCTATCCAAGGATAATTCCAATATTGAACTTCAACTAATGAACGGTGATTATGATCAAGTTCCATCAACTTCAACGAGTGTATAATTGAACTTGACTGGAAACACATCTAGAAGTGCATATTAGATATGTAGAAACAACATATTGTGCTTTAGCGTCTTTGGCATTGCAGGCCTAGAATGATCTTGTTAAGGGACACTTTGCTAATACGCCAAATGGTGTGTAGACATGAGGCCAAAACCATGGACCCTTACATTTGGTGCTAACTCTTTATTACTGCATTTTTATTGAATGAAACGGCACAATTATTTAGCAATTATTTCTATGATGTTAAAATACACGCTTCACAGATTCTTTAATAAACACGCTGACACCGCGTATCAAAATATGTAAGCTAGTTCCATCGCAGTGTACCGGACACCGTGAAATTAAAATAGCGAACACCGTGTCATTTATCGTGATATAAGATTGCGGCGATTGTCCCTGTTCTGGCACGGCATATCACGGTGTGCGCACAGATAGTGTCATTATTTGTGCATTCATTAGTTGCTGTAAAATTGGGTAATATTATACCTTTGAAATTGAAAATGTAAATATGGAAATGTTTCTTAGGTGTTTTCGTTAAAGTAAATTTGCAAATAAACGCAAGCATTTTCGATGTATTGAATGTGAAACAAATATGAAAATACATTAATCGCAATGGGAAAGTGTCAGTGCGCATGAAGTTTTGGAGGGCAGTGTATGTACCTCAATAACTATGGTTAGGAATGGGATACCACAATGAAACTGAATATGTGACAGAAAGGTCTGATTGCGTTGAACGCCGCTGACGTCAAGGTCACTTTTACTGACCTTCGATAGTAAAACCCGCTTAATAAGTTAAATTTGTAATGATCTATTATAAAAAATCACTTTCATGAAGACGGGGTAAAATCAATTTCCGCTCCACATCTCGAGTTACGAGGAAAACAAATCCATAAAAGTACCTAAGTAGCGTTTAAAAATAGAACTTCCGCTCAGTAACGCGAATAAGGAATGATATATCACGATAAAACTTGATACGTTTGTATTTTTTTTGATAAAACGCTGGTATTGGAATTAAATTCAATGCAATAAAAGTGACTGTTATTTATAGGAACCAGTTTCTTAATGCAAAGTTTCACCACATTAGACAGTTAAACGTGGATAACCAATGTACCGTCCCTTTGCTGTATCGGAGTAACGTGTCTGGCTGTTACATATTAGTTCTGCTGTGGAATGTACAACCTCTTCCGTAAGTGACAGCATTTCAAGATTACGCAACATGTGATGTCACTATTTGCGAGCAGAAAACAATGTTTACTCGATATCGTCACTTCGTTTTCATATTGCCATAATCATGGGCATATATTGCTTACTGTCAGTACATGGTGACGTCACATGTGACGTTTTCTGGAAATGACCTCACTTAAAGAAGAGGTTGGAAATCGTACAGCGGCGCTCATATTAGTTTGATCATCCGTTTTCCATTGCCATATTTCTATTTAAATGTTGGTGAACAACGGAACGTATTGTCTATAGTAGCGTCAAACCACAGTTGCTGTTACGATTGCAAGTTAAGCATAGTATGACAAAGGAGAACTTGGCAACATTATCATGACAAATGTTTATTTCTGTGTTTGTATTTAATCTAGTTTTATCAATGTGTAATGTCATTGCTGGCCTCATTGTTACCTCCCCCTGTAGATTTATTGTGTTTTGATGTTTTATATTGAAACATATGTATCGTTTGTATCGTTCCAAAATTATACAGTAAAATTTCGAAACCTCGAATTGCCGTCGGATCCAGCAATTAGTTCAAGCCATCTATGGTTCGAGGCATCTATGGTACATATGTATGTGCATGTACGAACTGACTGTTCCAGGTGTGAGTGTTAAGATTATACATTTCGTGTAAAATTTATACCAATTTTGACACTTTGACGGAATTTTCTCAATAAAGTTTACACTTTTGTTTAAGAATGTTATTATTTGGTCGCTAGGGACAGCAAATCATGTTCGAGTGTTCGACCAATCTCTGTCGAGTGATCTACTGTAATATGAAAGAAGAAGGAATTTCGCCGGGACTTAAACTGTTCGAGGTATCTACTGTGTTCGAGCCAAAACTGTTCGACGTTTCGAAGTTCTACTGTACATGCATTGAAATTTCAGTTGAGTGTATATTGTGTGTCCGGTCTCTTACCAATATCAACACATTTCTAAATCGTAAGTCAAAGCAACATACTTGTTATCATAAGCGGATATTCATCAGTCATTTTACTTGGAAATAATTTATAATCTGTTTTTTTGTCTTAACTTTTCGTGAGACATTATTTTTATAAGTATTGCGAAAGCAGCGTACGTAAGTTATTGTATATTTTTGGTATCAATGAGAATTCGACATAATAATACTGCTGTGGCACAGAAACATGCATTTATCTGAAGACAGTAGACTACTATTATATTTACACTTTAACAAAAGTTATAAGTACTCCGATTTCATATTAAGGATATTGTAATTAAATGTAAATACATATAATAGAAATTTCACACGCAGAAGGGTCAATATTTCTGTAATGTTTCTACTTATTTTCAGCACAAAATACAGCCGATTGATTTCAATCAGGCTAAATACATAACACCACACAGAAATAAAAATCACATATTAATTTAATATGTTATTACCGATTGTGACCGCCGTTTGCCTGGACATAATAAATTTACAAATACAATTCTGGGAAATATTTTACGCTGTTAATATCGTTTATAATTTTACACTATCGTTAATATTTATTTTATATATTTATATTTAATTGCAGTATCCTAAAAATGTTATCGGAGTACTTATAACTTTTGCTTAGTTAATAATGCATGTACATGTATATGAGAACATATTTCGCAGAGTTCAATTGTGATTTTTGTGCAATTATATCGTTTGATTATTAATTGTGTTGTAATTGTCAATGCGTCAAATACACTTTACATTATCTTTGCGTTGTTTTAATGTGATTTACACGTATAAGTATTGTATAATGTTATTCGCAAACCAAGGTTAAGTATACTGTTGTTCATGGGGACTATACGCAGGTGTCTCAGAAGGCGATAAAGTCCCCGGTATATTTGAGAATTGAAGGGAAACCCTTAAAGTCAATTGTTTATTTATAACAATAACATCTATGTCATGGCATGAACACTAATAAAAACGTGAAGACGAAGCCATCATGCATATACGTACATATAATTTGAACACATTTCAGAAAGTGCGTAAAATTTCTTTTCGGCGCAGCCGTACTAACATAGCTCGGTGAATCTCCTGAAATTCATTTTGGATATAAAGTGGCCAGCAATCGTAACATCTCGGCAATGTTTCATGTTGCACAACAAATCGTGACCTTCAAATCGCGCCGACCATCTTTTTGAAGATAGTTCTTGTTTATTTTTTATCGTTTTTGTTTAATCGTTTCCAGCAGTTGAACCAGGTCAGTGACCATGCTCCACCCAGTTATGACTATCATCAATTCATCATTTAATAAAAAATCTAAGATGTAATAAATAATAATTATGAACAGGCAACAATACACCGAAACACTTCCTATTAAGCATCGGAAAATCTATCAAGTCGGAGTTCAGAAAAAATGAGACATCACATTTGCAATCAAACTGTCTGGAATGTAGTAAAATTGTTTAAATATTTAATATCAATGACTCATTAAAGAAGTTTATGATACGATTGTGGCTATTCACAATAAGCATTAATTCTCAATCTCCGATATAACAGCATACATTTGTATATGCAACCCTCAAAAAGAATACATATATTGGAACAACAATATTGTATTGCAACAATCAGTTGTTTATTATGTAAGAAAAAATGCGAAGATATGCTGATATATCACACTGCAAAACTGCTTCAAAAACAAAACAAGAGCGCATACCATCGCAAAATACGCCCGTTATAAATTTTGTCACAAGCTTTTAAAATAAAGAAGTGTAAAATGACTCATCTCCTATGACTTCACCTTTAGTGACCTAGGTTTGAACCTGACTTGGTCCATTTGCATAAAATCAACCTAAGTACCTCTGGGGAAAATCTTCCAACAACTGTTTTCAAAATGTATGCAATGTTTTTAATAAGAATAAAAATTGCTCTCTGACCAAGTCAGGTGAAAATTGGACGAATAAATCTGATGTTTTTGATCAGACAAGGCCAATTTTAGGCAATTTCTCTAATTAAAGAGCAATAAATCTGGAGCGACAGTTGCGATATAGCTGGTTATTGAACTTGTCCTAGATATTATGCAGATACACATTCTGACCAAGGCTGGTGAAGATTGGACGAATAATACTTTAGTTTATTGATCGGACAAAATGATTGACGCCGCCCAACAGCCCGACCGCCCGCCGCAGATGAAACTTTAATTCGTCCCGTTCTTTGAACGGGCGTATAAAAAAGAAATTGTGATTGAAAATAGAATACTGCATCAGACTAATGACTTATGTCGATGAAGGTCTTTGTTATTATTTTGCAATTGTATGCCGACTTTCAGTGGATTTTCAGCCAGTTACAGCTGACCTAACAAGCTTTCTAGGAAACCAGAACAAACCTGATGTTCTGCAGGAAAATGCCAACTACCCTACAAGAATAAGAGTTGGAACGCAACTGACCTTCGGTGCATGGTATTTAGTGAATATACGCCTCATCCAAGATTCCAACCTACGTCCTCCAAACTAGGTAGTCGAGTGCTCTTTCGTCTCAGCTGGTAGGCCAACCAGAAAGTGTAATAATAAGTGAACAAACAACAAACCCAGAAATAAATATGTTTCAGACTAGAGATGATACACATAAAATATATACGAAAACAAGCAAAAGTATGGATATAGTCCAAGCGTGAATTACACTGTATCAGCTGTTTATGGATTGGTCAAGATTCCTTAAAAATATATACTCATGTTATATTTACGTCACATTTCTCCACATTCTGCACATGTCCATACATTTATGTTTCTTATAAGAAGAATCAAGACAGCTACTAAAAATACGAAATCCATTCACATTTCCATCTTAATCGGAAACAATTCTCATATAAATGAAGTAGGCACTCGTAAATGTAATTTCTACATTCAATTGTCCACTTGTCGTAGAAAATTCTGTCTGAAGAATTATTTATCACATGATACATTTGATGATCAAGTGGACGCAAAGGCAAAGACGAAGTGAGGTTTATCACGTACGGTATATGTATGTTATGGTCAACAAAGACTTCCGTCGCCGCTTGTTGAAATGTTAAATTTTGAGAAAGAAATTTAATAGTGTAATAATGTATTATAATATGCATATATAGAACAGGGTCTGGAAAAGTGATGCATCGACTGAATATGGTAAGAATTTAAATCCAAATGTTATTCATTAATGTCCCATTATCATACAGGGCTCTAGAAATTATCTCTAAATACAGTTGTTCCGGGCTAGAGTACATGTTGACTTGTCCGACATGCGAGGCTAGTTATCCGAACATAGAACAGGGTACGGAATAACAGTAAAAATAGGCATGCATAACATACTTGTCCTGGACTAATAGGTCCAACTCAACTGTTGGATGAACGAATCCGCAATTAGACTTGTCCGATATGTCGCGCTTCTGAATTTCTAGAGCCCTTAATAAATGATCATGAATGAAAATCGAGTAAAGCCATCAACACAAAAGAGAGATTGTGTCGAAATGCAAGAGACAGAAAAAAATGTCAGGATTTCATCGTGTGATTAATGTGGCTCTGTCGCGTTAACTGTGTTATCGTTTGGAGCATCGCACATTAATCCTTTATCAGGGAAGTTAAATAACACAGCTGTTATTTTTATTTCCATAAATACGGATGCACATGTTTTACAACAATGTTTGGAATCCTTCACGATGCTAATGTATTTCTTTTTCCATTTCCACCAACAAATGATTTCACTAATCAAGAATGGTAATTAAGTTCGATACGTTAACAAAAATAAAAATCCCTGAAGTACCGTCAATACTTTTTTTGAAGGAGAATCAATTCACGCAAATAGTGAGGGACATCTTCCCTCCCAGAGCTGCTAGCTATGGTTGCATGTTGACACGTAAATATTTTACTGGTCACTGGTACTCATAACATTCCGATTAAATAGCTAATGACGGAGTTCAATTCAAAGAGAGCCTTAGTTGTTACAGGGAACGCCACATTGACAAGACACTGCCTCCCCACACAGACCCCCGGGAATCTGTTTTTGAAACAGTATGCATTGAGGTGGTGCAAGGGTAAACATGTATGGGAATAGAGGTGCAAGGAATGGTCTGGCCGACCATAAACAACAACTAAGGAAACTTTAGAGGGACAAGAGGAGGGAAAATATTAATGGATGGAAGACATCACGGAACAAATCAGGAAAAACGATAATTATAGGCCGAATGGGGGGGGGGGAGAACATAAATATTTCAGCAAATGAAAGAACTGCACATGTGGAATAGTCTATCCAATATACTCATACCGGACACGATTTTAGCGTAATTTGCATAATATTGAAGCCATTCGTGCATTGTTATGCAGAACTTAATAAGCGGACATGGTTGCGCCATACTAATATCATACTACATTATGTGCAGTGTTTGTCTGGTGATCAGAGAAGACCATGTTTGCAGGCATCTTTATGTTTGGACATTACACACATCATGGAAACACTGAGCCTTGATAAATATTTTGAATATAAATGGCATACATTGCTGTCTAGACATATCAATATGACAATATGGACTATCATCGATGTGTATACGTAGCTTTATTCAAATGGAACTAAATAAAGGTCTTCATAACAATAAAGTTTGAACTAAATATCGTCTTTTCATTGACATATTTTGCAGACAAACATTGTACGTATATTTAGTGGAACGACACAATAGTCCAATTGTTGGATAGTACGTGTGTAGTTGACGTTAATAGTTTCGTCTATAATTGAACTCTTCTTATCAGTATTGCTAACTCCATCTCTAAATGGCCAATAATGTCGACAATGTGTACAACTCCAGTCGACAGGTACTGTCTTTATGTTTTGTCCTCTTCAATTGCGTTCGTCACAATTATCGCCAAAGGTAGCCAACAGTCCCTTGTGAACTGGAACTGACATCATGATTGTTTTATTCCAACAGAGAAAACCAATTTTCAATATAAGATTAAACTTCGAGACAACTGACGCTACAAAAGGACAAAAACAATTTAATTAAAAACCCACAGTGTGCCAAACAAAAACTAGTTGCTGAACCCAGTTTTGATTTATACTGACATGTTCGGTAACTACGAACACTTGTTTATTAAATGCAGACTGCCTTGTTCCAAACGTCAACTGCTGTTTGTTTGCAGATTTCATTTTGAAATCTCTTGTATTTTGCGATCATCCCTGTGAGAGGATTCATTTAAATGAGACAACATTTCATGTCATTACAAACTAGAGCTGTCGCCATATTCTGACTACACAACCACCACCTTGAACCCTTTCATTGCGGAACATGCGTCCTGAAATTATAATCCAATGCACAAATGAAGGACGTTCCTAAAAGCAACGTAATTAATTTTGCATTACGATTATACGAGAGATGAAAAAGCTACAATTAAAGACATCGTGTGCAGTTCATTCTTTTTTGAAAGAAAACCTATGAAAACTTAGTTGCGTCCAAAAGGAGTTGTACTGTACACACCATATGTGTCATAGTATGTGCCATATAACTAAGGAGAATCAAAGAGGAAAAATACATACATCTAAAACCATTAATATAAATAATAACCATACACCGAGATACAACCTTCGAACTGTCAGTAAACATTAAATCAATTTAACAGCTACTAACCTCACACTTAATCGCTATTTGGTCAGGTGTAAGTTCATTTCAAAAGAATATATAAAAGTTATTCCTTGACGTACCAGTCATTTTGTGCAAAGCCAGTGCAGTGCCGAATAATTTATTGGTCGAGCTTATTCCAATATCAATACTGTAACAAACATATCCTTTGAGGGTGGACAAGAGTGATATTGGGTAACCGTCAAATCAAATAATGAGGCACAGACCGTTTCAATGTCGTAGCTGTAATTTAGATTAAAAAGTGTAATTTATAATTTGTTCCAAGATTATGAGAATGAAGGGAAATAAGGACAACGCAGAAATGTCTGACATGATACTTACAGCGCTTTGATTTACTTTAATTTTCTTCAGCCTGATGTTTTAGGATTTATCTACATAGACAGAATGGTAATTCGTTCCAAAAGAGTAATTTGGCTTTGTTCAGAATGTGACATTTTGACAAATACTGCTTAAAATTTAGTAAAATATTCATTTTAATGATCAAAATGTTTGTGAAGGTTGCTACAGTAATCAGGTGTGTTAAATACAAAGCAAAATCCGTTTACAACTCAGTATGATAAGTGTTCGATGGTTTCCTGCAAGATAGAATATGTAGCTACAAGGAACGCCACATACATAAGACAGTGCCTCCTAAAGCAGACCTCCGGGAAAACAACAATCCATAAAACGTAAGGCACTTGAGGAGATTAAAGGGTACATACGTTAAGGAACATAGGCACAAGGAATGGCCTGACAGACCATAAGGAATAACTAGGAGAATCAACCTGGGCAGTGAAGGAGGGGGGGGGGGGTTACCGGTCGAAAGTACGATCTTAAGCACAATGTTATGTAAACAATCGCTGTTACAGGTCTATATTGACCCAATGGAGTTAAGCTTAAAGGACTCATTGAAGAATTTGGTGAACTCCTGTCAGGCTGATCCCGAGCAGGTACATGTACATTCAAGACTGTAACAGACAAGATAAATAAATATACTCGTGCGCAATCTATAAAATATTTTATCACCGTTTCCATCATAACAAAATTGCGACTTTTCTTTGACTATCGCACAGAAAAAACACAGAAAAACTCAATACACCTTTTTCCACCTAGCTGTATAATATTGATTTTGACCTATATTTTGGTCCAATCAATTGTTGTACATGAAGCGCTTATTTAAATAAGCAGATGATTTGAGGATTTGATTGGTTCATGATTTAAGCGGAGAGGCACCAAACGGGGCGTCTCAAAAAGATAATTCACTTTTTACCAAGTCTTTATTAAAACTTAATGCGAGAAGACATTTATTAAGTAGAGTATATGTGTTAGTTTTTCTACCAAACATTGACATGATTTCTTTCAACTTCATAGTTTTCAGTAGTTTATCATTGAAAGAAACGTCTTTTCCCGTAGCGTACCCCTCTGCGGTTATATAACTGAACAAATTTCGCAGGAACTATTTGTACAGCGTAATGATTTATTCATTTTTTTCAATGGAAATCTTATACAGTTTCGTTTTAAGTAAATTTCTATTTAACATACTGCATGACATCATTGCACGTACGCCGTTTGTCTTTTTTAAAAATATTTCTTGTTTAAAATGAAATTGACCAGGTAATATTATATGCATACGCTCGCGGTTAATATACGCAGTACTATAAATCCTGGTGTTCATAACGAAATCCAAACTGAGTGCAGTACTGTGTTATGTTAACATTGTCTTTACATGATTTGTGTTGGATAACAAAGTGAACAAATAAATTTAACTCAAACTCAAAGTTATATGTATAATTTGTCAAGTAAAACCCTGCACACTAGTGTGTATATAGGTCATAGTCAAAATATAAAATCTGTCATATGTATCAGATACAGATAAAGCCACTATACCAATATGATGTTCCCACATGTAGAATCAGTGCTAGTCAAACATTCGAAAGTATGTCTAAGTTACATTTCACAGTCAATTCTTTGCGCAAAACGTCGGAATAAACCCCTAAAGGTTTTTGTTCATTATCAGACACGTTTCCTTGAGGAGTTGCTGGAAAAGCAATTATTTGTTAGAGATGTTTTTGCTATGAAGCACGATTAACTATCTGAATTAAATGTCACAAATATCTCCATTAGGGTTAATAATTGATTATGTTTTTATTAATGCACGTATTAATTAAGTTGAATGATGTGTTCTTTATATGTTAAGTTGATAAACTGTTCTTTTCTATAAACCGAAAAAGCGTCAAGTCGATTTACAATTTTAAAACAAGAAATATTTGTGTATGTGATACATGTGCAAAGGCATACAGTATATTATATGTAGTATGGAAAATTTAAGATATTTAGAAATACTCCCAACCGAGATATAAGGGAAACTTCTGCACACAAATGCTAGAAGGTGAGACGTTGTGAAAGGCAAACACTGAGGAATGGGGCGATAAGGAATTGTCTGGATAATTAACAAAAACAAGAAGGAGAGTAGAGTAACGAGGAGGAATTGCGAGGGTGTCCATAACGTGACTAGCCAAGATAATAAGAGAAAGGAGAAAATAGACCACATAGCGATTAGCATCTTTGGAAATATCAGTAAAAAAACTGAACTGAAAAGACGGCTCCCAACATAGAATTACAATGAGGAAGGGCATAATATGAGAGAATAAGTTGCTACAGGGAACGCCACATACATATGACAGTGTCTCCCCACACAGACATCCAGGAAATCAACAATCCGTAAAACAAGGCATTTGAGGAGGACCAAGGCCACATACGTAAGGCAACAGGGGGCACGATGAATGGCCTGGCCGACCATAAGGGAAACTGAGAAAGAGGAATAAGATGTCAATAGTTGAATGCACAGCAACATAAAGGAAACCTTTGCTCTGATAGCTTTGAAAATATCAGTATTAATACTCACGCAAGCAAACTGTGTAATAAGATCTGCTTTTCCGTGTAGATGTAGAACTTACGTGAACTTTCATTAACACATTTCCAAATCTTTGATTAATGAAATATATGTTGATTGACATTTGTACTATGCTATGTATAATAATTGTTCAAGATATTTACAAATATTTACTTATTTTAGTTTATATAAGTTAGGAAAACATATAAATGTCTAACAATTTAGTTGCAAATCTTGCGTACATGTAATTATTTCGTCGTTACCAATGTTTCATTCCTGGTGTCATTAAATTAAACATATATACGTGTGGATGTTTAGAAAAAGGAAACTTCTCTGGTTTGAAACAACACATTATTCCTAATTTCCATAATATGACTACATAACAGATCTCCTTGCACAAGGTCAAATTTAACTGTTTTACTCTCAAAATGTGTTTTAATATTTTTATCAACCAAAACATATAACCTGACAATAATAAACGAACATTTAATGACATGTAATAGTTTTGTTGCCAGTAATTTGAAAGCACAACAAAGAAAACAACACGAACTGTTCTCAAACGACGGACGTTTTACAAACCCCAGACAACTCGCATTCGACCTGCTGCGACATACATGTTCGTGGTACAATTCAAATAAAAGAGATGATAAGTTGCTACAGGGAACACCACACAAATAAGACAATCACACAGACTCCTGGTAAAACAGCAGTCTACAAAACATCAGGCATTTGAGGAGGTGCAAGGGTAAATACGCAAGGGAATAGGGGGACGCAAGGAATTGCCTGAATGACCATAAAAGTATAGTAAGGAGAATTAAGGAGAACAAACAGGGGGAGCGGGGATTGCAATACATCAAGGAACAGGTCAAGAAAACCAGCAACAATAGGCCAACATTGGGAAGGAAATAACATCAACATTAACAATAAAACATATTTCATGTTTTGAATCCTTTTAATTTCCAATTGCAGTAGTTTTCCTGAGAAAGTCTCATAACGTTAACTTTAATTGGAGAATACATTTTGTAATAAAATACGTAATTGTGGAAATTGTTCCATTTGTCTCCGCGAAATTATATTCTAAAGGTTGTAAACCTACTTCAGGATGTTTCCAACATAGTATTTGAATTGACTTAATGACTTGAACATCAGCCATTGTTATTTAAACTGGAAAACCGATCTTGTTAATTGAAAATAATTTGTGCATTGCAAATGCTTGTTTGTAAAGACATTTCTTTGCATACTTAGCTCAAATGTCATCTTGACTTATATTTATTGTCAATAACTTAAAATTGTATTATTGAATGTTGTATGGTCCCATTGAAAATACAAATTCAATTAGAGGTTTGAACGATACAGTAAAACATCGACTTTCCATGTAGCTACTTATTCTCTCTCTTTTGATATTAATGCATCGAGTCGACAGTGTAGATCTGCTAATATTTCCATGCTATCATAACCGACATTTTCAGTGGTACTTTTGTAACAGATTTGTTTACGTGTGGAAAACATGTCCATTAGTTTGTGTTTTGCCAAAGAATGCCATAACTAGCATGGGAAATGATCTATCACGTTACGTGATATGATACAATTATTCAATATTTAAGACTGTCGGATATATCTATTCGTTTTGGGTAAATTATTCCGAGTCTGAAGTTAAGTAATAATTTTTAATAAGTGTAGAATTTTACAGAGCCTTATCGCCGTACCGTGTGGCGATCTGGTGAGGTCCAATGGAGTTGCATTGTGGTTAAATCACATTGTTTAGTAACGTGTCGCATTGTAATATATATCGTGTTGCTATGTCGTATCGAGTTGTATTGTGTTGTAATATATATCGTGCTACATTGTGTTTATGTCATATCGAATTATATTGTGTTGTAATATATATCGTGTTGCATTGTTGCTATGTCGTATCGAGTTGTATTGTGGTGACGTTATATAGTGGTGCATTGTAATATATATTGTGTTGCATTGTTGCTATGTCGTATCGAGTTGTATTGTGGTGACGTTATATAGTGGTGCATTGTAATATATATCGTGTTGCATTGTGGTTATGTCATATCGAGTTAAATTGTGGTCGCGTCATATCGTTTTGCATTGCACTGTCGTGATGCACATCGTTCTCATATTACGTTGTTAATAAGTTGAGTCACAATCACAGGATTGCACAATCATAAATATGAACAGAACTTCAGCAATAGTGCAGAGTTTACATTGTATTCAGTCGTGCATATATGAGCAAATGTTATCATACAAAACCGTATAAATAGAGTGCCGACCCAATCAAACAATGCAGGAATGAATGGGTGATAGGTTTACTACACTCCGTACACAATTACCGCTAACATACTGCCGTTCTTATGGTACTCGCTTTGTTTTCGGAAATATTACGTACATGTTCGTATTTGAGGAGAAATAGTCTAAACAAAGTTTCCTAGTGTTATTATGTTTTAATCGTAATGCTGATGCATTGAGTATTTTTACATCAATAATTTGCTAGTGTGAACTTTTAAATCGGTTTTTTAACATTAATGATGAAGAAATCCCACAAGAACGGTAAAAATATCGGTATTTGAATAATTACATGCAAATATTACGTGATAGCGTCAGTCCTCGTTGTGTTTGATTGCATGTTGACATTTCTCAATGTGTTTCAATTCACAGGAAATCATACAATCGTCTTTAAAATAGCCGATGACCCACTTTCATTCCACATACATTTTATTTGACTTTATTATCCATGGTCTTCTTATTTGTTTCGATGAAAATGAGCACCCACTGCTGAAACAACTTTGTACGTAAATCACATAAACAAATTTTATGATATTTGGGGAGATCTCGCCTCATCATTCGTTACACTTTATTTCTTACTCTGCACTGAACCAATCTTTGTGTGGAATCCCTATTTCGTTAATATGGCCTTAGCTGTGTTATTCTCTCATTTTGTATCAATTAATTGAACTGCGCCGTATGTTTGTCTAAACATTTTGTCTATTTTGAAAATAAATTGTCAAAATGTGCGTGATTTTGGGATATTTATTCAAAACTGGCTCGGCAAAGCTGCAAGTCGAAAAATAGAAGAATTGCATAAATGTTTATATGGAATATTTAGTGGGAATTCTAATATAATTATCGGTATTTCACGGAAAATAGCTATTATTCTGTGACTTCATGCTGTGAATAAGACACTTTTGGTGCAATAAATAACTAAAATGCAGGAATTATTTATATACATATATATCAGATATCCTACGTAAATTGTGTTTATTATCTATAATTTAATATTTCTCTTGAAGTGAAAAATTCGCATGAAATATTGATCGTAGATATGGACTATACATGAAAGGGGCTAATTATCTTTACACAACATAACAATACAGAAATTTACTTTCCAATTAAGTGATAAAGGCCTAAATATATGTTTATTTTATTTCAGGTTGAATGCCCAAACATAATAGGGTAGATTGTTTGATTTTTTTTTCATTTTCAAACTAAGCAAATGTAACATAGTTTAGAACGGATGCTGACATTTTGTTTAATCAAGGTGAATATAACGGTCTACAACTGGAATACTCGTATAGCGTCTAATAACTTTGCAGAAATATGAACCTAAAGATGTTTACACTACCGGTACATGTCTAAAGTCATAACTACATATTTTCATATTGAGCATTATCGTTTTGCAGCATACTTGTAATCAACTGTTGTAAACGTCTGTATATGTTGTATATTCACATCTTTGTCGTACTGAATAAACAAATAAACTGTTCCTTACACTTCTTCACATTACTAATTGGATAACTCACAATAGTGACAACTTATTTTGAATGTATGTGGCACTTGGTGAAAATAAAAACTGACCAAGTATGTGTCGTATTTCAAATCGTTATTTCCTAATAAAACTTGAATTCATCATCTGTTTTGGTAAATAACGGTCAGCAATAGTTGGTGTCACATTTCCACTTAATGAACTAATTCTTACACTTGAATTCGACATTTTCACGGATTAAGATTGATTCAAGATCTTACAAGTGTTATGGCGCAGTCACACTATAACGTATAACAGTAACGTATGCCGACGTATGAGAATTTTCACCAACACGCTGGTGTACGTTGACATAAGTTACGGCTAGGTTTGGTATAAGTTGTATACGCTAAAAGCACGCTGGTATAAGCTGGCATACGTTGTTATACGCAGAGGCCGAAATAATTTTTTGGGCGTATGCCGACGTCCTCTTCATAGGTTAGGCATACGTTAGGCATACTCTAGCCATACGCTAAGTACGTTACATGTAGGTTACTCATACGTCGAGATACGCTAAGTACGTTAGAGGTAGTTTACTCATACGTCGAGATACGCTAAGTACGTTAGAGGTAGTTTACTCATACGTCGAGATACGCTAAGTACGTTAGAGGTAGTTTACTCATACGTCGAGATACGCTAAGTACGTTAGAGGTAGTTTACTCATACGTCGAGATACGCTAAGTACGTTAGAGGTAGTTTACTCATACGTCGAGATACGCTAAGTACGTTAGAGGTAGTTTACTCATACGTCGAGATACGCTAAGTACGTTAGAGGTAGTTTACTCATACGTCGAGATACGTTGGCATGAAGCTCGATAACTACAGTATGAATGCGGTAATGTAGAGACCGGCGCCGTATTTACGTAGAACGTCACGTGATCGTCGGTAACACGCCGATCATACGTTGGACATAAGTGGAGAACGCTGGACATACGCTGGTCATACGCTGTGATACGTTGCCATAAGTTATATATAAGTTAGTGATAGGTTACTTATAGGTTAGACGTACGATATGTATACGTTCAATACGTTATGCATACGCCCAATTTATTCATGCTGTAGAATTTTCGATGCTTTTTTGGGCGTATGCCGACGTGTTAACATTATTTTATGATTTTTCATACGCTAGGTATAAGTTTCTCTAATACGTCATAGTGTGACTGCACCATTAAGCAGCTGTTATGTCTATCGCAAACATGTGTTCACTCATTTCCTGGAAATGTCACAATGGTTTTGTATCAACACTCGACTCTTTACTGAATGAGATACTTTTTTATATATTGTTTACAATGCAACTATCTGACAGCTCATTGTGCAATACACGTTATAACAGTAGTTACAACACATGTTGTATTAATGAACACATGTTTTGTTACTATGGTTAGAACGAAATAATCGGTAAAACACGTTAACATCACATACACAAACAACAATTTTATTTCAATTACAGTGACACATCGGTAATGAGACCAACCTTGGTATCCTTGAAAACTGGTCTTAATATTGATGTGGTCTTAATATTGATGTGGTCTTAATATTGAGGTGGTCTTAATATTGAGGTGATCTTAATATTGATATGGTCTTAATATTGATGTGGTCTTAATATTGATGTAATCTTAATATAGGTTGAATAAAGAGCAAAACAGTGCAAGTGGACTTGATAATTGCGTTTCTGAATTTCGAATAGTGCTATTATTGAGATTGTCTTTAAGTGAGGTTTTACAGTTTTTTGTGTCACACATGACATAATGCAAACAAAAAATATGTTTGTAATGTTAAGGGAGTCCACAAGATCAGTACAGTTGCAATGATAGTCTTGAGTTTCCCCAATGCAGCACTGAAAACATTTACAAAATGATCATTTTTTTCTTGCTGCAAATATGCACTCATATGATTTGTATCATCACTCCACAGTCAATGTACGTTGTCTGACCTTGATCTAAGACTGTATGGATTTCATAGTCTTTCTCTGATTCTCCTTGTTATCCATTATGTTTTATGGATTGTTTTCCCGGAGGTCTGGGTGGGAAGGCACTGTCGTATGTATGTGTCGTCCCCTGTAGCAACTTTTTTCTCTTTTTTTGGAAATATACAGCCGCCGACTCCGGCATCCACTATCTATAATGTCATTTGTGTAATTTGGTGATGATTACTACGTGGATAATGCTTTTTGTCGCCATGACAATGCTTGCCCCGAGCACCCTGATAGTACGTTAAACTTGACCGATCAGAAGGGAAAAACATAATGGCTGACAGAGCAATGTTTTTGGTGGTTTATAAATATTACAGACTATACTCTCAGTATAAATGTTGTTATAAATATTGATTAAGGTAACTATTACAACAAACATTCGGTCGTTAAAGCTTCTGATTTAAAGTTACCGGAAACACACTTGATGTGTTAAGATGAATTTATGCCTTATGCTTTTATGAAATGCCATATAAACTGATTTTTTAGTCTCAAATATATTACAGTAAAACCACACTTAAAGACCACCTCAATAATAAGACCACCACAAAATTAAGAACACAATTTTCAAGTCCATTATCACTGGTTTGCTCTTTATTCAACCTCAATATTAAGACCACTTCAATAATAGTCCCAGTTTTCAAAGTTCCCTAGGGTGATAGTATTGAGGTTTTACTGTATTCGGTTATTAAGGATTTCTTTAACGTTCCGGATCTAAAGTATTTTACTCAACCGCAGTCAAACTGGTCATATTTCTAAAAGGCAAAGGTATAATGTTGTTACATCTCCCGGTAACCTTGACGCCAATGTATTAACTTCAGTTTTAATTCAATCACAAAGGAGAGAGAATAAGATGCAACAGGGAACGCCACCGACATAATACAGAACCTCACCACACATACCTCCGGGAATACAATAATCCATAAATGACAAGGCATTAGAGGAGGTTCAAGGGTACACAAGTAATAGAAGCTAGGCGCAAGCCTGGTCGACCATAAAGAATAACTAGGAGAATCAAAGAGGACAAAGCCTGGGTTTTGTACTCACTAAGTAGCGCTAAACAATCGTATTATTTACCTACTGACTTTATCAAATGGAACTGGTTATAGTGAAGTCTCGACATTGAATTTCTACAAAAGAACAATTTTGATCCAGAGTGATGTTCTATCATAAGAGGCAAAAATAATTAATTTATTTGTAGCTTTCCCACAATTTGCGCGTGAAAACCTGCTTATGTTTGAAAACGGTTTATATCTGAAATGTCTCAGAGGCACAGGTTCAAGTGCAGCGAAACTTTCTTCAAACAACCAAGTATATTGTTACAACGCATAGCTAGACTGATTGTAATAAAGATTGTTTCGAAATGTTGTTTCCCAGTATTTTTACTGACAGTTTCAAGGCTGTAATTCGCTGTATGATTATTATTTCTTTTTGTGTTTTAAATGTATGTAATAATATCCCTTTCCCCTGTGCAATTCTTTCACTTTATATAGTGTTCATGTTATTTTCTGCCCAGTTTCGGCCTATTGTTGCCAGCTGTCTTCACTTGTCCTGTGATATTTTCCATTCATTAATCCCCCCCACTGTTTGTCCTCTTTGATACTCCTAGTTATTCCTTGGTCGGCCAGGCCATTCCTTGCGCCTCTGTTTATACGTATATACCCTTGAACCTCCTCAAGTGCCTTATGTTTTATGGACTGTTTTTTCCGGAGGTCTGTGTGGGGAGGCATTGTCTTATGTGTGTGGCGTTCCATGTAGCAATTTATTCTCTCTTAACTTACGTATAATTGTGAGAATATGGGCTGAACATGGAGTATCTATTCAAAGACATATTGTTGTGTTCATATTCGAAACTGCTGCTTAGCTATAACATGCTTTATGTAGTAGTGTTTTTTGGCGCAGCCGTACTAACATTGCATTGCTATTCTACATCAGTGTTAATATCAAATATAACGTTAACCACTAAACCAACTTCTCTTCAGCCGAACGTTAGTAACATTGACGCGGATTGGTTAACGTTTCGATAAGGGGTACGTTACCTTACCGTAATCCACTTTTGTAATATTGTTGAAACATATTCTGTAGGGTTGTGGTGTTGTTTTATTTGATTAGTGGTAAAGCTCGTATATTTCGGCACTACATCAACGTCATACTGATTTTTAATACCACCATTATAATGTAAACACTTCGAAAACATGTGATATATCAAGATTAAACAGCAAAGTAAAATCTAATGCATTCCCATAAAAACTCACAAGTGCATACAAATAAAATAACGCCAATACATCATCTGTAAGAGATTACATTGAATTTCGAAATATGCAACTATTACTGCGATATTTCATATTTAAGTAACTTTCAAGCATCACCATAATCCGAATTTATAGCCTGCATCGAGCAAAGATCTCGTATTGTAAATTCTATTGACTAATGGGTTTCGAAGTGTTTAAGTTAATATCCTGTTTTTGAATTACATTTTGTAATCCTGCAAAGTTAAATTAAAAGGGAAAGAGCGTATAATTTAAATAAACTGTACCTCTTAAATAGTGGAACAACCATTAATATACCATAAGACAATGCAAATTTGGACATATTTGTTTAAAACTAATGTATATATTATTACCTGGTTTATTACTGTTTTGGATACGACATATTCTCCGCTGAATAGATTCAAATAAATCTATCCCGATTTCCAGTTGAAAGAGAGAATAAGTTGCTAGAAGGAACACCACACACATGAGACAATGCCTCTCCACACAGACCTCCGGGTAAACAGTATTCCATAAAACATCATCATTTAAGGAGGTGCAAGGGTAATTACTTAAGGGAACAGGGGAGCAAGGAATGACATGGACGTCCATAAAGGAGACTTAGGAGAATCAATGAGGACAAACAGGGGGAATTTACGGGATGGAATACATCACAGGTCAAGTCAAGACAGCTGGCAACAATAGGCCGAAAGGGTGAGAAAGTAACATGAACAATGACGACAACTTACCCGATTCCAATTTTTGCGTCACGCCATATCGTAAGCACGATGTTTAATCAGAAGAACAAATAACAATGTCTGGTATTCAAATATTATATCAATGTTTAGTCGAAAAAACGGAAGATTGCTCCGGCTCAAATCATGTTTTGTTTATTGGTATCACGTTTCTGTTACGATACACTTTATTTGCGTAAAGAATCAGTGTTTGTGAATGAAATGATGGCGAGAAAGTAATATGTTCTGAGAGTCAATTTAGCCTTGCCTCTACGTTTATCATTCAAACTAAACGTCAATTTAAGTGCACCTCCTCAGTGCCTTATATTTGTAAACTGTTGTTTTCCCGGGGGACTGTGTATGGAAGCATTGTCTTGTTACGTGGCGTTGCCTATAACAATTTAATTTCGCAATTAATAAATCATGGCCTACCTACGTTTAACATTTAACAGCCAGAGTAAATTCCTTATTCTAGCTTTACGTCCATAATATTTATCTGAAGTGTTTATGACCGTAATTGGATTTCGTATTAATCAGAACATGTCTGAAAGATCGGTTCAATTTCAGGAGATTTGAGTAAGGTATTTAGTATTTGTTAATACGATTCGTGAATTCGGCTTTTCAAGCACTGCTCTCTCAATTTCGAACAATTAATTGTATATGTTTGAGCGGCGATGCTCGGGCGTGTGACATAAGGATGTTGATGATTTCATACAAGGATGTTTATCTGGTTTACAAGTTCAAGCTATGTTTCGCAAAAAAACAGCTATGCATATTGTATACAAGGCGCCATAAGTTGATTTATACGTAAAGAATTCTGTGATTTTTTTGCTGAATTATCACTAATTTAATCGTCATTACGTGTTGTACTTGGGATACCAATCTCTGGTGCAAATTCTCAAACTCGTCAGATTGTCTGATCATTTTCAAACGGAGTTTTACAAATTTCATAATCAATAGCTATATTAGTAAGGTTTGATTTAGAACATGGGGATGCAGTATCTGATATTTACTTGTGTGATTATAAAAGAGACATGAATTTGATACAGGGAACGCTACATACACAAGACAATGTCTCCCCACACAGACCTTCGGGAAAACAACATTCAACAAAACCCCTTATCATCCGACCTAGCGTTAAGTCGTGCAACTGTAGAGAACTGAGCACATCATAAGTTTATGTTTAAAGATGTTGACAGTGCTACTTTCGGAAAACTATACATTAAGTTAAATAATGCATTTACATCTTAAATTACTGTTTTGTAATTTGACATATAAGCCACATAAAGTTCTAGACTTGCGTAAAAGCACAAACGATTAGCAGAGTGAAAGGCACACAACAAATCAGCTTCGCACAAATTCATAGAGTTCCAAATAATATGAAGATGGAAGACGGGATACACTTTAATACTAAAATGTAGGAGCTAGGGAAACAGAGAGAGAGAGAGAGAGGGGGGGGGGGAATATAATCCAAGCAGAAACTAATGTGGTTAGACTTCAATATTAGTGTAGTGTTTTCAGAAACGTAAGGCAAGGGAGGTACGCTCGTTCGTTTCAGGTTAAGAAAATGTAGTAAAATAAAACTACAGCAGTGGTTTCTTCGGATAACAATGCAGTCAGAACCAATCTGAATACGGCAATCAGGTGACTTGTGATTGGTTGTGTTTCCGTAATGTTGTTAACTGATGATTATTTGAATTCGGATGCGTTTGTGCGTGTCGCGTTCACTGGATTATCAGTCTGGTCATCCTTCGTATGTGGTCATTAAATGGTGGCTTATTCGGGAAATTTAGTTACACGGGTTTCTGCGACAGACAATTCAATATAAAGGTTCCATTAGACAAAGAATGGCTTTCATAACCATATTCGGCCAGACACATACGATTTGTCGTCATTGTATTGTCGGCATTATGTACATATTCACTTTGTAGTTTCTTTGTTCGTTCTTTTTCTTTGTGTTTACGCCAGTACGAAAATAATATATTCACCTACTTAAAAGGCAGTGATCATTTTTGTGTCAATACCTGATGATAAGATAATTTTTTTGTCAGGATATTGTCATTCTAAGAGGTGTTAAGGAATCTAAAAAGCGGAATATGTTCTTTCTTGGCTTGCTTGCTTGCATACTTTATCAAACCCTAACTTTCATACATATTCATATCGATCATACGTTTTTTGAATTCAATTACTTTTGGGTGATTGGCAAGTTACTTGTCCCTAGTGACTCGTTCATTGATAGTTGAAGGTGACGACAACTTTGTCAATTGTCTTGTAGCGTTTTGAATCAAGCATGGTGATGTTTTATGACTAAGACAAAGTAGGTAATCCGATGCACAACCTCCCTGGAAATTCCTGACATCAGGCGCGTAATGAATGTCTTAAGTGATTAATATAGCTCTCCTTATGTGCATAATGTGACTGAATAGAATAAATAAAGTCGGAAAACTGATCAAATCTTATAATATGTGCACGACATCGTATATATAAATTACTTAATGGAAGGGAATAATTTGAACAGTCTTACATCGGGGTTAATTGTTGCAAATTTACAGAATCTTCGTCTGATAACTGCATTTGCAACATGAAAAGTAAGTGTTCAAATCAAAGTCAGTTAAAATGTACGCATATAGGAAACTATTTGCTGATCGTAAAACCACCATGTAAAATATACTAAATTCCTTAAATGAGGAAAAAGAAAGAACTAAAAATGTCGGAGCTGAAAAAATAAACAGAAATAGGAGTATGTTTTGTGTTCAATTGTTTGTTCAATAATGGACAGTATGGTCGCTATTGAAAGTAGAAGAAAATGTCTCCATTGTTTATGTACGTCTTGTGTTCGTTTTAACTTTGTTATAGTTAACTTGTATATCATTGTTTATATGTTATGTCTCCTAGTGCTACTTGTGTGGCTATGCTCTTACTACTTGGCACACATGCAGTGTATACAAACGTTGTGTTTTATGTACAGGACTGGTTTTCAGAAGTGAAGAATGAACAGATTATGGTTGACCACATCCAAAAATCACGGTCCCAATAAAAAGATTTAAGGGATAGAAAAGGGTGGTAGGGTTATTGGTCCGTATTTCTGTTTTAGACACCGTTGTGATAGCAATACATCTTTATAAAGCAATGTAATAACCACATATTACACTGTGTAAACGCCTCCATTATTTAACTTTACATGAACTTACCACCTTTGTGTAATGATCTTTGCTTTTATGTGCTGTGTTTGAAAGTACACATTCAAGTTAAATAAACAATATTGAAGAATAAAGATAAGATATCATATATTGTCTACGAATTTGACATGATAGTTCTTTACTTTTTCTGTATAAGGGATGTTATATAATCTTTGTTTTTTATGATTTGAAAGATTATTATTGTTTCATTATGGTTATCCCTATTAAGAGCATGAGAAATAGACGTTTAAATAAGGTCTCAAAATAAATGCAGATTTGTTGGTGAACGTTGTAGTGTTAACAGGTGATTTCAAATATAAATAGTATTTAAACACTGGCAGCAACGCGTGTAATAGTTACAATTTGCACATCGTTCACTATTTTTTTGGTTGGAACAAGGATGTTTTCATCACGTCCTCAGTAATAAAGCGATAATTTGCGCTCACCTTGTGTGATATTTTCTTCATAATGAAAACAAAACATTTCATTACACGCTTGAAAATTACAATCATTGCAATTTTTATGTCAACTTTCTCAATCGCATCATGTCGTGCAGAAAATATGCTAATTTAAATTAATGGCAAGTGGATTACAGAACAAACCGACACGCGCGTGATATTTTTTAGAATTTGTATTCGTAACATGAAGCTGCATTCTGACTATAAGAGAGACATTGAACATCACAAATCGTTAAAACGCAACAGATGTCTTAAGAATAATAGCACGTGCTCAAGATTTACATATTGAGGGCATTGACTTATTGCCCAAGTTATTATCGTTGTATGTTCAGTAAATGCATTATGTAGCGTGTTATTACATGACGAGTTCTTTGTATTCATGTCTTTAGAACTGATTTTGTTATTACATCCATTATAGTCCCACAAGGCTTATCGGAGGACCCTTATTGCAATAGAATACATAAATTTAATAAAATATTATAATGCCGTACAAATTAAACTGTTTGCTGAAATTGTATCGTACAATTCCAGATTGAGATTATATTAAAGCTTGCTATTTTTTAAATGATTGGTTTAAGCTCGGTATCAGAACGGGCAATCGGCTAGAATTGTCTGCATCAATTTATCAGAGATTGCTGTCGAAGTAATTGGTAATTAGCTGGCATTGGAAGAATTATATCAAAATCACGTATTACACTAAAAACAAAATAATTTTGCTTTCTCTGTTTATTGAACCATTTTCTGACTTCTTAAAACTTGCCTTTCATAAAACAAGTTAATGTTAGGGGCTATACTTGAGTATAAAACTGCAACTGAACTTTCCTATGGACTTTTGAGCAAGACATGTAATGTTTTCAGAATGGACTGACGTACAGTCTGCCGATGCTTATTGACCTTCGTCAGACACATACAGAGCGGCAAAAGTAAACATCACACACTTAATACTACAGCAGGACCAGCCATTGATGCTAATTATTTTAATTGCACATTTTATATTCTTGCATCCATATTCCCATACATGTTTACACTGGCGCCTCCCCAGTGTCTGATGTTGTGTAGGGTATTGTTTTCTTTGGGGTCTGTGTGGGGAGGCAATGTCTTTTGCATGTGGCGTTCCCTGAAACAATGTGTTCTGTAAGCCAACATTTCATATATATGTTTATCACTTACACGTGCATGCTTCTATATCCTCTACATATGTCATAATAATACAAACTTTCTGTTTGCTGTATTAGGCTCTATACATTGTATGTACATTCCTTCAAATCGTTTTCTATTATTTTCTCCCCCCTTTTGAGCTATTAATGCTAGCCTCCAACCATTAAATCCCCCCCATGTTTGTCCTCCTAAACTTCTTTATGGTCGACCAAGCCATTCATTGCGCCCCTGTCCGCTTGCGTATTTACACTTGCACCTTTTCAATGCCTGATGTTTTGTGGACTGTGATTTCCCAGAGGTATGTGTGTTGAGGCATTGCCTTGTTTATGTGACGGTCACTATGGAAACTTATTATCTCTTCCATTATGTATATTCATGTTTCATGTTCTTATCTGTTCGGCAATTCTGCCAAGTTGACGACAATGATATATACAGATTATGCTTCTCTTTAAATAAGTTTATTAAATTGAAAACTGTTGATTCTTAGTGTTTTTATTGATACTAATTAAATTCTTAAGGTGTTTGTCTAAGTATTAATTAAAATTATGATTGTTAACGTTACTTCATTCCCTCGTATAGAAGCGGAGTAAGTCCGGTTCGCCGTTTCGCAACAGTATTTCAGATATATACGGTGGAGACTGGCTCGCTTCAATTCATTTTATTCAATTCGTTCAATAAATTAAATATTTATACAACACTCATTTGATATCCACTATTAATTCAACGTTAATGAGTAAATAATCATAAGTTCCTTTACTGCAAATGTTTAACAACCAGTGAGTTGCTGTCTTACTTTTTTACTTACACCTATATATCAGCCTTTCTATTTTTGTCCAAAAAGTGCAGTGCAGTGGGGCATTGAAAATATCAATTCTGCTCTAAACACGAGACAGCCATTGAACTATCGTGAAAGTAACGCTATCACGGATTACTGAATATTTCAATAAAGAGATATATAAAATTACCACAGTCACATTCAAATTCTTTACAAAAGGAAACATGATGTTAAACAAGCAGAAGGAATAGAGAACGTTATTTCCCAATGGTATGCCTCGTATATTTGAAAACGTCATTCGAGTACCATTCATTTCCAATCAGACGAAATGTCGCTGATGCTACGCTAGAAGTGTGACATTACATACTTCTATAACTTTAGTAGAACGAGATTAGTTCCTTTTATCTTAACGATAAAAATACTTGTTGCATTAACGGATCTCATTCTAATATGAAATAAGTCTCTACTGGCAGGCAGACATCACCTTCTGTATTCCCATATCAAATTACATGAGATATAGGAGGATGGATCTTGACCGTCTGAAAATCAAACACATGACAAAATGGCACGTGTATAACTGCTGTCAGCGATTGTCAAACAGAAAAAGAACCCATTTTTCAGAATAACGCTACACATTGTATGTATGTGAAGATATTGTGCAATATAATTTAATTGGAAGTGTATATCTGTTCATATAATATGTCAAATATCATTTAGAGTCACAAACAGTGGAGACTATTACTTGTACATCAAATACCGGTATATACGACATGCTCTGTCCCCAATGTCGTCTACAAATGTATATGATCATCAGGCTGTCAACTCGCCTCGTTTCAAAAAGTAGGGATAAGTAGGGCGAAAGTAGGGATTTTATTGCCGAAAAGTAGGGATGATTCCTTACCTTTGGAATATCAAAAACGTTAAACAAGTCACTGCACCGTACATTCTCCGTATGTGGCGTTCCCTGTAACAACGTATTCCTTCTATTTTCCTATAATTAATTTCTACGTTAGCTATCATGCATTGGATGATGAGGGAGTTAGGAATTAGTGTAGGTGCAAGGATATTATTTCGTGTATAATTAGAAACACTGCGTGGTTAGTGTGCTGACGGTTCAGTAAGATTGTTAATTACAACTAGAATAAAGTGTTTGATCTCACCTTAAAGATTTCTCAGTTTTATCACTGCGCTACTATGGCAGTTAATTATCTGCACGATAAGCCGTGTTCTTTAATTTCTAATTAGCGTAGGTTTAGAAAATATTGCATTGCATAGGTCTTATGTCTGTTTTATTTATTCATTACAATACAACGTTATGACAGCCACATATAATAGTATGTGAAATATGTTGGTTTCTACGAACACAGTGGAATCTCATTTAATTGGGCGAAACTGGCAATAAACGTACAATGTATCGGACAAGTGCGAATTAGGAATGTAAAGTAGAAGGAATTAGTTTCTACAGGGAACGCCACATACATAAGACAATGCCTCCCACACAGACCTCCGGTAAAACATAAACCATAAGGCACCTGAGGGAGGTTCAATGGTATATAGGTAAAGACACAGAGGCGCAAGGAATGGCCTGGCAGACCATAAGGAATAACTAGGAGAACCAAAGTGGTCAACCAGAGGGGGAACTTAATGGATGGAAAAGATCACAGGACGAGTCAAGACGGCTGGCAAAAATAGGCCGAAACTGGGCAGAAAATAATCTGTACACTATATAAAGTGAGTACCACTTTCATTAGCAATAATACTGTACCAGAAATATAAATCAAGATTTTGTACTTGTAGTATTTTTCTTGAAATAAGATGACAAAATATATCCAGACGTGTCGGGAACAAACCATATAAATTGCATTAGTAGACGTATATATCTCGTATTTCTTACTTTATGTGTCTGGTAGGACTGAAGAACGTGAAGGATAATCATAGGCTTATAATAAAACAGCATTATGACAGTTATGTGTAGAGATTCTATAGTTTTCGACAGGGTGGCACCATTATCGGGACACTATCGTAAAGAATACAGCATGTCCGCTGGGATATTTGATTTCTAACTGCCTTACTATAAATGATTTAGTAGTGTTCCTCAGTCGATGTCTGTGAATGGCTTGTATCTAAACGTCTACGAATGTCACAACATTTTCTTGAATTCGAGTGATTTCAAATAGAGTACGGAAGATAACTTTAACGTAGCTTGAAGGACAAAAACACTGGAGAGGATAAGAAGAGCGGACCAATTTAAAATTTCGAATGACTTCATGGTCCTCTGCTCCACAGTTGCAGACACGAATGAAGGCCAGCGAACGAAGCGAAATAACATCACACAGGCAAATTGCGCCACGCGATTGCCCGCACTGGGCGTGAGATTTCAATTGCCAAACATAAAGTAAAAGTATAACATATATTAGTGATTAATAACCCCGCAATACCATATTGCCAGAGGAAGTAAGAAGGTAATTTGCAATCTTATCATTGAAGGATGCATGTAAACATGTAGTTAGTGGACAAAATAACTTGAATGGTGCCATCATACATGACCGTTGCGTAGGTAAACCTGTAAATGTACAAACAATATGTATAATGCATACACAAAACACAGCACTACAAGATTTACTGAAGACTTATTTAATGAATGTGTGCATTTGGTGAGCATGACCAAATAACACAGATATAAGGAATTGTGTCCTAACACAATTTTTAACCAAGGTTATGACCCTGATAACTCCGTCAAACATCATCCAACCGGATCATGTTGACGATATGCACAGCAAGGCTTGGTACACATCATTTTTGCGACGTTCCGTGCATCTTATTTAGATCAGCCTAGGCTCCTTAGTCGTCCACGAATGATTAACAATATTCAAATTATACGGCAGATTTCAATCAGGTTATAAATGTATATTGTCATGATAACCATTATAAAGTGGAATATAAAACTATTATTCTTGATTTGCTATAATCCAGCCATCGTGTGGGAATTCTTTTTTAAATTAAAAACCGAATGGACAATTAGATCTTTAATAACAACCACCGAATTTATCTGAGAGCAACATGGTCGATGAAAATCCTACTAATTCTCTTAAATTCCTGTAAATTAACAGACTGAGTTAATAGAGTAATTAGAAAACGCAACCTTGAAACAAATTATTTCATTTTTGCATTTATCGGAGCGTTCCAGAGTATGGAAATATTGTCAAGTAACTAAAAACGACTGTTAAACAACATTTTAAACTCATACAGAGTACATGAAGCGTAATATGAATAAACCCAGACATTATACCTTGTTTGTAACAACTTCCCACATGAACCAGAGGTCAAGGACATTTATATATTATAATAGTGAAACTGGAAAATGTCGTACATTTGTCGCCTTCAACTTGTATATATTATTAGCACCTTCAGATGTCTTCTAACTTACTTGTCGTAGCTCGTCTTAACCACATATCAATGGTATGTAGCTGTGTTAATCTAATATGTACCGTAGGTAGACAGAATTGACATAAACAATTGACATAAGAACGTCAAAATGATGATGGGAAGCACAAAACAGGGCACATCCACAATACAGGGCCTCCTAACATAGAGTCCTGGGATACGAAATACAATAAAAGAGATGGACTTGTGGTATGGTTTCATTTTGTACAATATAATACATCATGACAGTACCACTCGGGTGACAGAAATATAAATGTATGTAAGCTAAATTTAAACCAATAATAAAGTTCGATAGCAATTTCTGAAATACGGAATTGAAACATCAAGCTTTTCTTCTTTTGGATAAAACTGACTCGTATTGAAGTAAGGTTGGTTCTATATTGCGGAAGCGAAAAGTACGTGTAATTGTATTAACTATATAAAACATGCACTTTCTACTTAGGAAACATAAATCTGCCAGAAAAGACAAATTTAGTGATGTGCATTATGCCTGATTTACGGTCATCTTCGCTTCATGCACAAGATAATAATAACTATAGCGTATATATCATTTCGAAAAATGCAAGCTGTATAAAAACGTCATAGAATCGTTTGGATGAGACATGTCCGAAGATATTATAATATTATATTAGAAGATTTATCGGAGTAATAGACTGGATATTGTCCTTTACATATGTAAGCCAAACATGGGAGGTATATGAGGCGACTAAAGGTTCATATTCAGAAGTTATGCGTCAGTGTGTGTATTTTACTTGGAGGTCAAACCAAAATGTGAAGAATCTTCAAATACTTTCTTCAGTAAAACAAGATCACATGAAGATAGCTACATTACTAAATTTGATTGCATTGCGATAGTATACAAGTGTACTAAGCATAGTAAAACTTGGTGCATCTATACTTAAAAATATGAATAATCAGTGTTGTTAATTATGAACGAGGGAACGTTGAATGTGGAGAGTATGAACTATCTGCTTACTCTAGTAGTCAGGAAGTAATTCGGTAAACTCTAAACATCGAAACTGCAATGCTAAGGTGACCATTCCCTCTATATTCACAGGACATTGAAACTACCATAAAATAACACATTCCACATTGACACTTGAGCATGGTTGACTGCTTTGCACTGATATCTAATGTGAAGGCAATCGATAATGGCAAAGAGGGTTAAACGACTAAGCTTTTACAAAGTTCAACCAATATAATGTGTTTTTTCTAAATGATTATTACAGGATTTGCGAATCGGAATACACAACAGAATTCTAATTTGCCGAAGGAGCCGCAAGGCGAAACGCTAGATGACAAAATTAACTAGTTGTGTTCCACTGTGCGTGACCCTAAACCACATTTTCAGACTTGGATTTTCTATCAGATACATTTTTTCGACGCAGACGTACTAACATGGTTTTGCCAATTGCATATCAGTGTTGTGTAAACCAATCAAATATTACGTTTACCAGCAAGGCAATTTCTCTTCAACGGAACAGCGTTTGTAACCTTGACGCGGATTGGTTAACCTTTAGATAAGGGGTAAGTTACTTAACCGAAATCCACTCAATTTCGGTGAATTTACCGCAATCCATTTTTGATATGGAGTGTCCAACAATCGTAACAATTTATGTTGCAAACAAATCTTAACCTTCAAATTGCGCCGACCAGCTTTTTTCAAGATATTTCTTGTTTATATTTAGTATTCCACTCAATTTCAATGATGAATGCGGTTATAAGCGGCCGAGACCGGTTCTCAATTTCTGTATAAATCGGGATCTCATATAAAGTGCAAAAAATGTTCATACACATTCGTGTATATGTAATGCTGAACAGACTGAAATTATACACAAGCTTGCCAAAACAATCGGAGGCGGAGCTTGTCACCTGTCATCCCACTTTCCCGACACATGGGATCGACCTGTGAATCGTGTAATAATAATACCCGAGAAAAGTAAATTAGTCAGTCCAACACGAGTAACAGTTCTGATCAAGAGAGTGTGCAAACATTAATTGTAGCGGCTTGTAGTGTTTGAAACGCTGGAATAAGACTTGATTAGACTGACAATAGAAAACGTTGCGAACTGCTGTTCACACTTTGAAAGGTGCCTTTCGAGTGTACTAAGATTATGGTTCATTGGTGGCCAACTGTTTTAAACTTGTATTGCTGCTTGCATTTGATAGAATTGTATTTGGAATAATCTTCATCTTTCAATTTGAATAGTTGATAATGAAACATATTGTTTAAGCTTAAATAACAAGAATGAAGTAATTTTAGCTATAATAACAAGAAATGAAATAACAGTGCTATCGTAAATCATCCTAAAAGTTCTATGGAAAAAGATTTATAGCCTGTAAAAGTAATGTCAAAGAAACACTGAAAAGGATTACGGTGAAAAACATGCTAAAATAAGACGTGAACATAAGGGACATTGTCATAAGACAAAACCTATTCTAGTCCTTCAAAATGGGGAAAGTACTTGAAGAGTCTTTGAATATTTTTTTAAGAGAAGTCGTGTATAAACTATGCATGAGGTCAAGGTTGGATGTGTGTTTTATCTCATACCTCGAGTATGTGATAAATAGAATATTAAATTCGTGTTGTTTAGTATAGAGTCTCGCTTCATATCATTTTATTCAACTCGTTCAATAAATTCAATAGTAATACAACATTCAATATCCTCTATTATACTCGACGTCATAACCAACGTCACTAATACATGTGTTGTCATGGAAGCGCTCATTGTTTTTTTTTTATTTCAAAGTTCTGAATAAATCTGAGATATTCATCTATAAACGAAAGTACACAACTGTTAAATTATTGCAAATAAACTGTCTACATGAAAACTTGAATTACAGTCGGACCTCGGGTCTGATATTTCATATCGGATATTACATAGTTTCATTTTTTTATTTTTAAACGAAGCAAATTAAACATAGATTTAATTGAGTATATGTCAAAAGACAAATTCCCTTTCCCTTTTAACATGGATAATGTTTATTAAGGGGAATATAATCCTCTATAGCTGGATTACTCGTCTAATAACTGGGCAGAAATTTTAACCTGAAGAAAAATTCACATAATAACATTTTACCGAAAAGAAGAAATTTACCAAAAATGATAACACGCAAAAAAAAAATGTTAACACGCAAAAAATGTTCTAGGGTCGGGGCCAAAAAGGGTAGGTCGGGAAACCTGAAACAAACATTTTTTTACGCCAACCATTTTCATTTCGACGTGCCCAAGAAGATAAATCGGGACCTGATCTTTATTCTGGATGATACCAAGTATTCGGATAGAAGGGTTGTCGAATATACGAGGTCCGACTGTACTTTAAATGTCGGTTAGAGAAAAGTGCAGCCGATATGTCTTGGGCTCCATTGTGAGGTGTATCAGTCTTGGGCTATTGTTGTGTTCATATGTCGTCGGTACGCATTTTATGCGAATTTGTTGGACTTGTTTTCAATCATACAAACAAAACATACCGACCTGAGGACGCAAAACATAGATTAGATTTGGTACAGTCTAACTTTAGCAACATCCTTGATCTCATTCGCGTCTTGTTAGCGAGTGTTCATGCCCGATCGATTTCGCACATATCTATTCGAAAAGAAAGAAATAGAACGAGTCTTTCAGCTAGAAAGAATATTTGATTTCCCAACTGTCAATGTCGTAGGACATGAAAAGAATCACATCGAAAAATAGTTCTCTCACGCGTGCAAGTCTCGAATTAGTTCGCGATAGAATCTTCTTTTGAGACAGTTATACCATTTTCCGAAACATCTATAAAAGAACCGAGACTTCTAAACGCACTGCGAATGTAAAGTTTCTTGGAAACGTCACTGGTTTCATGCCGATAGATCATACAGTACTCTGATACGCTTTGAAAGTGTCGTACATGTGTTCTTAATATGAAGTCTTTTGGGACTTAAAAGGAATGATATTTCAGCAAGCTCACATCGCAACGGATTAACTAGGAGCAAAAAACTATCATAATTTTATGAGGATTTTATTACCAAATCAACTGTCTATTTGTCACCGAAACAGTAAACCCAGTCATGGTGAATATCTCTGTGAGATTTTGAGAAAATATTGAGCAAACGTTGCCTCGCGTGAAAGAAAGTCGTAAATTCAGCTTTAAATGAAATATGAATTTCAGCGGCGCAAATTCTGTCAAAACCAATTTTATCAAATCATTGTATTCCCTTTAAATCCGAATGTGTTTAAAACGTTCCCGAGCGAAGTTAACTTCAGTTATGACATTTTTTATAAACATGGGGTGGTAATAATAATCAGAAATCCATTAATGACATCATTAGACAGATTCATGTAATAATCTAATTTGAAGTACAACCAACCAATAAGTAGACTTTATCAGTCCACAAAAAAAGAGAAGGAATAAGTTGCTTCAGGGAACGCCTCATACATAAGACAGTGCCTCCCAACGCAGACCTCCGGAAAAACAACAATCCATAAAACATTGAGGAGGCTCAAGGGTACATACGTAAGGGAACAGAGGCGCAAAGAATGACCTGGCATACCATAAGGAATAACTAGGAGAATCAAAGAGGACAAACAGTGAAGGGGGGGGGATTAATGGATGGAAAAGATCACAGGACAAGTCAAGACAGCTGGCAACAATAGGCCGAAACTGGGCAGAAAATAAGGAAAACATGACTTTTATCATATATATTATGGGCATAACATCTCTGGCACATGACTTGAGTATCCAAAAACAACACCGGGAACGATTTAATTAAGGCAAACCATTTACGAACATTTGGTGTGTTCAAGCACAAGACCTTAGTATTACAAATATAAAACTCTACAATAAAGTAAAACCGAAGTCCATTTTCAGTGTTTTGCTCTTTTCTTAACCTCAACATTAAGACCACCTCAATAATAAGAGGGTTCAAGGGTTCAAATGCTGGTCTTATTATTGATGTTTAACTATAAACGTTACTGAGACATGTGATTGGTTTTTGTATCCAGTAGCTGAACACAGAAACTTCAGCTCTGCGAATAGATCATTCAGTAGCACATTTTACTCATTAATTCTACTCGATAAAACGAAATGCTCTAACGTAATGTGGACATTAAGACCATCAGAGATGACAAATTATCCCGTAATAACTAATTTGTCTGGAACTTGGGACAATGTTGATTAAATAAGATGCCATCTAAAAACGATTTAGTAAACTTGACATTTGAAACTACTGTGTAGTTTGATCAAACCAGAATAGCGTTTGGATGGCACATTTTGTTCGGTTTTCCCAGTTGTTCGGTATTACCAAATAATGCTTCATTTCTAACCAAAGGTAACTGTTTTTAGATTTCCTTAACGTAATTTGACGACAAGTACAAATCTTTACACAATATGTGACAATATTTCTTTGAATGGGGTCTTGAAATGTAAAACTAAATGCAAATGTGTCATTTATTTACAATATGTTTGTGCAGACAATATCTGAGTAAGCTTTGAGTGTAAACATCGCCGTTACCTTTACACGTCGTAATGATAACTTAGTGCCTATTCAAATAAGTATTTAAAACGTTTACATTGAGATGTACGATATAATAATAGGTTTAAATCATTTTAAAAACGATTAATTAAAACCCAAGTATTCCTAAAGTCAATCACAGACAAAAGTCCATGTACAGTTATAAATCATAATTATATAACACTCCAGTGATAATAGTTTTTTCATCAACTCTTTGATCGTTTGGTATTTGCTATATAATATTTACACAATTATGGGGCAAACAATTCCGTTCGGTATTCGAAATTCTCAGATGACGGTATTGTCAGAGTTCGTTACAATGAAATGGAGATGGAGATTTTCTGGACAGAAACATTTGTTGGCATTAGACAAAAATGGGGTATTCTCAGAATCCGATATTCTCAGATTATACAGTGTTTAATACAGACGATATTTCCCAGTCCTATTTAAGATTTGTTCTGCTGAAACAATGGAAACTGTTGTTGCCAGTGCAGTCAGCTTGAGTTTTCTTCTAAGCTGTCCCTGTATTAGTTTGCTTTAGGCTGTCCTTTTTATATTCTCAGCAGTTCTTATTCTTCAAATGTTGCAAAATGTCATTCAAATGTACAATAGTGAATATAAAATAAGAGCTCTTAGATAATAGTAGTACTTAAGAGCACACGTTGTACAAATAAATGACAAGGACAGGCTGATTATAATATTTCCAATGCAAAGTAAGGATATGATGTATCCTGACAGAACACAATCTTCATCTGTTGCTCGCAAGAAACTGACAACTTCTATTGTAGAGGATATGATCAAAGCCAATGTCACGGAAGAACAGAACCTGCCATACACCGGAATTGAACCAGGATCTGCCGGTTGACGGTCTAGCATTCTACCAACTGAGCTAGCCGGACGTGTTATTTGACTGCTATTTTTAGAAGTCGCGTGTTCGAAACCCAGGCGAGGTTTATGTTCTTCCATGACCCTTTGACTGAAGGTCCAAAGTATTTTGTCTTCAACTTCGGAACTTGGTTTATGTTGAGAAGATGTCCGTTGCTTGTGGAGGAGCATGTTAGTTCTGGTTGGTAACCCAGGAGCACTAGTTAGGTGAAATGACCACCGAATGTTACTGAAATACTGTTTACAAACGACGTAAAGCCCGAAACCATCGACCAATCAATCAACCAATCACTTAACCGGCACTTGTTATAAGGGACCTTCCAGTTTGTCATTAAATCTAACAATGCAATATCAACAAAATAATTCAAAAGTGATCAAACAGTCCGTTTTGATGCTTGCTTGTATAAATGTTACGAGACGAAATAAACATTTTAAGAGTTAAATGCACGAAGAAACGTGTACGTGGTAGGTTTAAATGATAGGCAATTCAACCATCAACACGAATTGTAATCCTTCAAACAGTAAGTCCAATAAGTATAAACATGAAAACATCATGAACGAAATTACCATAGTATCATGTAATATGGGTTTCTATTATTTTGATAGCCTAAAAGAAAGCCGTTCGAAATCGAACACACAGTCGCCTTCGAAACACACTGTCTCAGAAAGAGAGAATATGTTGTTACATGGAATAAGACACAGACCCCAGGATAACAAAAGCCTACAACACATTAGGAACTGAGTGGGTGCAAGGGGAATATGGGAACAAGGAATGGTCTGGCGACAATATATAGTAGACAAGACACATGGTGGTCCAATGGCATAATACCCTACCTCACACTAATCCTACAACCTTGGAAATAAAACGAACAGTGTGAAAAAGACAATCCTCGCTAGGTAACTCCTCAACATAAGACACGGATAACAAGGAATAAATAAATAAGTTTGTGTATGATACGTGATTTAGGTACATTCCTTGGGAAATGTAATGCTTGAAGCGATATTTTTGAAAGCTCTTTATCTCACCCTAAAAACTGGTAAATGATGTGTATGCAACCTTTTTAAACTACCATATTTGGCATTTTGCTTAACATTCTAGCTTTGGTTATGTATTTTGTCTACAACGATAACTCCCATCATAAATACAATAACTGAAATATATTCTCGAGATTCTACTACGACGAAATAAACTAATTTGGTATATAGCAGATAATCAGTGACGGCATACATATTTACAATGTCGCAATGGTTCACCGTTTGCCAACTTTTCGTAGTTAATGGTCTAGTAATGGTGTGGTTTTGCCAAAAATCGAATGTTTACATTTATCGACAATGTCTTTATGAATCATTCCGCTCTAGTACCGCACAGGTTTGCCAACCCCCTGCTGTATATTATCAGATGAATGCACTACATTCTTTAATCGTAATGTCAATACAAAGGGTTTTAAAAGAGAGAGAATAAGTTGCTACAGGGTTAACGCCACATACAAAAGACAGTGCCTCCCCACACAGACTTCCGGTAACACAACAATCAATAAAACATAAGGCACTTGATGAGGTGAAATGGTACACACATTAGGGAACAGAGGCGCAAGGAATGGCCTGGTAGACCATAAGGAAAAACTAGGATAGTCAAACTTGACAAACAGTGAAGGGGGAATTAATGGATGGAAAATATCACAAAATAATCCATGAGACTCCGGGAGTGGTTGTCATTATAATCCAATGCAATCATTCCGATTTGTAATTACATGAAGCACGTGCTTGCAAACAAATTGCAAAGGCTCCATTATGTGAAAGTTCAGATTTTCGCAATATAAATTATCGGGCGTGTTATAATCAACAACCAGACAAGGGAAAGTCAACTGGGTTCTGGAATATTGATGAAAGTGCTTTATTATTACGTGATATTAAACATGTACGCCTCTTCTATGGCCACCTATACTAATATTAGAGAGAGAATAAGTTGCTACAGGGAACGCCACATACATAAGACAATGCCTCTTCACCTCTCTACTAAAACAACCCCCTGTTTATCCTCTTTTGTTCTCCTTTGTTATTCCTTACGGTCGGCCAGGCCATTCATTGCGCCTTTATTCCCTTACGTGTGTACCAGTGAGCCTCATCAAGTGCCTTATGTTTCATGGATCTTTTTCAGCAATCTTTGATTGAACTTGCCGTGTACGGCACCAGTCACCATCAATGATATGACCTCGCTGCCGATTGAGCTACCGCAGAAGCCCCCCATTTATTACAAAGTTAAGGGAACGTGATAATGTGATAGTTATTGCATCACATGGATATTGGATGATAGATCAATAACTACAACAATGAGAGAAGTTTTTTATCGAATATTCGAGTGCTAAATCAGAAATCGAATATTCGGAAGTACGAACGATTATGTGAATATCCGAATATTCGTTGACATCTCTAGTTTTTATTATAGGGTTTCTTGTCTGCATGAAATATTGATGTACAATTAGATTATCGCTTTCGTTTTTGCTAAGAATCTCTTCTTCTCTAATAATTATGGAGTTCAGAATCATTTACCCTTGTTTTCACTCTGTATTTCCTGCTCATCACAGTCGACCTAAGTTAATGCCGAATCAGTTATATGTTCTCACGCACCAGTAGTGAATACAAAATACAAAATCGGGTCAACAGAATATTATTGAGCGATTCCGCGACAAAAGCTGCATTAGTGACCAAAACGTCGATTTTCAGGTTTTATATTTTCTAACAGATATACGTATTTTGCAAATTTTATTTAATACCAAAATTATTAAAATCAGCCGTCTACTTTTCCTATTTTACGTTATAGTACACCACAGTGCCATGACATATTGTTTTCGTTAACAAAAGAACACGGCAACAGACTATTACCATATTGACCAAAAATTAGAAATCTTCGTCACATGAACTCGAATATGTGCAAAGTAATATCGTCGATTGTCATCTTCAATATCCTTTATGTCTAGTCCTCCCTCATTGGTATATCATATGGATTCCTTAAGATTTCAGTGACTATCTTTGTGCTTCTGATTTTCCTTTTCATTGTTATGAAATTTATATCAGATTCATAGTTCGTTTAATCCCATCCACTTCGGAATTGATTCAATAATGCGCGAGTAATGACCATCTCAAGAATCAAGTACTGCGTCGAATGATATATTAGTTGAGGAATGGCACTATGGCAAAGATGTCAACAGTTCATCTTTAATTGCAATTGAATAAGGTACTTTTAAACTGTTTAAGTACAATCCAATGCATGGACCGCAGTTAATGCATGTTTCAGGGTAATGTCATGTATTTGCATTTCTAAGGTATATCCATAACAACACTGTAATACAGTACGTAATATCATAAATCTAATATCAGTAGTGATTTTAGCCACATTGAGAAAACTGGTAATATTTTCGAAAACATATTTCAGTTATTAACTCCATCAGGGTCGGTATATGAGCGTTATAGTTTGTTCCAGACTCCATATAGACGGAACACTTGACAGTATCATTATTATACATATAACTGAATGTCTTGGACGAAATATACGTGATTATTCTGTCTCCATCAATTTCAGCAAACATTTTACAAAATGAGATATGTTTTACTCAAACAGAAAATCTATAAGAATAAATAGAAGATTTTATTTCCCAGCGGTACCTGTCGAATATCGGAAGTATCACATCATATACATATATTTAAATAAGGTTCATGTAAGTTTATATGTACTTCTATAATCGAAACGTATCAACAATATGTTATTTAAATAAATTGTTCAATGGGGAGGCAATTTGTGCGTACTACATCTGAACAAATCGTAGGGCGATATGATGAATTGTTCTATTTCTATCATTTTAGCTCACCTGAACAGACCAACCATTGGTAGATCATATAAGGCTTTGTTAGAAATAACCATTGAAGTCGATTCGGAAATACAATGTACAGTGGACAGTGCACAGCAATATTCATATTATATGAAACCTGACCAGAATGTTTGTTGACTTTACATAAGGTTATTGATTTGATATTAAATGGTTATTTTGCATTCTGATGTTCATAATTTAGTTACTGGGAGCAAGGTCAGTATAAAGAAGCGAGTTCCTACGGGCTAGATTATGCACAGTATGTCTGTTGTTATGTACGTAATGGTTAATTGCTTTTAATGATGTGTTACTTCCTACTTAGTCAATGTATGTGTATATGTTGGAAACCAATGACTATATAGCGATTAAGCGTGAGGTTAGCTATTTGTTAAATCGATTTAAGCCCTCAGTATTTTTACTGACAGTCCCAAGACTGTAAATCGCTGTATGGTTATTATTTTTATTTGTGTTTTATATGTGTGTTAAATTTCCCTTTCCCCTTTGCAATTCTTTCACTTCATATCGTGTTCATATTGTTGTTTCCCCGCTTTCGGCCTATTGTCGCCAGATTTCTTGAATTGTTATGTGATGTATTCCATCCGTTAACTTCCCCCCCCCCCCCTCTTTGTTTCTCCTACTTATCCCTAATTGTCGACTAAGCCATTTCTTGTGCTCTGTTACTTAACGTATGTACCCTTTAACCTCCTCAAGTGCCTTATGTTTTATGGATTGTTGTTTTCCCGGAGGTCTGCGTTGGGAGGCACTGTCTTATGTATGTGGCGTTCCCTGTAGCTACTTATTCTCTCTCTCATCTTCCTGTTATCGTTCATTGATGTTCGCTGGAATCCGTTTTATGTTTTAAGGTACCGTCTAAACCACACATCGGTTGTCGTAATATTCAAATGCGTTCATCAAGTCGACATTTTAAATTATTTATTATGGTTAATATCAAAAACATTTTGAGCTATTATATAATAATCATGATTTTAATCGAATTTATTAATATTAAACTTTACGACAGTCGTATTTCGGTGATTATTCCTGATTATTGTGGCGCTTGCACCGAAAATTAAAATAGAAATGTCATTTCGAATTTTCGGAGTTTTGAAGCAAAAAATAGCTGTCTGCTGCAGTTAAAATATGGAAAAACGCAAGAGAAGCCGACGCGGAAAGTTTACAGCATAACACAGGTATGATAACTAAGGCTTCTATTTGGACTGTTATGTATCTTTCTAAACAATGTATGATAATGTGTACTTAATATTTAAATATATTGAAATAATAATGAGAAATATAGATATTATATACGTGTATAAGGGGAGTAACTCTGAGCATGCAAAACATGCATTAATAATGTGCATGTTATCCTTCTTATTATATACGTAAAATTTCAAAACATAAAAGGCTTATAAATGTTGAAATAAAATAGCAAATAACTTCTCATTGGTAGGGGAGTATGGTTTATAATTTGGTTGATGTAATGTGTGTTTATGTCATGCATGGATATGTTTTGTTTAATTTGCATATAGAGCTATGGATTTTCAATTTTGAATGTCAAATTGATATTCCTGTTAGTGTTATACAATATTAGTGTTTTTGAAATATTTTCATGACATGACCTGACTTGATCTGTGGTACCGAGTTATTTTCGGAAAATGTTCGCTTTCGACCATTGACCTCAGAACAGCCTTGTTCTCGCCCAATCCGATGCTCTGTATCTTCTTACTGTTATCATAATTTTACCATTTCGTTATTTGATACGACATAACATATATACACGTCTTGAGTATTTTCAATTATTTTGATTGGTATTTCAGTATAATAGTCCTACTCACGTTTATTCCACTTTTAAAATATAATGTAGCTGTTTGCTAACGAATTAATGTTTAGCGGTTGAATAGGAATGTGATCGGAATCTTAAACTACGGACGGCCGGGTAAATAGAGGGTCTAATGTGTGGTTATCATAGAATTACAGTTTATTTCAGTATTTGATTAGCTGCTTTGGCCAAGGTCAGTCAATGCATGTCAAGAATTCAACAGGTAATACAGCTGATAAACTACTAGTACTGGAATTCCAATTAACAATTGAAGTAACTCGTAATAATGAAGGCACTAAGCAGTTCAAAATCATACACGCTAACAGGTTTGAAAAAAACTGCTGAGCAGACAATGTTACAATCACAAATCAAACATTCACACGACAGATCAAGAACATACAAGTGAACACGTAAGGAGAGGACACAAACACAAATGTCAGACAGACATCGCTTGGCAAAGGGAGTGTACACAAACCTTAACAAGAACGACATGATTTGGATAAGGAAATTATACAACACCAAAGAACTAAACAAAAGTGTTATGGAAAGACACAGGACAGCAAGACACAACAGCGAGAGAATTATAATAAATGTCAGCAATAATGGGGGGCTGAAACCAGTAAGACGGTAACTCAACTTAAATTGTCGCTGACAGGATACTCGAGCATGGCCATGATGACACTTCTTGGCTGTTCTAAATAAACCTCAAAGTCGATTTCATTGATTCTTCATTGTTTTTTATAAAACATTTCTGAAAATTGAAGTACGTTCGTTATTCTCCATTGCACGAAAGTCATAGTTAATACCATACTGCCATTTATTGTTGAATATGTCCGGTTGTCTATAGCTTGATGTGTGTTTTGTATTTTATCATTGAACATGTCTAATTGTGGATGTTAATGGCATATCCTGTTATGAAAATCAAAATTGTCAGTAACCTTGAAATATAATAGAGAACTTATTTCTGTAAATATTGCTTAATGGCTTTCGATTATAGTTAGAAAATGTGCATGTCAACATTGCATCGATACAATAAAAATATGGATAGATTAACACATTCGCACGTTTAAGTATACTAGTAATGTAGCACAGTGCTTTCTCTTTTGTTGTGTGCTAAGGGAAGCCGTCCATCAATTGGCATAATATATACGATGAATTAAAACAGTTGTTGTTTCAATCTATATAGTAATGCAGATAACATTTGAACATTTTAGAATTTGTTACCGTTCCACAAAAATATATGACTCGTTTTCTTCTCTGAAAAAACTAACCTTTAAAAATATATCGATAACTTTAAAATCACATTTATTTTCTGATTTCTTCCTATTTTCATATAGTGAAACAATCTACGCACTAAACAAACTGGCAAATTTAAGAAATGTCAGCAATATTTGAAAAAATCAACTATATCCAAATTTCAGAGACAGTAATCGTCTGTTTTTTGCAAAACTTCATTTTGAACAAAATGCTGCCTAAATTTTACATACGCATGGTGAAATTGGAATTTGCAATGTATGCTTATTTCTTTCATAAATATAAGAAAATTGACATTGTTGCCAAAGTCACTTCCAATACTTAAACTATATCCAATAAAAGCACGATTTAAAAGTATATAGTGAAGGACTGCCTAGAATATTATAACTTGCAACTACTGTAAAAATAAATTTAACAAACATTATACAATTAAAAAATATTTTTAATTGTGTTTAGTTACCATATATAATATACGGGAAATTTCCAAACTTTATGGACGGAATACTTTAACCAATGATGGACGACTTACCTTAAAAGATTTTCAAAACGTTGTAGAATCGGTCTATGTCAATTGATTTCATCAAATCGAGCAACCAACATTACTCCCATGAATAGTTTGAGACAGTACGACGAGGAGTCTTCTATTATACTGTTGTCATAATTTCAGTTTATACCTTCTTCCCAATGTTGTGTTCTCTGTTTTCTATCACTTCTTATTTTAGGACAATTCACATTTTTTTATTTCATTGTATTTCAATGCAAAATGTATCTGATCACGTGACAGGTTTGATAAACGACTCAGTCTGGTAAACACTTGCATTGGGAATTGAAATTGGACAGATGATGTTGTCTAGTAATGGCCGACTGTTTTTACTGATAGTTCCAAGGCTGAAATGGCTGTATAGTTATTATTTCTATTTATGTTTTAGATGTGTTAAATCCTTCTTGCCCTTGTGCAATTCTTTCACTTGATATAGTGCTATTTCTCTGTTGACCTTCACACAAATAGTCTACTTGATGAGCTGTTATGCGTGATATGATGTTTTTTCCGATCACCTTCAAGGCGGCCGACTTCTTTCAGTGAAGAGCATATGACATGTTCAAGAAACCTACGCATTCCCTGGATGAAATACTTAGTTCATACTAAAATTACAGTATCTTACTTTTGAGTTCATCAATAAAATAAAACATTCCAGTTGCTGACATGTGTTTCAGTTTTCTTGATTGCGCAATTATGTTCCAGCCAACTTTCTTGAAACAAGTTAATTGACAACAATCATTTCCCAACGTAAAACATTCATGGTAGTTAATCGTACAATTTCCATGGAAGGCATGTGTCTGTTCCTCAGTTATAATACAAGGAACATGCACCTGACAGCAGCGTCTTGGAGGGAGAAGAAACACAAACAATCCGTTTTGTTTGCTTTTAATAACATGAAGGTTTCCAAATTCAATCAGTCTGACGACTGAAGATTTGGTTAGCTAGTCTTTACAGTAAAGGGCTAATTAAATTTAACAAAACATTCGAAATGCACAACTGTTTGCGCGTTGCGATGCCAAATGGTCTCATTGCACTGCTATTTAATGCAAATGTGTATGTAACATATGATTTCATTGTGTCTTTTTCTGAATTTGTGGCATGAGTTTTTGTAATACGCTTCCGAAGAAATAAAACGTGTATGTTATTAACTTGCAAATTGTTGATATCATGCATGGAATAAATTAAGTTAGTTCAAACGTACATTTATGTTCTCTTTTGTGCAAAGTTTAAGTGCATTGTATACAGAATAGGATACGATTGAATAGTTCGAAATGTGATACAATACTCTCCTTCTATGACAATTTATTTTTGATAATGTATGTATAACGAGTAGTACCTGGGAATTATCATGCAATTTGCTATTGTAAACACCAGTACTGTAAGCACGAGTGATCGGTCGGGATTGACGACGCCTATGTTCAGAGCGGTCTAATGTCAGTAAAGGTGTGTTAAATGTTTTCGTGCTTTAGTTAATTGCCCGCCTTTTGACAACAAACACTACGGCTATTGTCGCAGCATGATCGTTGTCACCTGTTTAATATTGCGTTTAGTTATGTTCCATAGAAAGCAATATGACGTAGCCCCCATACCTTTATAATGCTCTGTGTTATAATACAATGGCTTTTCACTTATGTATTGTCTCAATGTTCAAGATCCGGACACCGCACGTATTGTACTTCCTTGAGTTGAATGCTTATGTATCGTACTATAGTATTGCATGCGCACGATTGAGACAATTTTGTCACTAACGTCATAGGAGTAATTTCAACAGTCAAACAAAATTAGAATTTTAAGACTGTAACTGACATTGTGTCGGAAAAACCTTGGATAAAGTTCAGTGTCACATGCAACAAATGCATGTTATCATGCTTTCGTTTCCCCCAGTTATAATTATAGCATAACAAGTTTCACGATAATGACTTGGATATTTTACAAGCAACGAATGACATACGAAGACAAACTTTAATCTCACCATAAAAAGTATATAACATGAACGAAGAAGTCGAGCTGGAAAGTACTGATTTTGTAGCCAACAGAAAAGTAGAAATGATGAAAACAGGATTGATAAGAATGAAGACCCAAAACTCAACAGTCGCCGCCAAAGCAGGCAGAGAAAATAACCATAGTTGGAACACTCTCTGCTAATGTACCATATAACATTGGACGAAGAGTACTTGCACTTGGCGGCAGACCCTACGAAAATATAGGATGAAAAAGAGTTAACTTAGATGTTCATGACGTGTGCACAGAGAGAAATAGTGATGTTTGATTCATAAAATGGGTTAAAGGGTAATGTTCATGACGTGTGCACAGAGAGAAATAGTGATGTTTGATCCATAAAATTGGTTAAAGGGTAATAACTTCTTTCTCTTTGACGACAATTCACGTGTGATTACTGGGGTCAAGAATACGATTTTATGAAGAAGTTAAGGTTATTGATCCTCAATATAAATCTACCTATCAATTAAACATAAAATGAATTAAAACTTTGTAACGAAAATGGATAGTTCAAGAGTGGGATAATTTTTACATTTACTCATTGCGATATATCGGCATCTAGAAAGTTAGTAAGAGTTGCACAGTCAAAAAGATATTCAGTAAATGGGATCCCTCAACACACTACCCGTGGAAGAAAGGGCGGGCGGGCACTGGGTCAGCACAAGAATTGCAGAATTAAACAAGCACAGAATCGTAGAAACTTACTTACTTCAAAGCATTGGAAAACTCAGAATGAACATACGTCCTTGTTAAAACATTCCGTCCCGTTTACGTGAAAAAAAATGTCCATATTCATGTTTAATGTACATTCATAAATCATTCCGTTAGTTCTCGGTATCATGTTACTTTTATACGGATGTATGCTTTGTTTACGTCTGATGGTTTTGACAGCAGGAGACATTATTCGAGTCTTATGGGAAATGGATATCACATAAAAAAGCACTTACCATTCATAAATACGTAATGTATCGTGGTAGCTACCAATAATGTTTGTTCATGTTTATTTATATCACGAACTACGGAGACAACATTCATTTCCAAGGACAAAACTGTTTTGTAATATGGAACGGTTCAAATATCGTATTGAGTATCGAAAACAAGTCAATTATTAATGTAAAGTATGTTCTACATGCTTTATCATGTGGTTGCCGTCCCATTAGAGTTGTCCAATGAGGTTTTTTTATTCCCACATTTTGTTTTGCTAGTGAGGCTGTAGAGTAAAATAGAAGGAATAAGTTGCTACAGTGTTAAAGCCACATACAGAAGACAGTGTCTCCACACACACACACCTCCGGGAAAACAACAATCCGTAAAACATAAGGCACTTGATAAGGTTAGAGGGTACGTACGTTAGGGAACTTACTGGATGAAACGGATCAGAGGACAAGTAAGTGTGTGGCTGGGTGCTCCTTTAAACCTTAATACCCCAGCGGATATTTGTCCCTGGCCCCGTAGTATTGTACACCATATACATTATAAATGTAAATGAGTTATAAGGAATTTGGTCATATAACCTTCAAGCGATTTTATATTTATTCATGTTTGTAAATCTAAAAGGTTGCCTTGCGGACATAAACTCTTTTTTATGAATGCCATAGTACAAAACAGAAATATTCATGTGACGAAATGTATTACATAGGCAATTTACTGGTCGCCCGAAGATAGCAGATGGTATCTGCAGGTATGAGCCAAAGCCCAAATATTTCCATTTAGCGTGCGGCGTCTGTTTATTTGGGTACCTTCTATACGGACACTGTCGGTCAAATCACCTATTAACACTTGTCCCTGAACCTTGACGTGTTCATCGTGTTATATAACTTATATACACCAGGTGAACAGTTTAAATCACACCAACAACAAAGAGAGTTATCAAATGCATGACCCTCCAATCCTTCTCCGAATTGGCCGATCGTTTTCTGTAATCGAGAGATTCATGATTACGTGGTGAAGAATTTTGATGTTCACATGTATTAGCGTTAGTGCCTTATGTTTATGGCACGTGAGTGTATTACGCCTGTTTGTCTTTTTGTAAAACTACATTAGCATCTATAAATTCTGATAGAATCATAAAATAAAACCATGATCAGTAGACCTTAAATTAGGGTATATTGAATCGGTTATAACATGGAGCCAATATCGATTGACCATTTTTGACAGGTATTATTTTCGCGTGGAAGGGAGACAATCCAATTTAGAGGAAATGGCTTCAACAAAGCCGCTAATCATGGGAGATCATTCTTAATATTAGTCCAGGTAAGCTGCACATGTCATTTTAATAACAGTTGTTACTGCTCACAATTTTCTAAATACATCACATTGAAACATATATTCTAGTGTTTGTGTTGATGTAAACGTATACATGTATGTACATGTACTAACATGACAGTTTGAATTATAAAACATGCGCAGAGTAAAGTCAACACAAACCTATTCAATATGCCAGATTTAATAGCTAAGTTATATAATCAATTGTAAATAAGAATCAACGACTTCTAGTAAACATTGTATATCTATCAGTTGTACCAGTTCGTTTCTCTCAAATCCGTCCAATCAGCGATATGCATGTTGCAGATTAATCAGAACAAGATGGTCGGCGCAATTTGAAGGTTCAGATTTGTTGTGCAACATAAAACAATGCCGAGATGTTACGATTGCTAGTCACTTCAGATCCAAAACGGATTTTGGTAAATTCACCGAAAATCAGTGGATTTCAGTAAGGTAACGTACCCTTTATCGAAAGGTTAACCAATCCGCGTCAAAGTTACAAACGTTGTTCGGATGAAGAGAAATTGCCTTGGTGGTTAAAGTAAGCTTTGATTGGTTTACACAGCACTGATATGCAAATAGCAAAATCATGTTAGTATGGCTGCGGCGAAAAATACAGCCTCGCTGTTGCCGCAGAGGTAAATAGTAAACAATACAGCTCCATTTATATTGGGATCTAGAAACGCGTAGACTTCAACGGAATGAAGAACACATGAGGCCGAGATGTATGTCAACAATTAATAAAGAAAAGCATAAGAATACACTTACAGTAAAACCTCAATAAGACCACCTGTGGGACACTTGAAAACTGTTCTTATTATTGAGGTTGTCTTAATATTGAGGTTGAATAAAGAGCAAAATAGTGAAAATGGACTTGAAAATTGTGGTCTTAATTTTGGAATGGACTTATTATTGAGTTGGTCTTTATGTGAAGTTTTACAGTATCGAATCGAATCAATTCAATATGATCGGTCAAAGCCTCAGTAACGTCTTCAATGTTGACTGCCGCGTACATTATATATCAATTTCACATAAAGTAGGCGCAGTGCCATAACAAATATAGTCAGCCCATATTTCAGGATAAGAGTTAAAGAAAATGGCACAATCTTCCCCTAGATTGGTTCCCACATTATCCTCGAAGATTGTGTATGCAGCAATCTGGTTTGTCTCATAATGCAGCCAGCGTGACTCTGACTTATTGAAGTATATGCCGAGGTACAGATACGGCGAGACTGAAAATAAAAAGGTTTTGTTTTAATGCAGTCATTTACAGTCGAACATCGTTCAGTCGTTTTTTTTCGAATAATACATGGTTTCGAATAGTCCATTTCAATTCGACGTGCATATGAAGATACATCGGGGCTATTTATTTCGGATGAAACGGAGTACTCGAATATAAGGTTGTCGAATAAACGAGGTCAAACTGTTTGAAAATATCAAAATCGTATCCATTTTTGTACACTAAGTTAATAACCATGTGACTCGTAACTACGTGTGTTGCCTATTCTCATTATGAAACAATCGTGTTAATATTTTCAGAAGACAATTTCCGGTCTAACATTTCTTACATCGAAGAATGAAATAAGGCGTTCGAATGCTTGGTGTCAAAACTTTTTCAAAAATAATATGTCGTTTCTTTACGAGCAGATTTAAATTAGTTGGAATATAATTGGTGGTATTTGTGGAGACATGCGCACATATTACGATGCTCCAAGAACCCAACAAACGATATAACAAGGCACGGCACACAACATCCTTTTGCCCAGTCAGTAGAGCTCTCGGCTGCCAATCGTAGGATCCAGACAGACAATGCTCGTATAAATGCGACTAAAGCTGATACCTTTTAGGTAATTTGTCCTCCACCTTAAGGTCAATGTAAGGAATTCGTCAAATGTTTGCGAAATGTTAGGTTAAACAGGAACCGATGGATATAACCAAAACGCACAGCAATCCAACTCACAAACACATTCAAAACATCAAATTCAAATGTGCTGTAAATGAATATATCCTTGCCCAGGTGTTTCCACTAGTACTTGTAATAGTAAACACAATTATGTTTAAAACGTCGTAATTGATCTAATTTTTGTTTCATCAGCAGGGAAGCAGCTTCCATGACAACCCTATTTGGTTATTCTTAATATTTTGACATTTTTCTAAAACATGAAAGTAAATATATTAACGTCAGTATCTCTTTTAAACCATAAATGTGATGATACGCATAACTAAAGAAATATGAAAGTGGTACTTATTACCTTCGTTGTCGAAAGACTGCCTTAAGAATTTACTCTCCGCTTCGTTGTCAATGTAAACAGCATGTCCCTGATATGTGGCACATTCAGCCTAAAACAAATTTAACAACTGAATGAACGTACAACATATGTCATTCTATGTAGACATTGCATTTTAAAAACACGCAGAAAAATTGAATATTTCAGTCTAGCAGGAACGTAACATACAGCATTCATTGCCAATGAAAAGCACACGGGGGATGAAAATACATACATACAAGATGCATAATGTGGTGATACGCATAAACAATTTCGACTACAAAAGGTAGGGTACACGAACATAAATGATTGTGTGAAATAGAAGTACAATTTGGGAACGGTAATTGGTACAAATGGAGTGATGTTAAATAAAACTGCCTAACTTTCATTACATATTTAATCTGATTAATAAGAAAATATTCAGTTATTCCTAAAAGAGAAAGTAAGCTGCTACGGGGAACGCCACATACATAAGACAACGCCTCACCACACAGACCTCCAGGAAAACAACACTCCATAAAATATAAGGCATTTAAGCAGGTACAAAGGTAAACACGCAAAGGAACAGCGGAGCAAGGAATGGCCGACAGTAGAGGACAACTAATGAGACTTCATGAGGACAAACAGGGGGAATAAACATTCAACGAACCTCTCAACTAATCTTCCTACATTATTTTCGTTTGAATCTGATTTATACATTAACTGACAATTAGTATGCTGACGTTAACATATATTTAAAAACAACCTACCGCTCCTTCATAGAATGAATTGTAAGTGCTTGTTGCTTTGTAACAGGACAATCGCCATCCTATCCATCCAGTAGGACAAACTGAAATTTAATAAATTCTATGTTTAGTTGTACATTTACACATGAAAGAATGAACCGCCCAATTTGTTCAGCTAGTATAGCGCTGTGCTGTCGCGAGCTGGGGAGTCCGTGTCCTCCCGTGACCATTGGTTACCAACATTCGTCATACGGGGACATTGTCAGCCGCTTGCGGAGGGAGGCTCATGTTTAAACCGGTTGATAATTAATTCCAAGAAAACGGCTTAGGTCATCAGACCGCTATATAAATGTTACAAAAACAATGTCGCTCGACCCAATAATATCGATTATATATTATTAATTTAATCTCATTGCTGCCTGGTACAGAAAAATACATTATGTCTATATCGTTTGGTCTTAGTATTAGTATGTGCAGTGTAACACACCTTTTTTCTTCTCGTAATGGTGAGTTCCAGGGAATTCCTCCAGAATTCCGGATGTTGTATCATACGACACATTGTGCAGGCCATTACATCCACTACACTGTCCTGTGCCATTGTGGTAGAAAACAGACAGACATGTCGCAGTTACAGCACATTCAATTACGCACGGCACTAGCTTAAATTCACTGTAAGTAAAGTGAAATACTTTATCTTGCGTAGAGCAAGTAAATCCGTCAAGATCTAACCGCCGTTCAAACTTAGTGAAAATATGCGTACACAAATAACTTTGTGTAGGAATCAGGATAAACATCAGACAGAGCGTTGCCAACTTCATGTTCGTGTTCCACAATATTCTATCCCGAATAATACTTTTTCGCAAACTTTATTATGAAATTTAATGACAAACGTATCGTCATCATTATCGCTTGTTGACGTGAACTATATTTCATCCTTTGTTAGTAAAACAATTCAGCACTTAAATGATGTTTTATAGTTTAGTACCCCATGGAGCCATTCGTTCTAACTGTTATTTAATTGGCATTCTAGAGTTCATTTTTTCACATGTTTACCTCACCGAGATGTGCTAAATAATTGAGAAGAGGAAACGTTTTGTTTAAACAGTGGCCGAGCTCTTACTTATCAATTAAACTCGATTTGTTTTATTTGAAATACATTCGTCATTTCCATTAGCAAATCGAGATTGTCTTTTTAAAAACAAATTATTTTTTTAAGTTGAAAAGGTTCATTTAAACAATAGAAACAAAAGGTAATGAATTTGGCTAATGGATTATTGGGGTAATGCAATAAAACTATAAAATGTTCCACTTTGCTGTTGTCATCGTAAGTGACAAGTAAGTCACGGGTTCCAATTTTCAATACAATAGTACAATATGTGTATTAAGTTTATATTATATATGTTTATATTATTAAATATATGACAAAGTTTTTTGCCACGTTTACAATCGTTGAGAGAAAACAGTCATCAGAGGCATAGCGAAAAAAATTAAAATGAAATGTGATGGTACAGTTACAAAAAGGCTGACAAACATTTAACGCCGATAGGGATACATAACATTTAATACAGATTTCGCTGAGTTTGGTCTTTTCTTTTTAACATAGCGAAGAAAATATATTTTGCCAAGTACATTTTGATTTTTAGACCCGATATTAATTAAACAAGAGTTTGCCAGTGGCAGAAATATTGTCTGAAATATTTTTGTCTTAATTCTCGGAAAAATGACAAACTGAAAGGAAGTGGTATTCTGTTTCGCTTGTATTCATTGAACAATATGTGCATTTTCGTTCTACTTGAGGTATATTGTCGTATCGACAGGTTTCTATCGCAAGATCGTGGGAGGAAACTCTGAATTTCGACAATGCTACTCTGTATGTCGATGTTTGTGCTTTATCCAGATATTTCTCAAAATAACATTCATGTATAAATATACTACAGTTTGTCGAAAGGAGTAATATTACTTGAAAATCTCAATTTCTTCCACTTTATGTTAATGTATTTTCTTTTTGCGTCTTGTTTCACCATATCATAATAAAACATAAAGTCATGTTTTGTGGAACACGAAAAATCGGTCCATGGCACTACCGGAATTGGAACCCGGGTCTACGGATTGTCGGTCCGTTATGCTAACCTCTAGTCGAACTTATTAAACAGCGTTCTGGTTAGTTTTGTATCGTCATCAAGTATTTAATCATTTTAATTTTTAAATAACAATTAAAGGGACACTGCCTAATTCTCCGATTTAAAGCCCCCAGTCGTTTTACTAACAGTTTCAAGGCTGTAAATCGCTGAATGTTTATTATTTCTATTTATGGTTAGATGTATGTTAAATTCCCCTGTCCACTGTGAAATTATTTCACTTAATGAAGTGTTCGAGTTATTTACTTTCCCCTTTCGGCATATTGTTGCAAGCTTTTTTTACTTGATTTAAGTGATCTATTTCATCCATAAAATCCTCCAAATTAATTTCCACCTTAATTCTTCTTAGTTGCCCTTTATGGTCGACCATGCCATTGCTCGTGCCTCTGTTCCCTTGGGTATTTACACTTGCTCCTCCTCCTCAAATGTTGTGGACTGTCGATTTCCCGAGGGTCTGTGGGAGGCATTTGTCTTGTTTCTGTGGCGTTCCCTGTGGCAACTTATTCTATCCGTATAACGCGGTCAAATATGTATCATTTCACATATTGTAATGAGGTTAACATGCTAAACATATGACTAAACATCTTGTTTATTTATAAAATATTAGAAGTCTAACTGAACAAAACTGACTAGTTTTCACTCACTATGTTCAAACATGCAAGTTAACAAAAATATTGACAAAAACCTTCCTTAATTTGACACATCGCTTACTTCCCTTGGCGATTTTTTAAACTTACGACAATGTATGGGATTTTTGCTCAAAGAGCTCAAAACCAAGGTACACGCGGACGCTTTACACAACTATAAAACGGTATGGTCTTATTAATGGAAAGTGATGAAAAAGCTGCTTTTACTGTCCCGAGGACACGCTGCTGTGGAACCAGGCTATTCTCTAAATAAAGAAATCGGTAATACAAACATACAAAGTAAACCTCTTGTTTCTCGAAGAATAGTATCAGACTATCTAAGGAATGTATGTGGGTTGAAAATGCTGTGACCGGCAACGAGTAACTTCAACATAGTTATATAGTCTGCTTGAAGTCTGAAGAAGATAAAAAATCATTTTCAAGGAAACCAAAAACGGAAGGAGTTTCAACCGTGCAAAAACGAATTAAATATTTTGAAAATAACATACTATTTCAGACAGATGTTGCTGACAAAAGAGATAATAATTTGTTACAGGGAACGCCACATACATAAGACACTGCATCATGACACAGACCTCCGGGAAACAATAGTCCATAAACATCAGGCTTTACAGGAAGAGCAAACGAAAGGTTTTGCTCTTGTCGCAAAATAAAATGCCTTGAGGCTATAATGATAGAGAGAAACTGGTTGAACTTGAGAAAGTGAAAACAGAAATGGATAAAAAATCGTCGTTTTGAAAAGCTGCGCATTATTTGTGTCGCATGTGCATAACGAATTCAATATTCGGCCCTGAGACCCGACTATCGTTATTGAAATATTCAAATACAAATTAGGTTTTTGTGTCTGTAAATGACTTGTTGACGATATGATATGAAAATTAAAGTTCATTGTCCTGAATTGTGAAAGTTCAGAAGTGATTGCATAAGAACGGCGCATTTCATCAATTGTGTCTTTCCATTTTTTCTGTTGAATCCGATGGTTGACAATAAATGAACATTATGGCAAAAATGCATAAATAAAAAATTTGCTCATCTCGGAAGCAGCATCAATCGGCCTGCTTCCCAAACCAGTGTATGTGTGTAACTGATTGATCTGACACAGAAAATAAGATAATTTGTTTCAGTACAAATTTATAAATACTTCAACAGAAAAGTATTGCTGTGTTAAAAAGCATTTTGATTTATTGCATGTGAAACAAACATGAAAATACATTAATTGCAATGGGAAATTGTCAAAGTGTGAAGAAATTTTTGGAGGGCAGTGTATAGTGTGTTATTTGTTATGTTCTTTTGTCAGAAACTGTGCTGAAATAATCCTAGCTAATTCGTAAAATGCTACGTACAAACTTTCCGTAGGCAAACTTGAGTCTTCTTCCTCGTAGCAGACGACTTGTTTAGACCTCTCATTATTAGTGCACGTAAGTACATACTAAATCATAATTATATATGTGACTTTGACAAATTATTCACACCACTGCGTCGGAAGCTAATGTGTCCCTTCGTCTGAGGGTGTTGTACAAGATATGTATTCATTTCGTGAAGACTTATTATCCTGTACTAGTCATCAACGGTGCAAGACAAATATTGACTTACAATGCTACATCTATACTACAAATCACATTATGAAAATAATTGGTAATTTTGGCAGGGAAATGCTTATCAAACTCCTATACTGGTATGATAATCGTGTTAGACGAGATATCTTGAATAACATTTCTGCTCAACCAAGCAAATTAAACATCGAAAAAGTAGGGGATAATTTTGCTTGCAAACACAACCAGACGGCAAATAATCAACTTGTTTACAAACTTATCAGTCTGACACACGTACAGTATGGATCTAACGCTATTTGGAATCAGAATCATCCATATTAGCGTGTATGGTACAATATATTATCGGGGCATTTCGACATTTCCCATCCATTGTTTCGTTACAGTTACCAGTTGTTCACAAATGTATGTGATAAAAAACAGACTAGTATACTATGCCTTACCATACGGTACTGTTACGTGTTTCTACAAAACGAAAGTACATTGTACACAAATCATCGTAGCAGGTACCATATACATACTCCGACAGACATAGCAGCCCATTGTACACAAATCATCGTAGCAGGTACCATATACATACTCCGACAGACAAAGCAGCCCATTGTACACAAATCATCGTAGCAGCTACCATATACATACTCCGACAGACAAAGCAGCCCATTGTATACACATCATCGTAGCAGGTACCATATACATACTCCGACAGACAAAGCAGCCCATTGTACACAAATCATCGTAGCAGGTACCATATACATACTCCGACAGACAAAGCAGCCCATTGTACACAAATCATCGTAGCAGGTACCATATACATACTCCGACAGACAAAGCAGCCCAAGACGAAAGTTGTGTTCCTTGCTCAGACCCTTCCACTCCGTTACCTTAGAAATTTCAACAAAAAAAACATTTTGAAAAAGAAAATACAAGTCTGAATTTGTTTTGGTTTATCTTATATGTTTTACCATTCATAAGTTTGTATTATTTTGCCCTGATGTACCATGATTAATTCAGTTTATACCGTCGTCATACAAACATCGGACTGACAAACGTTGCTGATTTAAAGTTCCAGGGTACTTGACCAGTTGTCATGGATATGAAATGAATGATCCATGGAATACGTCAGTGGTTTAAAATGTGTCTCCTTATGACTTCGTGGTGACTATGGCCTTTGTAAGCTGCAAGTCCTGGTCTACTTTTTCATTCAGAACATCCGTGAAACAGATGATAATTTTAGTTGTGATTATTCTTAATTCTCATTACCAGTAACTTTGTCTTCTGAGTGACAAAACATAAATTCATTGGCCAAAGGTAGGGTAGGCTCGAGTCTTCACCGTCAGAAGCAATGTAAGACTCTAATAGTTTGAAGTATTTTGGTCATTTTTGTCATGTTTTTTTGGGTCAAAAACATCCAATCGTAATTGAAAACGGGTATATTTTATTGAGGTGGTCTTAATTTTGAAGTTGAATAAAGAGCAAAACAGTGAAAATGGACTTGAACATTGTGTTCTTAATTTTGAAGTGGTCTTATTATTGAGGTGGTCTTTAAGTGAGGTTCTACTGTACTATTGTTCTGCCAATTTACATTGTGGTATTTCTCTTATCTACAAAGAGAGCAAACTCTGATTAACTACTGGTAACATACTGGTACCAATTACCTACCCCTGCCAAGATGACTTGAAACGAGGCGTGTTGTCGTAAGCATATGTGTATTCAACCGTTTGTTGTAAAATTCAAAAAAGTTCTACGATATTGCCATATATAGTAAAACATCAATAATAAGACCACCTCAAAATTAAGAACGCAATTTTTAAGTACATCTTCACTATTTGCACCATATTCAACCTCACTATTAAGACCACCTCATTTTCAAGGGTCCAAATGATGGTCTTATTATTGAGGTTTCACTGTACATTCTATAATCATCACAGTGACTGCTTATGAATGTTGGACATTCATGGTTGCATTTGTATTGAATGAGTGTATATGGTATGACACACTGTTATAATAATACTATTATAAATAGTGTCATTATTTAATGCAATAAAAAGTGGAAAAACAGTCAAATATGAAAAACAGCCGAAAAAGAAACCAATATATGTATGATATCAATAATGAAGAAGACCATATCATACAAGGAACAGTATCTATTTATGAACACTTCAAAGAAAAATAATCTAGAATCCATAGTTATATTATTACTCCATCACAAGTACTGCAGTGAAATATTTTGAATTGTTGTAATGTCTACTGTATTGGGTTCTACAAAAATATTGTCACCATGTTTATCAGATGATATGCTTGCCTGATATATAGTCATCGTATTCATGATCTTCATGGTAGTAAAACGCTCATAACATGGAAAGAAAGGGAGGTAATCAATGACAGTATAGTCAAAACTGGCCGAACACGGTTACATCCCTTGACCGGGTATCTCTCTATAATGCGGCGGAGATCATGAACGGACAACCTGTTTGCAAGTAATGAACACATTAAATTATTAACATCATAATGTGCAGATATAGTTTGATAGTTTAACCATAATCTGGCTCAAATACCGTTTCTATTATCTTAACAAGTAGCATAATTTACCATAAGTCACTGATACTTATCTACATTGAAATTCGTTTCCCTATATAATGAAAGACCGATAATTGTCAAATTATTCCTGAAGCCGAGTTCCACAAACATGTTACAATAACCACATGTCTGACATTCCCAATGTTGTAGATTGTTGCATCTGGCTGTAGTGATCACTGCTATGTCGCTCCGTAGTCATATCTGAGTTCGTAGAGGCAAACCTATATGTTTGGTCTTGTCACTGTGGCCGTTCCTTCAAGGTTCGTTGTGTGTACCTCCTGGTCCGGTGTTTGATGTCCCTTCCCTGTGTGTATCCGTTCTTTTCTTTTTGTGTAGAAATATTTATGACATTTCTGATTTGCTAATGTGGTATTCCGTGCTCTGCTTCTTTCGACTTTTACCATGAATATGTTTACACAAAATAAAAGAGAAAAAATTGCAGAATATTGTCATAACTGTTAAAATATTATAGTAGTAAGATAAAGCGTTCAATTTACGTTTGAAAATAATTTCCCCATATAATCTATTGATAAAAACGGGTAGAGCTAGAAACTCGATATCGATTTTTTTCTGGTCATTTTCAAGGGAACAATCCATTGCCATAAGGCATGGAAAGCTGGATATGATTTGGATAGAAGATAAAACATTTCACGTATTTTTTACCGCTTGTAATTCTACTGTGGGAGTCGAGAGTTGATTCCCAAATGAACAAGTCAGTACTGATTGGAGCATCATGTACGCTAGTCGAGTCAATGGACCTGTACGTCCGAAAATACGGGTAACAAACAATCTTAAAACTGAAAACTAACAAAAAATGTAAAATCATGTGCGTCCCGAAATTGTAACTGTATTCATTCCAAACGGATGAACAGACCGAAGCATGCATATTGTATGATGTTTTCTCCGTTTTCAGTCATGCGCCAATCAAAAGCGTTTGTTTTTAACACGGAGAGGTTTATAGGTCTGTGTTTTTAATTATCGAAATATCAACTAATTGCATGTGAAATATGGATCATAAATCGTGTCTCTCGAGCGTCGTTGGCTGATTGATCTATTAATAAAATATTTCAATCATCATAATAGCAAAAATAAAACTTTTCATTCAGAGCCATAATACAATTATATTAACATTATTCTTACGTAAGTGCAGTAAAAAACTGTTACTGGATTAAACAACGTTCACTATTAATCACGTTTGCTGTTAATTTCACTGACGCTGTCAATCTGTTGCAACTGGAATAAACACTTAGATCTCGTGCGAAATCTGTAATATTGCGCGCGCTTATACACCGAGAATCACGTGCCGCACGGTCATTTGAGAATTACTTCAGTTATCGTCTGATCGTTACTGCGCGGTGTATATTTCTAGTGCTAGTCACAGCGTTGACACATTGAATCAACGCGTAATGATATACGGAGGGAGTAAATTGGATTAGCCTCAAAATGAAGTATATCACAAGTCGTGACGTCACTTTGGGGGCGAAGTGCACCTCAGTGTATATTTCATGTTTTGATAAATTCAGTGTATTGTAAATTTCTCCTTCGCTAACCACGTTTACTAAACATGGATTTATAAAACTAACATTCACGTTTGTACTATTAAATTCATACACATGGATATATTACGTGAAGAGAGTTTTCCTGTGTTAATAGGTAAGTACTAAGATGAATCAATATACGATTTAAAAGATAATTTCTTAAGATAGACGTATTTAGCATAATTAGTTTCACGGATGTTGATGATACGGATCGTTTGTTGCCCGAAGTAAATCGATAACATGGAAGCGTGAAACGACGATCAAATTTTACACAAATTTCCTGTCAACTTTGTAGTTATCGCTTAATTCATCTTGAGAGATATAACTTAATTGGGATCAATTAGGCAATGGTTAGATATCCAATCAGCATCTCGTGTGTTTTTTAGTGTCGCCGGAAAACTTTAATTGCGCACATAATTATTCTAATTAACATCATGAACATTGCTTACAAATAACTTGACATATGGTGTGTAACATTGTTATGGATCATTTTATTACGATACCAGGAACGTCGATGTATATATATACTCTACTTGGAAACTTCACCGATTGTGAATAGTTCCAACTTCCTGAATATGACTAATTTACAACGCTCCCTTTATACATGATCTTTCTACTGTGTGCTTAAATGTGACACTTTTGTCTGAAAATGTCCCAATTATGACTTACAAACCTACTGGTAGTTGCCAGTTGCTATGTAAGTCAAACTGATGTGAAAATGAAATTTGAATCATTCGTAAAGTGGTGTTTTCTCTCAGTACAAATGCAATGTACTTTTCTGTATATTTTTGTAACTCCTTATATATAGTTGAATCCAGATTTTACTGACAATCAGACTGGACATTAATAGAATGCTTGAATAAACATAATAATATATGAATATCTTATGTAATAAGACGAAAATCTGTTTGAGTGACCATTACTTACCATCATTCAAATTTGCTTCCGAAGTCTTGTCAAATAAGGTATCTTATATGTAGCGTCTTTCATTGTGTAACAGGGCACCATATTGGCCCCTGCTTAGAGCAGGCAACAAGATTTTAAGTAGCTTGTACTATTAATTTATTTTGCTTATAAGTTGAAATAATAAAAAAAATCATTGATATTGAAAATGCTTGCGTATTGCTGCATGGTCACTTACAACTAATTGACATTTATTAATGAATTGGAAATTAGCACTTAACTTACAACAATTAAAATGTCAATTAGGTTTATTGACAACCAATTAACATTGTTCTCATTGATTACACTCATAAAATGTGAGTATTTGCACAGAAAAGTGATGTCTTAAATTGTTACTACTTGAAATTATTTGAAGTATTTGTAATTGTTGACTTCTGTTTTATGTTCATTGTGTACTTGAAATAATTAAAAGACAAAATTAAACGAGATTTTAAAGGTTTTCACATTATCATAAGATTTATGAATTCTTTCTTAATCAAAGTCTTTATTGTACATATACAGGTAAACCTCACTTAAAGATCACCTAAATAGTAAGACCACCTCAAAATTAAGAACACAATTTTCAAGTCCATTTTCACTGTTTTGCTCTTTATTGAAAACCTCAATATTCAGATCACAATCATAATGATGAATGAATTAGTTGAGCAGGAAATTGCACTTACACTCTGAGGCCAAAGCCACTCCAAACACACGAAGACATAAAGTGTTTATTTATTATGAGTGTCGCCCCTTGTTAAAGGTCCAGCCATTTCTGACTTATGAGACTTCTACTTTCTGAGCACATTTACTTCCTGATTCCTATCCTTTAATGTCAGGCACCAGTCAGGTAGTCGCACAGTAACCATTATTTAACTTGCTGGCAGCTAGCTCACTTGAACGGGCCATATCAGAACGGACCCCTACCGGGATTCGAACCTTCGACCTTCCGCTCACAAAGGCAGATGCTTTAACCACTCGGCCACGGGAGACGGTACCATATGTACATACATGTTAACCATTACAAGGGTAAAAGGGACACAGGTTATAAACATAAATGATTTTTTAAAACTAAATGACTACGGGTTATATTTTGAAACTGCTATTAAGAATAATGTATTTTATTCATATTTTGTGCAGTTTAACAATATGTATATCTAATGTATAATAGATCTATAATTTTCCTGTTGTTTATTTTATATACCATGGTCCAATTATACCTCATTTAAAAATAAATGAATACATTAATTTCTCTCACTTAAAATCATAAGGTGTAAAGAAATCTTTTTTTTTTACCAATATGGTATTTGATAGAACATTATAGCAAGCACTTAATAACATTAGCTCAGTTTATGACTTTACAAAGGGTGTAATGTACTAAACAATTAAAAGTTATTATATATAAATTTCTACCACAAAATTTAGAGTCATCAGGCTGCTTAAACTAAGTTGTTTGTTTCTGGTCATTATATGGTTAAGAATCCATTAAATGCTGTTTGCTTTAAAGATTCAGTTTTCATGAAAAACCTAATGAATACTTCTTTCTGGTTAGGATTTAAGTTAAACTCACACTAATTTAGCAAATTGATTACATAGCACATAGGTCTAGTGGTTTAGGCAAGGGTGTCACTAATTTTTGAATTGGCAGGGAAATTATTAAAAGTAGGCAGGATCGAGTCTGTGGGGTACTTCCCTTCATTATGATCATTCATACAAGAAAAGTAGCCGGGTGATGATGCTTAAGTTACCGGGTAGTTTTACCGGCTCCTGGCTCTCATTGACACCCCTACTTAGGTTACGAACTAGAGATCCTCTTACAGATCTGGAAGGTTGTGGGCTTGAGCCCCAGTCATGACATTTAAACTTGTTAAATGGAAAATGAGCATAAAGAAGCGCCCTGTTGTCTGTTACCCTCAACATTACAAGAATAATGGTTGTACCAGAATTGCAAAAATGCAAAAAGACTGTCTTTGGGTTCAAAATTTCTGATTGGCCTATGCTGCTCTACTGGCTAGTAAATTTCCCTCATTGGCTTCAAAACAACCCTTTATGGTGTGCGGAGTCATTTCACAGTGCCAATGAAACACATCGTACAGTTACCATTTTCCTGGCATCTATATAACCAGTACTTTCCTTGAGTCTAACCACTACATTATGTAAATTCATAATATCTTTCTTCAGTTTTTGGACAAGTACTGAGATTACTGTAATAAAGGAATACATGTATTAACTTTTAAACTTTCATGTTTTCATCTAAAGTTTAAATAGGACGTTTTACCCACACACTCAAGCAACAAAGTTTAGTTCAGAAGATCTCAAGTATTGGTCTTTAGATAATCATTGGCAATATATGATATTTGCTATCGTAAATCTTTGCCTTATTTTCTATTTTCCTTAGTTTTTTGGCAAATCACTCTAATGTTTTAATTTGTGTTTTTGGTTTATGGATGAGTTTAATAAATCATCATTTTAATTTAATGCAAATTTAAACATGACTGTGTAGTTAATGAAATATGTATGTATGTATAAAGTATTTTGTCATTTAGAAGGAAAACATCTTTCAATTTGAACTAGAGAAAATACTGAAATCTTTTGGTGTAACAATTTGTCTGTTGGTAAGATTCTTAATACTCCTATTTCAACCTTTTTTGTCTTTTAATGTGCAGTATACCTGTGTAGAGTTAAAGGAGCGTTCCTGGATTCAAACCAACCAGGACCAACATGCTCCTCCGCTAAAAGTTGAAGAGAACCCCACCTGAATCAGAGGAAGAATACAAAATACAGTTACACCTCAATAATAAGACCACCCTTGGGACTCATGAAAACTGGTCTTAATATTGATGTGGTCTTCAAAATATTGAGGTTGAATACAGAGCAAAACAGTGAAAATGGACTTGAAAATTGTTGTCTTAATATTGAGGTGGCCTTAAAGTGCGATTTTACTGTAAGGATGTTTGATATATTTCTTTCAGCTCGGTTAAATTGTTACAGAGAACATACACCTCACCCGGGTGTCGATCCTACCACCACCTCACTGGGGTGTCGATCCTACCACCACCTCACTGGGGTGTCGATCCTACTACCACCTCACTGGGGTGTCGATCCTACCACCGCCTCACCCGGGTGTCGATCCTACCACCACCTCAGCCGGGTGTCGATCCTACCACCGCCTCACCGGGGTGTCGATCCTACCACCACCTCAGCCGGGTGTCGATCCTACCACCGCCTCACCGGGGTGTCGATCCTACCACCACCTCACCCGGGTGTCGATCCTACCACCGCCTCACCGGGGTGTCGATCCTACCACCGCCTCACCCGGGTGTCGATCCTACCACCACCTCACCCGGGTGTCGATCCTACCACCGCCTCACCCGGGTGTCGATCCTACCACCACCTCACCGGGGTGTCGATCCTACCACCGCCTCACCCGGGTGTCGATCCTACCACCACCTCACCCGGGTGTCGATCCTACCACCGCCAGATTAACATTTAAGTGTGCTCTACCAACTTTTTGTAGAAGATGTACCAAGTAAATCAATATCATTTAAAAACATGATTTCACATTCGTGTCGATTCAAGGAATGCTTGATGATGATAAATGAATCGCTTGTCAATTGAATAAGGTTTTAAATAAAAAATGTTACAGTATGTGTTGTTCTATTATATAGGGTGTTAAAAAAGTTTGTTCACAAAGTTTGAATATAGTTAAAATGAGAATAATGCTGTGTACACTGGCTTTATTTCGCATAATGAAAGATACTGCTTTTTTCATGAGTTTCTGTATTATTTAGAATTCTAGTGCAGAAGCTGTACGTTGGTCTATTATAAGTGACATAGATGAAAAGAGTATTTTGAAAAATATTACAATTTTTCAAATTTTGTGAACAAACTTTTATAACATCCTGTATTATCTACACAATGTTGCTATATACATTTACATGTGTAATGGTGTTATCAAAATGACCTCAGCTGCTATCTAATTGTTCTCCCCATCTTCCTCTGGACTTATCAGATAATTACTGGTTACTATCAATATGCTCAACCCATGATCAGACTTCAATTAAATGTTAAAATCATCGTAGCTTCTATAAAATCTTTGTCCAATTTTATAATAATGACATGTGTATACTTGTCGAATAAGGTCAAAAATCACATCTTGATTTTCTGACTCCAGTCCGACACCTGAGAGAAGTTCGGCTATAATCTGCCTTGATTGTTTAAACGCTAGATCTAGTCTGCAAATACAATTTAAAAGTCGATCAAAATATGCATTGTATTATCACTGTAAGAATGATGTGTCAGCAGTATTTGCATTATAATTAATCATGTGTGTTTTATACTGAAACTGATTGAGTTATGTTAAATGGCCAAGGTAAATGCAGGGGCATTGAAATTTGCATTTTTACCATTATCATGAAATGTTTTTATGTTGAACAAGCATAGTGAAGGACATATAATTGTCAAACTGAAATATTTAAATGAGTCTTCATTTGAAATGCTAGATAAATACAGTAAAACCTCACCTAAAGACCACCTCAAAATTAAGACAAATTTTCACTGTTTTTGCTCTTTATTCAACCACAATATTAAGACCAATTTTCAAGGGTCCCAAAAGTGGTCTTATTATTGAGGTTTTACTGTAAATATATAATCCAGACTGGAATAGATCTTTTTGTTAATTTATTAATTGGCTTAAAATTATAAAATATGTCTAAGTTTAGAACTGAAATAATATTTGTGACATTTCTTGTGCACAATAAACATCGTTCATTCAAACAAGGACGTATATAATTATTACAGCTAAAGCTCAATAATGAGACGACCCTTCAGGGACTCTTGAAATCTGGTCTTAATAGGTCTTAAAGGTTGAATATTTTAAGAGAAAAACAGTGAAAATGGACTTGAAAAATGTGTTGTTGATTTTGAAGAGGTCTTACTATTGAGGTGGTCTTTAGATTAGGTTTTACTGTATTAGAAAGAAAGAATATCACTTAATAAGTGCATCACTTGAAACTTTACTGAAATTCTGGCTGAAGAATGATTACCTATCAACATTTCATTGTTTTGCATAAGTGATTGATTTCTTATTCTTTGAAATAATAAATTGTTTTGAAAAAATGCCTACAGCTATATGATATGTTTGCTTTATATGCTACTGTTAAAAATTTTCAAAAATGTTTAGGAATTAAGTTTAAGTATGAGGCTGCCTCTTACAATAGATAGCCTTAGTCACATCATTAAATCGTAAATACATCTTTTTGCCATAAATATACTAATGGTTGTCAGCCGAGTATGAATTTTTCGCATGAAATATTTTTTAAATCTTCATCATTGTAACAATTATACATTTAACGTCATTATTTTATCAAACACAAATGTTGCACATATATATATCGGAGCAAGATTGCATACTAGACTATTCTGTGAACTGTGTCGATAATTTACATAAGACATTACATCCTTAGTCAGCAGGTGAATAATATCATAAATTGTATGTTATGTTACATGTATCAGGTATGAATTGCTAGATTTACCCCACTGAAATGTAAATTGTACATTAGAATTTTATAGTTACTTTATAGTAATTATATTGCTACCACTATACGGGTAGTGGGTGCAGGTAACCATTATTGTCACAGCACTCAAAGTATGTTTTAAATTATGACAGGAAAACCACAATATGTATTTTGCTAAAAGGGCATTAGTCATCCAATACTGACTGGGTATGGTTTTGTGTTTATAGGGAAGGTGTCGGTCAATTTGAACTTCACAGTGGGGTCTGAATCTTGTAGTGCAGGATAATGTTTTGGGGGTGGATGCCCTTATTTTAAGGGCCCAGGGCAATCAGCACAGGAAGTTCTATTTTAACTATTTATATCCACAATAAATCAGCTGATAAAAGGCAATCTTGTTCTATATTCCTAACAGTTTTACTTTGTGATCATATTAAGCCTGTAGATGTAATTCTCAAAGTCGGGGACATTATATAAAAATATGATTTATTTCAATAAACTGTGTAAATGTATTCATGATAATCCCAATTTAACCTGAGGGTCCCCTTTCCCAAAAATCCTAAACAAAGCCCTGTCGAGGGCTGAAGAAGACTATCGAATACTGAGCAACTGTATCTGTATTGTTTACGTTTGAAGGTTTACTTCTGGTATATACGCTGCAAGGCGGTGGAGCCTCTCGTCGAGCTGATGGAGGGCTCAGACTTTAAGCCATCGATTGTCTTTGTACACATTAGCACATCTTTGCTTCAGGTGCACAGGTTCCATTATCTACTAATTGACGAAGAAAGAGACAAGCTTACTGGGCAAGCTCACAAACTTCCTTAGACTGGTTTATTTTTTATACAACTAAGTATAGATTTCAGCTACTTTATCTTATCTGAACTGTTCGTAATAAATGTGTACAAAAGTACGTTTTCTGTGTTCTTCAAAAATACCCTAAAATATTGATAAAATAATGAAAATAAGGCCAAAAAACTTGTCCGTTTCCTTTAATATGCTGAACATAGTTTCTGTCATCCCACTGGCCATAGTATCTATGCTACATTTCAGTTCGCTATTGTTGTATGGGACGTTCAGGTGATAGCCAGTAAATATACTTGTGACAGGTCCTCAAAACATGACTTGATTTGAAATATTTGTATAGGCTTTATATAACTTATATATAGGAATTATAAGCAAATTAAGTGCAAGGGAGCGTCAGCGACCGCTGCACCTAATTTGTTAATAATTCTAATCTGTATGAAGGCATACAATGATGTTCTCATATTTTATGAATTAAAGGATATTTTGTCATAAGACTGTCTTCTTTTAAAGCGCAATATTCTGAATAGTTTTTAAATGACTTGTTTTGAATCCTTACTATGACAATGACAACAATGTAGGTGATCAGTTTGTATGGAGTTAATCCTAGGGCAGAGTAAATTTAATTAGGGAGACAAGATAAACATTGGATAGGGAAAACAATCTGTTGTGTAAATCAAGCAATTTACATATTAAATACATTGATCATGAATTGTGTGGTTGATAAAAAAAGTCAGTCACCGTGATTGTTGAAGGTTAAATGTACTTTCAGAAGTAGGTTGCTTGTTTTTAGTATTCAAGAATTTGGCCGATAAGTCAGAGATGTGGTCCGAGACACTCACTCACAGTGGTTCTGAAGTTTAAACACTCTGTATATATTTTGATGATATTTCAGAGAAGTTTTTCTTGCTTTCTTATATTAGTATCTACTTTTCCTTAAAGCGGCTTTGCATTTTTTCCTATAATTAATGTTTGTAAAAGTGTGTTTACGTATTTGGTAAATGAAGGAATGAGAACTTATCAACAAAAATAAGACTTCTTCTTAGAAATTTTGCTATCATTGAAGAAAGCTTAACTGTTAAATGTGATCTTTTGTAACTGAAAAACACGTCAAAATCACTACTTTCGTTTTGATCACTAAAATCAGCTACTTTTGGTTTAGAAACACGTCAATATCGATCAAACAAACAGAATGTCTTTTTGTGAAATAAAATGCAATTTTGGTGGTTTGAAACTTATAACCATATCCCCATCTAAGAAGAGAGAATAAAAAATGTAATGCTGCTAAAAAAGCTTAACCAAATTGCAGTGATCATATTCAGACATAAATTGAAAGGATAAATGATTGATGTTACTGTATGGCCCAAACGTTACAGTGTCCAATTGTGTTATGACATTTTTTGGCGCAGCCTGTTATGGTTTTGCTATTTGCATATCAGGGTTGTGTTAACCAATCAAATCTTATGTTAACCGCGCCAAGGCAATTTCTCGTTTACCGAACAATGATAGTAACTAATAAGCTTGATGCGGATTGGTTAACCTTACGATAAAGGGTACGTTACCTTACCAAAATCCACTGAATTTCAGTGAATTTACCAAAATCCATTTTGGATCTGGAGTGACCGGAAATTGTAACATCTCGGCATTTGTTTATGTTGCACAACAAATCTTAACCTTCAAATTGCGCCGACCATCTTACTTCAAGATATTTCTGGTTAGTGCTGTCATCAATAGACATAATATTGATGTATCATTGATATTTTTCCGTCGATCGATTATCAATATGTGTTTTTAAAAAAAAAAATCGATACTTTACATAATGTTAAACATGTATATAAATATTTTCTTTCAGATAATGAACTGTGTTTTGACAATGATGGTCTGGACAGCTTTGACTTAGAAAGTTACATCAACGATGATGTGTAAGTAAATGTTTTAACTTGAATTAATTCTACCCACATGTCCCGGCAGAAAAGGGGGCGGGGGCAAACGATATACTGACACAGGGGAATTAGACAATTTGGTATAATTCCCTGCCCTGCTGGAGCCAAGCTGTTTGTCTAAATCCCCACAGTGGTAAGCGTCTTAGTTTTCCCACTTTTGGGATCTATTAAAAGTCCAAACCAAAGTCTTATTTCCTGGGACCTCCAGGAATCATTCAGCATGTCAACTTCCTCTCTGTCAGGAATCATCTTTGGTCCAAGGTCCCTTATATCTAAACCGCCCCCAGTCCATGGGGCAAAACATTGATAATTACAATAATTGTTACTGCAACATTGCTTCAGTGTAGATATATGGTCAGTGACCTAAGTCAACCCCAAAAAAATTCCATAATCATGTGTTTTGTTGTAAAATCCAACAATTCAGTTTGACTCGTTGTTTCACACGAGCGGAACGAAACAGAAGTGACATAGATCAAATGTTAATATTGTGGTTGTGAACTAATGCAGTGATCTTAATTGAGTACATTTCCTCAAGGTACCGCTGTCACTGGGTTTTTCTAGGAAATAGAATCAAGAGTGATTCAAATGAGCTTTAAAATGCTTTCAGTACAATTGAGCTCAAATGAATTGAAGCGTATGTATTCAAATAGATAAACAATGTCACTTACTTCCTATATATACAGCCCAGTTGGACAAAAAGGGATTTATTGACCACTTAGGTAATTAATGAACACAAGAACAGTACAATTTGCTTCCGGAAAATTACACTTAGGATATTAATTAGCCAAACTAGATTAATGTTTTGTTATAGATTAAGTGGTTAGATCCGGCATACACACTTGTGTTGTTGTTGTAATAAAATGTGTCAGGCATGTCACTGAGGTTGAGCTGTTGATCAAAATGATGTTGCATCCTGTTTTATGGCAGAATGTTCTGTTTTATTATTGGTTAAAATCTATTCATTTTATATTGAGAGTAAATCTGATCTTACAATTTATTTTATGTTATAATCTCTTTTGATTGACTGCTTCCTGGGTTACGTTCTGGCTAAGTGGATGGATTATCATGATTATGTGGCGGGATTTGAACCCACATGGTCCAGCGCCCTATCTATACTTAATGTGTCATCCTGATTTATTAATAGTCTGGAAATTATTGTTCACAGTATGAGCCCCACTGTATGATTTCAAACCTATTCTGACGTCATTTCCAGAAAAGGGTACTGACAGTTAGCAATATTTGACCTAAATGGCAATATGAAAATGAAGTGACCATATGGAGTATATTGTTTCGTACTTGCAAATACATGTAGTGACATCACATGTTGCATTTACAGAAGAGGTTGTAAATCCTATAGCAGTGCTCATAATATATTGTCATTTAATTATTGACTCGTTTTCTCCACATCAAAAACTGAAAACAAAACTAGTCTATCTGCATCTTTATTGATATACTGATGGTCTGGTTTTGCTTTCAGTCCTAATGGCATACATTGTAAATTGTGGCCAGCTTAGACTCCAATTGTTTGAATGTGCGGTATGGTCTTGAATACTTGGTATCATCAGAAATGAATATCAGGTCCTAGCTGACATATCTAATTCTTATATGCACGTCAAATTGAAATGGACTATTTGAAATTTATAATGTATTATTCTAAATAAAATTTTGGCCCCGATGAATTCGAGGTCTTGTATAATATGATAAACAATAAATGATACTCACTACTGTCTTATGAAGATATTATTGTTGGTTATTCATATGAATTGTATGTGTATATGTTTAAGTATGTGTTTATTTTGTTGCCACATTTTAATTACCTTACGATCTGTTAAAATTGTTTTGTTGTTTATTTTTTAAATTGGACAAACATTAAAATTTTGGATTTATAAATATTTTCATATAATATATGAAAAGATTGTGTAAAATTTACATCATTAATTGTGATGAACTTTAAGATCCGTGTTGCATTTCATTTACATATATATACCTGTTGATGTATTTATATACCTGAGTGAATAATTGTCGACATATTTTATCCTACGTTCTGATTTGTCAACGTCATATAGGAAATGGTTGTTACAGCGTAAATGTAGTTTTAAGGGACTTTCCCTGTTCTAGATTCGCTACATCGACGTAAAACGTGACATTACGCCATGAAAAACAATGTATAGTGACATGGATTAGATTTTATTGCATTGTTGATTGGATGAAACACTGTGATGATGATAATTAATTATTTGGTCTGTTGATCATGTCATAGTATAATTTATTGTGTTTTGATGTTTCATTTTCTTGACATGGACACAATTTTTGTGTGAATTACTGTACGTACGAACATATGAGACCCAATCCAAAGCTTCGTACAAGTATATTTCTTCAGAATTCATAGTAATTTAATGAGATTTACTAAAGGAGTCTGCATGTTGTATTCCATAAAGTGATCATTGTAAACTTTAACTTAATACTGAAAAAGATATATCAATGGACATGTTGTAAACAACAACATTTGAGAACACATATTTCAATTTAAAGAAGACAGTAATAATTTCTTCATATTCACTACCCAGCCCCTCTGTCTCAATGGTCACGGTCACTGTCTCAAAGGTCACGGTCACTGTCTCAAAGGTCACGGTCACTGTCTCAAAGGTCACGGTCACTCTTGGATGGTGAAGAATCTGATATTTAACGCACCGCTGAACGATTTCCAACCTCTTCTGTAAGTGACATCACCAAAATGTCACATGTGACGTCACCATGTACTAATTAACAGTAATTAAGCAATATTTGCCCCATATGGCAATATAAAAACGAAGTGATCATAATGGAGTAAATATTGTTTTCTGCTTGCAAATAGTGACATTACATATGTTGCATTTTCTTGAAAAGACATCATGTAATCTGCAGGTATGTTTGGCGTAATTAATGAGACCCTGCAGCATGCTCAAAGCCAGACCAACGTTGCCCTTCCTTTACCAGGATTTGTTGAGAGTGTTAGTAATTGGACGGTCAACAAATAATGGGATCACGTACCTGATGATATGCTTGTTCTAATTCTACACCTATCTGGTTGTAACAAATCTGCTTGAGTTCATCTTTATGTGGGAACTACAAAAAACTAGAAAGTATTATATATAAGCATTCAGGTATCTGAAAGCTTAAATGTTTCATTCATTAAAACATTGTCATGTAATTGATCATATTAAATGAGCTGTTTCCGTGAGAAAACCTGTATAATACAGTGACCAAAAAATCCATTTTCAGATTAATATTACATTTTCGAAATAGATATATTTTTCTAGTTTCATTTAATACCAAATATATTAAATTTGTTTGTCAATTTTCCTTTTTATACAGCTATTTAAATATTTGGTACAAAATTCAAACGAAAATGACTTCGCATCAGAAACCCTTTACTCAAATGTACATTAATTCTTAAAGAATCTTCTGTTTTCAAATGGTACATTGTAGAACAAATTAACTAACACTATAAACATTTTCATGTTTACTTCATTTTAATATTGGAAACAAAATAAAGCAACCAAAGACACTTCCAAGAAAGTGCTAAACAATACTCTAAAGTTTCATTGGAAAGTACATGGCATGGAAGCATCCTAATGTAATTCAGTATTTAGAGTTTTCCTGTCTAGATGTCTAAATATGAGGTTCTAAGGTTCAGAGACTTTATTTCATTCCATAAACTGTCTGTCGATCTAGCTAAAAATGTTATCTAAATCTTGATAGATCCAAAATTCATTGACTATTTTCTACAAGTTCTTTGTGGTTTTATATTTTCGGTTTCCATTGTTTAATTGTTTAACGCAATACTACTGTTACTCTGAGTTACTACAAAGAAGTTACCATAGTTTCACACCATACCCTCTACACCGCCTCATGATGTTTTATTTAATGTGATAAGGATGATGTCCTACCTGAGTTTATACAACAATTGGTCAAGCTGTATACCCTATTGTAAACATTTAACCACAAGATTCCCAAATATGTTGAAGACCAGAAAACAAACTGCGGTACATTGTGTTTTGTTGTTGCGATTATGGGGTCATATACCTTTTCATTTTAGGTTCGGTCACTCTTGTAGCAGTAATCATAGTGTCTAATTTCACGGCTACTTCTATAATTACACCAAAAATGTTACAATGACCTTGAAATTCAGTGAAATATAATATAATTCACCTACACTAAATATTAAGACAGAAAAGTCAAATTAAAATATGACATATTTGAATTACAGAAAGATTTTAATAATTATGAATGATTAGCGAAGTCACAGTATATGAAATTTAGTACAACTAATGGGGCTTTAATAGTCACATAAACTGCCTGGGTCATGTAAGTGACCACCCTAGCATTTATGTAATGAGGATTAAGACCCCAGGTGGACACCTAACTCAGGATAGAACCTCAGACCTTTCGTAAACCAGGATGACTTCCTCTAATACAAATTCTATATCCCGGGTGGGATTCGAACCTGCATGGTGGGGAGTCCCAGAGACCAACAGCGCAAAATCTTCGGTTGCCTATGTATCGCTTTCATCCAAACAGTAGATCCGATATTCAATGAGAGAATGTATAAATGTTGCATGCAGACATGTGTTAAAATTGCATGAGTGAGTTGACATGTGAAACTCGGTGGTTAATTGTTCATTATTAGTCGAATGCAGAGAATCCGAGATTGGCACAGACTGGTGTACAGTAGATCTTAACTCACGTTATTATGATTAGACCTGATTAATGATTCCAGTCTGTTGATTAATTCATTAGTGAGCTTCTTATAGTAAAACCTTGCAGATGATTGGTAAACTTTTATTGTTTATTGATTGAAAGGTTACAAAATGAAATATAGTTTGTTTCATTAACTTCTATAATGATATACTCTGTGTCTTTATAGTTTTATCTCGTTCAGTATCATATTATAACATTATTTTACCTATTGCGGAAATTGTAGAGACTTTTTATCGGAGATAGACATTGGTGGACCATTTGACATAACTAATTACCTTGCTGTAATGTAATGGAGACAAGATATACTTTGTCATGTAGGGGTAATTCTTCACTATGCCCATTATGTAAGTGGGTAAAATTGATAGATTGTCACAATTGTAATTGCAAGGACATCTTACTAATACAATAGTAAGGCAAATAGTTCAATAAACTTGGATAGTACATTATGCAAAACAGGCAAATAAAATGCAAATTTTCAGTGAAGTTATTACGCTAGTCAGTCTTATCTGTTATATATAGCCTTATATATCACATATATTGCCCTTAACAGGCAGTAAAATTCTTCTTGCATATAACTCTCAACACACTGGAAATTCTTTATAAATATAGTACAAGTGGCCATTGTAAATTACCATCAAGTGCCCTAGATCATTAGTCTATCTAGAGTGGCCAGATTTCAAACACACATCAAACATTAGGCTGATCTAATGTCTCACTACTTTATTGCCTTACTTTTCCTTCTGTAAGAAGATAAAACAAGATTCTCCAGCTTATGTACGAGTCCTTTGATTCGTCATCAAAACTCTGAGAAGTGCAGTGCCTGGGTAGTGGTACTAAAATTTCAGCTTGTACATATTCCCAGGTGCTAAGCTTATATGGGACATTTTTAAGCGTTTTTTCTGTATGCATTTTTGTTGGGCTCGCAAAAGACCGTTTAGTTTGTGACTTTAATGAGTAACTTGCTCGGACAGACTTGTGCACGTAGAAAGGCAAAGACTGAGTCAGGTTGGGACATTATCTCCGGGTCCCCATAGATTTGTTTACATAAATATTGCATGAATGCCATTAGTCCAGCCACAGACGTCACATCTCTATACTGTCGCTGTACAACGTCCTGCTAAACCATTCACAAAAGTAAATAGAAGTTGGACACCGTTGGTCTTTCCACTGCATTTACTCTTATTTGCATGCAACAAAAACTGTGCGACAGAAAATTGTAGCTTTTCGTTGATTTATTTGTCTTTTCGACACAAGATTTTCATGTATACGACTTGTTTTAAAAAAAAAAAATAGTGAATTGATCACCTGTTAAAAAAGAAGATGGGAGGGTTGGTACGGAGGCGGTGCGCACTTAGTTATTACCCTACCCAGATCACCGTCGATATTGCTATTATTTGCTCCTCCTTGAGCCAATAATGAAAGTGATATCTATCACGAATCCGATCAAAAGTTGTTTCAACGTTAAAATCCATCTTGAATTGCTACTTTGACGGGCGAAATTGGCGGGAGCGCGAATGTCAACATCCAGTTTGTTAGGTAGATTAAGTTTACTTGCGCACCGTGGGCAGAGTTACGTTTGATTGACATATACCTTAGCGACAATTTTTGCAGTCATAAACATCTGACCTCTGCCTTCATGTCGAAGTGAATGTGAGGCACTCTGATGCGCTAGAAATTCGATTTTTGTTTGCTTCTACTCGTGAAAGATTGCTACAGTTTTTCCGAACTCTCAAAAGTCTGTTCGGTTGATAATAAAGACGCCAGAATAGTGCCGTTAAAATCATTTGGAAAAATCCCAGGTTTTTACTATAGGCTTGTGCGTGGCTCTGTTACAACGACGCGTGTAAAAGTCGGAGTACAGAGACACGTATGTGGGCTAGAATGCCATGAACTATGGATATGCTTATACTCTTCTTGTCCATGAGCAAGTTAAATGGAACAATACATTTGTCAGGGCCCTTAAAGAAGACTAATTGTCAGGCCCATTAGGACAAAATAAAGAATTCCACACCACTGTTGCACTTTGGGATTTTATTTCTTTATTTTGAACATGTGACTTTCCGGATTTTAACCATAAAAAAATTTGGGTCAGCATAAAATTTGGTTGCAAGATGCACTGGCATATATACATGTATCGGCCGAAACCTTGAAACTCAAATGTTGAGATATTACAGGTATGTTGTTGACATACAAATCACTCTCCAAACGTTTTATTTCTTGCTTTTAAACATTGAGTTTATGCCATAAGTGATAATAACAAACTTATAGAATTGTGTGCTCAGGCTGAAATTTATGCAAATTTGCAGTTTTCAAAGCCGTGAAAACTGAAATCTTATCCGTGCAGAACTGACTTATCTGTTGCTCTGTTTGCTTTGTGCTTGCTGTATATTGGTACTCGTAAAATACTATCCAGATTTTTTGTGTTTTACGCGGTATTAAGTAGAAGTTAAGACATAATTATGAGATTGTTTGTTGATCTGTTATTGAAGATGAGTTCATAATATTTAGTATTTAAAAATAAAGTAGAAGCTGTGGATTGTGGTCGATAATAAGGTTAATGTATGCAAAGTTGAGAACGCAAGTCCTTAAATAGATACAGAAATAGTGCATGTTCAGCAGAATAATTTGTGAAATGTTAAGCTAACTATAGTTGTAACTTTGAAGATTGTGTTACCATAAGATTATGCATATAAATTTGAACCATTCAGTATAATAGAAGCTGAAATTATTGCAAAGTAATTATTCAATCAAACTTCTTTATAATTGGTAAAGTTTGCGTCAGGTGGAAAGGTTTGCGAATTTTGTGCATTCACTAAATTCGCAAACAATTTCCACAGCGTACGTAAGTTTCCACTTCCAGCGAAGTATATATCTCTAGGCACTGTTTAGCCAATACTTGGAGTCCGTTACTCAGTGCAGACACATCTAATATACTGCATGGCTGATAATACTTGGAGTCCTACCTTTACTTTTGGAGAATTAAATGGAATTAAGAAATTGATAATTTTACGATGTGTAGATATAACAAACAAACTGATTTCGGCGATTCGCAAACATTTCTGCACGGGAAAAGTCAGGAATTGGCAATTCGCAAACTTTTCAACACGCGATATTTTTTCCACTTATACAGTAAATGTCTGATGATGATTTTAACCTAAAGCCATGTTCTTTAATGCAAATCAACCGAACCTTAGTAATAATTGTTCAAATAAGATTTTTTTTCTTATCATTAGATATAAACACTTCTGGGTTCACTATAAACATGTGGTTTATTAACTACAGTATTGTCAATTATATTTATGATCGAATTGATAGTCATATTCCCTGCATATTTTATCGTATTTTAAAAACCCTGACAGACCCGGATATCACGACATTACAGAAAATAAAGAACACTATTCAACAGTTGTATATTTAATTGATTAATGTTGTTTATTTTGAATAAATATGTATTAACTGTTTATATGTTTGCTGTTTGAATCGTACTTCTTCCATTTTGTTGTGTTGTAGTTGTAATTTCGTAGTTAATATTATATTTTGTCTGACGTTTATTAAAAGCAAAAATTATTTTCCGACTCTGACATCAGGATGCAGCTTAAACGGTTGGGGTACCTGATAATATATGTTGTGTCAAATGACACAAAAAGGTTTTGATAAATCATTATAAGAAACAAAGGACTTTCAAACTCTGAGAATTTGATATAAAAAATATGACACTATAATTAACAAATTTAAGCCTTATAATAGTGGCATGCAAGTTTTGTTTTGGACATTATATTTAATTCCAGCAATTGATTTCATTACAAGTGTATTTATTTACCAAATTAAAGGCAACTGTATATACATTTTACATGATAATGATGAATGAAATTTCTGTAATGTTTCAATGACATAATGTTCAAATACATGGTTGCATGTTTTTGGCAAGTACTTAATTATAAAGTAATTAAATAGTTAGTTATAATTGATGGGTGATATCAGCATTTAGCTTTCGTGTAATTATAAGTATGTTATAGTCAATGACATGAGATCATGTTTGTATTTCGTGTTCAAAGTCACATGATGTGTTATGCACTGTTGTGTTCTCATTGCTATACTGTGAAAGTAAGTAAGTTAATTGGATGGAATTACAGTTCAGTGTAACATATATACCGATGAACTTTGTACTTAAGTAAGTTTGTAACTTGAGATGCTGCGTCTAGCTGTAAACAAATTTTTACCCAAGCAATATATTTCTATTTGGTTGTCTGTATACTGTGAGCAAGAACTGTAATATGGTCATGGTCTCATCAAAGATCTCACCTGAGATGAATCTCAAACTGACACAGATTATTATTTTGTTCAAGAACTTCAGTGAGTTATGGACACAATGTTATAGCCAATGCAAAGAGCTGCATAATGAAATAGATGTATTGGTACTAACACCGGTACCTCTGTTAATGAATGAATGTTGTTTTATGATGTGTTCGCAGCTTAAATTATTTAGCACCACAGAAGATTGTAGCTAGTTCTCTCCCTTTATCGCTTCTTGAGTTCTCTCCCTTTATCGTTTCTTGAGTTCTCTCCCTTTATCGCTTCTTGAGTTCTCTCCCTTTAACGCTTCTTGAGTTCTCTCCCTTTATCGCTTCTTGAGTTCTCTCCCTTTTTACCTTCTATAGTATATGTTATTACAGTCTTCATGATAATTTTTTTGAAGGACTTGCACATTCGGGCAGACAACTTGCAATTTCCAATTGCCCGAATTCACTTTCACTTGCCCGAATATAATTAACAGCACTGTTAAAATAACGAAGAAACATGATGTTTTGATGGTTGTTTTGATTGTTTAAAGTGGAAACGAAAACTGGTAACAATAGTTGATGAAAAAGTGCTGTTACACAAACAAAATTGACAAAAAATGAAAACCAGTCGAAGTGTTGCGCCCTACGTCATCACTCTTTGTGACAGCTCGGATAAAAGCTAGTCACATCGGACTACGAACACGACTTGCCAGTTCGGGCAGACAAAATAGATTTTTTACTTGTCCGACTGTAATTTTACTTGTCCCGGGCTTCGGGCAAGTGGGTTATCGTGAAGACTGTTATTAATAAATTACTATGATTAAATTATGTTTTTAAAGTGATGTTATGAAGGTATAATGTGACATTGTTATATGTCTTATACAATATATGTCATATGACATGCTAAAGATTTTCCTTGGCCTTGAAAGATCTCACTCACTTAATCCCCCAGCTGATTTCCCATGTATCAAGTTGAAGCCACTCTAACACTAACTGTTACTGTCACATAATTTTTCTCCTATTATCATCAGCGGAGAATTGTTTACAAATTACTGGTATAGATATCTTGTTATCGAATAGTTTAGATAGGAGAAGAGGTTCGCACAGTGAGAATCAACCCGTTCTATACCAGTCCTTTGCCAAACATTCAGTCCCATCCTATTTTTTTGTTTTGCATATAAATACTATGACCTAGCCCCTTTTTGGAGATGGCACAGTGGGCAATAATGACTGGTCCCCGAATAAGGACTTGTCCCCTAAAGTGACAGATACTCAGTACATTTCAGAATATAATCCATCAAGATTGATTTTCAAAAAATAGAAAACTTGAAATAGTTTAAGGATGGTTAGAATAAGAAGGGTCAAGTGGGCAGTTATCGAAAAAGCTGACTCATCAGATTATGGGTATTAAAGAATTGCTTTGTTTAAATAGGTTTCGGTATCTTTTTTCATTGTTTTTAATAGACCTGATTTCACAATATGAAAATACATGAATGAAATACAAATTGTACAAGTTTTAGTGAATGTGCAGTATCGGTGAAGGACCGATAGTATGAAATGTGTAGGAGAGGATATTTGACTGATAATTTCACATGTTATTCAATACAATGACTATTGTAATTATACATTATATTGTCAATAATGATAATTCCTGTTTTATTAGTCTGATAAACCAATCCTTCCCATCTCGTGCTACCACAGACTTCCTTCAAATGTATTTGAATGTGTGTAAATATGAAAACTGTCCTTCTAATGTATTACTTGTTTTGCTTGTTAATATACCAATATGTCTTGTATTAAAATGATTATACCTGTACTTAGTTATATGTACTTAGTACATTTAAAAATGCACAAAACAGATTTTCTCAAGTTTGTTCGATTAACATTAGGGATACTAGAAAAGAACTGCACATGTACATCATAGTATTTAATGTTAATGCAACATATACAATAAAAATCATTGCACATATTGCGTGTTTTCATACAAATTAAGCTTCAAAATGCAATAAAACAACGCTTTTCAAATATTTTGTTGATCGTTAACTGTGCATTTAATGTACTGAGTATTATATAAGTATACTTTTATGCTGGTTTTGTCATGTGTAACATGAATTAAGTTACTCGAGTGAGTGAACTTGTGAAAAAATGTTTGATGAAATCATCTGCATATCACGTTGATGTAAAGGAAATCAACTTAAAAGGCATATTCCATCGACTGTTGAGTCAACAGTTGTCTCCCTTGTCCACTGTATTTCTCCACATTATAGGATCAAATTTAATCAAATCATTGAGAGATGTAAATGATTGGTTATATTTTAGATTACAATATTTACGGATTGTCTGTATCAAATTGATTGAATATAGCAATTTGATCAAGATGCATTCAGATTTTTGCTGGGATGCTTGCTATCATAGGATTATCTTGATTCTTTGGAAATGTATTGAGATCTTGCAAGATCAGTCTTGCAACAGTAAGATTGCTATTGAAACACCAGTTTGTATATGGCTTCTGAGAATACTCCTGTTCGCAGCCTTTGGCATAACAAAATAATTGTCTTCGTTTACTTTTCCTAAAGGTAAGGGAAGATAGGCATTGTTGATATATAGGTGCTAATTTATCTACTGACTATAAGTGGATAATATTGTGTGTCGAAAAGTTCAAGAATTGCTGATTCCAGTTTGCAAATCGCCTTACAATCACTTTTATATAATCGATTGCAGGGCAGGGAGTGCTTTTGTTTTGACTCAATGTAGTACCAGACTCCAAGTATCGACTACACAGTGTGTAAATATAAATATGCTTCAGTGAAATTGGAAATTAACATTTGAAAAATTTGTGCATTCGCAAATTTTTCCATCTCGCAAACTTTACTACTTATACAGTATTGTATTCTATCATACTGATTAAAATTACTACGGTGGCATTTTCTCAAAATAAGATTCTCTACCTTTAATGTGACAGTCAGTACTATGTCTGTGTAGGCTGTTATTTACATTATGATATTTGTGGTTTTATCAGCAGATCATAGAAATACTGAATGTATTAACACATCTCCAGATACGATAACTCCAATAATCTGTTATAAAGATAAAATCGTTGAACAATAAACCTGATGTTTACCTTGTAATTGTCCGTAACATTACCAATATATGGACGGATCATCACTCCTGTGGCTTCTTGAAATATTTATATCTGATTATTCTCTGTGATGCTATTTCTTTATATCTGATAATTCTACCTGATGCAACTACTGTTCAAGATGTTTGGTCAGCTTTACTAAACAAATCAGAGTTGACAAAAATTTCAATATTTATTACTAAGCATTGGTAGCTTTTGTCAACAACTCTTGCTTAGAATTGATTGAATTCAATGTACATCAGTTTGTGGTACATTCTAATTTACGGATAAATTCACAGCTGCTTACATAAATCATTGACAGACATACATATAACCCTGTCAGTGACAGTACGTATACCCCCCGTCTGTGACAGCATGTATACCCCTGTCTGTGACAGCACATATACCCCTGTCTGACAGCATGTATACCCCTGTCTGTGACAGCACATATACCCCTGTCTGTGACAGCATGTATACCTCTGTCTGACAGCATGTATACCCCTGTCTGTCACAACATGTATACCTCTGTCTGTGACAGCACATATACCCCTGTCTGACAGCATGTATACCCCTGTCTGTGACAACATGTATACCTCTGTCTGTGACAGCACATATACCCCTGTCTGACAGTATGTATACCCCTGTCTGTGACAGCATGTATACCTCTGTCTGTGACAGCACATATACCCCTGTCTGTGACAACACATATACCCCTGTCAGTGACAGTATGTATACCCCTGTCTGTGACAGCATGTATACCTCTGTCTGTGACAACACATATACCCCTGTCTGACAGCATGTATACCCCTGTCTGTGACAGCATGTATACCTCTGTCTGTGACAACACATATACCCCTGTCTGTGACAGCACATATACCCCTGTCTGACAGCAAGTATACCCCTGTCTGTGACAGCACATATACCCCTGTCTGTGACAGCACGTATACCCCTGTCTGTGACAGCACGTATACCCCTGTCTGTGACAGCACGTATACCCCTGTCTGTGACAGCACGTATACCCCTGTCTGTGACAGCACTTATACCCCTGTCTGTGACAGCACGTATACCCCTGTCTGTGACAGCACGTATACCCCTGTCTGTGACAGCACATATACCACTGTCTGTGACAGCATGTATACCCCTGTCTGTGACAGCACGTATACCCCTGTCTGTGACAGCATGTATACCCCTGTCTGTGACAGCACGTATACCCCTGTCTGTGACAGCATTTTTTACCATTATAGAAAGTACTTGCAAAATGGTTATTACTACCAAATAAATAGTGTCAATTTACTCTCCTATAGCCTCGGGCGCTTATTCTGATACATTCAAGATGGTAGTGGAATCAAAGCGCTGTGTGGGAGCGTATGTCAAACTATGTTTTAGCAGCATCTATTATATGGCTGCACTGTGATTTCACTATATACTTCTGTCTCTGATATTTCAATGATATTTCAATGCTTATTTTCTTATACGAGTATTAGTAGTAGCTATATAGCTTTATACAAGGGGAGTAAGTATCATCATGATGGGTTAATAGTTGTCTCCCTTTTGGCATTCATACATGCTGGCATATTTACAGTATGGGTATGTACCTTGGGGATTATTTATTTAATTCTACACATTATTTATTTGCCTTGTATGTGATGACAAAATACTAAACATTTATAAACCAACCTTGATTTTCTCCACCATATTGTATATTACCATCCTAATGTCTAGGCTGATGTCATTATCTGTTTACTTAATGTAGTATTTATTGTTGTACTTTGTATCTGTAATACTTGAACAATTTCCTCATTCATCATTCATTCAGTTTTGAACTTGAAAATGTAAGGGATGTAACTCTGGTGAATAAAATATATTAAGTACTTTTGGAGTAGTCTCCCTTCATTTCATGTGCATTTTCTATATGGAAGAGTTCTTTCCCTTGATTTATGATTGTTAAAATGAATGAATTTTTAACATTTCAGTAATCATATACTGTCTGACTCATTCTCTGTGCATTTTTTCTTCCCATCATTTGCAAGCATTATCAGATTGTAATTAAACATTAAGCACCCTGTTTAATGAAAATAATCAAACAAGTTTGGATATTTCTGGAAAAAGCTTGATATTCTCTGTCATAGAAGTCTCAAGATTATAGACAATCATCAACAGCCTTCATCAATATTTATATAGTTCTTTCAAAAGTGATTCAAAACTAGACTTTGAGATCTGTTGATCACGTTTACCCTGTATGGGGCAAATAACGATATTATTATAGGAGCATAAGACATATCAGGAATCATGACTGTGACTTTGAATAATGACCATAAAGAAGATCAAGATAAGGTTTATATTGTAAAAATGTGAACAACGGTCATAATCCATGAAATGTTCAACAGACTGAGATTGTTCTCGATGAAATAAATGGTAAGACCTGGCTTTGGGTCAGTAATCACTAAAATTCTTCCGGTGAATCAATTTTAATCCCTTTTAGTCGTAGATAGTTGGATGCTGTTGAAGATACAAATTATTAATGTTTGAGTATAAAATTATATGAAATTAATGTTTTAATAGAAAATTGTAAGAAATTCCTACCCAGGCTTTTCCTTAGGATTTTTCAGCTAGGGGTCCTTAAAAATGGATCCTCATGTTTGATAAATTTGGGACCCTCGTGTTTGATTAATTGAGGGTCCTTAGTAAATTTGTAGGGTCCCAGATATGCAGTTTATACTTGACAAAAGTTTATTTTAGGGGTCCCAGGGATGTAGTCAGTTGAAAATGGGAGTCCCTAGAAAGAAAAGGGAGTCAGGGACTCGAGATTTCTGCGTCGTGGAAATCCCTGCTACCATTTACCATGCAAAGACTTGTGTTTATAGTTAGTGCTGCAGCATGCATTGCTACGAGATTCCCCGGAACTTTTTAAGTGCACATGCACTTGATATATTCATCAGGCTACAATAATGACAAATGTCTATGTTCGTTGTATGACTGACAGCTTGGTGAATTTAGGTACGTTTCAAAATCAACACTTCTTATTAGTACAATAACAATACGCTGCTAAACAAACTTCCCACTCAGACCCTTCAAAAATTATTTGAGGTCGGGGCCATTTTCATCGGGATAGAGTTATAATGCCAGGCAACTTTTTTAATTATGGCCTTATATTTCTCTTGATCAAGAATATTATAAATAAAACATTCCTGCTCGGGAACTAAAACTGTTATTTTTTGGAGAGAATATTTCAGGTAGGAAAGGACTTGACAGTAAACTGAAACTATTTGTCTTATTAAAATCAAGAATTCAATGCTATTCATCTGTCTTGTTCATTTGATGTTTGAATAAATTTGTGTTAAGGATTTGACCATACCTGAGGTTTGGACTTAGCTGTACCAGGTAAAAGATGACACATAGAAGTGTCTAGTAAACAATTCATTAACATTTTGCCCACTAATTTGAAGAAATAAGAAATCCTGTCCCATCACATAAGTGGCTATACACACAAATTTTAACATAGAAAACTTGTACTAGAGTGTAGAATGTCGAGTTTTTCAAGATAATTAAAGTATTAAAGTTCAACAAAATACAAGCATGCAAATGTTTGATTGTTTGAATGTATCATGGTGTGCCAACTGCCTAGGGAAAAAGTCTTCATTTCTCATTGTCGTATCTGTCTGTATTAATGCATTTTATCACAGTCAATGTTAGAATTGAAAGGATAACAAGATCTGAGTTTTTACAATGATATTACTTTATAGGTACAGTAAAAATATTTCTTTATTTTTAAAAAAAAATCATATAATTGTCTTTGTTTTTGCATATCTCTATAATATAATTGTGAACTGTGAGCGCATCAGAATTTTTTTATTGTCTTTTGTAAGAATTTCAGTGTTGTTTTTTTAATGTATAAAAATAATTGTTTATTTTTTCTCGCACATGAGGATTAATTGATGTTATTGTTCATCTACCAATTATAGAATTGCTTCTGTTAGACAATAATCATTATACTGCTTACATTATCAGTTTATTATTATATACCTTAGTCAGGTATCATCATTATCTATGTCGTACCCCAATAGCCCAAAACCCAGGGCCGTAAGCGGCTTTAATTTTGAGCCAGTACTAAATAAGTACGAAAGGAAAGAGTGGCTTATTTTGAGTGATAATATTTTGTTTTAAAGTAGAGAAAAATCAAATCCATTCATTTTTTAACAAATTGATACTTTTATGCACTATCAATATTTTTGCCTGTGAAGGGAATTTTGCCAGGGAAATTAAGTCAATTTGTCTTGTTTTGGGTCAATTCCACACCCTACAGCCTAAGCATATTGTCTAAATCACCACAGTGGGAGATGCTTATTCTCCATTTTAATTTAACAATCTAGCCAAAGTCTTTCCCATGATCCGGAATCATTCAGTGTGTCAAATTCACACCTGTCAGGAATCGTTCTATGTCTAAAGTTCTGTGAATCCTCACCTCCCTCCCCCTTGGGGCAAAACATTGATAAGTGCATAAATACAATGAAAAATCTTCGGTATTCTGACTCTATCATTGCTTATTATTGATTATGATGATGGCAATGAATATTGTCAAATGCCAGTTCTAAAAGCAGATTTTGTATAAGTAAATCTATCTAATTTTTGTTGTGTCAATATTTGACAGATTTATCCTCACATATATGTAGGTAATTGTCAATAGTTTGACAATACTTAAACATTTTAAATGTATTATTGATCTGTTTGTATACAAAAAAAGGCTTAAGTAATAATGGTTAAAATATATTGTATTTGCCAATCAATGGAGTTGTTTAAATTGTTCAAATGTTTGTGTCTAAGATAAATGACCGTAGTCCAGCTGTACCAGGTTAAATCCAGTGAACATCAGTTAGTTGGCCCCTTGTTGTCCCTTGAAAATAGGGAGCCAGGACCTAATGGGTCACATTTATCATCTATGAGTAACACAGCGATTGTGACCATTGGTCAAACATATAAGTGGGTCATCTTTGTCCTGAGTAAGATAACAATGAATGAAAAAGAATACTGTCTCCTAAAATGAATATGCACATTCAAGTAAATAGTTACTAAGGCAAAAGGGACTCAGGCCAAACATAAACATAGGAATTAGGTACATACTGCTTAAGAATAGTCTACTTTAGCCATGATTAAATAATTGATTTTGATTCCTGCCTACCCTCTACCTTTAATGCCTCCCTGGCATTTTTTTATTTCTCAGAAATCTGATGGTAACCATATGGTACTAAGACAGCTTCTTGTCGGAAACCATTTGGGAGACGTTAAAACTTGGTTTGGAATTGTTCCTTGTATGGTCCTCTTGCACAATGTTCACATGGTTTTGCTTAGTTGCATATGGGAGCCTACAGAGCTAACAGTAAAAATATCAATCTTCATCTCTTGAGCTGCTTTTCTGATTTAGATTTTTTTATAGAAATGCGTATTTTATTTTTAATGACTTTCTACCAACATGGTCAAAAAATTTCAGATTTAAAAAGCATGGACACTATCATGAATGGTAATTTTTCCTAATTATGTATTTTGTGGGAAGCTTAAATATTAGCCTCAGTTTGAGATCATTTCACATTAATATTCCTTTGGTGACACTCTTCCAAGATTTATTCCAATAAGTCAAAAACGACAAATGATGAGAAGAAGGCATGGTTATTTTCCCATTAACTAAATCTTCCTGTCAGAAACTACTGTTAACATTTCAAAGTAAATTCTTAGAAATGTTCCTTTGATGACCCTCTACCCAAAAATATTAACCCCATGTTCATTTTTTAAACAATATGGCCACCATGAACTTGGCTATAGTTTCCATGTATTACAGTTACCTGTTGAGCTGTGAAACTCAAATGAGTGATCTTGCACCATTATGGCCTTCCTCTCTTCAAAAAACTGAATTTGAGTAATATCCATACTCTGGTGGTGGCTGCAACAACTGTTGCTGATGTTCCATACTCAGATGGTACTTGGGAAGAAGGAGGCTGTATGTCACGGTCTGTTGACCAAGTATGGCTCTAGTGGTATGGCAATACGTTGATGATCAATGTGGTACATCATAATGACGTTGGCATTTTTGTAAAGATTCCCAGTTCAGATGGTTCAGCATTGATATCACATTGCCTAAGTTCTCATATAGTCACTGACATAACATATTGTGCCTCTTCTCTCTGTTCTTGTTGTAGCTTGTTGATGCTAGATTGTGTGAATGGGTCCCAGGCAGTGGATGAGTATTATGTTAGAGGTGGAACTAAGTGACATGTAGCACATCTCCTTGACTGGAAGCAAACAGTGTTTGGTATTTCCTCTGAGGAACCCATGGTGTTGTTTTCTGGCAAGTGAGGTCAATATGTTTGTTTCATGAAAGATCTGAAGAAGTATTGAGACCGCAGTACTTCACACAATTAACAGTCAATAGAGTAGTTCCCAAACTTTTAAATGAAGTCCTTTTGTTAAGAAACTGCTTGGCATAAGAATTGTTCGATTGTGAATCCATTGGTCAATTTGTTGTGTGTGTGCTCCTGAGTTTTTTCATTTTGTATCTGACATATCTTTAATACACCAGTGGATTAAAGCATTCTCAGTATTTTACTTTCCACTACCAGTGTCACAAAAACATTTAAAATCAAGTTAATAACATAAAAGTCAATTATGTTTGTGATAAAACTATATACAAATGTTTTAATCTTACGTTAAGGTTGATTTCATGTAAGTATGAACGAATAAAAAGATCATAGTGTCATGCTGTGGTGTCACGTTTCTACATTTACCTTGTTTCAATACAAGTTTTTACAAGCTTGAAAGTAAATATTTCAAACACAGAAGCGGATCGGAAATTTTGTTAGGCCGACATACAGTAGACAGAAGAATAGGTAACTGGCACGTCTCGTCCCCATTCAGATGTCGGCTATTCAAACATGATAGCAGTGTCCCGAGGCGATAGGTAGTTGACAATTGAAATGTGTGTTCAATTATCCATAACAGTGCAACTAAGTTGATGGTACTGGTACATACGAGTATGTTTAAAGTATTTCGCCACATTAAAATCAGTGAAAATTAGATACTTATCCAACCGTATCAAAGAGGTCTTAAAATTTTATGGCCATTTTTTTCATGAGGTGACTAAGCTCTAAAAACATTTATTGATTCAAAGTGAGAAAATATGTTAAGACTGTACTAAGTTTAAAGGTCTTGATGACTTTTTCTCATCTGCGGTATATTACTATACTTCAACACCTACATTAGACATTTAAGTTTTAATGAACACGAGTGTGTTATTTATGTTGAACTGTATAATGATCTATTGCAGTTATGTTTGGATTTTCATTTAATGTTTTAAATCTTTATATTTTGTTGTGATGTTTTTTGGATTTTGGTGATATTTTTGTTCAGTCAGATATTTTATGAATCATTTTGTTTTGAGCTGTCTATTTTTTTGAAAGTGTTACATTGTGTCAGTCAAGTGGATATATCTTTAATGTAGCCAGTATATTGAACTACGGCTGTGTAACTTTGTATAATTAGATCTGCATATGAAGTACCAGTTTCCTCAGACATAGAAACAGAAAGGATTAAGGCTCGTATTGCAACTTGTACTTTCATAGTGTGATGTAAAACGTTTTCTTTGATTCGTAACATTAGGCGTAGTAAGTTTGGGATGGTGAACATTTATTATTAATAATTAGGCTTATATAAAAAAACAAAGACAACCACCAGTCATGTATCAATTCGGATTTCCTGATGAAAAGATGCTGAGGTATTTTTGTATTTTATGTTACTGTAATTACAAATTGTGATGTTATGTTTTGATATCTGTGTGAGACTTTTCACTTCCATTGGGCTCTGTCAACACGTTTTTGTTGGTAATAAGTCAAACTTTGGGTAATTTATGAAACTATCAAAGTACAAAATGGGTATGGTATATTGTCAACTGTTATGCTAGATAGTTTTATACCCCCAACATTCTTTGAATAGTAAAAGGGTATTAAGTGTTATCCCTGTCTGTCTGTACTATCCATCTGTCTGTCTGTGAGAAACATTGGTTGTCAATAAATAACTCTTGAGAGGATGAATGGAGTCAATTGATATTAGGTACATAATCGTAGGATAATAAAATACAGGTTGGTATCGATTTCAGTTACAATCCACCAAGTTGTGGAGGAGTTACGGCCCTTATTCGACTACAAAGCAGAAATTCTGTATCCTATAATGGATAAATCTAGTATTAACCATGAAAGCATGAATATATTACCTGGACCATTACATTTCAAAATATAATATATAATATAAAAGAAGTATTGACTTGTTTGGTTTGTCTGCGTCACACAGGGTGGTGGAGAAAACAGCGCAATTGTGTTTTGATAGAAATGTTAGCCATACAGCTGTTATAGTACAAGAGTATTTCCTTACTTAAAATTGACATAGATCGGGTTTGGCAGTGCATGCAGGTAATCATTTTGCACTATATCTAGTTGCTAGATGACAGTGTAAATAATGAAATATATTGAATTTAGTCTATATTAGGATAGTTCCTGAATGGTATCATTACCTTAAAGAATTATGTAAAATAGTAATTTTAGCAAAGTACTTGGCAAATATTTGTTTGCTGTTATTTTTTGATCGGGTAGGCATCAGCCATACTCTATACTTGCTCCCTCGCGAAACTTCAACACCAGCAGACATACTTATGGCACTTATATTACTGGTGATGTTTTATTTTCTGACATTTGAACCATTTATTGCAGAAGTCTCTTACTTACAGTTGTATCATTGTATTTGCTTCAGTAGTTACTAGACCTTAATTCTTTATAATGAGAGTCAATAGTAACAAAGTCCTGCATTATTTGTTTATATTCAACTGTGCATGGTTGTGATGTTTCCAGCTTGCTCTGCGGGGATGATCAGTTGTCCAATAATGTGGCACAAAGGTGATATCAGGGGGTTTAGGTGAAAAAAAAATCTTATTTTATTTAATGTCATAATAATGTGCCATTCCATTGAGGAGATTCCACAGTGAAAGCACAATTTGTATTAGTTGATTATAACTGTATATTTATCATTTATCATTGCTGCTTTCAGGCATTTGCCCGAGGACCCCATACCTGCCATAGCCTACAGCCAGCCACACCCTAACACAAATGGGTTCAGAATTAACAACATACATTTACGGGGACTTGGCACCCCGGGGTCCCAGATTCCAAGCCACACCCAGGAACAGATGCAAGTGACCCCACCAAACAGCATGTACTGTAATCAACAGCAACAAAGGCAGGCTAATATAAACACCAGTATACCATACAGTGTTGACAACCACTCGATGCTGCACACGTATGTATTGTTATGTCTATGTCATATTTGTATATTAAATGATTAAAGACATCGGACATATTCAGACGACCTGATTTGTGCTAGACTCAGGTATGATAGCAGGGCTCTAGAATGTTTTTTAAAATGCTGCCTTATCCCGGACAAGTGAACACGTTAAATCTGACTTAATCAATATTGGATGCTAGTTGTCCGAGAAAATTTGTGGACTGTTTGAATTGTCACCAATTGCAAGGCTTGAAGCCATCGGTTATGCATGATTTTCATTTGATTATACAGTCATGTAGAATGTCCAATGTTAATTAAGACTAACTTCAACTCAACTGTTGGTAGCCCAAATCAGCAATTATACTTTGTCGGGGACGTCAGGCCAGTGGACTTCTAGAGCCCTGGCTAGTTGTGAGGAACAGGACAAGTAGTAAATGAGTGACTAGTTTGAGAGGTTGAAGCGAAAGTTGGTTGTCTGCTTCTTTATTTGAATATATTCACACAGACCTGTATTGCTTTCACTTTATTGTGACTTGCAATATTAGGATTGGGGCATTCATTTACTGATCTGCTTATACATCAAATAAATCATAACCGTCTAACAAAAATCTCATTATATTGCATCTTGTAATGAAAATAAATTACTCTACAATAGCTGCATATTGGATACCCATGATTGACTAATCTGTTTCATTATAAACATCAAAACAGTTGTAACGGAAGGGATTGGTCACGGTGTGTGGGGGTATTCGAGGACACAGTTACTGAAGAGTTGTCGGGTATTATTGAGTCAATGTAAAAATGCATGTTGTCGTATTTTAAAGTTTAGAGGAGACTTATAATTGAATTTGACATACCGTATCTAAACTGTCATCAAATTTTCAAACTTTGACTGAAAAATAGCAGTTTTTTTCCTTAATATAGGGGATTGGCGATTATTAGAGCACGAGCATAAAATAGAATTATTACGGTAAATTTTCGGAAAGCTTGATTTTATGTCACAGTAGATTTCTTCGTAGATGTTTGGTTAACCGATGAATAGATTACCGGCACCTCTTACATTAAGACTACTCTCAAGTTGGAGGAGGGATAGAATATGAAAGGGATAGTTCGGGATATTTATGTCTCTTCCGACCATAATTTAAATTAAATGAAGTTTGATGGATAGATATTGTGCATAACGACTGATTTGTTTGACTTGTTGTTTAATTTCCTCAAAGCAATGCATTTGCAATGTATATTGTCTGTCTGTAGGCTGGTTATAAGCTAAAAAGTCAACAAGATTCATCTAAATTAAATAAATATTGAATGTCTAAGAAAACAAGAAATGAATTTCATATTTATTCTATCATTTGAGAAGTCAATAAATCTTTCCCTCAATCATAAGAATTGCATATCAATCGGAAGTTGGTTCACATACTGTTGTTGTGTAAGGTTCATGCACCCGTAATTATGTTGTTATTATTGTACTTAGAGTGATAGAACTCTGCTTGGCATATTGCAAAGTAATACAGTCGAAACCCGTTATGTCGACATTGTAGGGACCTGATAAAAAACGTTGACATATTTTAATGTCGACATATCCGATTCCAGTACTGGCAAACTTACTTGTCTTGTATGTATACATTCGACAGTAATCAATTGAATCGTAAACTGTCAATTAATTAATTGTGAAATAAACAAAGTTCAAGATAAAATTGTTAACCTATAATTCACAGTCACATGCAAAAAGTAATAAAATGTTTGTGATATAATATAGTGACAGTTCATCATTTTTGGTTCATTATCTTGTAACTTAAATATATATTATGCTCATTTTTTGTTCAATTTTTTACCGAAACAAACATGAAAAATATATTTCCTATAGATAAAACATCAATAAACATGCATTAACAAAGAATGAACTCATAATGTATTGATCCGTATTTGGTGAAAAAAGATGTTTGTACATCATAAATTCAAAAAACAAATGCCAGTTTTTTAACAATCAGGTTATTTTACAAGATTGATCTGTTAGTAATATTGTAAAAAAAATATTTTCAATTGGTTATACATTGCAATGGTTCTTATTAGAGATGTTTTAGCCAATGCAACAACAATACTTGATGAAGCCAGTTCAAACATTTTATGTTCAGATGAGCCAGATACATAAATGAAATAAGCTTTCTGAAATGTCTCAGTATTTTACTTATTGAAGAGTATAATTGTAAGTAAAAATGAATATAAATCGTTATTATACTTTTTTGGATAATTTTGAAAGCTGCCGATTCAACTGTGTTCATGACATATCAAAGCTTGCACAAAAACATTAGTGGATTCATGTTTACATTAGATGTTCATTTTGGATCAGTGTAGGATAAAATAATATTTCTACTTTAATAAAAAAAATATGAGTTTATTTGTTCTGACATCGACAAGTTTAATTGCTAACACTCTGAGCACTGATTTATTTCTGTCAAAAAATTAAATGGCAAAATATTGATTATTATACAAACAGAGGATGAGTCAATGAACCTAACAAGTCTGTCAGTCGCATGACAATTAATACTAATCCTATAAGCATCATTTTTGTGATAACTTACACCGATAGAATCTTATATATAATTCATATCAGAAATTTTATATTCAGTTCCACTAAATAGCATTTAGTTGTGAAATATGCTGAGTTGAGGGGTCACTTACATGTTGATATTTTTAGAGTGAGTTTTGGCAGAGTTATTGAAAGTATAAGAATTTGTTTGGATTTATTTCTCCTAAGATGGCCACCTGACTAAACCTGTGCTTGAATGGTTTGGTATTATTAGACAAAACATTTTTCATTACAGAACGTTACCGGACAGTCCTCCGGACTCGGAGCCGTACTCTCCACCTGATGGCCATCCTAACACACATACAAATGGACACACAAATCACCATGGTAACAGTAATGGTCATAGTAACCCTCATCATGGCAACAATCATCAGAATACTCATCAAGGTAAGCTCACCTCAACTATAGCAGATCCAGGAAGGGGGTGCACACGGGACGTCCCTCTCCCAAACTCCCTTACCTTACATGTATGTCTGAACTTTAATATGAAAATATACAGAGATCTTTATAAGATTTTGAGATAGGCGATTCTGATATGTTGTAGCATTATATTATAAAATTACGATGTTTTTAATTATAAGATTTTGAAAATAAGCAATTCTGATAAGTTGTAACGTTGTATTCTAAAATTACAATGTATATATACAAGAAAAATACAAGGTTAGTTTGTGATATTTGTGGAACCTTTGAATATTTATTGTGATATCATTTTCATCAAAAGTTATGTGCGTTTCCTGTATATAGTTGAAAATTGACTCCACTGGCGTTCCCCCTGTAACAACTTAATCTCTCTTTAAAAATGTAATTTAGTTACTTGAAATAACGGATGATGTAGAATTTGGTTCACTCAAACCTGATTTCAAGTAAAATCATACATGTAGTCGTGCATGTATTACTTTTTAAAAAAAAAATTTCCGTTTCCTATTCAAAATGAAAACAATGTTAGATTCAAATTGAATAATAAAAACAAAACATTTTAGTCTATCTGCATGGTAGATGGAGAAGCCGGGATTTATCGTTCCATTCTTGACCCTCGAAATTATTTTTGCGGTGATATAATATTGAGGTTATTTTTTCCTAACTTAATACAGAAGTGTATTTGAAGAGAACATTAACCACCACCAACATGTGTTGAACTTCTTGAAGTAACTTGTGTCATCATAATGTAAATCTATTTCAGAATGTACATATATTATACAAAAATATACAATTAAAATCATGATCAATATTGCCTGTACACATTATACAAGATGAAATAATTGTGTTTTGTTTGCAATATATCTATATTTTAGTGTTTGATTTATTCCAAATATCAGTAATTTTATCTCTTCTACGTACAAGCTATACTCAGTCGCTTAAAAAAATATGTCACCAAAATTCAATCTTTAATTTTTATGTACGTTTCATTAATCATAAATTTGATGCACATTATGAATTTATCATGATTTGATGTGACGTATAATTAGTTGAATGGAGTTGTAATTAATTTAACTGTGGCAGCTGTTATGCAGAGCCTAAATGAATATGTTTTATTTGATTTCTCAAGTTTGACACCTTGCTAATCTAATATTCTGACTTAACCAGCGGGGAACACATACATGCCATATTATATATATCGCATTTGATCCATTTTACCTCAAAAAGTCATTTTTTACTTGTCAACAATTTAATGGGATTTCTAGAGCCGAATATTTTGGTGTTATCATTTTTCACAATTAATTTGAGAAAGCTGGTGTAAGGTACTGTCAGACTGCTTCGTACGATAGTGTCAATATAACTAATATATCCAAGCGTATTAACCTGGTACGACATAGCTCGGACACCGAAGATTAGTGTAATTATTTTGACATAAAAGGTTTTATTCAGTAACAGACAGTAAGCCAGAAATCATTCGCTGACAATATTTTTATGTTGAATGGTTAAAAAATTTTGGTGGTCTTTTTTCGTGCGTAAAATTAATAACGCTCGTAAGTCATTTTTAGATAACTCAGATCTCGTTTATCAATCGTAATCTCTTATTGTCGTTATTCGCTTGAACTGATGGTCTTTTTGGACAGTACTTGTTTTCTAGTAATTCAGAGATTGGTTTGTAAATGTTTTGGATAACTTTTATTTCTGTTCAGAATGACTCATACACATAGATGAAAAGACTGATCTCACAATCTGGGAGACATATATCTGCCTGGCACTACCATTGCATAAAACATCAGTGATTTTATGTGCCTGTATCTTCATTTCTTTCAATTTAAAATATTTATCTTGTTACTATTAATGCACATGAGATTGTCAAGAGTTCTTTCCCTTTATCCCTTCTTTAATATATGTATATATAGAACAAAGAGTCTAATACTTTTCACGCGTGAGCTCTCTAAGATGTTAGATTTCTTGTACTATATTTACATATACATTTGTTCTATAAAATGGATAAAGGGAGAGAATTATAGATGGGATAAAGGGAGAGAACTTATGACAATGTGTATAATATATTACCACAAAATATGTCCAAGAGATACTAAAAATTACTCAGTTAGTTTCTTGCAACAGTTCTGTAAGATGTAAGGCAAATATTTATGCTAACTATGCTATTTTGCTAAAAGGTTACTTAAGATACTGTATCAATAATTTTTGTCAAAATATCCTGAATAATAATCTTTTGAAAATGCCATGTTAATGCCTTCATGCAGACATACTCTAAAACATACATTGTAACTGTTTTACAAGTTTCCTGGAACTGCAGAAAACGAGTCTGATACAGGTACTATGCTAGGGGTAACTCGGCGCGTAATTCAGGATAGAAAATACCTGTATAGGTCTCATGTGTGGTTTTGGGAAAGATGTAAGGAAAGTGACACTCATAATAATGCAGTGTTGTATGGTGCATCTGTATGAAGGCATTTATCACCGATTTTCTCATATTTATGACTATACATATTTTGACAAACATCAAGACTTACATTCTACATGTACCTATGGATAAAATATGTAAATGTTTTTAATTTTATAATATGAAATTCTGCTAGGTGAAAAAAACTGATAATCAACATTTTATGAGTCATAAAAACATACAAGTGCAGTGGATCAGTTTATGATTACTGGTTTAATGCAAATGAGAAACCAGTACATGTAATCATGATTTACTAGATCCTTTAATATGTCCCTAAGCTGAACTCACAAGGGACAAAACTAAACTCCTACATGTGTGTGTTGTAACCATGGGAGATTGTCACCTGAGTTCTCTCCCTTTATCCCTTATACAGTTCTCCCCTTTATCCATTCTATAGTGTATATATATCATCTAGTACTATAGTACTGTGTACTATTCTATTCTATTGTATGAGATATACATATACTATAGAAGGGATAAAGGCAGAGCACTCTTGAAGGGATAAAGGGAGATAACTCTTGAAGGGATAAAGGGAGAGATCTCTTGAAGGGATAGAACTCTTGAAGGGATAAAGGGAGATAACTCTTGAAGGGATAAGCTCTTGAAGGGATAAAGGGATATTACTCTTGAAGGGATAAAGGGAGATTACTCTTGAAGGGATGAAGGGAGATAACTCTTGAAGGGATAAGCTCTTGAAGGGATAAGGGGAGATTACTCTTGAATGGATGAAGGGAGATAACTCTTGAAGGGATAAGCTCTTGAAGGGATAAAGGGAGATAACTCTTGAAGGGAGATTACTCTTGAAGGGATAAAGGGAGATTACTCTTGAAGGGATAAAGGGAGATAACTCTTGAAGGGATAAGCTCTTGAAGGGATAAAGGGAGATTACTCTTGAAGGGATGAAGGGAGATAACTCTTGAAGGGATAAAGGGGAAAACTCTTGAAGGGATAAGCTCTTGAAGGATAAAGGGAGATTACTCTTGAAGGGATGAAGGGAGATAACTCTTGAAGGGATAAAGGAAGATAACTCTTGAAGGGATAAAGGGGAGATAACTCTTGACGGGATACAGTTAGAGAACTTATGAAGGGATAAAGGGAAAGAACTTATGACAATCTCCTGTGGTTATATCTGTACATAGGCCTCCTTCACAATGTGTTTGTTACAATAACAATTAAAATGGTGTGTGAATGTAAAAATGTTGTATATTTATTCTCATGTAATTAAGTATGATGTAAAATGCAGTACAATCCACTGCTTAGTTGATGCTTGTTATGTAGGCCATACATTCTATGACTAAATAATATGATGTGGTAAATTATCTACATTGTACTTGTATGACTATACCCTGGATTGTTAGGTTAATGACTAGTTTGGTTAAACTTCAAGGCCACATGATATATACATAATAATTGATAATATACATGTTTGGATTATGCATCGAATAAATAAACAATATACAATTATATTGACCTTTGAACTCTAACCAATTACTTCAAGACCAACAAATTGCCATAAATCTTGTCCTTTAATTGGTAGAATGACAGAAACCGTCTGTCATCAATTAATTAACTAAATGTGTGATAATTTCACACCCCTAGTTAATCCAATTTTTGTTCTTCAAATAGGCAGAAGATTTTAATAGCTGTATGGCTGTTTTTCTTTATTTATGAGCCACGGGTCATACTTATGACATACCACATACAAAAGCTTGTTGTATTGCATTTCAAAACGTATTCATAAAAGGCACTTACGCGGAAAATCACGACATCTAAAGTTACATACCTAGTTGAACTATTGACTACTGCATTCAAATTGTCAACTTGTATGCTTTTTTAGCCTTCGTAAAAATAGCCCCATTGTATGGGGCTTCATATCTGTTACGTGTAATTAACAGTAATTTTTTTATGAGCACTTGTATGTTCTCGAGCCCTTCAAAGGGGACGTCCAACCAGCATGTCTCTACGTTATGGACTCATTTAGTTTGTTACGTGATAACATGTTATATTTTATTAACTAAAATCAAAATGGCGGAAGGTGGTCAGTATGACGTACAGACTGAACTAGCCGAGTGGAGTATAGGAATGGATTTTGATCAAGGTAAGTTATTCGCCTACGTGACGCAGACAGAACGCGTTTTATTTAACATTACTTTCTAGGTACAATGAATGATTTCCCTTAAGCTCAGTAGGATCTAGAATTTTTTGTGGAACAGTAGATTCTCCACGTGATATGTTATGTTATTTCTGTACTTCAAATTCATTGATACAATTTATAACCTGAGTGAGTATATGGTAATTAGATTTCATCCGGCGATTTGAATTAAAAATTTGAAACCACTTCGTGAGGAAATGATATCAAGAGTAGTCTTACTGAATTATCCAACACTTACGTTACATGCGTGCATGTACATTATTATATTATTATAATTAGGTTTTAACTGGGATTTCCATGAACACCGTTAAAAAAAATTAACCGTTCAAATTTTTCTAGCATATTAAAACGTACATGGTTGGACTATTTTATTTACGTACTTAAAATTGATTTCCATGTGTGAAAAATTTATTACCAGTAGTCAGATAAATAAGTCTACACAAATAAAACTTATGTACAGGTACATAATAATCTCTGTATACAGTCGGCTTTCTTTTCAATTAAAAAGAAAAAAATATGGTTTGACACTCGGAGATGTCCCTGTGAGCTACGGGTGATTAACCAATAAAAGAATCACATAGCTGAAGGTCGGGTGCCTCAAATTCGTAACCTAATTACGATTATTTATTTTGCTTTTAAAATATAATAAAGATGTGAAAAGAACGTATAAAGAGATGGCTGGAGTTTATACACATCTGAGGCATTTTCCCTTGTTCTCAGACTGTAATTAATTACCTTAATTGAATCCAGTTTTTGAACGTTTCTGATTGTTTGTATATCAAGTTTATTAATAGTTTGGATGTTTATATGTACAACATGCTGTGTAATTTATGTCTTTTGAGGAGATACAAATTTGAATCCATTTTTAATTATATTTTAAGCGTACATAATATTCCTGTGGTTAATTTCTATACTAGGATGTTTTATTTCTTGGATTTATAAGGTAATGAAGTCATTTTTTTTTCTATGGGTAATTAAGTTTTGGTATGTTAATTTCATACTTTTCATGATCGCGTAATTTTTTTTTTAGTTTAACAGTTTGAAATCTATTTTCGGAAAATCAGTTGGATAATAATCAATGGCGACTTCAATATTTTTAAATTATACATTAAAACTGTCTATATGATTGTGGTCTTGTACAAATCAAGCATGACATGACATGTGAATTTTTTCATAATCTTTCCCTACACAATATTTGAAAAAAAATTGAAAAAAATTATCTTTAAAGAATTACCTGATACTATTAGTGAAACTTGGGGAACTGACTTTTAATCACATTTTGTTTATTATATCTACATGAATCGTTATCAACACAATATGTTCAGTAAATCAGACAATGCAAGATATGAAGTCAACTATGATAAAATGATTTAATGGTTACACCAGTGTCATAATGTCTGTAGCTGCATAATACATGAAAAATAATGACATAATGATATATTGTATTACTGCATAAAATTAAATGTTTCTATAGATGTGTGTTACAGTTGTAATATAATACTATAACTTAGCCTTATAATATTATTTACTTTTTGATGTGTTATAATATGATTTGAGAATGAAAATAATGAAATATTCTGTGGTATTTCTATGCATTTGTATGCCCCCTTTGGAAGAAGAGAGGGCATATTGGTTTGCACATGTTGGTCGGTATGTCCGTCGGTCGGTATGTCCGTCCGTCGGTCCGTAACCTTTTCATTTCCGACCAATAACTCAAGAACCCCTTGACCTATCATCCTCAAACTTGGTCCACACATTCACTGTGGGTAGCAGAGGAACCCCATGGATTTTGGGGTCATGGGGTCAAAGGTCTAGGTCACAAGGGGGCATTATGCTTTACAAACATCTCTTGTCTTAATTGACCATGATCGAGCATGTAAACAGTCAATGTCAGTGGGTATACTAAATGTTATTTCCATCCTGCCCTGCATTCAAGTTATGGCTAATAATTAGAACATTACGAAACTGTTTTATATCCATGAACCACCTAATCGCATTCACTGCACACAGGAACCAAATTGCAAAGGTTACGAAACGTTAGCCGCAAACACCCTTACTGAATGCACTCACTTGGGCAGTATGCTACCATTATAGTTCAACATTATTGCTCAAGTCGGTAATCTGGTGCCAGAAACTCACTTTTTGAAGTATTAGCTGATAAGCCATTGTTTGGTGAATGGTTATGTACATAATATCGATGCATATTATGACCTTATATTCTCAAGCGTGATGCCACTTCAAAGACAACAAATTATCTTTTTGCAGGTGTTTTCGTGACAGGTATTTTTAGAAAAAAATTGAATCTTCTTGATTTACAAAGATCTATATTTCAATCAACTTGAACACCTGACAAGTAGAAGTATTCTCACAATGAGAATTAAATCTTTTCTTCTTTTGCTCACAAAGAAATTTGAAGGAATACAAAAGTACTTGGTGTTGTATTTTGACCATTATCTTTTTAATTATGTTTAACTTGAGCAAATATTCCTGTTCTTCAACTTGTAAGAATTGATAATATGTCTTTATATTGTATTCTATAATGTCAAACATATATAGAGAAGTGGTGAGAATTAATGTGTTTGAGCATTTTTACTAATCTATACAGTTCTCATTGGACATTTCTTCTTTTTTTCCAAAATACAATGGGACCTCCCCAAACCGGGCCCTCTAAAAACCGGAATACGGCATTAACATTGTAGTTGCGTATTCGTCTGTTATATTATTACCTATATATAGAATGGCCTGTGTTGGATTGAAAAGTACATTAACTCCCCTGACCTAGAAATCTAGCTGTTACGTTCATTGTCCAAAATGTTTACAGTTCAATTTCTGTCTCATGACGGGGAATGTTATTATACATGGTTATTGGACTCAATTCATTCTGTAAGTTATAATTTACGTACCACAATATACTGTACGCAAGTTTGTGTTTTTTGTTAAGAAAACACAGTGATTAAATATTATTCTATTATTAGCTGAACTTGCAAGGTCAAAACCTCACTTTACTTGGTAAACTATGTTATCATTTGATCTACTCATTTTTCCTTTTGAAGAAATACAAAACAAAAACAGAAAGATATGAGTACATGTATTTAACTAACAGATTAGCCTGTGTACATGCAGTACATTCTAGGTTAAGTTAACATTGACAACAAAATATTTTGACAGGCTGCGTCCAGTAAGTTGTCCGATCAATATCCAGTCATCACCAAATTTTATCTGAATGTGTATCATAGGCATAGTATCTCGGACAAGTTCGATAACCAGCCATATCACTCTTAGTCACTTGGGAGTTATCGCCCTTTAATTATAGAAATTTCATCTATTTTTGTCATATATACCCAGATTTTGTTTCACACTCCAGCGACAATTAGTCGGCGCTCTTGTAATAAGTTGGCAAGCAGTGGTTTAAGTCTGTTGGCAATGTGCAGGCTCGGGCAGGAATTTAAGTGGTTGTTTAATAAAAAGGTTGCTTAATACAGGTGGTCGCTCATGTAATGTCTACTGTATTATATTTTGGTGGCAGTGTTATTTTGCTTTCCATATATATGCATACCGGTAAATTTAAAATTATGGTTCGTATTTACTGTAAATGCGTAAATGCATGAAAAATGAGAACTGTTGTTGACAGGGTGCATATTTTGGGTGTAGCTCGAAAGTTAAGTTTATATAATAGCTGAAATATAAGCTGTTTTATAAGTTTCATATAACCCCAATTATGCTAGATTTTTTGCTGAAAATTTGTATTCAGTGTAATACATATAATATATATTGTGTGGTTTTCACAAATGTTGATAAAATTTAGAACATGTGTTAATTGATTTGTCCAGTTTCATGTCTGCGTTGCAACAGGTACGCCATGTATATACAGTATAATTACCCTATTGTCAGGTGGATTTGACACTTTTTACCTCATATAGAAAATTAGCCCGATTTCTTTTGGATACATCGGGAAATTTTGTCTTTTCAAATATTTACAAAAAAGTTGGACCTAAGAAAGAGAAATGTTGAAATATTTGTTTTTGTTGAAGAGCAAACATTGGAAGGCTGGCACTAGGTTAGATACCAACGGCGGTTACAATGAGGTATATTTTTATCCAACAATTTCTGTTTGCTTTTTTATTCGAATGAAGGGTTATTCCCTGCATTAAATCTATTATAATTTCGCAAACTTTTACGTGGATTATGGAATTAAAATTTTGAAGATTTCGCTCGTCTTTAATTGATACCTCGTGTCAAATACGCAGACAAAAAAACTATTTTCTGATGTGCGAATAAGATACTAGTAGTTTGTTGGTGTGGTGATTAATTTATAGTGTTGTGACTGCGACATCTGACGTTTTAGTCATTTGGGTTTTCACCAGTGTTTTTACGTCGATTGTCGTGATATCCTCACTTTGTGCGCTTCATTGACTTCCGAAGTAGCTTTTGAAATAATGATAATGATTAGTGAAAAAATATACGTGTAAGATTGTATCGTCTAATTGCAGTGGCGTGTACGAGTTTGTTATTATTTTGAAGGCGTACGATCTGTGCTGGAAAAAGTTTTTGAATTTCCAGTATTTCTTGGACTTACAAAATCAAATTGTGTGAACAGACGACGATTAAAATTCTTCGTATATATATTTGGAACAAAATATGGATTTATAAGGTGACTTTGTGTTAAAATTCAAACTTTTCAATATTTACTTTATCTGTGTAACACTAAGCTGGATGTGCGGTACTCGATCATGAATTCATAATGGCCGATCTGTATCCATGGCGTGGCTTCGATTTTGACGGTAATTCGCTGTTTCAAGGTAATAAAAATATTATTATTTTTATATGACACGCCATAAAAAATTTCAGACGATAAATATTCAAATATTAACATGAAATTAATTGTTGATGTCTTTACCTATATTACCTTACGCCTTCCAGTAATTACGCTACAGACTTGATCAATATACATTTTTTTTCAAATCCAGCATTTGTTCATGTATATATATCAAACTATTTTGTTCTCGTATATCCATGTTTTTTCCGGTTATTTCAAATGCATCTCTATATGTTATATCCAGCAGTCCATGTAATAACATTGTATCTACCCGAACAATTTGAACTTTCAATTAAAGTACCTTATTTGAAATGAATTTTTAAAAAATTGAAAATATACATAGAAAGTTAGTCTTGTATTCAACATTAGAAAAATGCATGTGATAAATTGAATTCCCTTAATAAAGATGCAGACTTAAGTAACCATGGTATCATTATGTAAAATTACATATATGTACGCTATAGGTACAATATGTGGTTACACACAGCAAATCAATTGATCTTTTCGTTTTTACATTTGAATGAAATCAAATTATATTACCGTACACTAATGTCTACATCCTAACCACAGACGTTCTCTGAACTATGAATCCAGCTAATTTAACCATACAATAAATACAAAATCAGTAAACATTTTGTGTGTGAATTATAATGTTTTATTAAAATTGCTCAAATATGTAAGTCAAAATGTATAAAATTGCTTAAATTTTACCATGCTTCAGGGATAAAATTTCTTAATAATTATTAGTGACATACATAAGTAAATTTCGTGTGTATATCTCTTAATCATGGAGAAGACTTATTTTAATTGAATAAAACTTGTAAATGCTGGTACTGTGGATGACTCGCTTTTTTAAATATTTTGAAAATAAAGTTTGACATGTAATTAAAAGAAATTAATTATTTTGGTTAATAATTTCACTTGGTCGCAATTATACTTAACTCATATATTCTAAATATTTACTAAAATTACAAAAAAAATCATACATATTTGGTATGAGTCTCATAAAAAATATTGTATAAACAATTTCTTTAATGTAAAATAAAATGTCTCATTAAAATAATAATAAAACACTTATTCAAAAATGTTAAAAAATAATTTTATAAAACTACCTTTCTATCTACAGTGCTTAAACCCTTGTACATTAATCATTTCATTTAAAACACAATTATTAAATTAGAAAAAATAAAATAGCATTTTATTTAGTGAATTTAATTACTTTTATTTAATTTGTATTCAAAAATCTATTTTTTTCATTTTTCTTAAATTCTCCAAAATTAAAATGACTGCATTTATTTGATTTAAATCTATCATAAACTCAATTTAAAGTTTAAATCTTAACGTCATTTATATAATCTAGATATGAGGTTCTGTATCAAATGCATCCTCCTAAATCTAATATATTTAATTATTAGTATAAAGTACTGAATTCATTTAAGATATTTCTTCTATAAATTCTCCTCTCTTAAATGATTGCATTTATTTGATAAAAATCTTATTAATATAAAGTATCAATTCATTGCCTCGTGTAACCAGTGTACACTGTCTGATGTGGTTAATATATGTAATTATACATTATATTATTTTTTTACATTATAATGCTAGCCTAAGTGTCTTTATCATTTTTAGGGAAATTTTAATTAATTACATGCATTTTCTAAAAACTAAATTAAGGGGGTTACTTCATAAATAATCCCTTGTTAATGTGATATTTCCCTTAAAGGAGACGCATTAATTATTTTTCACTAGCAATAAGTGAATTCGAACCCCTCAGCTATATCATGTGTGCTCACCATTATCAACATTATAAAATGTAACTGGATCGTACTGTGCATTATCCTGTTTTCACCATCACTTCAATATGCTGCGTGCTAAATTTGACCAAAATTCTATCAGAAACTGTCTGTTGCGGTTTCATTGTAACACCTCTAATGGAAAACTGAAGACTAAATTGTTCTGAAAAATAGTCTGAACATTTTCTGAATACATTCTGAACATTCCTGAAAGTCTGATTACATATATCCAAATAGGGATAATAAACTCTTTATAATATACAAAATATTCTGCTCTTCATTTTAAATGAACGTTTCTGGATAAGCCCTTCATCAAAATCATGGAAGTATACTTAGCAGTGTACTACATGTTTGCCTTGTTAACATTATAATACAATATATGGTAATAATCAACAAGAAAATCACCTGTTGATTATTATATTTATTATGTTAACCAGGCAAACATGTAGTTCTGCTAAGTATATTTCCGGGATTTTGTAATGAAGGGACTGTAGCCCAAAACGTTAATTGAAGAGCAGAATATTCCTGAAATTGTCAGGTAATCATGTCCATAACTGCAGAATTCCTTAAAACGATTAAGGCCATCCTGCCTATATTCAGAATCACTGTCTTAGAAATATTTAGAAAAATGTTCAGACAAATTCAGTCAATTACTCAGTACAAATAATTCAGACAGTTTTCAGAACTTGTTCAGATTGTTTTAGCATTATAGATTCAGGGCTGTTCAATTTCTGATTTGAAGTGAAAATATGTCTGCCATATTTTGGAATATTTAGTTTTCATTCGGTAATATTTCAGCATATTACAAATGTACCTCACTTCTTTGTCTCTGGGACATACCCGGTAGTTTCAGAGTCACACTTCAGGGCTGACCTAGCAGTCCCACAGGGCTAGAGTTTGGTCCCTGGGTCTCAATATATAGGGTCCATTTATCCCAGTTCCAAGGAAAATTTCCAATTGAAACTGATTTATTAATTATGTGCGACAGAATAAACATATAAATAGACAATTATAATCTACAGATCCCAGATCATGTTTTCATTTAATTAGCACTTCATACAATATCTGCAATATAAAATATTTATTTGTTGCGAAAACTAGAAATTAAAGTTGTGAATTATTAATCATTATTAACTGTTTAATTATACTTTGATGTATTTTCCCCGATTTTTGACAATTTATTTTTAAAAAAAGGGTCCTTTTTCCAAAATACCTAGTCTACAGGAAGCCCTGCCCTTAGCTTTGTCTAAGAATTTAGGCTTGTAGGATCATAAGGGTTATTTCAATTCCATACTTTATTATCTGAGTTTTTTTTTCTGAAAGACTAGAAAATAATATGTAAGATGATGACCGGAGAAAGTTCAATTAATATAATTATACGTAAATGTGCATCTACAAGCGGATTGTGTGTATTATTTTAAGTAATATTCAGTAAAAACTCAATATTAAGACCACCCTTGGGGCTGTTGAAAACTGGTTGTCTTATTGGGGTGGTCTAAATTGTATTGTGGTTGAATAAAGAGTAGAATGATGAAAATGGGCTTTATATCTGTAACTGCTTGAAAAATTTCTAACATTTTTGTAACGACAGTTCTGACCTAACAGTTACCATGATCCATCTTCGCATCCTATTAAAAAAATTGTAACATTATAAAATTAATTATGAATGTGAAGTTACTGATTTAATCTGTTAATTTATTTCAATATTGCTCAGTTTTCATATATAATTATATAAAATATATTTTTCTTCAAGTTTCTTATAATTTAAATTATTGCATTGCTACAATTAGATGTTTAAACCTAAAGTGAAAAATGTAGGTATTTAACTCATTTAATTAACCAAACTCAATGCCTGTATGAATATCTTTTTTATATCTGTATAATAATATAATTAATTTATTTAATGTCTATAAACGTTCCGTCTTTGTTTTGAGCAACATTTTTTAACAAAGTGCTAAATTTGTTGAGTTCTAAATGTTGTGAACTTAATTAATACAGTCTGTTGAAATTTATTTATTTTACGGTTTTTTTTCAAACTTTAATAATGATATAAATTTTGGACATTTTATTATTTCATTATTTAAATTTAATTTACAGTTAGATATTGGCAAACAATTTTGATATACATGTATATTTTAATACATATTATTACAAACCAAATATATTTTTCATGCAGCTAAAAATTTGTTATTTAATACATGAATTTATAGTTGTTGTATTCATTGTTAATATTTGTTATAATTTTTTTATATTTAGAAATTTTGTTATTTAGTGTCATTATAAAATTTAATATAATAGTAATTTGGTTATTGAATTGATAAGCTTTAAGTCAGTACTTAAAACAAAACCTGGTTCTATACGTACATGTTTGCTAAGTTTGGAAACTCAGCAAGTCATGTTAATGTATTAAAATTATAGAGAACTATCTCATCAAGAAAGAAATAGTTGTGGTCTTCATATAGTACCCAAGTCATATTAAGGAATTCTTTTAAATTGTTATTAAATAATTGACTATTATATTTATGGTGCATCAGTGCCTGTCCTGTATATTCTTTCAGTATATTTTCTGTCTTTTATATTTTAGGGCTCAATGAATTGTAACTTTAAAAAGGAGTTTAAATTTGCTCAGATGAAACAGCTGATTTTCTATGAGAAATGTAACATAATAGTATTGCTTCAGTAAATACTTGATAAAAAACATACCATGAATATTTCTACACCTTTAAGTGTAAGAAATGTGATAAATTAATTATATATTTTAATGTATGATTGACATTTATGTTATGAGGCTTTTAACAAATAAAGTATTTTCCTGGAATATATGTATTAGGGAATAATAAAAATCAATTTAATTAGTAAGTCAAACGTCCTCCTAGATATATTATGGTTGACATAGAATAAAAGTGGACGAGTGTTTTTTTTTAAATAATCATGGTGTACTTTACACAGGCTTGTATCGAAACATTTTTATGTATATTTGGAATATAAATTAATACTTAAAGTTCTTACTATTTTATTTTGAAGTCAAGTTCTCCAAATTGTTTTAAAATAATCAGTCATGGTAGGTTATTGTTTAATTAGCGAAGCTGCTTGTTGAGTCTCACTTCCTGTATTTTCGTAATGGTCATTGTCGCATCTGTGGTGGACTGAGGATTTTCAAACAAATTTTCATACATTGAAAAGAATAGGTAACTTTCAAATAAAGGTATACATTTGTATTGGCAAACTTAAGGTTTGCGTGTGATGACGTAATTGAAAGTTATAAATTCTTATTTGAATTACAGAACAGAATTAATATTTATTTCAGATTTAAAAAGCATTGTTTATACTCATAGTATGACAAAAATTAATATATTGAGGCCAGTATTTTTATAAGACGTAAATATACAGCATTCCTGTTCTGCTTCCTGGCAATTTTGAATTTTAAGTCAATTTACAAAAAAAAAGTAAGTATTAAAAATTCAGATTCGAAAATATCCTTTGAACTATTATTGCTTATTTTAGTTAGTGAAAAGTTAACGCATCAAAAATGCAGATATCCATTAAATAATATATATTTTAATAATAATCGGGCGTAACTTGATGGCTGGAAAAATACCACACAAAAATCAATGCAAACTTCATGATTTATGTAAATAGCTCCATTTTTACATTATATACATGTAAGTCATCATTTTTACATTGTTTCAGGATATAAATATCATCAGATTTTACCATCAAAAACACAAATGTATTAAGTATTGTTTGAAACTGTAATTATTAAATGGATCGGAAAGATACATATATGATAATTGCAATGAAAAATAGTGGTTTGTGTCATGAAAATGCAATATCAATATCCTTCATCAGTGATTCACAACATAACTATGTTATAGTTTCAAATATATTTAAATTCAAGGAAACTCACATTTCTGATTGGTCGAAATTTCATTGTTCTTGAGGTATTTCAAAATTTAAAACACTTTAGTTTTAAGTTATAAAATTTTATGTTAGTCTTTCAACATTTGTTTTATTGTTACAGTCAAACATTTTTGAGCAAATGAGTCAATAATGTTTATTTAATCTTTCAGCACTTGCCATATGTGCACATTAATATTTTTATCACATAAATCGTACATTATCATATGAAGTGAATATTGAACTCTTGATAATTCGAATATAAAAATCTGACAACTAATTGATAATAAATTGTTTTTGCGCCAATTAAAAACCAATTAGTACAATATATGGAGTCCTTTCTTTCATTGTTTTTGGAACTTTACGGTGAACACCTGACAGAATTTGGAAATAAGCATTGTTACTAAAGTTACCTTGATCGAAAACATATCAAAGCTTAATTTAAGCATTGACAAAGAAAATTAAAAACTGTTACTCATATCCATAGTCTAAATTATGGTATGTGTTATGTCAAAAATACATAGTACAATCAATTCAGTCATTCAAATGCGCAAAAATGCTTAAAAAAAGTAGTAAAATTAACAAAAGAAAAAAATGTAACCATCTCAGATTTTAATGTCCGGATTTTGAGGGAAAAATAACATGCCTTTTTTTGCATTGGGAAAACAGGTCTCTGGTTTTCGGAAGTATGGAATTGTATAGTGGAAAAAAGCTTTGAGTCTGTTCTTTACATTTAATTATTCAAGTCACTGACAGAAATAGTATCCCAAAAAATCACATTTACTCTGATGGGTGTTCATGTGCATGGTTATTATCTCGCTCCTATTAACTAATTTCTTACATATTCAACAAACATTTTTCTTGTGTAAAAATTAGAGAGATAGAATGTACGACTTTACCATTGTACTACGTTTCAAATCATTGGTATAATTCTATTACACGAAATCATTGTCAATAAAATACGGTCGGACCTCCTCATTCTTATATATTGGGTTTGAAATTTTATTTCAAATAATACACATTTTCGAATAGTCCATTTCATTTTAATGTGCCGAAGAAGATATTAACGAATAAATGAGGTCTGACTGTATCATATATGCATGTTGTGTGGTATTGCGGGTGTTCGTTGAAACCTAATTACATGTATCTCCTAGATGTTTCAAACACCCCAGTATTTCTTCTCGCCCTATGCCTTAAACATTTGAGCTATTGAATTCTGGATTGAATATCACAGACATGGTTTAGGTTACCATACAAACTGATACCGAGTGCCACCGTTGGTTTTAAATTATTTTAAAATTATAACAAATTGTGATTAATTCTTGTTTTACACTTAATTTGTTATTAAGTATACACTACTTGATATTATGTTCTGTCTATTGGACCAAAAGGCATGAAAGAATTTCTTTAAAAGTTAAGTATGACAAATATTTTCATCTTAGAGTCGAACCTTTATTTTACACACGGCTCTGATATAAACCAATCTCAATAAGCTGAACCGTCTGAAATTTGATTTCTCAGTTATATTTGCAGTGTCCGTATATTAAGGAAACAATAAGAAGTGTACCAGTAAAAACTGGCATTTAAATAATGTTAGAAACAGCTTAAATATTTCAATCCAATACCATTGCCTGAAGAAGTATAAAATTTTATGAAACGCGTAGCAAGCAAACATTGAGTTTGTCTTCTTTTTTTTCCATATTGTGATTATTTTCCGTATTGTATATTAAGGAAACATCGAAACTTTATATGTTGTGTGGTTGGTTTTAATGTGCCCATGGGACAATATCATGTTCCTTGATTTCAATCCGTTACCACACAATATTTACATTAATTTATATCAACAAATTCCAAAATAATGTACTCGTAGGATAATGTGACCAATTATCGGAAAATGTTGATTATTTAAAATGGGTGTGCCAGGTTAAAGCCAAAATATCGTACATGTCTACTGCCAAATAATATTCCATTGTCTTGATAGTCCTGTGGTATCAGCTATGACTTCGGCATCAGAGGTTGCCGGGTTGAACCCAGGGTAGGTTTTGTTAAAGAATCTTAACATGTGTTAAATGATTTTACTTTCTCAAGTATTGTGTACACTGAATTTCCCGGAGCTGAAAATATCAACACAACTGGTTTAGATTGATGTCTAATTTGTGTCACATGATTGATTTATTATTTGTATTAATAATAATAATATTATTATTATTGTTATTATTATTATTTTTATTGTTATTATGTTGCTTGTACAATTGTTTTGTTATTTTGCAATGTTAAAGATACGAATGAAATAAATTCTGAAAAAAATATACAGAAAAAAATGAAAGGAAAATGTTATGAAAAAATACTATATGATGCTTAATGTCTGATTTTTGTCACAGTATCATGTGGGTATAATAGCACATTTGGATTATAGTAAGAAACTATGGGTTAATTTTATCAACAACGTGTAAATATCGTGTAACGGTATATATGCAGCACATATAAGTGTATGGATGATGTTTTATACAGTATATGTTTTTCTACTTTCAGATAATTCTAAGTATACATCAACGCCAACGAGTATGCATTCACACATGTACCCGGTTCATCATCGTCCACCCGGAATGACACAACCGAAGACTATCGTCTCAATGCCAGGGTACCACGAGCCCCCATTGCTCAATCATTTGACCCCTACTACTCACCAGCCCCCACAACTCCCTCCTGTTACAATGCCCTTGAATATTCCCCCACAGACTGGCATGAACCCACAAATACTCACACCAGGAAATCTCAGGTATATATTTGTAACTATGGCAACCAAATTTGTCATCTAATTTTAATTTTGGAGGTTTACATACATATAAGTACTTAAATATTGCACATAATATTTATTTACATAACTATGAAAATTGGGTCTTATAGATACTAGTATTTTATTTGGTTTATTGACTGATATTGTTGTTGTTGTCTTGTAATCAGAAATATGAACAGAAATGTCACGCCAGCCTTGATGTTAATCTTGTTGGGTTAAAAGTCATAAATTCTATTTATAAAACTTACTAATTCTTGAGTAATCTATTTCTTTTGACGTACTGCTGGGCAACCTGCTACTTGCTCTACAAATTTGTTAGTGTAATTCGGTCAAAATATGCAATAAATGTGAATGTATGTATGTCTGTGTGGCTTGTACTGGCCTACCTGACATTTTGCAGGTTGCTAATTTGCAGCACAGATCCAATTACACAGTGTTTCTCTATTTAGGTTTTAGCATATAAAAAGGTGACTTACTTTGTCACGAAACAGTCAATTTGTCAAATACAATCCAGGTTCCTTGGGTGCATAGACATTAATTTGGATATCTTATTTTTAAATTCAATATTTCGTTCCAGATATTGAACGCACTGAAGTTTGCCCAATATTATCATTGTTTACATCATTACTCTTTTCTTTGTTACATTAAAAATATATAATTCAACACAAAAATACTCTTTTAAATAGTGTTTTAAAATAGAGAAACAACTTGACCATAATATTAATATAACTGTTGCAATACTCATAATATTTTACATAATATGTGACAGTGCTGATGTCTTAAGCTTTATTTTGACTTCTACATCGTTATTAATAGTACACTTCATAGTTTAATATCTGGTTAGATAGTTTTAGTGTATGGGAAATGAGTTACCAAAATGATAGAAACATTTAGTGCAGTCTGACCTGTGTTGGTATAGAAATATTTAGTGCAGTCTGACCTGTGTTGGTATATGTGGTCATACAAGGCCTCACTTATCCATTCAGGCACTGACAGACCATCACAATCACTAGATCCCAACTCTGGGGCCTTATTCATCTACATAATAAGACTGAAACTCAGACTTAGACTTTAAAATGTTAAATGTTATTTTTGCTCCCACGTTGATTTTGATTATATTGGCAAACATTTAGAGTGGGTAATCAGAATTATTCAGATAAAATCTCATCCGTATAGATATAAAGGAAAAGAAATGCTGGTAAATTTAACTTTTGCAAATTTTAAGTCTATTGTCTGAGTTTCAGTCTTAAAATGTTTGTGAAAAATGCCCCTGGTGCAAATTTTAAGTCTATTGTCTGAGTTTCAGTCTTAAAATGTTTGTGAAAAATGCCCCTAGTTCAAGAATATTGTAGTCTTCAGACTTGCGTTTATTGTTAAAATATATTCTTATGTCATGAAAAGTTCATTAAGACACCTGTGTAAAACCATCCATCCTGCACTGTCCTAAAATGTTTCTGCAGCCACTGAAGAAATAAGATTTTTTGATTTTAGGAATTTGCTAAAATGAAGGGGCTCTTACCAGTAACGAAACATTACCCTCATCTGTAAAACGGCCTGAATATCATATTAAGGTCTTATTTTGAGATATAATTGAAATTCGTACAAGATAAAGTTATATGTGCTATTTTCCTGTGTACCTGACAACCTGCTTGTATTTCATTGTCTGTTGTGTTGACATTTGCACCATTTGATTAAATTTAGCGATGTTTGAACATGTTTTTGTACAGAAAAATACTAGTTTATCAATTGATTGAGTATATTGTTACCTTGTAGTCATTATTTTGCAACAATGAATAATTTACACATGCTCAGAACACAATGGTATGATTGATAGCCATTGTTACAGAGAATGGAATCATGGGAAAAACTTGTGTGCAATGTAGTTATACTGTTGATTATTTCAAGGTCCGCAAATTTATCCTTGCCGTACAGTAATGTGAAGTGCAAATATTTGTGCCTTAATTGCTTTAATATTAAAATCAATAATTATAATAATAATCATGATAAAAGTGATCATGATAATGATGTAAATAACACTAATTATAATAAAATCTTAATATTAATGGTGTGTTTCACACATGTAACTATGTTACGGATAGAAATATCTGCTCAAGGGATATGACAGGAACCACTGCTGTGCAATGAATATACATTGTATTAGTTTACTGATCAATTAAACAGTATTATAGGTATATGATATCATTTGTTGCTTTAAAATGTGTGATGTAAGTTAATATGGTCATGCTGATAGGTCTATTTCTGCAGCAATTTTGATAATGCATATACATGTACATCTTAAGTCTGATTTTCCTGGTTTTTATTTGGAATTTTCAAGTATGTTTTTGTTATTCAATTGCAATCAAATTTTGAATGTTTACAGCTTTGCCCCCATACTGAGCAACTGAAATCAAATCATGTTAAAATATATTTGTTTCATATGTCATCACATAAACGATGTATAATAATATACAGTTAAACTTCGATTTCTCAAACAGGTGACATTACTCGAGAACCCCGGATTTGTCGAGGAAACGGCAGAGTCCCAGACTTTTTTCTTCTATTTTCATATAGAATATAACTCGAGCAGAAATAAGTCGAGAACTTGAGCATCCTTGTCGGTCCCCAGAACACAAACTATACACAATATCTAATTGGTAACTCGAGGACACATTTTCACACATTTTTCAAACGGGACAAATAAACAAACAATGAAAAGGTGTTAACATTTTCGCCGCGAGTTGTACAACTTGCAAAATCACAGTCGAAAGGACAAGTATTGAGGTGTGAAAAACGATTATCTCAGTTTTCACAAAACAAACAGATATCAATTAAAAAAGGCCAATTGAGACGATAATGATGCGAAAATAATTACGAGGATTTAATTATGAGATCGTTGTTGAGTAAAACACATGTGATTAAAACCCTGCCTTACCATACAAACAATAAGTACTATACAAGAACATTCTGTATACAACTCTGATTAAGAATTTGTCTTTACTTTTATTTTAATGAGGAAATATAGCGAATAGAAATATGATACTATGAAACAAATATGAAACAACTGGTACAAGTGTGAAAAACTATGAAAATAAACATTTAAAAAAAAATACCGAAGGAACATGATGAAAACTCTGGGTCACTCGAAACATCGGTTAACTCGAGCTTTTCGGATGGACACCAGCATCCTCGAGTTATCGAAGTTTAACTGTATATAATAATTATGTTTCAACAGTGCTAGTTTTGAGACCAGTTAAGCATGCATGTTAAAATTAAAATTTTATGTTGCACAATCATTATACAGTTATTTTGTTGCAAAATCTTTGATAAGTTTTGTACCATACTTAGAAAATTGATTGATTGTCATAACCCTACATAACCCTACTATGGAAATGGCCCCTACTCAGAATATTTTTTGAGGGGTCTGAATGGGTAACGCTAGTTGTCACTAGCAGGACCATAAAATAATGTAATTATCTATCCACCATAACCAACCTAAATAGCGTTGGGTGAGGGTTATGCCTTACTAACTATTGTTTAAGGATGGCCTTATCAGAAATTTCAATTGCGTTTTATAAGTCTACTGCAATACATTGTATATAGAATGTATTTCTCCTCAATTAAAGAATCAATAAATGGTCAATAAATCTTTAAATTCACTTAAAATTTTAAGGTTTGTCATATTTGTGTTTATCAAAAATTGAAATATTTTAGTTCTGGGTAAATGTTGCCATTCTATTGTGGTTTAAGAGTGAAGAATTAATTGGCTGCTTAATGTAGACTTATAATGTAATTTCATGATCTCTGTTTATTGATTTCTTGGTGAATAATTTAACATTCCAAATTATATGTATTGAATTTGAAGTGAATAAATAACATTTCCAATATTTTTATATCATATTGGGAATAACTTTACTTTTTTTCACAGATATATTTAAATTATTCTTTGCTTTTCTTTGATTCTTTCCTTTGTCAATGCTTTTTTGAGAGACACTGTATTTGAGGGGTTGGATGCAGTGGTTGAGGGGTAAAGGGTCTGCCTCTTGATCCAAAAGTCATATAAAGTTGGATCCTGACACATTGAGTGCGATGTGATCACAAACCTCACAATCCAAGAATTTGGTTCTCAAGAACTGGTTTGAACTCAGGAAGCAGTCATTGAGAAGAATTTAAAATATTATAAGTTTTAGGAATGGTTTCACTATCGGTGTAAAATAACAAAAGTTTGAATTTCCAAGCTTGTTCAATTTTTTAATATTTTAAACATTGTGATAGTATGTGTATATATATGCTTTCATTCTGTTTGCAGTCCACAAAATAAGAAACGAAAGCATGTCACAGATTCACCGAGTGGTCCGGCCATTTATAACAGAAATGGACTCGTTCCAAACATCAAACAAGAACCTGCAAATGGTAATTGTCTATCATACTTCATTATACATGTACAATGTACAATATTTTCTAGAAATGTTCTTTCTTGATATTTGTTAAATGCACATGCATCATGACAACATTCAAACATACTGGGCTGTTGTATCTAACCTTGGAGTATTTATGCATATCTTCATTGTTTTAGCAACTTAAAAGCTGACTTTACAGATAACGTTTGTATTACAAAACTTCTGTGAAAAGATAAATTTCTGCAAGTATGTTAGTATCAGGTTCATTCAAAATCATGGAGTGATTTTCTATCTTGTGACCAGTACAACAATCGAGACTACGTAGTACAACCATTGGTTGGTATATTCGGGTATTTAAATCATAATATGTTGCGTATTTTTTAAGACTGAGCTTCACGTTAGAAAGTTTAAACTATATAGTCACTATTGGTTCAACGTTAGATAACTTTGACATATCTATTTCAGATTTATTGCGTTCCTACACAAATTCCAGTTACTTACCTGAATGTGACGAAGATGGGTACAGTAACTATGATCCCGATTCCAGTAATGGTTACGATGTTGGTGTATATCAGGTGATTAAATGGTCCCGATTTGAGGAATCAAGATGGGTAACACTGACTGACGCAAACTTGAAGGACCTGTAAGTAATAGTAACTGCTTGATTCACATGATTAAGATAATGTTGATTATGATGACAGTGGCCAGCCTGGAGCACTCAGCTGCCAATCTGGGTCGTAGGTTTGATTCCTGGGTGAATGGTGATAGGTATTAGAACCAAGGACAGACAAATATCATGTTCATCTTCTGTTTCTGTCATATCTGAAATTAATCATTGCCAAATTTAAATTCTTTTTGTTGGCTTATACTCTGTGCTATTGTATGGGTTTGTAAAGTTACAATAAAAGAACCAAGAAAACACATTAGATCATGTATTTGTTATATTTCAGACCTGCTCCTCAATACAGAGTGGATGCAGATAAGGGGTTCAACTTCTCTGTGTCCGATGACTCATTTGTTTGTCAGAAGAAAAACCATTTTCAGATCACATGCCATGTTGGGCTCACAGGGGACCCTAAGTATGTCCGCACTCCTGAGGGTGTGAAGAAAATTGACCACTACTGTTTACATTTCAATGGAGTTAAGGTAACCTGGGATTGCTGTTGTATTCTAGATGATATCCATTGTAAAATAATTTCTTTTCATGGTCATGGGGTTGACTTGTAATGCATCAGTAAATAAACTTTGTTACCATGGAAACATTTTGGATGACAACAGTTGTTTTGGTTCCAAGTTGCAACGATCAGTCGTGGAACAAGCCCTTACAACTTATGTTAATCATTGCTTTCTGGGTTTCTGACCAGTATTCGTTTGTAATTAAGGTAAAATTTCTGACCCGATGAATTTGAATGAACTTCCAAGCAGAAGTCCTGTACTCTATTCGTGGAATACTATGCATTCCCATTCTTGTTATTGTTTGAGTGAATCTTGTTTCCAGACAAGACATATTATATTCCTATCAGAAATATTTGATGAATCTTTTACGGTATATCATGTAGATATTTTGCTCCAACTGTCTGTATGCTTATATAAATTTTGTGTGCAACTGTAACAATTTTATCCACTTGTTTGTTATATATATTGTAAATTTAATCTAAGGATAGTGTAAACATCTAAAGTGAATCAGTTATCTGTGCATTATTTTATATTTATCATGAATTACCTAAAATGTCATGTATTTGTTTAGCTTGAGTCGCAGAGTCAAACTATCAAAGTGGAACAGTCCCAGTCAGATAGAAGCAAGAAACCATTCAAACCAGTCAGGTGGGTACATTTACTGTCTATTGTTTTACTTATCAAAGTAATGTTTGCACTTTCAACGGAGGAAATCTGCTTGAGAACAATGTGTTAAGTTCGAAATGAAAGAGGTGCTCTCCCTCTACAAAATGCTAAAAGTATTCACATAGGTCAAGGTAACCTTTCCTTTACCGAAACCTGTGTAACTTTTCAATTCAATTCAATAGTTTATTGCATTCAAAACATATTAACATGTTTTATAGCAATTATACAAAAATATTTCTGACAAAAGGCATAGATTTTCTGAAGAGCACATGATGTTACAGTGCATGTATACATACAAAAGATATCAAAATATGAGCATAACTATGGTTACAGTTTGTATCAAATACTCAGGATGTATAGCATGATGTTACTTTCGCTGCTGAGAAATCAAACATTGCTCAATGTTTGGTAGAAATTTGCATTTGAACAAATGTTACAAAATGGCATCCATCCATCGACAAAATTGATGGATTTGTCTTAGTGACCAAATGATATTGCTCTAACTGGGGAGTAACACAAAGGACTTAACTGTCAAAATTACCTGTAATCTATCGGTGTAAATGTGTTTTGTTATGGTGTTTCTGTTTCACTGTTTATCCATGGTAACATCCTGTAAGAATGTAGTAGTGCTGTCATAGTTGCTGCATCTGACAGTCCAGTATGAATGCCTGATTTTGTATCTAATTTTGATCTTTTCAGAATGGAGTTATTACCTGATCAAGTTGCCAAGATGACTGTGGGTCGTCTACATTTTAGTGAAACTACATCAAATAATATGAGAAAGAAGGGTCGTCCCAACCCTGATCAGAGATATTTCCAGCTCGTAGTGGCCTTACATGCACATTCAGGGGAAAGTAGTTACATGGTAGCAGCAAGTGCGTCTGCAAAAATTATAGTGAGGGTATGTATTGGTATAAGAACAGAATAACTTATATTGAGAATAAGCTTCAAATAAAAGCTCAAAATTGTCAGAGCCCTGGATGCAATTTATTGGCGTCATTATTACTGTTATTTACATTGCTTGTGTGTTTGTTAACTATTCGCTTGTAATGACTCCGGTGGCATACTGGGAATGTGAAGAAGGAAAATACGTACTACGGTTGACAATTTCTAAATCTTGCTGTGCATACTGTTTCTAATACGCCTTGTGTTGGGATGCGTATATATGCTTAGTCATATAAGAAAGTGTGCATGTGGTAATATTGACATTGATCAATACCATGGGGGCTAAACATGGACATATTGGTACCAAATGAAAGATAATTTGAATTTCTATCTGGTGGTATAATTTTTGTTGTATGTATAGCATCCATATTTATGGTGTTTACCCCATGGTATCGAAAAATGTCCATTTTATCCTATGTTCACTTCCCTTTTTTTGACTCGGCATATTTTGAAAACATAAGAAAGTTCTGGCTTTAAATTTTGCTTTGCCTCTTTTTATCACTATCATTGAGCGGTCTTAGGGCGTGTCTCATTTTCAAATGTTTTTATATTGGTTCATTTTGTCAATGTCAGTCGAAGGGTGAAGAGCCCATTGAAACAGGTTGTTTTTTCTCTGCGTTGCCAGGCATCCAACCCTGGACAGTTTGACAGTGATATGGAAGCCACTCATTGGACGAAAGGTTCCACGCCTGATTCTGTATATCACATTGGACGTGTCGGCGTGAACACAGATCATCCTGACGAAGCTCTTACTGTTCATGGGAACATCAAGTTGTCCGGGCAGATATTACATACATCAGACAAACGAGCGAAAAGAGACTTTGAAGAGGTGGGTAACGTTTCTTCCTTCGTTTTAAGATGTTTTGGTGTTGTTCAATTCGACATTAATTTGTTGATATCCATAAGGAGACCACTTTATTAAGCAGCCCTTTTTTATGGCAAATTTAGGACCAATATTGGGACCCATTCCCCAAAGAAAAAAGTATATATTTTTCCCCTACTTAGAAGTACTGAAAACTGAAAAAAATGGCTGTTAAGTGACCTTTTTTGTCGGTCCCTTGGGTGGTCTCTTAATACAATGTCTTCTGTATCTGACTTTATTTTGGGTAATACCATGACTGTATTCAGACAGAAGGTTGTTGAATAAATGAGGTCCAACTGTGTTTAAAAGATTTCGGAAATTTTGAAATCTGCATTTCTGTATTTTTGTATCATTCAGGTTGATTCTAAAGAACAGTTGAAAAAAGTGTCAGGTATAAAGATATATAATTACAAATATTCGGAGGATTATGCCGAGCACGTTGGTTTACCGGAAGATAAGAGGAAGGATACTGGTGTCATAGCACAGGAAGTGCAAGAAGTGCTCCCCGATGCTGTCATCAATACGGGGGATGTCAAGTTTGTTAATGGAAATGAGATTAAAAGTTTACTGGTTGTAAATAAGGTAGGATTATATCATTTGGTATTCTTACAATCTTGAATGAATTGTCTTTGTTGAATGTGTTAAGTCATTTATGCATATTCAACATTTCTATAACAAGCGTAAATATAATATTGTATTATATCTCAGAAAGTCATGTTTATTTCTAATTCAAGTGGCGGGTGTGCTTTAGTGGTTATGATCGCTGACTTACAATCACTTTCCTGTCACGGCTTGGTGTTTGAATTCTAAGCAGGATGTAAAATTTGTACATTAGGGAGTTACCCAGCTGGCTTTCAGAAGGCTAATTGGTTGTACCCAGGTGTCCACTTCAGGTCTTCTGCCACCCTAATAGCTAGAAACGTCCATGAGCCTTGTTGTGTTTGTGACATATAACCAAAATAAAAATTCACTTGAAAAATTAAATACAAACGCTTGTTTCAGGATCGTATCTTCATGGAGAATGTTGGAGCTGTGAAGGAATTGTGTAAACTAACTGACAATCTGGAAGTGCGTATAGATGAACTGGAAAAAATGAACACTAAGTTGTCAAAATTGAAAAGATACGACAGCGTGAAGTCAACACTGAGCTCAAAGTCTACATGTAGCAGTACTCTGAATAGGTAGGTGATCATAGTAACCTATAGATATTACTGAATGATAACCAAAGTTTTATTTCGGATAATACATAATTTTGATTAGCCCATTTCAATTTGATGTGCCTGAGAAGATACATCGGGACATGATATTGATGTAAGTTCTTGAAAATTTGAAAGTTTTGACAGATCTCAAATCAGATTACTAAAGTTTCAACAATGTTTGATCTTGTCACAATTCTAACAGCAGTCCTGTCATCTCTCATGTGAGTTTAAACTTTAATTATGTAATAAAAATGTGTATACATGTAATTGTATATTCCAGTCATGTCCCTGCTAAAAAGCCAAATCGTTGTAATCGTCCAAAAGTCAGCCAGCCATCACCCCCATCTCCGCAGAGTAAAAACTGGTGCAGCAACAGATTTATACAGATTACAATAATTATACTGATCTGTATCATGGCTTTCTGGTGAGTGCTTTAATGGTAATTTACAATGCATATAGGTACATTCATGAGCATGGTTAGGTAAAATTGAAAAACAAGAAATATTTTGAAAAAAGATGGTCAGCGCAATTTGAAAGTTAAGATTTGTTGTGCAACATATAAAAATGCCAAGATGTTATGATTGCTAGTCACTCCAGATCCAAAATGGATTTCGGTGAATTCATCGAAATTCAGTGGATTTCAGTAAGGTAACGTACCCTTTATCGAAAGGTTAACCAAACTGCGTCAAGGTTACAAACGTTGTTCGGTTGAAGAGAAATTGCTTGGTGGTGAACTTAAGATTTAATGTTATACACAACACTGAGATACAAATAGCAAAACCATGTTAGTATGATCGTATGGCTGCACCGAAAAAAAAGATTTCTCCTATTTCAGTCGACTCTCGTCATACTGATATTCGTTACAACGGAATATTCATTTAACAACACAAATTCTTATTTGTTTACGAATGTTGGTGAACCTGACAAAGCCAAACGTCACCATCCATTGGTATTTCTTTCATGAATGGTATCCAAATAAGTTAACCTTTGATTTCAATGCTCATGGTTCATTCAACTTAGAAAAAACGGGTTTTATATCTTCACGAAGACAGCCTGTTGTTGTACAAACTTAGGATAAACATTCATCTGTTGTACTCAGTAGAAAGGTTATTGCTGATTTCATAATAGTGTTTTAATCTTGAGTGGAAATTATGTTTTTCTGTATTTTTCAGTCTCATCGCAATTACCATACTGTACATCTTGGAACGACAGAAAGATTCATCAGGAAATAATGATCATACCACAAACCATTTCCACTCGTCAGGGTAAGTCTGTTACTGTTGTCTGATACAGTCAAACCTCGCTAATAAGGTCACCATCTGAGATAAGTTGGTCTTAGGTTTGTGGTTATCTGATTATTCAGTTAAAATTTTGTAAGAAAAATTTAAAAAACTGGTCCTTAATATGTGGTCTTAAGTTTTGAGGTGGTCTTTAACTATATATATATATGCATAGAGTTCTCATTGATTACTACCACTTGTGATATACACAACATGAATGTTCACAGAAATGTTCTGGGACAAAAGGGACCCGTCTGATGGGAGCTGATTAGAATAAGTTACGTACATGTAGTAATTAAATCATTGTTTTATTTCAGAGGTACAAATAAAACAGGTCAACATGGCAGCTTGCCTCCCAATCCAAGCCCTACGACTAGTCATACAACAAGTGTTAATCCAGCGGACTATACAACAGCAGCTACTGGTAAGCTACATGTATATTGATCTCTATCCAGTGAAATCCTTGTTTTGAGAGTGTCATCTCAATATACTGTAACTATTTGAACATGCGGTTAACGGTTAGTAAAATCACAAACCGGTTAAATATTTATTTTTTTATGGAAAAAATCTAATTTTCATTTTTGGAAGAATCTCGCTAGATATCCATAGTCACAATCTCAATATTTTGTCCCTTGAAGGTGAGAAACCATGGCGTTAGGGGGCAAAATCGATAATCTGTAACAGTTTGACAAGCCTTTGCTACAAATATGTAATGAAAATGTCTGGTTAATCTGGTTATACTTTCACCTTTTGGAGTGGTAAGAATCATTACTTGGATGTTATGTATTTACATTGCAGAGATACAAATAATGGAGGCAAATTGTGAAGGTTCCCCGGACTGTGTGGTACAGTGTTGTAGTGGGGCCAGCGATGAACCGACTGTTGACATCACTGGTTATCGTAGCTTTACCGATGACCTCGAACAAAGAAAAAAGAATCTAGCTACTGTGCCGCCTATTGTGAACACAATTGTCTACAAATATAAAGAACAAGATGGTTCGGTAAGAGTTCAATTTCCTGCTTAGTGCAACCTTTCCAGACCAGCACCCTTTGGAAGATTCAGGGGTTCCAGGTGCTGAATCTCAAGGGTCTTTTTGATCATTTTTGACCCAATTTTACCATTCTATAGCAAAAATATCTCTAACTTAGAGAAACTTTGACCTTTCGGCTAGAATCCTTAGGGTCAAAATGAGGCTTTTTTGAAATTCCAGGGGTCAAAGGGTCAACACAAGGGTCAAATGGAACCCCTGAGATTAATAGTTTAACTGTTGTTGCTTGAATGAATAGTTTATTCTTACCACAATAAAATGTAATAAAACTGTTAAAGAGAGGTTGTTGCTGAAGAGAAGAAGGCTTTGTAGAAGTTGTACTGTACTTTCAACTGCGTGACGAATTGTTGAAAATGTTAACTATTATACAGACTGGATGTAATTGTTAGTGTCATGATAAGATGATCCTCATTATTACATTGTATATTGGTTTTGATGTAAAGTAAAAGTATTTACTCAAAATTATAATGCATTTTCTTCCCTGTAGTGTATGCTTTAGGTAATGCAGCAATAGTGTAGTGGATTAGGGATTGGTGGTTGCCCATGCTGAAGGCTGTAGGTTTGATCCCTGCACAGGTCACACATCCTCATCTGACGCCAGTACTAGTTTTTCCAGGAAGCCAACTGAAGAGTGAGAAATAACCACAATACTTTGCTCACAATCAACCTGAAATTCATTCGGTATATATTTCTATATTGCTTGCTTAATAAGGAGTTAATCTCTGCTTCAGACTGCATCATCATCTGACAATATTCAAGTCATCATCAATCCTAATGCTAAGGCACAGTTTGGTGTCAACACATCCGGGAAGCTTGTTGACCAATCAAATACGGATAGCGGTGGAATATACAGAAGAAGGAAAAGAAACTCGCAGCCAGGTATTGTTTATGTCTTACATACAGTTGTGATAATTAACTTTTAAAACGTTCGCTGAAACCTTGAAAACTGGTATTTATATTGAGGTTGAATAAATAGCACTTAAAAAGTGTGTTCTTAATATTGAGGTCGTCTTATTATTGAGGTTTTTAGTGATCTTCAAGTGGGGTTTTACTGTATGTTTTTCGCAAACATCGGCCTGTTTTTGAGACGCTTTAGCATCTCATTACTATCATCTTCTCTACCGGAAGTTCTACTCGAAGTACCGCCATCCAATCAAGGAAATAGGACATGTGCATTCGTCTGATTTTATTATAGATTCGATGAGTATAATGACTGATTTGTCAGAGATATATCAATTGTAGAATTAGAGTCTTGATATAAACGACTTTTCTGGATTAGTTGAGTCATTTTTGGCGAATGGGTTTACCTGAATGATCGCATAATAATTTCTAATATGATGAAAGTACTGAATGTACTTTTGGAAGGTGATTTTTTATTTAAAGATAGGTAGCAGTGCTTTTGCTGTGTCTCATTTCCATCCCTGACTGCTTATATTACACATTTATGTCACATGTTTGTTAATTAAACAAAGTATGTTTTGATTTCAGATGAGAATGAACGTTTCCATGCTGTTATCACCGTCCCAGAGGTGAATTTCACTTTAACACATGGTTTTCTGGATGAGAGTTTCTCAATGCAAAACAATTTTACATACAATATACTGTACAGCAAATACCTGGATACCAGTCTATATACACTCAAATTTGGGTAAGTTGAATTATAGAATTATTGAAAAAACTATTGCCTGTTGTATTCACTAACTAAATTTGATGTCAGATGATTAGTCCAGTAATTGTTGCTTGTGTTTATAGGAAAGTAAATCAGTACAGTACATGTACTAAACAAAATATAGATCAAATGTCCCCATATGAAAAAAAGTTCTGAATCTTGTCCGGTACTCGAAACCCCTTTATAGTCCTGAAACACCTTTAAACTGGAAATTTTGTCCGGTCCCGAGTTCGTCCTGTTTAAAGGGGTCCTGGTGTAGGAAGTGATATCCTACCTGTATAAGTCAAGTTATGCATCTATATCAAGAACATCTTCCTTGTGAGGAAAGTTGGTCTTTTTTGTGAGGTGCTTTCATTATCAATCTAAAATACGAAAAAGAAGTCAAAAAAGGCAATTGCCATCGATTTTCACATATTATATCAAATCAACAAGACTATGTACCTTTAAAAATCCTTTTACTTTGTTTAAAGCAAAACTTACAAAAATATTGATGATGATGATAATGATGATGTAACCTGTGTAATATTTTCAGTCTGGGAGAGAATCAAGAGGTACATATGTGTCATAGAGGTATGTCAAGAACTTGCGGTCCAAACTCTAATGAATCATGGCCTTCAGTAGCAGTCGAGGTAAGAATTACAACATTTATAACAGTTTTCTTGCATTACATAAACATATATTTCCTTTTTATCTTTTTCAAAGATGTATGAGATGTTTACAGAGATTATGGACCCAATATTGTTCTATTATTTAATATCAGATAGATATGGACTGATTGAAGAGTAATTTCACTTGTAGCTTTCCTGTGTGTATCTCTCACTCTCAATCAATCGTTATTACTAGTGCCGCTATGTTACTGAGGGTTAACGCAATTTTTGTCTCATTTCAGTGGAAAATTGCAATAGGAAAATATAAATCCAGTTTCTTCAGATTCCGTGTTTCCACTGTGGTAAGTATATTTATGATTCTAGAGAATGTTTCCTTAATGGACTGTGACATTGTCACCGTTGAGTCATCGTTCGTCAGTGACTCTTCTGTGTTATGAATTTCCAGTTTTAATCATTGTGTTACTTACATTTCTGTGTGTTGATTGTGAATCCCTATGAATTATAATTTGTAATATGCAAAACATTTATTGATACATGAAGAAATATGTCTACGGATCAAATCTTTTGAGTTTGTTTATTACTTAAGTTTTGTGTTCAGTGAATACCTGAATTGTCTGGCTTCTGTCTTTCTTATGTTTTTTTTTATTTCTAACATATACTTCTTGTTATTAAGCCAGATAAGATCCATTTTAAAACATAAAGTCATGATAAGTAATATTGGAACAAATATTCAAGAGTTCTATCTGTTTGGCAGTGCTCCGTGCATTTTAAGATTTTAGCAATGCTTCAGTAATACATGTACCTAGTTTCTGGAATATAAAGCTTTTGGTGGCACTCCAAAACTGTTGTACATTGTATTACAATACAAGTAAGCATTTTGCTTTCCTTGTAAAAACCAACTTGTTTTCAAAGTCTGTAAGTATAAATTAACATGAAGCTTGTCAAGATTTTGCTTGTATCATCACTCAGTAAGAGCAAAGTAACGGAAATCTGCTCTTTCTTTTGACAAAGCTGCCCTTGCGTTCAGTTACAGCTGACAATGGCGAAAGTTGTGAAACTGTTCTATTTTGCATCCCTGAGCCATCGTATCATATTCACTGCACACGGGGAACCAAATTACAAACTTAACAAAATGTTAGCCGCTAACACCTTTACTGAACCCAGGGCGGGAAAGTGGGACTATCCGTGTTCTATGGAAACACTTCCAGTTAGCAGTTTAGTGATTATTTGTTTATTTGTGTATTGCAGGGAGTTGAAGATGTATGCGACCAACCTGGTGAAAATGCCGATGGAAATTTTGTGGAATACAATCTTTTCTTTGCAAGGAGTTGTTGAGTTTTCCTAAGTGAACATTAACCTGCTTGTGTGGCTGCAGTCGGCCTGGTTCCCACAAGTTGTAACGACTGAAATCATTGTGCATGTGTGAAGATTATATGCATAAATCATAGTTGTTATATATTGTGTGTTTAACACTCGGATTTATGATTATTTCTGAACACATTGTTTTGTTTACTTTCACTGTTGACATTGTTAGAACAGTTAGAAGTGGTGGCAGTGAATTGTGGCAATGAGATGATATGACATCACGTTTCTGTAGCGGACATGTCAATGGCAGTACGGAGATGGGATTATCTGTACATATATGTACTATAACATTGAGCTGTTTCTGAATTACTGAAAAAACGCATTAGATAATGCTAATTGACAATTGCTGTGTTGAAATGATTTTATAGTCCCGAAGTACATGTGACAACATATATCATGTGGTGTTTCCCACTCATAGACTATGTGGTGGTAGTGTCATGGTTATAATATTCCTTCATTAATGCTCATTTTGACTTAATATTATCTTCATTGTAAGAAAATAAATGTGTTCATGCACAAAACCAAAGACATAAGACTTAAAGTGTTCTTACAGTGATAACTGTTAAATTACATATGTGTTTAAGTAGATAAATAGTTCACATAGATTGCTGTAAAATTATGGTCAAATGAATTTGCAATGTGCAATCATCTTTATGCTGTAATGGAATTTAATTTGTAGGACTGGAGAAATAAAAAAAAATTCAAAGAAAATGAGTTTTGAAGCAGATTCTATTAAATTAAGGTGGGTTTAACTGGAGTTAAGTCATTGCAAGTTTGACATATACATAAGAATTAATTATATTCCTGAATTGGGCTATTGCCTATGTATCCATGTATAAATTATCCAATTATGTTCCTGATGTTTCGTCATTTGTATCATTGGTAATAATCCTCTGTGTGGTAAGTTGACATGTCCAGGACTTATATATATCCTTATATACAGTTGTCCCAGACTTGTCCGACATGGGAGACTAGTTGTACGAGCATAGAATAATGGGTACGAAATAACAGTTAAGTTTGCATGCATAACAGACTTGTTCCTGACCAAGTTCAAATAAACTGTTGGAAGCACGAATCAGCAATTAGACTTGTCCTGGACGTCGGGCTAGTGGATGTCTGGAGCCCTAATGTCTGCAAAAAGTGTTGATTGATTGACAAATATTGATTGGTCGTAAAGTTATGTTGAGAAAGGTTTACCATAACCGAGTATAATGTTACAAACGACCAACTAAATCAGATGGTGTTGTTTAGTACATGTATTTGTTGTAAACATAAATTTTGACTACATGTATTGCCATTTTCTACATTCCATATCTGTGTGTCTTAAGAGTTTAATACATTTATTAAATTTCAATTTTTTATTTGTTTATGTCTATAGTCTTTAACATGTTTTTCATTGCTTGCATTTGATGTCATTTCAGTATACACATTGGAAGGACATGTTTTGTTTCAAATTTTTAAGAATTTTATAGCAATTAGTCGGAACAATTACGAGCTTTTCACACTTGTACGCTGACAATATTTGTTTGCCTGATAGCGTCGTATTGGTGCATATATTCAGTACAAAACAATTATAATAAATTTCATGATACAAAATGTGACAAATTGACCCATTTTGTTTTTATATGTTGCTGATTAGTTACAGCAATTTTTGTTTATTCTTTAACTGAAATATCCATTAGAGTAAGATTTTATCATTTTGTACAGTTCAATATGAGATAGTAATATTACTTCATTTTCCGTCAAATCATATTGGCATTTTAATCACTAAATAACATTTACAGCAATCATGTTCACAGGTACAACTGTTGTATATTCAATATAGTGTATTCGTGTTACAAGATTGAAATTCAAAACTATCGTTGCTAGCTGTTAGCTTTGTACATACTGCATGTTCTGAATAGGATAAATTATTTATAGAATACATTTTCATGAAGCACTCGTGTACTTGTGTAATATAGAGTTGGGAGTGCAATATTACATATAACATTTAGCTATTGAGATTGTTCAGTGTTGATTAGATTGTAAGTGTTTAGTTCCCGATGCAGTTACAATGATTTTTATGGCACCCGTAGATAAATTGTATACAATATTGTTATGTTTGTTATGTTTATATTTTTTTATGTTCTTTTTGTATATTTGTATAAAATTATGATATGTATGTGCTATTGTACCAAGTCAATTTTTTTATTAGTTGGAACATTTTTCATTACATGCAAACATTGTTGTTATTGGCCTATAAACAAATTATGATTTACAGTACATACCAAAATGTCATTATGAAATCGTCATAAATACATTCAATGTCATTGTAATACATCCAGTCATTTTGTATTTTATCACATTTGTGTCATATATCATTTAGTATCTAGATTTGTGTCATATATCATTTAGTATCTAGATTTGTGTTTGTTTTATATATTTGTGTTACTCTGTGGTTTGATTTCAAACATACATGTTGATTTGTTTATTTTCTGAATGTCAATATGAACTGTTTATATAATTATATGGTCAATAAAAATGCAAGTTACCATTAAAGACTAGAGTTTCTAATTTTTTTAACTCATTTTGTTTCAGATAATTTCAGAGTCTTGTAAAACTTTAAATTCACTGACTTGTATTTATTGTATCTTGTGAATTCTCAAATGTATTTCAAGAGGAGCAAAATTCTAAAGTTTTTAATGGTGTGAAGTATACGAAACATAAGACATTAAGTAGGATACAGAGTTTAGAGTTGTGTCCCTTCTTGTTTATCAGCAAATATAATGCATGAAGCATAATTTTGTTTATTCCTGAATAATTCTATTTAAATTATGTTTTCATATAATTTTGTGACTTTGTGTACTTATAATGTCTGAATGCTTGCGTGAATAATCATTCCTGTGAATACTTTCACTGATTTGTCATAATCAGAGAATGAAATCAGTTTAACCAATTAGTGGACATAATTGAACTTGGATGTCTATAGATGTATATTTTAACCTTATGGAATTTGCAGCATATTCATCTGTTCATATTTACTCAATTAACTATTTGCAACTTGATATTTTGAATACTATAAATTCTAGACGTATATTTTAAACTGTTACACGTTTTCTGCTTGTTTTTGTACTTATGATGATGCACTTTTTATGATCTATGATAATTGTTTGTTAGTGAGTAATTACTAATCATTTATTAAAATAATGTTTAATTACATATTTTTATTGTGTTATGGTAACTACGTTTGATGAATACTGAAATAAAATGATTGAAATAAAGTGTTAAATGGATCGGTTTGTTCTGTAAATAATATTTTTAACTATTGAAATTGATGTTCTGTTCCCGAGCTGCCCGGATAGTTCAGGCGGTACTTAAAAAAACGGTGTAATGCCCGAAACAAACAAACTGTACCCCAAGGTTAAGGCCATACCATTATGGATCTATTTTTAGCATTAGTCGGGTAGGTTGTCTGCAGTATGATTGAAAAAAGTGACAGCTGAAAATGTCAAAACCAGCGACATAACCATGTTGGCCCATTTAGCTGATGACAATGTGTCAGGTAACCAATGACCATGTTCAAAAGCTGAACAAAATCATTAGATCTAGTCATCTTGGTACTTTGTGTTGTTTTTGTTTACAAGTATTGGATGTCTTGTGGGAATAAAGATGTTGTAGATATTGTTTTTTTATCAACATTTTGTTTTTACCTAGTGACTGGTAAGTATAGAATTTCGGTGATGGAACCAGGAAAACTGATATTTTAATAGATCACAGGAGATTTCAAAAGTTATTTCCTTTTATCCTACATTAACCCCTACTATACTACATGTTCATACAGTATTCTATAAAAGGGGCAAAGAGAGAGAACTCAGAACTGATAAAGGAAATAACTTATGAAAACCTCTTGTGTGGTTCTCTCCCTTTGTCCCTTTTTATGGAAGACTATAAGGGACATCATTTATATGCAAGACTGTTTGGGACATCATATATATAAAACATAACATTCTTTGGAAAGCTGAACATTCCACACTCACGGATATATATAGGTCCGTCACAGTGAAGTATTATCCACATAAAGTTCCAGTATTTTTTGTTTTTTGTGGGATTTATATAATGACATATTGTTTAAATGACACCATGACACCACGGACATATAAACCAAAATGTTCGTGATTGCACGAATGATCTTGACGTATCATGAATAAACGCTGTACACTGTAAAGGGAGAGCACTGCGTAGCAGATGATTTCAACGAAAAGTTGTTTTCTCTTTTCGTTTATTATTATACCTTTTCGTATATTAGTGCTTTCGTTAACCAAGGTGTTCCGAATGAGACCAACGTAAGGGGAATAACTCTAAGCGACGTAATTTGACACTTGATACAACATTTTGTACTAATTTGGGCATCGTTGACGGTTTGGTGCAGAGAAGTTGCTCGTTTGTGAATTTGTGTTTTCTGTGAAATTAACAGTCTCTGTTTGCACAGGTATAGTAATGGTTTTTGCATCCATGCCTTATTATCTTTTTCATTTTGATATGATTGAATTCTTGCAAGTGAGCACCGAGTCTGAAGAAATGTTTTTAATGAACTTTTTCTTCACATGTTGTATTTGATAATTGTATTGTCATTTACGTTATGTTACTATCTGCACTTATTTAATTGTTAATTCTTGACCCATGATTATTGATATTCATGCAATTATCTTCAATGATTACAAATAACATTGAAATCCGGTGTTACTGTTACTAAATTTTTAAGGGGGGACCGTTCAAAAATATAGTTGCCTTTTGAGCGATCCCCCTTTTGGGTTACGCCCGACTCCCATAATAGTAACTAGTAATTGGGTCTTGGATTACGGTCACTTTATTGTAGTCTCTGCCATATGGATGTTTGTACAAAACAATTGTCACGCAAGGTAGAACTTTCAGGTCTTATCAAAGATGATGGCACTACAAAGATTTTGTCATGAATGTAACATTGCTGTTATTGTTGTTTTAGGCGTCGGTACAGGAAGTGGATTGTGATGAGCAATAAGCAACAGACTCCCACTAGCCGAGGTAACATTGTTACATTGATGATTCTATATCCGTCAATCGACTCCTTAGTTACATGGCTTTCAAAATGCTTTCTCCAAAATGGAATTTAAAGACATGTTTAGTTTAACCTTATTTATTTTACATCTATTGTGAAACAAGTTCTTACAACTTAAGTTAATTTCTCTTGATGACTGCTTCCTGGCTACCAACCAGTACTCGCCCCTAATTTAGGAATTGTGAAGTTCATGATCAAACTCCACTCATCACCTGGCTCAAACTCACAACCTTATGATCAGGAGTCAAGCGCTCAACCACTGCACCTCCTTGTTTTTCACCTAAATGTTTATACTCTGAAGGGACAGAATTATTTATTTTTGTCAACATCTCCATTATTCATACAGCCTGAATGACACAGGAATGTTGAACTGAACTGTTGAACAGTCATCTTTAAAGTGTATTATACACATTGTATATATCTTTTTAGTAATAAACTGAAAAGATGCTGTGAATTTATGTATACATGTATTTCTTGTATAGGATGGCTAGATGAACTGAAGTCAAACCTGGATACATCAGGATCCTTCACTTCATTTCTAGATGACTTCAAACTGTGTAAATCAGATGAAAGCCGAGTACAGAAAGTGTACGACTTACCTTCAACTTCAGATATTCTCAAAGGTATTTTTCTTATGTGAAGTCTACATAGTGTGTGCTTTGATTGAAGTAATAAATGTGGTCAAGTCAAACATCATTCAATGTATGTAGCATCATGATTAAGGGCTTATGGTTAGAGGTCCCACTAGGTCCTGTATTGTGAGGGTCATTTTGAAAAAAAATTAACAGAATTTACCATTTTAAAACCAAATTACCTATAATTTAGAGAAAAAATTACTCTTCAGCCACAATCCTTGGGTTCAAAATTTGGCTTTTTGGAAATTTCAGGGGTCAACTCCAGGGTCAAATGTACTTAACTTCAGAGACTATCATACAGAAACATTCTGAAAGTTTATAGGTTTAGCATTTCTTAAAAAATGCTTTATTTGCAAATCTACAAAAAGCTGCATCAGTATCTATTAAATACCTGAGAAACAGGTTTGAAGAGAAAATGTTCTGAAATAAAAGTTTACATACATATTGTTTAGCTGACAGCTCTAATGTGTTATATTGACAGCTGACCCTAAAAAGAATGGTAAGAATGCTGATGAATCTGTGCGACTACGCGAGGAAGGTAATGCTGCGTTCAAGAAGAGACAATACAGGAGAACCTTGGAGTTATACAATAGAAGTGTTTGCACGGCACCCACATCAGGGGACACATCCGTGCTTGCTCTGGCTTACGCCAACAGGTCCGCAGTTCTGTGCCATGTGAAGCTGTACAAAGCATGTCTACTTGATATACAGTCTGCATTAGACTATGGCTACCCAGAGAGTTTAAGGTTTGTTAAATGTACAGATAACACTTCATTGAAAGTTATTTTGAAAAAAATACCATGTGAGTTAACTGCTTAACAAAAATTACTTTCTGAAATGAGAAATTTGTTTGACTGATAATTAGTCAAACGTTTTACCTACCGTAACCGTCTGAGCAATGTGCCAATTTAAACTATTAGCTGTGTTAAAATTCACTCATTTGCAGTTGTTTGCCAATAGATAATTAGCAATTTGATTGTACATTTGATTCAATTGTAAAACTTAAAAATCATAACATGAACAAAAGACAGTATTCAAGGAGTATATGCCAAAATAAAGTTTAAGTGTGTTTTTAATTTTATTGTCATACAGTGTGTACAATGTTTATATATTCAAATTTCCTTGATGACATTATCCTGTATGTTTATAATGTATGCGTGTGTACATACTGCATATAACAAACATACATCAAACACAGCTTCGCTTGACTAGAACTACGCTTTGCTCGAACCAATATTGTCAGTCCTGACAAGTTGAAGCCAACGAGAGTCTACTGTACTCGTTTTACCGACACCCTTAGAGTTTTCATGTTTATAAGATACTGTGTTAGCTGGAATGGCGTGATGATTTTGTTGCCATATTTTTCAGACACAAGCTCTATGAACGGAGGGGTAAATGTCACTACCAACAAAGTCACGAAGTTGAAGCAAAGCAAGCGTTCGAGAGTGCCAAGGCTACTGTTCATCAATCAGGTCTGGATCAGACTAAGATAAACAATTTTATCAATGTGTATGACAAAGAGGTTTGGCAGTGTGAGAAAATGTCTGAACTTCCACCTAGAAATGAAGACAGGACCGAGGAATTGTATTCACCCATTCCAAGCCTGGATGGTGATATTAACAAACAGGTGCCAGTAATGACTGATACGATAGATGTTGGATATAGCGAGCAGTCTGGTCGCGGCTTGTTTGCACAGCGGGACATTGAAGTGGGGGAAGTTTTAATCATCGAAAAACCATTTGCTTCAACCGTTTTGTTCAACTTCAAGACTCGTTTTTGTAATAATTGTTGTGAGAGAGTTATTGCCCCTACTTCATGTATGGCTTGCAGCAGTGTGGTTTACTGTAACGAAAAATGTCGAAAGGATGCCTGGGATAGTTACCATCAGTTTGAGTGTGAGATTTTTGAATGTGTTCAAAAACCAGAGATCAATCTCGGTCCGCTTGCACTGAAAACGGTCATCAAAGCTGGTTATCAATCTCTCATGGAATCTGTAGAAAAATTCAACACCGATTCTACAAAGATTCCGCTGAATGAGAACAATGTCTATGATAGTCAGAATTACAGTACAGTCTTCAGTCTTGTTAATCACGCAGACGACAGGGATCCTGAACAACTGTTGCAGTATACGTTAGAAGCTGTCTACTTGCTGAAATGCCTCGAATTTAGTACATTTTTTGAAAAATCCGAACAAATAAAGGAGAAAAGTAAATACTTGGTGGGCGGCCATATTCTTAGAAATCTTATGATGTTGCCATGCAATGCTCACGAGTGTTCAGAATTAACATATCTGCATGCAAACCTACCAGAATCTATCACGGTTGAGATTGGCTCTGCTATTTACCCGGTCTTGAGTTTGATTAACCATTCATGTGACCCCAATGTTGTCCGCCATAGTTATGGAAACATCTGTGTTGTTAGAGCTATAAGGAATATTTCAAAAGGATCTGAGGTGCTTGATAACTATGGTGCTTTATGTGCTCTGACGCCGACCCCTGCTCGGCGTGATAAACTGTCGAATCAGTACTTCTTCATATGCCATTGTCTGGCCTGTACTGATGATTCTCCCCAGTATATGGACATACCCTCATCGACGCCGGTTTTTAAATGTGATGAATGCGGTGGCCCAGTTTTCATGCCTCTCAAACACAGGTATGACATTGTACCATGTGGTTTCTGTGAGCATAACCACGCCCTCCGTCCACGTCTCTCCTCGCTCTCCCAGTCGGATGAAACGTACCGAATGGCTATGAAAGATGTTCTTACAAGCACATGTGACAATATTGACCAAAGTATTATTTTTCTTCAAGGGCATTTACGGTTGATGGATCGGTTGCTATGCCGACCATGGAGAGATTACAATGACTGCCAGGAGGCACTGAAACAATGTTACGCTTATAAAGCAAGCCATTATACTATGGAAAAATAAAATATGATTGATGTATGTGTAATCACGCATAGCTATACTTGGTTAAATGTTAAAAGTGGGGTTGTACCAACTCATATCTGTGACAAAAATATACATATACCTTTACACTGATTACAGGTAAAATGCTTCATTTTTTTCTGTTAATGGGGATAATTTTGCCTTAATTATTGTTCAAATTTTCTAAAGATTGTTGGATAAATTGAACTTGTTTTTAACAAGGAATTGTTACATAGAGTTGTGTCCCCAATACTGCGTTGATCAATGCTACATTAAGATATTGACAAGATTCTGATATTTTGATGCCCCCCTTCGAAGAAGAGAGGGCATATTGGTTTGCACATGTCTGTCGGTCAGTATGTCCGTCCGTAACCTTTTGGTTTCCAACCAATAACTCAATAACCCCTTGACCTATCATCCTCAAACTTGGGTAGCAGAGGAACCCTGATTTTGGGGCCACAGGGTCAAAGGTCAAGGGGGCATAATGTTTTGCAAACATCTCTTGTTTCTGGTATTTCTTCCATTTGTTGGTAAAAGTACCCCTAATGTGTTCTTTTTTCCTGTCAGAAAAGAGTGTATGTTTTGTTTTGCCTGTTGAAAGTTCATTTGAATCATTCACTGGTTTGGACAGGACCAATTACATGTATTTGTTTGTGATCGAAAAGTTTCATAATACTTTTCGTTGAAATATTTGTTGGTATTATTGTTCGTTTTCAAAAATTCTTAAACTTTGTAGTCATAATCAGTCAGTGTTAAAAATTGGATAACAGTTATTGTAGCTATGAAAATGGTGTGTATAATGTTCATGTCCAGTCAAAATGTTTGTGAATGTGCCATTTCAGATGATTTGCAAATGGAAATGTTATCAAATGGCTGCAATAAATATTGTTATATTTTATTGTCAGGTATGTCAAAATACTAGTACATTTCTGTGAACTAGAAAAATTACACTGGCTTATATGTTTGCGACTTTAATGAATTTGAAAAATGTGTAAGTTTTACTATATGTATATACATGTAGTATCTTCTTCCGAAGCATCTATTGCAATGTGTTTTTTGTTATTTACAAGAGTGGATATTTTATATTGGGATATTTTATTGGTTGTTACAGAAATGCTGTAAAAAGGTGTGTTGCATTCGTTTTTACCCTTCTTTCAGTCCGGTGTTTATAGTGTATCTAGATGTCAATACATTGATTACGATTGTATCTGGTAAACTGTTGGTGCTAGCCTCAGTCCGGTGTTTATACAGTGTATCTAGATGTCAATACATTGATGTCGATTGTATCTATACAGTGTATCTAGATGTCAATACATTGATGTCGATTGTATCTGGTAAACTGTTGGTGCTAGCCTCAGTCCGGTGTTTATACAGTGTATCTAGATGTCAATACATTGATGTCGATTGTATCTATACAGTGTATCTAGATGTCAATACATTGATGTCGATTGTATCTATACAGTGTATCTAGATGTCAATACATTGATGTCGATTGTATCTGGTAAACTGTTGGTGCTAGCCTGTCCGCTTACCGTCCAGGATTTTTATATACTGTGTGTTGACAGCTTTGTGTGTGTACAATACAACCGCTTTATTGTGGCTTATTTATAATATTTTGTTCAAGATACGCAATATAATTGTCTTTCTGTTATTGTGTGATAAATGTTATATATGTTGAGGGGTGGAAACACGGGTTAGTCTTTCCAATTACAGGCTGTCAACTCAACTCTTTTCAAAAAGTAGGGATAAAGTAGGGCTATTATTTTTTTAAAAAGTAGGGATTTTATTGCCTAAAAGTAGGGACGATTCATTACTTTTTGATTTTCAAAAATGGTGAAAATTCACCACACTGTACATTCTCTATGATTAGACCTCTGTGCTTCATGCATGTGAAATAAATATTTTGTGTGAACACCTCAGATTTGAAAAATAGTAGGGTTAGTATGGATCATTTAGGAATAAGTAGGGAGCAAGTAAGAGTAGGGACATGTAGGGCCCACCTGACAGCCTGCACATAGTTTGATACAAACAGACTTGTCTTGTTTTCACTTCTCAATGTAAACTTGTTTTTTGTGTGTACAAAAATGTCCCTTTTTTATCCGTGTCAGTATGATTGTGGCATGATGGTCCCTTTAGTATTTGTATGTTAAACATTAATGAAAACTATGGCATCTTTATTCATTCGTTTAAAATTGATAACTGATCATGTCAAAACTGTTTGTGCCTCCTTATGTATGTATTTGATAGTTTTTGCATGTGATTGTTCATGGTTTGAATGTATTTTTCTACACAATGTGTTCATTGAAAAAAACCTATTGAATGACCATTTGTTACTATAACACGTATGTTATAAAACCTTCATGGATTGTTATTAAATATATTTACAGTATGATTGAGAAGTCGTTATCTTTCTAAACATTGTTGAAGGGGCAGAACCAACTTGGTACATAGCTTTTTTGGCACAGCCGTACCTGTGCACGAATGAAGCAAACACGTGGAAGTATAGAAGAGTGGTTGCCATTAAGAATCAGAGAAGTTGGAGCTTTTACTGAGTATATTCATTAACATGATAACCAACAATACTTTCAAGTACATAAAATTTACTCGCATTTAAATATCACAAAAGTTTTATGATTTCATCCTGTATTAGATTTTACTTCTGTCTTGTTTGGTTTCTTTGCAGTATATCTCTTCTTTGTCTTGTCGTGCTGAAACAAAATAAAATCACAAATAAATATTCTAGCATTTGACACAAAAACAAGCTTATTTCTGTAGCACTGCGTACTTACCTTCTGTTACGTTCCGCTACTTTCCTACCTTTTTGTTATTTGTTGCATAAACATATAACTCGCAACATGATTGGCTAAATTTCGGTGACCTTATGTTACCTGTTTGTCTTGATGTCTAATATTTTCCCGTATCCAGGGGAAATAGTTACTGTCCAGTACAGCTTATTACTCTGATACAATATTACGCTTAATGACCAAACGTAAAATACCATTACCTTCAACAGATCACCAAGTTGCTTCAATATTTCTTCATACTTGGGTACAAGCGGTTTCACGTCCGCTTTAGTGATACTCAACGGTTTAAGTTTAACTTTACCGGCTTCTTTCACCATCTTCTTGAAGTGGAAGAACTAAAATAATCCAAGGATGCTAAAGTTATTACAGGGTAAAGCATTGGACTACACATCTCGAGGTGATAGGTAAGATCCTCGGGTCTGGCGTCTGCTCTTTGAAGGTATTTACAACCAAGGTCATTTGTCCTCCGCAGCTGATCAGGGTTGTCCCTAGAGTTTTTCAAATGGGGATCCTTGGACTCCCACATTTGCAAATTTGGGAGTCCCTGATAAATTTTGAGGGCCCAAAGAGTAGAATTTAGGCAGTGACATGTTTTCATCAATCATTGTGATCATGTATTACCAAGATGTTTGCAAGGTACAAGCACTGAGGTGATATTGGGTGAAAGTAATTGTCACAAAGGGCTTAAATGATTTAAAGTGTCAATTTATCAAATTGGCCAACTAACCATAACTGAAATGCTGTTGAAACAATGCGTAATACTCTCAACAGTCAATATTTAGTTACGAAGGCCAGTCAGTTAGTCTCACCAATGTGTATGATTTACCAGCACCAACAGGCTTTTCTGCAAGCTAACAAAAAGATATAAACATGTTGTCACTTAAATATTATGTCCACTTCAACATATAAAATTCAAGGCCAATATCTGTTTTTGAAATAGGCATGTGATTAAATGTTTTAATTAAGAGGCAAACGTCTGTGAAAAGCATAAGCATTAAAAAATATTTTTGTTACCTCTTTTCTCTCAAGCAGCGTAAAGGCCGTTCCTAGTTTTCCTGCCCGAGCAGTTCGACCAATTCTATGGATATATGTCTGTATGTATGGTGGAGGATCATAGGATATAACATAGTTCACATTGCTGATGTCCATACCTCGAGCCATTGAATCCGAACATACGAGTCTGAACAAATAAAGTAAAACATCTAAACAACTCTTTAAAAGAGATTAAGTTGATACAGGGAAAGTCACATGCATAAAACAACCCCCCCCCCAACACACACAGAGATCCGTGGGGAAAAAACAGTCTACAAAACATTGGGCACTGAGGTGGTGCAAGGGCATATGTGCATGGGAATAGGGGTGCAACGAATGGTCTGGCCAACACTAAAAAAACAAAAAGCCAAATTTGACCCAAAGGATTCTGACTTAAGCGTGAATTTTTCTCTAAATTATAATTTGGGTATAAAATGGTAAATTCAGTAAAAGTATCAAAACTAGGAAAAACATTCAGCAGCGAGTGGAACCCCCGATTCAGCTATAAAGTTGCACAACATATAAAGTGATCATAAAACTACTCACATGTCAATTTTCCCAGACATGAATTTCTTCAGAATATCATTTCTTCTTGCTACATGTACCGAGGAAGACAACTCCTTCACTTCAACGCCACCGTAGAGTTTTATCAACATATATAATCTGTAAGGTAACAAACTTACAATACTACAAATTGTATGGTTTAGATACAGTAAACCTCACCTAAAGACCATCTCAATAATAAGACCACCTCAAAATTAAGAACACAATTTTCAAGACCATTTTCACTGTTTTACTCTTTATTCAACCTCAATAAGAAGACCAGTTTTCAAGGTTCCCAATGGTGGTCTTATTACTGAGGTTTTACTGTACAATATCAAACTTGCTTCTTTTTTTTCCTGTACAAAAAGTATCAACTACATTTGTGCAATTCTATACGATTCCCATACAAGAAATCAAATTTCCAGGATATTGCTGGTCACCTGAAGTTTAGTTTAGCTTTCAATGGCAATAATATACTAACATCACTGTCATAAATTTACTGAAAATAAACTGTATTTAACTGAACAATTCCACAGATCCTGCAGACTGTTATCAACAAACCTCAAAACAAACCTGCACTCCCATCTTCCTCTTACCGGAAGTGTTCCATTTAGAGGAGTTGCCGTGCCCAAATAGCATAGTATGAAACCATCTCCCTTGGCCGAGTGGTTGAGGCATCTGCCTTTAGGGAGCAGGAGGTTGAAGGTGCGAGTCCTAGAAGGGGTCCGTTCTGATATGGCCGATTGGTGAGCTGCCAGCTAGTTAAATAATGGTTACTGTGTGCCTACCTGCCTGGTGCCTGGCATTAAAGGATTGGAATCGTAAAACAAATGTGCTCAAAAAGTTGGTGTCTCATAAGTCAGAATTGGCTGGCCCATTAAATAGTGGTGAAACAATAATAACACTTTACATAGCAACCATAAATCTTACCTGTGAGTTGTATCCACTGAATTTGTAAAACATATGATGTTACGAAATTTTAGATGATGCAACATATGTAGAATGATCAAAGGTTTCTGCGCAGAATTTGTCTCAATATAATATTCCTGAAATGCATAAATAATCTCAACTCATCTCAAATCATTTATTTCATGTAGTAAAGCCATTCCAGCCCAAAATACACAACATACAAATAAACAGACATAGCGACAGTTTAAGCGTTCATTTAATTCTACAAACCAAAATTAAGCAACCTAAGACAGTTTATGACGTCAAACTTCAGTGGTCAACACTCAGGAGTCATAACCACCATCACTAATACAGGTTTTGTTGTGGAAGCGTCATAATGTATAGGTAATTATACATACAGTAAAACTCTGTTTAAATTCATTATTTACTATTTGATGCTACATAGATTATCACAGGAAGAACGTTATTGATAGTGCAAATACTTTTAAGTCCCATATATGCCAGTAATATGAAGATAAAAACATACCGTCAAGCTTGTAGGAGTTGCATATTTTCCCACAAATTCATCAGACTTGGTTTCTTGTGCTTCCTGTTTGTCTTCTTTCACAACGTTTTCATCATCTGAATAATAGAAGCAATATTATTTACCATAACATAAAATGAACAGCATTCAAATTGTTGTGAAGTGTAAAAACTTAACAGCTTCATTCAACATGTGTACAAGTTATTGAGTAAAAAGGAAATATCTCACAGGAACAAGTTTTAATCATTCAAATAAAATTAATGTAAACATTTTAGGTGGTTAGATTGATAGACCAGTCAATAACATTGCTGGGTGAGTTAATTCACAGTGAATAGTTGGACGAGGAAATAGTTACATACTTTTTATATGCTTCCCTGAGAATACTTGACAAATTGAAGGGATAGAGTAACTGCCGACATGTCTGTAGTCATTACATCTAGAAAATTGGAATTGCTTACCTGACTCATCCTGCTTGTTGTCACTGGCGACATCATCTGATGTGGCCACACCAGAATCTACATCAGCTTTATCAACCTTCTTCACAGGACTTGGTTTTGTCTCTACTTTGGTTACAACTCTGTTCTGCTTCACAACAGATGTGAAGAGCTTTGGTTGAAACAAGTTCAGCTGTTGAAGTTTTTCAGGATTTTGGGACAATGTTGCAGAATATAGCAATTTCTGTAGCTGGAATAGATATAACAAATGTGACTTTCTCGATATAGAAGATGTAACACATCACACGAAGTAAGTGCCCAGTCAGACTTGGACTGTTCTTTTTTATCCTTTGTTCAGGGTTGGACAGTTTTTGCCATAGGTGGAAAAAACCATGGTAAAAACCGGAAATAAACGGCAAGGAAAAGGCTATGTTGTCATGACAATCAAGATTTTAATAAAAACTGGCAAAAGTGTACAGAGGGAAACAACAGTAACTCAGAAAGAATTTTTCATTTGTTACGATTTATACACTTTTACAACTTTGAAATGTCTCAGATGCTGATCAAACCCATGATCTTCTGCGTCCGAGATGGACTCTACATCTGAGTCACCAGTACAATGATTTGGTTCATTATTACATCAAATTCTGTTAAACTTACTGGTCTTTCCATTGCCATACAACTTGATGCAGTTAATGGACCAGGTCTAGATCTATGTGCACACACAGCTCCTTCCACCTGTATCAACCAATCTTGCTTCACTTCCTCCATCATTCGATCAGCTTCATCTATCACCTGTAAATGTAACACTTAATGTAGTCCACTAACACAAATGCCCCCAAAGATGGCAGAACTGTCGCAAGAAATAGTTATACAATGTAAAGGGTTTGTAAAATTATATAGCAATTTCTACATGTATGTATTGATCTTACTGCCTTCTACCAGACTGGGTCATGTGATAAAATTATCAATGAATAAAGCACAAGTATCAGAAAATCATCAGGTGAGACACTGAAGTTGGGGTCAATCAACTCAGTACCATTTTATGATAATTGAATATAGTACCTCTTGAAATACAATGAGTATTGCACAGCAAATAAATAAGCCACAAAACAAATAGAATATCACTATACATACCAAGTATCTGAGATGTCCAAGATTAAACCCTTCCGTCTGATTGATGTGGTCTACAAGTCGTCCTGGGGTCGCAACAATTATATCGTACATGCTGTGATAACCAACCAATCTGTGTTGTAAAAATATTGTCTCAAAACTTGTTTTCAATTAAAATTCTATAACATGACCACAGGAGTTCTCTCCCTTTATACCTTCTATTGTAAATGTATATATTTAATGTCTGTCTGAATTCCAATCAATCTAACCTAGAACTTTGTACCCCCCCCCCCGGTAAAAAAATATTTATTTACAGTTGGACCTTGTTTATTTGACTACCTTCTATCCGAAGATTTGGTATCATCCATAATAAATATTAGAAAACCAATATTATTCGAAATCAATATTGGACTCGATGATTTTGGAATGAACAAGATCTGACTGTAATTCAAAATGCTGTCTTTTATTCCAAGCTAAAAATACTTAGTCAGTGGTTTCTACAAAATGTTAATGGCCGAATAGAAACAGTAATATTACATGATAAGGACATGGCTTACGCCAAACAATCATCTCAAATAAGAACAATTTATTATTATATAACACAGCGTATACAAACCTTTTCTTCACTACTGAATGTTGTTCTGTGGAAAAAGTCTTTTGTCCAGTTAGCAACCCAACCTAATTGATGATAAGATGAAAAATTAATGAAACTACCGGCAGTTTTCACAACCTATAGATTATATCAGTTTTCTAAATTACTTGTATATCCATGATTAATTACAAGAGTTGCCAATTTCAATTACTATCAAGAGATAAGAACAAGAAGAATCGGTGCTGTCACGATACATCTCAGGTGTAGCACGATATATTGCAATACATTAGCAACATATTGCAAGATATACCATGATTGTGGCTTCATTAACCTAAGCTATGATTGTAGATATTTTTTCTTACTTCAATACATTTATTTTACTCCAAACATCTTCAAATGTGTTGCAAAAAGCTAAAAGTAAAAGCAGTTATCATCCTCATTTCAGTTTTTGTCTAGTACTTAAATATGAGGTTTTCATGCCCGGAAGAATGAACTAAAACTAAACAGATATCATTCTCCTTTCAGTTTTGAACTAATGTGAGGCTTTCATGACTAGATAATTTCTTTTTGTTTTAGTTTGTAGTCAGCAACTTTCCAGTAGACAACAGAAAAATGTATCATAAAAACACTGTATGTTCATTTCATATTGTGGTACAATTTGCACAATTGCAATATACCAATATACTGTATTACTGGTATATCATGACATCCGTAGGAAAAATGTCCTGGATAAAACAGAGCGACTATGCAAATGTCACTGTCTGTGACTTCATTCCTTGAACCAATGTCATGCTTTCAAATTTTTATTCCCGAAATGTGAGTCCAGAATATATCCTCTGCAATAAACTGCTGGCATAACAGGTACTGTATAGGAATATCACTTTATGTTACGTTCAAAATGACATTGCTCAGCAAGTTTGTGTTACAGATATTTATATTTGAAGTATATTGATCAGACAATTACATTAAACAAACTAATGTGTTCAGAACTGAAGGTTAATGTGGGTGTAGCATTATAAGAGACACAGAAATATAAGCATCTCCAGAAAAAGGTGATAAAAGAGGTATACCTTCAAATTTGTTCCTTTGCAGTATGTTTGGAATACTTTGAATACTTGTGTAGCGAGATCTTTCACCGGTAGAACAGCCAGTGCTCTGATTTCACAAGTCACACGAGTTCTCAATGCCTGATTGATATATAATTAATACATTTTTATCATATATATATACTGCCAAAAAACGGTAAGTTAAGACATTCTTATTTTCAGTGATCCAAAAATATTACATACAATATTGTTGTGCTAAAATGTTTCATCAATCCTTGATTACCTGCAAAACACATCATATAAATGAAACCACAAATGATTTTCAAGAGTTCTCTCCCTTTATACATTCTAGGGTTCTCTCCCTTTATAAAAGCGTTAAGACTGTTGTTACTTAATATAAATATATTAGAAGGGATAAAGGGAGAGAACTCTAGAAGGGATAAATGCAGAGAACTCGTGACAATCTCTATATATTTTTGAGTATTTGGTTTTATTCTGGAGGCTTTTTCAGAGCTGACAGCAAATGTATGGTCAGCAAATGTATGGTACATGACTTGAAGTATCAGAGCAAATGAAATGTTTTAGTTGAGAAAACATAAAATCATTGCTAATTTGATGAAGATTTTTAATGTTATGATGGAACAAATAAAATTTAACTTTACAGTATTCACAGCACAGTAGATGCATAAACTTTAAAACGGAAATCTATAACAGAAATAATAAAACATAGTACCTGTACAATTGGCAGAACAAATGCCAGCGTTTTACCACTTCCTGTCGGTGCTGATACACAAATATCACTGGGACGGTACCCGGCCCTACCTGTCAGAAAACCAGTAAGGCTGGACTCCAGCAAGGCAGGAATAACTAGCTTCTGAACTGGAGACAAAATACAAAAAGAAATTAAATCAATACACACATACAGTAAGACATCACATACACTGAGGAGAAAAAAGTCAGCAACAATATTCTGCCGCTTGACAACAAAAAAACACAGTAAAACCTCACTTAAAGACCACCTCCAATTAAGAACACAATTTATAAGTCCATTTTCACTGTTTTGCTCTATCAACCTCAATATTCAGACCACCTCACTAAGAAGACCAAAGGCAGTCTTATTATTGAGGTTTTACTGTATATAAATTCTGTATTAATGAATTTACTGTTGATGACTGTAAATAAACAGGTAAAGGAGATCACAATATCTGAAAAAAATTGGGTCAAAGTTATATATTCTTCAAATTTGTTCTTTTAATGGAATAGACAGTTTGATGTGAGATAATACATCCAACACCATTTGTCCCTCACCTCTGATGGAGAAGGTATTTTCCTCTGGTGGTTCAACAGACCAACGTACATATATCAGACATGATGGAAATGGTATAAAAGTCAAGCATAACGTTAAAGAGGAATTTAATTAGAACACAGAATGACATACTAAGTTAAAAACAAAAGAATACATGTATGCAAACATGGCTTGAATGACAGAATAAAAGTTATTTACAATTATAACCGTACTTGTAACTATTTTCAAGTAAATTTAAGCTTCAAACATTTGAACATTTTATCAACAATATTCTACCCTTCACAAATAACAAACTTAAAGCAATATGGAATAAATAAAACATTCATAATCAGAGACTGTCAACAAACCTGGGAAGAAATGTGTTATTCCATTTTCTTTTAATTTGTTGACAAAATCTTCAGCTAATCCTGTCATCTCTGAGATGGACATTTTATCCGTTGTTAAATCAGCAGAAATCACACTCGGTTTGGATAACCAGTCTGGTAACACTCTGTGAACCTAGAGTTAAGACAGACCTTACAAACTCAAAAACTATGAAAATTTGGTTTTATATACACATATATCAAGTAGCTGACAATACATTGTTTCATGCAATCCATCAGTAATTAATTATTAATTAACGAAAGACTGTACACTTGCATTTATACATGCAGGTTCAGTTTTGAAAGGATTTATATAATATAGATAGCTTGATGAAATTACACTATATCGATAACTGAATACTGATTATCAAAATGCTGTCATTTTCAATTCATAAAGCTATGTTATTGATCAACACAAGTTAGCAAATAATTGCTTCATTTATGAACATATGCACAAAATGTAGAGACTTAAAATATGTTTACCTTCACTGTTTTAGCAGTGCGAACTTTTCCAATGACAGTGAATCCACCAATCTCATTCTTTGAATCATCAGTTTTCTTATCCATGGAACCACTATCATCAACAGTTTCTCTAGCATCTCTTGCATCATCAGCCTCATCCATGTCTACATCATCATCAACAGCAATATTGCCACTATTGTCAATCATTTCATTCTCATCTTCAGCAACATCATCATCAACTGACTTCAACTTTTTATGCTTCTTGTCTTTTTTACTCTTTTTGTGTTGAACAGATTCAGTATCATCAGCAGATATTTCAACCCTAACTTTCTTCACATCACTAGCACCTTCAACATTGTCTTGATTTTCACATGTCTCACCAGTTTCTGATAATTTATGTTTTCTTTTCTTTTTCTTCTTTTTATTTTCACTGTGCAAGAGATCAGTTTCCTTTGATGACACATTTGTTTCATTTGAAATGTCTGCAGAATCTTCATATCCTGTTGTAACAGTTTCTCCTGTTTTAAGAACTTGCTCATCTGAATCCTCTATTTTACTGCTTTTTCCAAGACTTTTCTTGCGAGCTTTTGCCTGCTGTTTAAGCTGATTAAGAATACTGGCAGCCTCCTGCTTCTTAACATTCCCCTCATCATCTCCAAGGTATCTGAATACAATGAGCTATGATTTAGTATGAGTGGACAATTTTTACAAAGGAACTATAAGAATTGAACCCAATTAAATACTTCCTGAAAATATGGTTCTCACTAGACTTCTAATTATATATATGCTTTTTGGACTCCAATTTTTTCCCTGGGACTCCTGTTTCTGGCAACATTTCTTTGAAATTGTATTGAAGTACTGCAACTTTTTCCAAAAGCATGGTTTTGAACTTCAGGTTTCAAATCCTAGTGAGAAGCCTGTGAAAAGCTTTAAAAATGACTTTAATGAGTAGTGTTTTCAACATCATATTATTGTAAAAACAAATTATTTGACTGAGAGTTAGCCCCGTTAGGTTACTGAATAGTATCACTCAGTAACTCAGTGGCTGCTTCAGATCAGAAAAATACGCATCTCTTTCAAAGTTTTAATTAAGTTATGGAAGCTAGTATTATCTCTGTTTTGACTCTTTACATGTATCTGTCTTCTGTTACAGCCAAAGTGTGGTCATTTACTAAATGGTAGCGTCTATGACTATGGGTCCATAATCCTACACTCACATTCTAGGACAACGGTTATCCCGTAATGCATACTGTTTAAACTTTAATTATAGGAATGGGAGTATAAGTGACATTAAATCAACGACCACTATTGGCGTAAATAATCGCTAGAATTGCAACTAATTAACCACTTATAAATATGTTTAATCATAGATTAGAAGACAAATTTCGAGATGGGTCGCCGTGAAAAATAAAATATTGATGAATGAGACAACTGTTGGCATCTTCAATATGTTGTGCTTTGGGTACATTAATTTTATTTAAGCAACAATATGTCTATGAATATGATAATAATAACACTAAAATTAACAGAATATTTACACATACAATTAGAGCTGTCATTGATTCGGCAAAATACATATCCACGATATTGATGTATCGCATGAGAAATATCGACGATACATCAATATATCAAATATCGTTTAATACTATTATTTCAGTTGTGTGTCTATGAAAACGTGTTTTCCAAGTGCCTACAAGACAAAAGTTCAGCAAAACAATTTACCCACTTATAAATCAAAAATCACATTACCATCTACAGAAATAAAGCACGCTGAATGAAAAATGGGTAAAAGTTACCTTGATACTTCAAACAGAGCCATGGTAAAAAGTTCACAGTCGTTTAAAATGAAACTGAAATGTTCACATTTCTTTAATCATGGGCGCAGACATCTTTGATTTCGATTCACCGTAAAAAGCCAAAGTATTCCGAAACTTCGACCAATCAAATTCGGACAAATTCATTTCCGGCTTAAGTGACCATGACCATTAATGTCAACATGATAACGTGTGTGAAAGATAAACTAACAGACGTCATTCCGTTCAAACTTCGGATGGGAAAATGTTTAGGCAGGACATCAGAATATAAAATGTCTATTTTGACGTTACTCCTGATTATAGTGCTCTCCGGATTGACGTTAGCCTATTTTATGTCACATATGCCGGTGATGTTGGTTACTATTTTAGAAGGGAAACGCCAGATTACGTCATCGGAGAGTATATTATCCCAAGCAGGAACGTCTATTATGAAGAGGAGTCGACAACAATCGGTGCCAACTAATTCAGGTTATTATGACGTTTTGTGATATCAACTTTCATACCAATCAAACATGAAATATGTGTCAGTTCAAAGCATCCTCAGGTCAAATCATCATCAGGTCAATTCGTCCTCGGGTCAAATCATCCTCAGGTCAAATCATCATCAGGTCAATTCGTCCTCAGGTCAAATCATCATCAGGTCAAATCACTCTACCTTAGGTCAATTGTGTAGGCGATTATTTTCAGTTAATTAATTCGTCTTCACAGAGACGATTTATTTTTATATTTAACCTAGTTATTTTCTTCAATATATCATTAAGTTTGTGTACAGTATTTATAATTGAATTGTGTGGCCTATTTATTTTAGAAAGTTGTGTATTTGTTTCATCAAACTTGTTGAAGGAAATGTTAAAATACAACATGAGTTCAAGTAGGTGGGATTTGATAAACTTCACAATCCTTGTAGTAAGTACATGAGTCCTGGTTAGTAACCGAGGAAACAGCCATCAAGAATGATTACACTTATTTACAGTGATATTTTTTTTCAATTTTACAGCCAAATTTCATACAAAATAGCAAAAAAGCCTCCATTTTCCCCCTAAAAAAGTTGACGTTTTGCCATCCTGAAAACAGCCCTTGAGATGAAGTTGGAAAAGTAATAATACAATCAGCAAAAGCAGGAAATTAAAACATAAGTAAAATAACCATGCTCTAATTTTTCCAAATTTGGGACTTTATCGCGCATATTTTCTCAATTGAAAAGGCACAGGCAGTAAAATTATTTTCAAAAAAAACACTTGATTAGTATAATTATATTAAAAGTTTATTTAAACTATTTTTCTCTGACTGTATGTATGATTTTTTGTATCTGAATGTAAAGATACATGAAATCTATTGTGATAAAATATACCAATGAAGGCATATATAATATCTAATAATCTACTGTTTCTTTTATTCTTTTCAGACATCGAGAAAGAAGCAGTAGCAGCTATGAATGTAGCTTTAGATTTTGAAGCACAAGGAAAGCATGATAAAGCCTATAAGTTGTTTCAACATGCATTAAATCTCGATCCATCACATGCAGATATATTGACAGCTTTTGGTGAATTTTTGGAACATCATGAAAAAGACATCGCTAAAGCGGAAAAGTTATACAGTAAAGCTTTACTCCTTCAACCAGACCATTCAAAAGCTCTTCAAAACAGAAAACGTGTATTACCGATTGTTGAGGAAATTGATCAAAGAATGTATAACGCTATCGATAAGAAATTGAATTTATTGTATACAGTGCCGAATAATCATCCAGGGTTTAGACGACAGAAACGTGAAGCTTATTACCAGCATATATATCATACAAATGCTATTGAAGGGAATACTTTAACTTTGGCTCAGACTCGGTCTATAGTGGAGACTGGCATAGCGATTGGAGGAAAATCTCTTGTAGAGCAACAGGAAGTGTTAGGATTGGACTCGGCGTTAAGCTATGTGAATAATACATTGTTAGGACGAATCGGTTCTATCACAATCGAAGATCTCTTACAAATACACAAACGTGTTCTTGGATTTGTTGATCCTATAGAAGGTGGTCGATTCCGACTCACCCAAGTGTTCGTATCTGACTGGATGCCACCCCCACCAGATCAAGTACCAATATTGATGAAAGAATTTATTGAATGGTTGAATTCTGAGGAAGCTCTTGGATTGCATCCAGTAGAGTATGCCGCCATTGCTCATTATAAACTTGTAGTGATTCATCCATTTTATGACGGCAACGGAAGAACTTCGAGGTTATTAATGAATCTTATTTTAATGCAAGCGGGTTTTCCCCCAGTGACTGTTAAAGTTGAAGACAGGGCAAGATACTATGAGACGCTAAATGATGGAAATCTCGGAGACTTACGCTCCTTTATACGTTTTATTGCCGAGTGTACAGAAAGAACGTTAGATGAATTCCTTTTAGCCAGTCTTGAAAACGCAGCATCAGTTTTACCTCAGATTTCTAGTTATGTGCCAAACACTTCAAGATCTGATAGAGTTATATATGCTGAACCAGAGAACTAACTCGGTACTTGGTATTGGAAAGTATCTAGTCGTCCAACATTGTGATTCGGCCATGAAACAAATATGTCTGCTTCCTATTATATGCTGAAAAACAGTTGGGTTAACCGTTAGGAGATTTTAATATTTTGTTTATACATTTTCCACATATTCTTATAGGGGCATCGATCACTGTATCGTTTACACGGGTGATGGAAAACCATAGATCTTACTTCTTAGTACACATAGGATGAGTCTTGTGCTGATGACGTCACATAAATACTCGTACTCATTATTAATGAGTAAATGATGTCACATAACATTGAATAATAGCTTGAATGAAATTGTAAAATAATAAGAAGAAAAAAGTCCGTAAAAAGTTTTATTTAATTTCGTCCGTTATTTCTTTAAAAAAGGAATGGACGAGAGAGAATCTTCCAATGGCTTCGTGTGCGGATGAAAATACCCAGACTCGGGCAACTGTTTATGGGATCACTTGACAGAGCCTTGTTCCCGCCAAAACAGTAACCTTCGCGCCAGAAATTTCTATCCGTACCAGAAGCTAGTGAAAGATTCTTATAATATGACCTCCAGAAATTTTATCCATTAATCATATTGGTCAGGGTAAAATATTTGGTTGGGATAAAGGAAACAGACATATACTTTACTTGGCCTGTATATTTATATATCATTAGTTTAGATGTGCATAGCATAATTTATATATATCGATAAATGTTATTTATTTTTGTTGTTTTGTGGTTAAAGAACAATGCATGTTAAGTTTTAAGTACTGAGTATTTGTGATATATGTTGATGTTTTAACTGTTTGTATATTTTTATTTACATGGTGCTAATAATTGTAAAGAGATAAGAGTTGTTGACTCCCTGAAATCTTCCAATGATACTAATTACAGGCTTTCCAGCATTCCTAATTTTTCCTGTTTTTTTGGAAGTGCTCCTATTTTTTCCTATTTTTCCAAAAAAGCTCCTAGTATTCCTACTTTTTCATAAGCAGAGTGGTATGTTGGATAAGGTCAAGAAGTTTTAAACATGGTTTTGGAGATTATCTTGCTGAATACGACAAGGGGAAGTTTAGTTGACAGACTCTTTTGCTGAAAGTGTGATCTGGTGGTCTGGTATCACTGGTGCATGGTCCAGCCTTCTCAACTGATGACTGAAAATGTTGACTTATGCTTCAGTGATACCTGCAAGTGGCTGCGGAAACAAATAACCTGTCAACTTTATGCCCCTGAATTGCCTTTGCATGTGGCAACTACTCTTCAACTTTCTGAGCCATCTGCCCAAATGAGCATAATAAATCTATATAAATATGTCTCATAATTATAACTTGTATGTGTATTTTATGAATGACATTGTCAAAGTGCTATGACCACAACTTTTTGTTTGAAAGAGAAAAATATATTTATCAAATTGTTTACATGTATTGTGCTTAGTGATTTGAGTTTTAACCCTTTACAGGGGTTCACTAGGGGCTGAATCTCAAGGGTCATTTTGATAATTTTTGTTTATCAACAGTGCGTCCAATATAGTGGACAAGTGCGTTGGTAGAAAAAACGCTGCCATGAAATACCTCTATTATGAGTGAAAGGACAGTATGTCACTATGTGTCTAGTACCTGTGAAGTAAACAGTACTAAACATACTGTATGATTATAAGTATTTGTGCTATAAGATAAAGATTGAAACACTGTAACCATGCCCTTGATGACCTGTTATTTATGTTAAATTAATCTTGGATTGTTGCATTGCATTATTAAGTATAAAATGCTTTAATCAAATATATATTTACATGCAGCTGAATATAGAAATGCCATTTTATCACGCATTACTTATATACAGTCAACTCTCGTTACACCGACACTCGTAAGAACCTAAAATTTACACCACATTCGATTGGGAACAAATCTGCACATTGCTTCATAAATCATATTCATTATTACGCCATCTTTAGTACGACGTAAATCCAGGGAGCAAACGTGGTCGTTATAGGGAGTGTTGACTGTGTGTATGGGGTTTTGCTGCTGTTGTTGTTGTTTTATAAAGGACTTGAGCCTACAAATATTTTAGTTATACTCTCGTTTTATCTTCCGTTTGCTTGCGACACACATTTTATTTCATCTCATAAATGTCATGTTCTAAATGCTGTCTTCAAAATGGTATGTGCAAATGATAATAAATTATTTAAAACAATAATTACTGTGATTTATTTTGTTTCACTGTATTAAGTATAAAATCATTAGTCTGTATAACAGCATATACATATACTAGTATATTCTGTATAGTTCTGCTTGTTTTCGTTGTTTCACATTTGTTCATAATTCAAATTTACTCCATGCATAGTTCTATTTTCAAAAAATGATACATAGTTCTGTTTTCAAAAAATGGTGTTATTGAAAACATGTATTGCTGGAAATGACGTCGCTTAAAAAAGAGGTTGGAAATGGTACATCAGCGCTCAAATGTTTATGTCTTCTTGTGCTTTTGCCGTGACTGTGTGTTGTGAATGAGGCATTTCCTACTCAACTTCTATGAAATAAACTGGAGACAAAAACATGATAAAAATAATTTATTACAGAAATTCTTAAAACATTGGTAAAAAAATATCATAAAACAGCATCATTATCACAAGATATAAATACTTATACTGCAAACATACAGATAAACTGAATATTTTATCACAGACAGGTAAAATGACAATAAATTGAAAAAACAAACAATCTTTAGAACCCCATTCTACATGTATTTGAGGGACCATAACTCTACAACTTCTACATTATTTGATGTTGGAGGCTGTGGCTTGTAGCAACAATTACTGATTATTTGATTCTCCTAACATAACTTCAATGAAGATATTTTAGCCATGTGACATTTCAAATACCATAGTTACATAAAAACATGTTGATAAGATATAAAAAATGAATTACCAGCATAGGGAAAGCTAAAACACTTAATTGATTTAAAAACCACTGCAAATGTTTGGTATTATCATTGAATAAATGAGATATCATCACAATTTTGAAGTTTATTCAACGCTGTTATAATGTAATACGTATAAGAAGCAAATATTGTCACAATAGAATAATATCCATAATGATGTCGTGCAAATGATAGCAGTTTTGTCAGGGTACAGTCGGCATGCGTCAAACTGGAGCAGTTTTGTCAGGGTACAGTCAGCCTGCATCTAACTGGAACTAAGTAATATCGTAAATTCTGCAAATCTCATAAAGCAACCTCGATGTAATACCTTAAGTTATGTTTGGTGGCTGTTTCTGAGTACTGGAGTAACCCAAGAAATAATTAAACCCAAATGTTGAGAAATTGTCACATTACAGATATTCTTGAGGTTTTTTTTATCACTGAGAACATCTCATTATACAATCATAGTCCATTTAATTGCATGCGACAAAATGATGGCATTACATTAGCAAATAAATACATGTGATTATTTATGAATTAGTATAGTCAGGTTTGTTTTAGTAGCATCAAATCTTTGTGTACATATGCAAATGTATGATCAGCAAAATATTGGTTATAAATGTGAATAGAACCTCTCCAAAATTCAAACCAGAGTTAGAAAGTGTCACGGTATTTATGTTGAAGGCACTAGTTGAAACAATATTACCATGGAAACCAAGTTTCTATTCTTCATCCGGCATTGGTGGATATGTATCGGCTTCCTTTGGCCAAGGTCCAAGAGGTGCACCACGCTGAAATGTGGACAATTATTCAAAATATATACATTACTGGAAGTGGAATGGTAAGAACACATTCTTATTTCTTGAGCTGTCTATTGCAGCAAGAGTCTCATACAAACTTTGGCTTTGAACAAATCTAGAACTAAACGAAAAACAAGCTGATTTGCTTCCTTGTTCATGTGCATATAGACTAGTTTCTCGTTCATCCCTCCAAGTGTTCTAACAGTAAACTGTAACTTCAGAAATTTAACAAAATGTATCAATATTTATGGTTTGGTGTAAAGCTATGAAACAGCTTCTATAGATTTAGGCCGAATGCTCAATATAAGCAAGGACCATACATGTTCCATGTACACATCTACGGGCCTGTCCTAAATTGATCAAACAGATGCCCAGAACATGGAACTATCCATTAAATGGGTGATATTCATGCTGGATATTAAAGGAAAAGAATACTTCAATACATGAGCTCAATAGTTTTAGTTTTATTTGGCCCTGCCAACCCATTTTTTTCAAAAAAAAATCCGTAAAACCCGTGATGGCCTAAAATGAGAGCAAACACAATTTGATATAAAAATTATCTGTGGACATTTTTTGCACAAGGGTCTACCTCAGGGATTGGAGTAGCAAGCATTAAGTAAGACCAAGCACAATTGTACCCTTACCTTGCCAAATACATCCACGGTTCTTGCATTGTACAACATCTGTCGTATTTCCTTTGTGTCCCGTCTATCAGCATAGTCGGCGGCAACTACACCATCCTATAATATATGTTACCAAATTTGAAACGTGACAATGGCAAGGAAAACATGAATACACCAAACTCTTCACATTTTTCAGTGAACCATATCTGCAACTTTACAAGAAGGTCCAGAGAGGCGCTTCCAACACTGCACGTTTTCCATATTATTGTATTAGAAACTAATATGCGACTATTCAGGTTAACTCATTCGCCAAAAATGACACAAATAATCCAGGAAAGCCTTTTATATCAAGACTCCTGTCATTCCACAATTGGGATTTAAAGGGGCACTTGATGTTTTTTATAGGAAAAAAACTATTTGTATAGTTATAACTCAATTTGTATAATGCAGGGAATAAAAAGCGTTTTTCAAATATAAGGTAAATGAGGTTCTATCTATTGTACTTTTTTCACGAATTCAAAATAAATGGCCTGCGAACGCTTTTACCCCCATTCCGTTTAATTTTTAGCCTCTTATTTTTTTATTCTGATGACGAATTGTAGCGCAGGAGCGTATTGTGTGTAACAGCAGCTACGCCACTGGGTATGCTGAACCCCAGAATATTTTGTTTATTATTGGCTTTTGTTGAAAGCCTCGGCATGCATCTACGTACAATAAATCTTAATATAAATAATCAGAATACTGCATTAATTCATGGACTACATGTATAGGCCTGCACCACCACGGGAGATTGGCATGAGTTCTCTCCCCTACTACATGTATATTCTTCAGGAGCATGAGTTCTCTCCCCTACTACATGTATATTCTTCAGAAGTATATGTATATTAAGCACATTATAGAAGGAATATAGAATGGAAGAGAACTCATGACAATCTCCTATTTATATAACTTTCTAAAAACAGAAAAATTGTTAATGTTTACCTTGTCCATTCTACTGTCTATCTCCGATCCCTCGTTGCCAACAATCAGACTGACAAATTGTTCACCTTGTTTCCATGGTAACGCATAAGCATAATGTAATGGATATCTGTTACACTGTAAATAAAACAATAGTACAGTAAAACCTCACTTAAAGGCCACCTCAAGAACATCAATAAAAATGCAATATTGAAGACAACACTATGTATTTGTTGAACAAAGGAGGTTGTCATATCTTCAAATTAAAAACAAGCTTCCAGTAAGCTATGTTTCTTACAAGAAAATCATTTTATGTGAAAATACCCATTTGATTGTGACAAAATTGAGCGTATGTGATGCACAAATAAGAAGAAATATTGTGTAAAGATATTTTCTTGTCTTTCTATGTAAAGCCACCTCATTTCTAGAAAACCACCATTGTACATTTGTAAATGTATTGAGCATAATTATATCAGTCTATCTAGTGCTATTTCTAAACTTTTACATGTATAAAATATACGGGTAAGCCCACTTACGTTATCTCCAATTTTTCTGAGAGCCGGTCTATGAATAATCAATTCTTCAGCAGCTTTGAATTTATTAAAAACTATGGCTCGAGTCAGAGCAGTATATCCATTCTGAAAGTATAAATAAGCAACATCACACTAATGAGCATACTTAAAGAAAACTTTATCCTTGAAATATATTGAAATATTCATATACATGTATAAGACTAATTCGATACAAAATCATAAGGGGTTATACCTAAAGAGGTTGAAGTGCGTATGTGATATGAGCAGCATAGCTGTTAAACATGCAGTGATGGTTTGTGAGGGCAGGGGTCTCCCCTCCCAATGAAAAGGGTATGGGGTCTTCCCCCAAGATAATTTTGGAGTGAAATGATCTGATGTCATGAATCGATGTAAATATGGCACTTTGTTTGTCACATTGATATATTTTGATGAAATTAGTCCATACCACCTGCAGTCTTCAGATTTTAAATACATACATTTTGTATTTTGAAATTTTACTTTTAAAATTTGAAAGCACGACTGTTTTCGTAATTGAACAATTGTAATTATAGCACTCTTACGATAGCTGTCCAACTTCATATGGGAGTGTAACATAATGCTACTTTTGACACAAAGAAGCTTTAAGCAACCTAGACCTGTCCAACAGCCTAAAACAAAATAATAAGTATATATTGGCAAAAAACATTTTTAAACAGTTTCCATAGTTACCTTATCCTGATAGCAAGCATCATTTAATTCATGTATTGTCTTCAGGTCACCCTTAGCGGCAGCGGCAAACAATTGTACAGCTTGATTCTGTGGAACAAATAGATAACCTCCATCAATACCCCCTGTAGCATCTTCATATGTACATACGGCAATATAATCATAGCAAAACCTCAATATTATGACCACCCTTGGGACCCTTGAAAACTGGTCTTAATATTGAGGTGGTCTTAATATTGAGGTTGAATAATGAGCAAATTGGAAATTGTGCTTTTAATTTCGAGATCTTAAAGTGAGGTTATAATTTATAATGTATTCAAATTTTACCGAACAATCGAGACTTTCGTCAGACAAAGTGCAGTCGGACATTGTTTATTCGACAAACTATCGGAATACTAGGTATTATCCGACATAAATATCAGGTCCCGATGTATTTTCTTACGCACATTGAACTGAAATGAGCTATTCAAAACCATGTATTATTTGAACTAAAATTTCGGACCCGATGAATTCGAATGAACGAGGTCCAACTGTATTATCATCTCAACCATTCAGCTACACTTGGAAACATTTAGCCCCTGGAATGAGGTAACACTGGACTTATCTTAGTGACAGACAAACACTTGTATCATGAACATCATTACCTGTGTTTGATTTGAATCTATCCATTTACTGACGTGGTGCTCCTCTGCAACTTTGGTCAATCTCTGTTCCAGCGAATCTCCAGTCTGTGAAATACATGATATGTAAGTTAATGGTAATTAAACAGCATCTCCATTGGTATTGTTTGTTCAAACTTATGTTATTTAAAAAATATGAACCAATGTAATTTCTGGTTTATGTTTGAACTAAGAACTAACGCAGGGGATAAATTCAATGTGATGAAGATAATTTTTTACTGTTAAAATATAAATAGTCTGGGCATCCCTTTGAACCAGAAATTGTGTCTGGTCCCGAGCTCATCCGGTTTAAAGGGGTTTCGGTGTACATCTAGAAAGAGACATGGATATATTGTGTATCAGATACGTATGTGGGCACTGAAATGATTAAAAGAAATTTAAAAAAAAACGCATACTTCTTGCCTAGAATATACTTAGAGAATTCATCAATTGGTTGATTCATGATAATAAATGGCTGATAGGGAAACAATTTTTTGATGATTTTATGGTAAATATTTTTAACTACAAAGTAGTGTAGAAGATAGAAGATAGGAGAGAATAATAAATCTGGTTAAAGCAAGTTGAAGAATGAGAAATCTATGACTGTATTCATAGACAGACCAGGGCTCTAGAAATCCACTAGCCCAGCTTCCTGGACAAGTCTAATTGAGTTGAATTGAAGTAAGTCCAGGACAAGTCTGTTTTTAAAGCTAATTGGCTATTCTAAATATCGAACGAAAATCAAGCATTACCGATGCTTTGAAATTGGTGACAATTCAAACTGTCAACGAATATTCTCAGACAACTAAGCATCTCATATCGGACAAGTCAAATTTAACAAGTTCACTTGTCCTGAGTGTATTTTAAAAAAAATTCTAGAACCCTGCAGACTGGTACAAATGCAATTTGTTAATTCATCATGAAAGATACGATTCATGTCCTGTTATGCAAATATAGTAAAACCTTGATAATAAGACCACCCTTAGGACCCTTGAGAACTGGTCTTCTTATTAAGATGGTCTTAATATTGAGGTAAAAGCAGTGAAAATGGACTTGAAAATTCTGTTCTTAATATTGAGGTGGACTTATTATTGAGGTGGTCTTTAAGTGAGGTTTTACTGTATTTGTTTTAAGACAGTGATCATAGATTCTAAGCATCCAACTACATAAGTAAAGTTTCTGCAATATTAGGGTTACTGGTGAAATAGTAGCTTTAATGTACGTTGAAAGCATATTTCAGATTCATACAAGTCAACGAAATTGGAGTTTTAATGTACGTAGAAAGCATATTTCAGATTCATACAAGGCAACGAAATTAGAGTTTTAATGTACGCAGAAAGCATATTTCAGATTCATACAAGTCAACGAAATTAGAGTTTTAATGTACGCAGAAAGCATATTTCAGATTCATACAAGTCAACGAAATTGGAGTTTTAATGTACGCAGAAAGCATATTTCAGATTCATACAAGTCAACGAAATTGGAGTTTAATGTACGTAGAAAGCATATTTCAGATTCATACAAGTCAACGAAATTGGAGTTTTAATGTACGTAGAAAGCATATTTCAGATTCATACAAGTCAACGAAATTGGAGTTTTAATGTACGCAGAAAGCATATTTCAGATTCATACAAGTCAACGAAATTGGAGTTTTAATGTACGCAGAAAGCATATTTCAGATTCATACAAGTCAACGAAATTGGAGTTTTAATGTACGCAGAAAGCATATTTCAGATTCATACAAGTCAACGAAATTGGAGTTTTAATGTACGCAGAAAGCATATTTCAGATTCATACAAGTCAACGAAATTGGAGTTTAATGTACGTAGAAAGCATATTTCAGATTCATACAAGTCAACGAAATTGGAGTTTAATGTACGCAGAAAGCATATTTCAGGTTCATACAAGTCAACGAAATTAGTGTTTTAATGTACGTAGAAAGCATATTTCAGATTCATACAAGTCAACGAAATTAGAGTTTTAATGTACGTAGAAAGCATATTTCAGATTCATACATGAACGAAATTGGAGCTTTAATGTACGTAGAAAGCATATTTCAGATTCATACATGAACGAAATTGGAGCTTTAATGTACGTAGAAAGCATATTTCAGATTCATACATGAACGAAATTAGAGTTTTAATGTACGTAGAAAGCATATTTCAGGTTCATACAAGTCAACGACATTGAAAGCAGTTTTAAAGTAGGGCATCAGCTCAAAGCTTTCATGGTTTTCACTAATTGGGTCTTGCATGATAGTGTTAAAATTGTTTAAAATAATATATTTTAAGGCTCCCATATCTAATCTGACTGTACAAGAGCTGATGTAACGAATGCTGAATTTATTATAATATTGTTTGAAACACACTCGAGCCAGAATCCTTTCAATATTCTCATATGTTAACTTTACAAGCAGACAAGGAGGGGAGTTACCTGATTAGTAGTCAGCAAAGACAACCAATCACTTGCAGAGCCCCCCCCCCCACCACCATCCCGACCTTATTGCTACATCAAAATAACTGTTTCCAAGAATACTTTTGAGACTTTCGAGAATTTTGCTACATATACTCATTAATTGGACAAAAAGCAATTATATTCATAATATTTTCAGCTTCAGATAGGTCTAAAACTCTATTTAAAACAAACTGACCATTATATATTGTTAAATATCTCATACAAAAGTCTTAGAAAACATTTGGCAATGCATGGGTTTACAAAATGCACAGGGAAGCCCCTGAGAACACAGGAGATTGTCATGAGTTATTTCCCTTTGTCCAATAAAGAGTTCTCTCCCTTAGCCTCTACTATAGAATATTATAGAATAAACATACTCTATAGAAGGGGCAAAGGGAGAGAACTCTAGATGGGATAAAGGGAAAGAACTCATGTGCCTGAGAACTACAGTACAATATGTATTATACTAAAAGTTGTACGAAATTTATTTACGAGATATTTAACAACATTTTCACAAACGAATGCAGCAGAGACTTAAGTAAAATGTTAATAAGAAACAGAACGGAGAGAACTGAAACAAAATACAAACCAATACAATTTCCTACAAATAAAATACAAAGATACAACATGATTGTTTTTATCAAAATTATAAGATACAAACGAAAAGTGAAGTTGTACTCAGTCAAAATTGTGAGGAGAGCAATTATAAACATCTACATATATGATAAGATGAAATTGCTGTTATATGCATAACGTTTTAAACTCTACAGATTGACAGCAACCAATTTTGGTTGCAGTTCCAAGTAATCTAAAAAATCGTTGTCATAGAAACAAGGTAATGCCCTGTACAATGACCCAGGTTTTTCAAGCAATATTAATTTTACAAGCGAGAGGAAAATATTATTCTAATGTTAGTAACTTTGAATATCAACAAATGTCCACACAGTTATTGTGTTAATTCAATGTTATTGGTCAATATTTGTAATGGTTTACCTCCGAATCATTTTTTTCCTGTAATATAACCCTCAGATTGAGTTTTTTTGAAACACAAACAATAATTGAACAACTACAAATTGTGTGTATGAAACTTAAGCTCAGGACACACTCACCAGCATCTTGACTGTATGTTTAAAATTAACAAAATGTGGTATTCAAGAATATAATAGACAGAAGAGCATTAGATATTGTGGTAGAGAAAATAAAGCTTAAATGAAAGAGGTAAATAAACAAACTAAAAAACTGTCAAAATTCATCAGGTCCGAATTTAATTTGAATAATACGAGGTTTCAGTTCTACATGCCTACAAGAAGATACATCGGGACCTGATATTTATTTCAGATTATACCAAGTTTTCAGATAGAAGGTTGTCAAATAAACGAGGTCTGACTGTATATACGTACCTCGTCTACAATGTCGAGTAACTCTGGAGGATAGAAGGCAACTGGAAACAATCTCAGTACAATGGGAGGAAGATCCTTCGTGATATACTGCAATAAATCATGAGTACTTTGTAATATAGTCAGCAAAGTATGTTTACAACTTATATTAATCAGTCTAGACGACTGCTTCTTGGGTTATTAACCAGTACCACAGGAGATTGTCATGAGTTCTCTCCCTTAATCACATTTAGAGTTCTCTCCCTTTGTCCCTTCTGTAGTTTATATAAAGGGAGAGAACTCTAGATGGGATAAAGGGAGAGAACTCGTGACAATCTCTTGTGACCAGTACTTGCATCTATTTAAGGTATCATGAAGTTGTCAGTTTGACCTTGCCCCAGGCAGGATTTGAACTCGCTACCTTGGGACCAGGAATCATGTGCTAAACCACTAAGCATCTTTTATACACAAACAGGGGAGTGTGAAGGCAGAGTATATGGTATTGGCAACTCAACTAGGAGGCTGTGTGTATAAACCTCACCCAAGTTACAATCATGCCTCAGTCTAAGATACCATTATCATTCCAGGAACTTGAGATATTTCTACTGTAACGGAACGCAGGACTGGTACTTCACTGCAAAGGAGATTGTCACGAGTTCTCTCCATTTACCCCTTTTAGAGTTCTCTCCCTTTATCTATACATATACAGAAAGAATAAAGAGAGAGAACTCTAGAAAGGATAAAGGGAGAGAATTCTTGACAATCTCCTGAGCTTCACTGTAAGACATTTCGTTGAATGTGTTTTATTTTTCTGCCATTCCATTTTCTACACAAACACATCACTTACCCTGTCAATCATTTTGACAACGTTATCACGACCTCTCTTGTGTGCTAATTCTCTTGCTGTGAGTCCATCTTCATTTCTGTCCAGTAAAGAGTAACCTCCCCTGACGTTGATCAACCAGTGTATAGTACGTGTGTCTACTCCCATCTCGATGGCCCGTAATAATGGAGTATTTCCATTCTGAAACAAAATTCCAAAATATAGTCGGACCTCGTTCATTCGAATTTATTGGGTCCAAAATTTTATTTTTAATAATAAATGGTTTCGAATAACCCATTTCAATTCAACGTATTTAAGAAGATACATTTGGATGAGATATTTTTTCCGGTGATACAAAGTATTCGGATCAGTTGCTGAATAAAAATACAATGAAAGTGACACTGAACCAACAATATAGAACATCGTCAAGATCTTATATAGTCCAGCCTCAAAAGTTGATAATGAGTAAGCCATGTGACTATCCTGGAGCAGGGCACGGCAAAAATGCTTGTCTTCTGCTTGTAATTTTTTCATATGGAATATATTTTCTATAAACTTACGCCCACAAATTCTAAAACTGATGGAAGCAATTTCCATTGTGGTCAATGTTACTCAGGAACCAAACATATGTGAGCAATTTAAATAACGTCAAGCTGCTAAACTAAATTGTTATCACCTTAGACAGATTTATTTCAACATAAAATGTACAATTTACATAGCGATATAAAATTAAGACATACATCAGTAAAAACAATATGTATGACTTAATAAAGCCATATCAATCAACATTATATGTTAAGGATAACACAAAAAAGACTTTAGGTAAAAACCTTTATTTCCATTATATAATTTTGACTTAACAGTCATCCAAGTCCAGTCCTTTTTTATGGCAAATTTGGGGCCGATATTGGGCCCCATTCCCCAAAGAAAAAGTATATATTTTCCCATACTAAGAAAGAAAATTCCCCTTCAGTAAAATTATTTACAATTTTAGCCTTATAAATATCCAAATTTTGTGATTCATGATGCAAATTTCCCCTATCAAAATGACCCGCCATACTTCCGCAAAACTGAATAAATGGCTGAAGTTCATAATTTCATAGTCAATAACAACATGTCTGACTTATTTTATAATCTACATACCACATCTTTCTCCTCATGCTCACTGCTATCAACAAGTACAGTTTGCAACAGTTTCACTATATTTATGTCTAAATCTCTCCGTAATGCTCTCTGATATAATGGTACTGTTACATTCGTCTGAAATGAAGTCAATATCACATAAACAGAAAAATATATTCCAGTGTATCATAAGTTTAATCAAGTTTCAACAACTTACAACCGTCTCCTGTGGCTGAGTGGTTAAGGCATCTGCCTTGGGAGCGGGAGGTCGAAGTGTCGAATCCCAAAAGGGTTCTGTTATAGCTGGTAAGTGAGCAGCCAGCTAGTTAAATAATGGTTTCCATATGCCTACCTGCCTGGTGCCTGGCATTACAGGATAGGAATCAGGAAGTAAATGTGCTAAGAAAGTATGTGTCTCATAAGTCAGAAATGGCTGGCCCTATACATAGGGGTGACACTGTAATAAATATAATTTTTAGTTTAGTACTGTAATGGCTAAAAGACTGAAAAAAAAATTTCATTGATGAACCTGAAAAAATAAATTGAGTTGTGGCATTTCTTATGAGGTTCTAACTGCAAACAAACATTTTTTTATAGTTCTCTCCCCTAATCCCTTCTATAGTATATGTATATATAGTAAAAACATCAGACTCCTAGTACAATATATACATATACTATAGAAGGGATAAAAAGACAGAACTCTAGATGGAATAAAGGGAGAGAACTTGTGACAATCTACAGATGTCAAATGACAAACTAAAACGTGAATTTAAATGAGAATACATGTACATCAAAGACACTAACCTGTTCATTTTCTCTCACTCTAACTTGAGCAACATTTGCACCTTCAGCGACCAGTAATTCCACCAGTTCGTAGTTATTTGCTTCTATTGCATAACTTAATAATGTTTTACCAATACGATCCTGGAAATAGACAGGTGACAAAAGTGTGACAGAATTATATAATATACTGCAACAAATCTAAGCAAAAACTGCTATATGTCAAGTAAATAACTTTATATCAGGTTGTTATGAGTTCTCTCCCTTTATCTCTTCTATAGTAATGTATAATACAGAAGGGATAGAGGGGGATAACTCATGACAATCTCCTGTGTTTAGAACCTTCCCTGCGTTCAGTAAAGATGTTTGCTGAAAGTCATCCAAAGTCATTTGTCCTCCACCCCTGAACTCTGATTTGAGTGGAGAAGTTGTAAGTTGTTTGCATAGGAGCAGGGTAGTACCTGTTGGTAAACCAGGAGCGATGGTTCAGTCAACTGACTGTCATACATATAACAGAAATATTGTTGAGAAATGGCGTAAAAAACCAAAAACAATTATTTACGTCACGTCTTTGATAATTTAACAGTGATTTTGAATATACCTTATTTATACAACTTACCCTAAATCTAACATTGACGGACAATCCTTTGTAATCTCTTATCACTTGCTTAGCTAACGCTACATCTTCACACAACACCGCATGAATTAATTCCTGTAAAACAAAGATATATACATGTAAACCCATACAAATATTTTACCTCTTTACCAGGTATCAAACTGTATTTTTCGTGAATTTAAAAAAAAACGAGCAAGCGCATTAGCAAAAATAAAACACTTGCTAGTAACACTTGATTTACAGAAGTTGATGGTAGTATGTGTCTGCAAGAAGTTAACAGAAGTAGTAACGATGAAGAAATTGTTTTGGATTTGGTCAAACAAGAAGGATGCCTTCCTGTAGCAGTCACAAGTAATATATTAACAGTAATATTTGTAAGTGGTTGGATGCACATGAGTATATAATGAGTTATTTCCCTTTATCCCTTTCAGAGTTCTCTCCCTTTATTCCATATAGAGTTATCTCCCTTTATCCATTCTATAATATATGTATATTTCTTACTATATACTATAGACAGGAGTAAGGGAGAGAACATATACTAAAGATGGGATAAAGGGAGAGAACTCTAGAAGGGATAAAGGGAAAGAACTCATGACAATCTCCTGTGATACGAAGTGATGGATAAGAGTAACAGAGCTAACCAATACACCATTTGACAATACAGTAACACCTCGATAATAAGACCACCCTTGGGACCCTTGAAAACTGGTCTTAATATTGAGGTTGAATAAAGAGCAAAGCAGTGAAAATGGACTTGAAAATTGTATTGTGGTGGTCTTATTATTGATGTGGTCTTTAAGTGAGGTTTTACTGTACTTGTAAGTTGTAGAACATGAGAAAAGGAACATTATGTTGTCATAGTAACATATCTTACACTTGTTGGCCTATAATCAGACAGAAGTCTGAGGGATTTTTTTGCCATGTCTGTTTCTTTTTTGATATCATTTTTCATGGATGGTTTAACTTCTCCCATTGCCATTGACTCTGACTTCTCCATTGTCCATTCCAGCAAACTTTTGTCACCCTGAAACATGATTCTATATTTTGTAAACAGTCAAACCTAAACCATCAAAATTCAACCACTAGGACCAAACACATTGTCCAAGATTACCACAGTTGCTGTACACAGGGATGTGAATACATCTTGGCAAAAAAAAGAGGAAAATTTCAGCATCAGAGAATAACACCTACATCCTTGAATAAAATTACCATTTTTGTATCTGACCTGAAATTTGAATAAATTTATTTCACCATTTTTTCTCCAAAAACAGAGAAAATGGGTCGAAAAGAGGACGAATCACACCTCTGTGTACAGTTCACCTGTCGTAAGAGACCATCGCTTCCACATCTCCAAGCAGCTTCAATAAAAAATACTTAAATTTTATCTGCTTGAAAAATTGTTCAAATAATTTATGTTCGGAGTAAGATTTAGTCACATAATTGTTTTTTAATGTTTTACTTTTGATAATACAACTACAATAGAGGCTTATATAACACAAATATGAAAGTAGAAAATAGTGCATTTAAAAACCATGGCAGATATTTGAACACCTTCCTTAGTTATATATGTACATTGCAGCTGGCATATATGTGAACACCTACCTTAACTTTTGTGTGAACATCACACCAGGCAGATATATGAACACCTACCTTAACTTTTGTGTGAACATCACACCAGGCACATATATGAACACCTACCTTAACTTTTGTGTGAACATTACACCAACTCCTCTTGTACAGACGACTCAACATGTTGAAGCGAGAGCTACGTATAGCATTTGTCACTGCACTAATCATTCCAGGCTAAAACAGACACACAATGGCAATATCAAAACTTGCATGCAAACAGGCTTTGAAGCTAAAACAACCCCTGCTCAATAAGCTCAGTCAGTAGAGAACTTGGCTGACAATGTGGAGGTTGTAGGTTTGATCCTCGGATCAGAGGTGTGTGCTCTCTGCACACTTTGACTGAAGAAAATATATCTTAAGTAATTTGTTCTCAAACTCTGAGTCATGAGAGAAGCGTGCTGGCAGAGGAAAAAGCAAGTACATGTACTGGAAAATAACCCGAGAAACGCTGATTAGGTAAACTGACTGCTAAACCTAACTGAAGTCCTGTTGCTTGCAAAATAGCAACACAACCAACATGGAAGCTAAAGCACCTGTGAAGCCAGATCGGTATAGAAGCTGGTCCATGGACTCAACATGAAAGAACACAAAACAGTTCAGAAATTATAAAAAAAAATCAAATAAAAAATGCAATTCCCAAAGTTACATCATGTTATATGAGTGCTTATTACCATACATTAACTTATCAATTTTGCACCTCAGTGAAACAAGTCAGTTTTGGAAACCTCAGGTTGAATGCACCAATGCTGTATAAGCTCCAGAAAGCAGAATTCAACAGCGCATACATGCGGATGAAAAATGACACTTGCAAAATGACAATCAATCAATCAATCAATCATCAATCAATTCAAAGGCTACAGATTATAGCATTCACTACTTTATAGCACCAAACTTGTACCTTACAGACACAACGCACATTACACCAACGGTTTATAAATCTTAACAGTGAACGTGATTCTGTCACAGCACGAACCAAACCAGGCTAGGGAATTAATAAGTACATCCTTCAAATATAATTTATGGTGTTACATATCTAGTTAACGTGATACTTAACTAGAAAATTATTTGGTTAACTAGATATTTATCGCATTGACCACTAAACACTTATCTGTAATATATTGTCCATTCTGAAATTAAGTGGATAAGTGGTGGCAGTTGTGGGCACTATCAGACAAATTTTCGCGTTAAGATATTTATGTGGTATGAAAATTTACCACGATTTTTATCTAGTTAACCACATAATTTTCTAGTTAATTAAGTAGTTGACGGGTGGCAGAAATATGCCACCATAGAATACCACTCTGTTTCCATTCAAATATATTTATAATGTCAAACAAAGCTTGTAAATCCATTTAAACTATTATATCACCTCACAAGGTGTGAGCACATTAAGTATGTACAAGTTTCTATTCTCAAATTGCTCATACTTTATCACGTCTACTTTGAATGTTTGTAGTTGCCTCGTGTATAAAATTAATATCAATTTGATGTGCATAAGAAGATACATTGGGACCTGATTTTGGATGATACAGGATATTCGAAAAGAAGGATGTCGAATAAACAAGGTCCACCTGTATTTGCAAAGTGTATCAAAGTTTACCTCAAATGTTTTCAGGAATTCCTTGATAGCTCCCTCAGCCATATCTACTGGTGTTTGTCCCATCTGCAAGCAAAAATAGTGTGTGAAAATAATCTGAACTAACTATAACTCGAGATGTGTTTTATTATCATAATAGCGGTATATACAGTACCAGTACTTCTTCCGGCGATCATATATTACTGTATATTTTTAGATACTGATATTATCAGAAGGCATATTAAAGTAGCATCCGCTAGTGATTTTTTTGTTAAATAACAACATTATATAGCAGGTTAACAATCAATTACTAAATCAAATCATGAATTGTCATATAAAAAAGTCTGAGAAAATGAAGTTCAATTATAAATCCATAATTAGAATTTCTAACATCACTTCAAACTTTTCAAAGTTCATAAAGATAATATTTTATGACTGCCATTCTTTTTTTTATTCTTTTTAGTTATTAATAATTGAAAAGGAAAATGTCAGTGACTCGGGGCAATTACTGTGTAAAACGTTTTGGACATGATGTGGAGAAGATTATCAATAAATATTTACAAACTACTAGTAGTGGGTTTGCTCTTTTGACTAGTATTTATATAGGATGGAAATACTGATGTATAAAACAGATGTTATCGTAAAACATCCAATCAACTCAGTATTGAGAACTTCTATATCACAGGTGATTGTCACCAGCTCTCTTCATACAGAACTATATATACATATAATAAGGGATAAAGGGAGAGAACTCTAGAAGGGGTAAAGGGAGAGAACTCTAGAGGGGATAAAGGGAGAGAACTCTCGAAGGGGTAAAGTGAGAGAACTCTAGAGGGGATAAAGGGAGAGAACTCATTACAATCTCCTGTGGTCTATGTAGTATGTACCTCGTTTCTCAATGTCAGATCTGCACTACACTGTACCAATGCTTCAACAATATCAGCACGACTTTTCTTTACTGCTAAATGTAACGCTGTATCACCATGCTGCAATATATTGTATTAGAAATTAATACGCGACTATTCGGGTTAACTCATTCACCCAAAATGACACAAATAATCAAGAAAAGCAGTTTATATCAAGACACCATTCCACAATTGATATATCACTGACAAATCAGTCATTATACTCATCAAATGTATAATAAAATCAGAGGACTTTACATGTTCTACTAGTATTTTCTTGAGAGGATGAATGTGGCGGTACTTCGAGTACACCATCCGGTTGACGATGTTATCCATGAGAGGCACAAGCGCCTAAAAAACATGACACCAAACATTTGAACAACATTATATGAAACACAAGCACTTACCATATCTTGTATGTTAACAGGCACACCACGATTAGCATAGATGTAAGTATATACTCTTGGTTTGTCAACGCACAGATGTAATAATGTTCCACCACACTGAAAACAGATCACAAAATTAGTTTATACAGAAACAACAATGCCCGCCTGTATTGACGTCATATATGCTGTAGTTATACTATTCCCGGTTCTGCATTCCTACACATTAACTATATATAAATATATTGAAATTCCAAAGTATTGAAATTAAATTTTTTTTATACAAAATACTTTATATCTTAGTGAATCACTAAGTTCACAAAATGGCGTTGCCAGGTTGAAATGTCTGCAAAACGCCTAGATGGCTATCATTATGTTTAATTGTCACATATGTAAAATTATTTGTAGAAATGAATAAGGAAAGTTATGTTGGCTGCAGTTTTCGTGACTTTCTTGATTTCGTGCAATTTTCAAATGTTTCCATGTCGAGAACTTTATCCCTTATGCAGTACACAACATGCGCGGATCCGGAGATTTTAGCAAAATAGGGTTGTCCATAATTAATCCAAGATCAAAGGGGGTCCCAAATTCAAGGGTCTCAGGTTTCATCCAAAACTAGCATATTGCATTTCAAGAAAGTGCATAGCAAATTGCAAAATTCAAGAGAATCCGAATATGACTTAGATCCAGAAATATGAGATCTTCTTACCCTAGTGGAGAATTTAACACCCTTATTCTCAAATTCTTCATGTGCTTTGTCTGCGTGTGTTTTCTCTTTCTTGTCGGGAATAAATCTGCTTTGTTCAACCTGAAATGAACATTACCTTTTCGCTAAGCATGTGTTTAATAATGTATATTATAAAACAAACTGTTTGGTCATTAATGTTTCAAAGAAAGTCATACATATACATGTAAACGATTATTCAAATTGGAAAATATTTTTAAGTTCACAACGAATACTAAAATGTAGGTGAGGTTGAAGCCCTATAAATACGAGTCTTCATAGCTGATTTCACATTGTCCGGTTATGTTACAAGGAAAGTGAAACTAAAATTTAAATTAACAACATAATGAATTAATGTTTATGGTTAAATGGGGATGTACACTTCTAATATATTGGACTAAGTGAGTTTGCTAAATCACGTAGCAATGATTTTTTTTGAAAATAATTTTACTGCCAGTGCCTTTTTAATTGGGAAAATAGGCACGATAAATCCTAAATTTGGGAAAATAAGGTAATCAGGATGTTTTGCTTATAAAAATAACTTCTTAGCTGTGACTGGTGTTTGTTTTATATATATGAGGTGATGTAAGAGCAAAGATTCTTTTATAAAAGGTTAAATACACAAAAACCTGACTTAATAAAAGAAATTCCGACAGAGGGGGAAAAATGAAAAAAGAATTGGGATAAACTGATGATTTTTGGGGAATCAGCCTTTATTCAGCAGTAAATTTAACCCAAAAAATCACTGCATGGGGAAAGTTAAATGCAGGGGCGGATCCAGGATTTGGTCTTAGGGGGGGGGGGGGGGGGGGTGGGCGTAGCTTTTTGGGGTTTTGCTCAAGGCATATAAAACGGCAATGACTGTTTATAAACATCATCATGATAGAATATAATGCTACAACAAATCAGAATCGCTTATTTGAAAATCTTATAATTAAGGATATCTGTGGATATCTGTATATTTCCGTATTCATACTCAGACATACATGTAAGTTTGGGGAATTTTAGGCGGGCGCGCGCTGGGTGCCCCCCCCCCCCCCTGAACCGCTAGTGAAATGAACACTATAAATACCTTATCAAAAACAGGTTTTTGCTGTCTAGCTGGAGGTCTGTGAGGTAGGAACTTCTCTATATTTGATTCAGACAAACCTTCACCAGGCTTGTACCTCCCCTGTTTTATGACATCTATACGTAGTTTCAATCTTTCCATGCCCTTCCTCTCAGCGTTCTTACAGCAGTCATATTGCTGGGGACATTTGTCGGGTCCGTGATCTTTTCCACACCATTCATCACACACCGCTTTCTCATCCTGTATGCAATACAACTATCATGTTAATAAATTTCTTTTGGTATCTGTGCTAATTCCAATGTCTAGCCTATGTAACCGGCGGGAATCAAAGGGCTGTGAGGCGCCGTACTTATTCGGGACAGCCGTACTAACATGGCTTTGTTATTTGCATATCAGTGTTGTGTAAACCAATCAAATCTTACATTAACCACTAAACCAACTTCTCGTTAACCGAACAACGTGTGTAACCTTGACGCGGATTGGTTAACCTATCGATACTTATAAGGGGGTATGTTACCTTACCAAAATTCACTGATTTTCGGTGAATTTACCGTAATACATTTTGGATCTGGAGTGACCAGCAATCGTATCATCTTGGCAATTTTTTAACTTGCAAAACAAATCTTAACCTTCAAATTTGTTCGAGATATTTCTAGTTTACTATTGTATGAATATAGATACAAACTCCTGTGTAGATATTTCCGGACAACTGGTATCAAATACATTATACTGTATCGAAGGGAGCTCCGTGATTTAATCCGTTGAAAAGTATGATAATCATTTGACAAGAACATTTACCGAAACAATTGTTTTAAGTATGAAAATAAAGCTTTATGATTGAAATGATTTTCTTACCCAGTAAACATGATCCAACGGGAATGCTTTCTCTGCAAGATAGAGGGCGATTTTCTCTTTCCGGTTTTCTATAGCAAAATTTATCGTATCAGTCTGCTGGTCCAATGTCATGAACTAAAATATAGAATGATCTTCTAGTTATATCCATAGTAGAACTTTCAAGATAAATATTATTAATACAAAGACTCCATGGTCGATCCAGGATTTGGGCTCGGTGCGTAACTTTTTGGTCATGCTTTGGTTTTGCTCAAGCCATATAAAACGGCAATGTTTACTCAATGTTTACTGAGTGTGTACGACAATGTGTTTTATTCTTTGTTTATAAACATCACCATTATACGATATATACATAATACATGTATAATGCTACAATAAAAAGACGTGGAGGACAAACGACATTGAATGTATTATCTTCAGTGATATTGTCACAGAGAACATACGCCTGTGCTTCGAACCAAAGACGACCAGAGTGACAGTCGAGTGCTGGCTGAGCTGACCGGGTGGCCTTCACCAAGACATAGTGTTGATAGAATGTCTTACCTCATTATCGATGGTCCTGATATCATTCTGATTGGAGATAGGTTCAAGTAAACTTTTTACATCACTGAGTCGCCCATGTCGAATGTGACCTTGCAACTGAAGCAAAAAGAAATTGACGTATGATAAAGGCTTATCATAAAGCGAAAACTCGACTTAGAGTACACTCAGAATACACATATACAATACAGTGTTCTTTGGAGAAGAGACTTATATGTAACGCGTAAAAATGTCTGTTTCCACTCACAGGTGGCTGGTGCGTAGCCATGACATTTTAAACCCGCATTGAAAAAAAATATTTTTCACTCTGTTCTTATAGTAAGATAAAGGTGTCCAACTTCATACGCATTTACAATGAAAATATATACACACATTTGCTTTGACGTACTTTTCAAAGCCATTTCTCAACCGATTTTTATCACTGATGTCTTAAAATACACACAAGGGATTTATGTCGACAGTGTATATACTCAAAAAATATTCACAAACAGAATAGACTGTTGTTTTTAACGTCAAACATCAAGAATGGCTAGGTCGGACAACTTCCTACCGTTAGACCGAGTCGGTATTTTCAGAACAAAACTACTATAAAGCGCTATTCACCTGACGAACGACTTTAGATTTCAATAAGAAACATTTAAAAAAGTATATTTCAATATCAAACAACTTACAAATCGTCATACAGACGCGGAGATCGCTATTTTTTCGCTCTCAACTTTCGTTTTACGCGAACGCAGCCATTTTGAAAGGTGGTACCCGGCTCTGCGTAAGAACACATTTCGTAAGCCGAAAACCAAGTTTTTTGGTTTTCGGCTTACAAAATGTGTTCTTACGCAGAGCCGGGTACCATCTGTCAAAAAGGCAGCATTCGCGTAAAAGGAAAACTATGAGTGAAAAATAGCGATCTCCGCGTCTGTATGTCGATTTGAAAGTTGTTTGATATTGCAATATACTTTTTTTTATGTTTCTTATTGAAATCTAAAGTCGTTCGTCAGGTGAAAAGCGCTTTATAGTAGTTTTGTTCTGAAAATACCGACTCGGTCTAACGGTAGGAAGTTGTCCGACCTAGCCATTCTTGACGTTTGACGTTAAAAAAAACAGTCTCTTCTGTTCGTGAATATTTTTTTGAGTATATACACTGTCGACATAAATCCCTTGTGTGTATTTTAAGACATCAGTGATAAAAATCGGTTGAGAAATGGCTTTGAAAAGTATGTCAAAGCAAATGTGTGTATATATTTTCATTGTAAATACGTATGAAGTTGGACACCTTTATCTTACTATAAGAACAGAGTGAAAAATATTTTTTTTCAATGCGGGTTTTAAATGTCATGGCTACGCACCGGCCACCTGTGTTTCCACTAATCCGCCCGACTCCATTGCTTCTTCTTGCACATCACTTTTCGACCAATCAGAAAGCTTGCACTGCACATGTAGTTTTTTTCAATATCCGTTCTTCGACAAACTTAAAACATTGATTAATTGGATAAAATATTTTTAGAACAACATCTTGTAAGCTGTTCGTTAGGGTGACACGAGCAATAAGTCATATCATCATCGTAATTTAGTACGTGTGTCTTGAATGACAAATCCGGTTAGTGTTATACCTGGTCTGACCTTGCCAAGTTATAAGTATATATGCAGGTTCATATCTTTCTATAAATACGTTGTTTATTGAACCCGGTCATTTAAAGGATAAATGATATCTTCGGATTTTTTCGTATGATTCCGTAAATCGTCGGACAATATCGTATGATTCCGGAAATCACCCGAAAAGTATTTTCATTTCTTCCTCATGAGTCGGGAAATCAACAAACTACAGATACAACTGTAATCATGTCAATGTGGCGATCCTTAGTAATTAATAAGCAAAATTTTTAAAAAACAGGCAAAGAGTATGAAATTCAACACACAATGACATGCTTGAGTTTATCTAAAATAAAATGTGAGAAACTCGAAACTTTTGTAATCACCCTCGGTCAACTCTATTAAACTGTACTTATAGACGTGTAATTACGTGTAAATATACTTTAAATAGTTGGTGCATATGTAAATCTAAACTTTTATTTGCATAATTTAATTATTTTGGACACAATCCAGCTTATTTAACTTCATTGTAAAATACTTCACTTCATTGCTAGACAGACTGAGAACGCAAAAATCAATCATTGAAAAAGAAACCATTTATTGTATACGAGTACAAATACATTGAGACAGCTCAATAAGTGTGCCAATACTAAATTAATAAGCGTCCATTGTACCCTGATCAGCGTTCATCGTATTATGATCAGCGTTCATTGACAATTGTGCATCGACATCTGCCTCCCCAGAAGCTTTTGGTAAATACGTACATTATTTAAAAGTTCATAAAATATTCATAATGCGTTTATTGAAAATCTGCATGAGTGTTTTCAAGAAGACAAAGACACTACCACTTTTAACGAACCATTGAGACAATATGCAACTATCTGCTTTCTGTGAATGTTGAATAAACACATCAATCACATACTTTCTCAATACAAATCTCACAGCAGAGACTTCATAATGTATAAAAATAAGCTAATTTATAAATATTACCACAGTAGTACATGTACATTAAGAGAGACACCACGATGCATATTGACGCAATTTAAAGGTTAAGATTTGTTGTGCAGCATAAACAATTGCCGATTTGTTATGATTGCTGGTCACTCCAGATCTAAAATGGATTTCGGTAAATTCACCGAAATTCAGTGGATTTCGGTACAGTAACGTACGCCTTATCGAAAGGTTAACCAATCCGCTTCAAGGTTACACAAGTTGTTCGGTTGAAGAGAAGTTGGTATAGTGGTTAACGTAATATTTGATTGGTTTACACAACACTGATATGTAAATAGCTAAGCCATGTTAGCTAGTACGGCTGCGCCGAAAAAAGTAGACCATTTATACAATACCTTGTTACTACGTACGATATTTTAAAACTTTGAAAACTGAACATACATTGATTGTACTTGGGCTAAAATAGATTCATCGAGCACTAGAAGTCGATATTGCTCAAACTCCTGTGGATGATGCTGGTAATGACGTCACGTGTTCAGTGGGCGTCAACAACATGAACAATACTATGTTTGTTTAATTACATGTACCACAGAATGAATGAGCCAGGTCGTATATTTTATTAGATATTTTGTGGTTTTATGGAGCAAACTCTCAACAAGAATTGTTTGTTTTGTAATTCAAAATAACATGTCATCCAGCGCTACTGTTATAAATTACCCGAAAGTACACAAAGTTGTCGAGCTAAGTTGCTATAAAGATATTGATTATAAGAGCGTTTAATTGGATCAGATGAACGTGGTCATTGTTCAACCTCGCTGAGAAACCAATGTAAAACCAGATCTGAGGATTGTATGGTAGCGAAATGAAGCAATTTCAAAACAATTATTTTCCCGTAACATGGTAGAGAGTTTAGATGATGGATATCGATGAAATTGTCAATTAGAATATGTTTTGTGATTGCCATTGATCATAATCTGTAAATAACTATAACATCGATACATACATTGAACCATGGACATGGTTTATATGTCCGTGATTGAACCATGGTAACAATTGCAAGATTTGTTTAGGAGACTACACGTTTACAGTAAAACCACATTAATAAGACCACCCTTGGGTACCCCCCCCCCCCCCCCTTAGCGTACCGGACTGGTAACAAGTGTTGGGTCAGTCCGGTCACCTACCGTGTCAAAACAAGTAATAGTCCGTGACCCAATTCGGTTCGAGTATCAATGGGTTAATATAATCACATAAATGATTGTATACTTAGTACATTTAATAACGCACAGTGGGAGATATCTAACTTTTCATCGACTGATTTTAAGGATACAAGAAAAGAACTTGACACGATATTAGTGCATGTGTACGCAACATGTATGCTAAATTTCATGACAATCGACAAGTATTTTCATAAAAATGAGTTTTAAAAATAATAAAATGAAATTTAAAGAAATATGGTTGGTAAAAATATGTGCGTTTTTAAATGTAATGAGTTTAACGATTGTTACCATACACCAATGCATAATCCTTCAATAATACATCATATCGGATATACAATGCCTTTCAACAACGGTGATATTAAGCGGATTGGAAAATGATATTACAAAATCGATAATCATGTCATGTATAAAAGTAAATAAAGAACAATTAGTTATGCCGGTTTGTATGTGACAGATTTTCCACAATATGTCTAAAAGTATTTCGTACAAACACACAAATAAGGAGTCCATACAACTATTCTGTCAATATTAATAAAATACACAAATAGACCGTGGTCTTATTTTATGACCTTTTATCAAAAGTTTAAGAGTACTCGTTATTTTTATCACTCTGAGTAAACATTGTTGTGTCATTCAAACAATATATTTGAATAAACTGCTGCTGATGTCGTCAATAATTCTAATGTATACCTTGACGTATTTATAGACATATTCCAAAAACAACAAACCAAAGAATGAGCTAGGGACACTTTAAACAGTATTTGTTTGATATCATTTAGTAGAGACATGCTTATTTTGATTTCTTGAGCTCATATGATGCAAAACTATATCTAAAATATCTTACCTCGCTCGCTATGCCGTGGTGATTCATGGCACTTTGTTTATCAATCTGAAAATCATAAAGTAATGAATATATTGTGCACATTGTTATTATCAATAACATAAGGATATCATGTCAACTGTACAATGTATATACTATTGAGATACTGTTGTTATTTACCACAGAGAGTAGTTAAATCAAAAGAAAGTTACCACCATATGAGATTTTCACAAGTTATCTCCCCGTAACCCTTCCTGAGTTATCTTCCTTTATTACTTCTATAGTGCATGTACATGTAGTACATATACTATTGAATGGATAAATGGAGATAACTCTAGTAGGGATAAAGGGAGAGAACTCGTGACAATCTCCTGTTGGTACCACATTCAGCAGCATACAACACAGAATTTACTGAAATTTCCAAGAAGGAACTATAATCACGCGATTTCACACTGATGCAATGTTTTTACATTTGCTTTTTTTTCTTCGCGTAGCCATTATATTAACTAATTTGCGCATATGTTCAATCTTATGCATCCGTCCAGATAAAACCCCTCTAATCCGATTACCCCCCCCCCCCTAAATCCGGCATATTTCTAGGTCCCGAGCTCATCCGGATTAAAGGGGATTCCAGTATACATCTTCCGTTCACTCCTAATAATTTCAACTTCACTTTTATATAAGTAACCGTAAAAAAGTCAATCATATAACAAATTATAATTATTCAGATACACCACTTACATATTTTGAATACAAATATTTGATATCCGCCATATTTTCACAAGACAATTAAAATCCAAGACGTTCACTTTACTCCACGAAACTTCACTAAATTATCCTTTCTTCTGCAAAACGTACACACAATCTCTCTATAAGTGATCCTTGCTTTATTATTCTCTATCTGAGCAAACAGTTACTTTTCAATATACAGAAACATCGCCTAGATTTTGGGTTAAAATAAATGCCATGAAAAGTGTACGAGATTTTAATAATGCGGGGTTTTAATACAAACACTTACGATCAAATAAAAGAACTTCACATAAATGTACAATGGTCTGAAATAAAGCTAATTATCTTAACCTCGTATGAATTTTTCTATACGTTTATGCGAAATGAACGATTATATAGTATTACAGTGTGAAGTGAGGGGCGACTCGAAACTTACGACAGATCCATTTGATATTGTGACATTCATTTGAGAGTGAGCCCAGTTCAGTGTCTAAGCTACCATTTACAACCAGTAATACCCAGATGGTTTAAGCAAGTGACCTTTGTAGAATACGGGGCCTGATTTCCGGTTGTGTTAAGTCCATGACCTTTTCAGATTACTTTTTATGGGCGAACATTCTGATAACTTTAAGCCCCAGACCTTCATAGTATTCACGCAAAAACTCCAATGAGTTTAAGCTCGCGGTCAGTATAAAGTATGGGCGCTAATGTCCAGTTGTTGTCGTATTTTTATGAAAGTAAAATATTGATAACTTCATATATTGCCCAGTTTTTATTGAAAAATGTCGTTGTTTACATTTGTCATTCAGATAAACGTACCAACCATGGTTAGTTAATGGCATAGTCTTTGTCTGATATTGATTCGAATATATCTCCAGCAAATTGAATACAATGTACATAAGCGATGTATCTGACAGCTACTTATTAAATTATTAAAATTCTCCGGTTGATTCTGTACATACTTTACAAGAATAGCTTCTGGAATAATGCAATAAAATAATTGAATTTGGAATCTGGGATTTGGAATGGTGATAGGTCAACAGATCATTCCATAACCCTACCTTCCCGGCATGAAAGTGACCCCTACTAAAAAACTAGGGGTTTAGGTGGGGGTTTTAGCAGTGTGTTAATAGTCAACACTAGTATGACCATATAGATAATTAAAAACAATAATTATATCAAATTAATAATACAGTCGGACGTGGTTCATTCGAATTCATTTGGTCCGAAATTTTATTTCGAATAATATATGGTTTCGAATAGACCATTTCAATTCGTCGTGCCTTAAAGTAGATACATCGGACCTGACATTTATTTCGGATGATACCATGTATTTGGATAGAAGATTGTCGAATAAACGAGGTCCTACTGTATATGTTATACTGGGTAGGAATTGTTTGAATATTAAGTTTGATACATGAACATGCACAAACACAGAACCTGGATGGTTTGACATTATACACCGCACTTATAGTGACTGCACTCACACCCTCTAGGCACCAACCTTGTCACGTGACTGATCAGGGTAATCTGAAGGACATCTGGTAGATGCTAATGTGACATATGTTATATAGGTTGTTTAATGATCTATTTTCCTTTCCTCCATATAGGTGATGATTGATATATTGATTGTTTGTTTGGTTAATTAACCGACCGACCGACGTTTGTGAACTGCGTTTATCTTATCAATATTATTTATTTGTTTATTATAGTGTCACATATAGAATATTACAGTAAAATTAAATAGCCAACATGGATTGAATTTGTCATTATTTAAATCACAAAAAAGCAACGATGTTCAATGAATGTATTAACGAACTAGCCACTACGTAATACAGACAGGTATACATACTGGATACGGCGATCATTACACATGGGACATACCTATATACATGTACAAGGTAAATCCACCATTCTACTGGCTACAGTGACCATTATAGAATACCCAACGAAACAGTAAAGCGGACACATGTATGGAAGTCAACGACTGATATACAGAATATAGTACATAATATTAACAGTGAGTACATACCCTTATACATGTACTTGGTAGAACTACCCACATACAGTGTAGAGTGGGCACATATCATGTGTAAATCAAACCGTGCACTGAGTATATCAAAGCATATACATGTACATGTAGCTGCAGACACCCGTATTGTGTAATTACTTAGTACAGTGAAAACGTATACTGAGCACAGTCAAAGACCCTTAAACTATGTGCTACTGTCCGTGCGGTGCATTTATAGTGTACATAATGTCATATCATGTGTCAAACCGATAGTATACTGGGTAGAGCGATCGATCTTTACTGCGTATTGTGGGGGTGGTGGTGGTGGTGGTGGTGGTGTGTGTGGGGGAGGGGGGTTACAGCAATGTTTGTGTACAGGTACTGGTGTACTAATGATATATAGGAGTACCCAGCGCAGGGGTCACTGTTCCAAGTATATAGGTCCTTTACGCAGCGTATACTATTATATACGTGTGTTGATGTACCCGGTATGCCGGTCAGAATGCCCACTACAAGGGCCCTCATAGACCAACATTAGGGTCGCTGCAAGCAGAAACGGTGGCACTTTCCTTAGTACACCGTCCCTGTACTCGGGATATGGGTGGCTGTATCCAAGTATACGGAGTCCTGTGCTCCGTGTATTGGTCGTTTTACTCAATATTTGTATGACGGATAGGATGGCATTAACAGAAAATACAAAATATATCGCTCTACAAAGAGCAGTTGACGAACCTATGTTTCTCATCATCAGATCTATACCTGAATTACGTGTAAAGAACATTGATGGACCAGGGAACCCGGGATTATAATAGAACCTTACGCACTCAGCACTCAAATCACTAAGTTTACTCATATGAGTCCAATAGTGAATCATATTTAGCATGAAAATGTATCATAACGTTAAGTGCTGAATAATCTTTGTGGCGCATTTTCATTTAGATTTGAGTGTATTTATGAAATGTGGAAGAAATTGGAGTGTGGCGTGTGGCACTCAATAAGTACTCACGTACCTCATAATCACACTCAAATGTCAAAGAAAATGCATGTATCTGAAAGAGTAGTTTGCACTCACTTGACATTTGCATCTATCTTTCACTCTCATATTTCAACTATCAGACTAATAAGAGTATTTTTTTAGATTTGAGTGCGGAGTGCGGAGTGTAAGTATCTGTTATAGTCCTGGGCCCAGGTCAAACACTCATCCAGTGTGTGAGGACGGCATGCCCTTGGATCTGTTTGTTTGACAAGAAAGTTTAATTCAGTTCACTTTTCACGGCGTCTGCTATAACCGTACCTTAGTAACAGCACATTATTTACTCAAGACGGTATTTCCATGGTACATCAATGTAACATTATACCCCCTCCCCATTCAGTTTGTTATTAATATACGTCCGATAACTCAAGTACTGAAGTAAACTTACCTTTAATCTTCCAAATCAAGCAATAAAGTATTCCTTAAATATCTCCGATTTACAAATTAAAACACATATTATCAAAACACAAATCTGTTTACAATCATATATTGACAGCGAAGATAAAACTTGACATACACTTTAATATATTCCCCACCTTTTTGTCAGAGTTAAGTATGTTTATATCGACCTGTTGGTCTAAGTAACGTACATATTTTTATACATTTGTGTGACATACGAGACTTATGAATCAGTCTATATCTTGTATTACCAATACCCAATCGTACTGTATTGGTTTACCAAATATCATATGGATTTGTCAAAGCCATTGAATTATCGACTTTTATCAATAGCAAGTATACACAGGTTGGCGTAAATTGTAGAGCAATATTTGGAAATTTGTGATAAATCAGATTATCTTTGAAATGCAGGTTTTAAGCAAATATTATTGATATCGTTTTATCGTCTGCTCGGTGCATTTAAACCATTGTTCAGCATTGACTTCGAGTGAATTAAGATTGTGTAGCGTTTTAAACTAATTTACTACATATAGAGTATTATATTAAACCACACATTTACCTTTGAGAATGGCCTTCAGAAAAACTGAATCAATCAATTGACTCTGAATGCATACAATCTTATCTCGGATTATAACCGGGGAACGCAGCATTAAGATATACACTGAACAAATTTTCTAAACGTCCATGTTATAGAATACAAAATTAAGAAAACGGTTTTATATGCTGTCGGCATCTTTTCTGTTTTTCGTGCTGGACATACAACGTGGATTGCATTGAAATGAATTTCACCGCTTACTACATAGTACACGTGATCCTCGTGCCAAAAGTTGAAAATAGTACTCACCGTCACGCGTGGGCAACCATGACGATAAATAGGTATTTTCTTTGTGAAAGTCGAATGAGTACTATGTATAATACTAGAATGCCAAATTTAAGTCGGCATATAAAATTATTTGATTCACTAGTTGTACCTATACTTCTTTACAGTTGTGAAATATGGGGAGCTTACTCTTACAAGCAAATTGATAAACTCCATATCAAATTTTGCAAACGCATATTAGGAGTCCGTACTCAAACATCCAATGCTGCAATGTTAGGAGAACTTGGTCGATACCCCCTGTCAGTGATATGTAACGAAAGAGTACTCAAATATTGGCTAAAAATACTAAATAATGAGGATTCTGGTATAATTCTTATTATTCTCTGTACTGTAGTAACACGTGTCGGACTTATAATAAATGATGTACAGATTTATATAAACCTCCTGTCAACAGATATTGCGTTTTGTTTTATTTTCTATCTTTATTGTCTGATTGATTCTATTTGGTGTCCCGTTACATGATTACAGTCACATGCGTTGTTATGGAAACATCACGGAAACCGCATTTTAGGTCGAAATACCCTTTGTCTCAAAACCTAAAAAAGAACGAATGCGACATTAGAAAAAAGTTGCGTCGATACATGAAGAATTTGGTGTAATAACTGAATACCTCTTTGCATATATGTATAGTTGGGCTAACATCTGATGGTAAAGTATAATGATGTGTTGTATAAATTTACCGAAACATGAACAATTCAAGTATTCAATTTCGTATCTATGTATGTGCCTTTGTAGCTGAATGAGATATGCATTCACTCTGCACTGTAGAGGTCACAGGTTCGAGTCTGCACTGTAGAGGTCACAGTTTCGAGCCTCACATATGTGATTTATTTTTATTCACTTCTAGTGAACATTTGCGTCATTTATCCTGTTGTACACTAATCATTTGGTAAAATTTAATACCAGTCGTATTATTTTCTTTTATCGGCATACATATCTTCCCTTTTTTTGAACAATCAAAACAATGGCATAAGCATAGCAATATCGAATAAATTAAGTTGCAAAATACTGTTACGGATCTCTATAAAGTGTATCATTGCTCTTCCGCAGTGTCTGTGGTAGGCTTATTAAAACCACCAGCGCAATTGTCTTCATTATCACCTGCCGTATTATCATAATTGGTGATGCTTATATGAACTTTGGAAATAATTTCTCAGCCTTGACAGGACAGAAAGATACGCTTTTCCAACTTTTCTTCCAAAATAGCTTTAAGTTTACACATCTATTTATCCAGTTTTCTATGATACACCGACGAATATTTCGTGAAAAGAATGCTGCTTTCGAGCTAAAAAAAAAATAATTCGAATCCGGACAGTCTGCGTTGAGATTCTGACACGTATCCATTATAGTTTGTAATAAACTCGCTGGTATTACATATTTTTGCATTTATATGTTCTTTTTCAGAACCGAACAAGCTCCAAGATTGTGATCATTGATCTAACCTACAATTTGACATGGACTGATCCAACCAATTTGTCAATGTTATATGGTGCCTGAACAGATCATGACCCTACTATACACTTTTTATACATGTATATGTAAAAATGTCTGGGGCCTTATTTATAAAATTTATAAGACTGAAAATCAGACTTAGTTTTTAAAATGTTACATGTTCATTTTTCTGCAACGTTGTTAGAACAACAACGATTTTAATAAAATTTGACAACAGTATATATATATATATCTTTATTAACATACTCGGCACGTACGTGCCTTTGGTTATATAACACAAAACAGCACAAAGACAGTCAATGCATACATACAAACAGTGTGAAGTGGGTAACAGATATTCAGACAGAAATTCATTTGTTTGGATTTAATGAAAAGGCTAGAAAATAAAACGTTTGTAAACTGTTTGTGAATACGGTCCCAGCTCATACTATTATGTAATCATTTGTTTGCGATTGTTTTTAGCCCAACGTTCTAAACTACTACCCTTCGTTTTGCAAATTCAGCCATAGTATTTAACGTATGCAATATCACACGTAATTACGTGGATGCAAAATATACATGCAGACATCAAGTCATTTTTCTGACGGGCGTATATAGTCGGGATTACACAGTAAATGGGATGTTGTTGTGAATTTTGAATGCTGGTTGTAGAACATTCAATGAGACACTATTAGTACAATTCTCAATACAGGCGCGTATCCGGGCATTCTCGCAGTTACGCCAATGCGTGCAATTCGTCTGTAATATTGGCAAAATCGTCCTACCATGTGTACGCTGAAAGTTCAGAGAACAGACTCCAAAACAATATGGAATTATTCCCTGCTCATTTCTGGATAACTGCTCAAAGCTAGAAAACTGCTCCGGTATCAAGGGACTGCCCTGGTTCTAAGGGGGACTGCCCCGATATCAAGGGGGACTTCCCGGTATCAAGGAGGGATTGCCCGGTATAAAGGGGGACTGTCCGGTATCAAGGGGGGACTGTCCGGTATAAAGGGGGACTGCCCGGTATCAAGGGGGACTGCCCGGTATCAAGGGGGACTGCCCGGTATCAAGGGGGGACTGTCCGGTATCAAGGGGGGACTGCCCGGTATCAAGGGAGGACTGCCCGGTATCAAGGGGGACTGCCAGGTATCAAGGGGGAATGTCCGGTATCAAGGGGGACTGCCCGGTATCAAGGGGGGACTACCCGGTATCAAGGGGGACTGCCCGGTATCAAGGGGGACTACCCGGTATCAAGGGGGACTGCCCCGGTACCAAGGGGGACTGTCCCGGTATCAAGGGGGACTGCCCCGGAACCAAGGTGGACTGTCCGGTATCAAGGGGAACTGTCCGGTATCAAGGGGGAAATGTCCCGGTACAAGGGGCTATTCCAGGATTTAGCCTAATAGGGGGGGCGTACGTGTTTGGTTTGCTCAAGATTAAGCCTTATAAAACGGCAATGATTGTGTTTTATTATTTGTTTTTAAGCAATTGGACAAAATACCAAAATGCGTAAAACATCATCATTACAGATAAAATTATGTTACAATAAATCAGAATCGCTTGTTGGAAAATCTTATAGCTGTATTTTTCATATCAAGCTATACTCAGATATACATGTAAGGTTGTGGAATTTGATTGGGCGCGCCGACCGCCCCCCAGGACCCGCAAGTGGATACTGTTCCATGTACATTTCTAAATCATAACTACCTTTTATAGCGGTTCAACTGTAACTTGTTATGGAAACCTACAACAAAATATTACTATAGGGCCTCATCAGTATTATTTCATTCTAATTGGCTCAATATAATCAAATATAATATAAAAGCACTGTACATCTTTTCAGTATAGATTCTCAAGGCGGCAATGTAATTTTCTTTAATTATAATATATACATAACTCCTTTCTTCTTATATCTTAAGTTGCGCGGGATTTAAACATTCGGGTTATTTTTAGAAGAAGAAGAAGAAGAAGAAGAACTTTTATTTGTACTAAAACCCATAAAAGGTTATTGACAAAACATCAATATAACATAGAAAATAATACATAGCACGTGACAAGAAGATACAGAATAACTTGTACATTTCACATTGGCATATGTCAAGGACCTGTCACTCACTGGTTAATTCGTCCGTGTTCATCATTTCTACTGCACGCGCCAAGCACTTTCTCAAAGAGGATCGAAGTGGGTTGGCTTGCATAATTGAATAATTGTAACTGCTATTGAAACAATAAAAACAACATCAGAAGTCAAAATGAAATTAATAATGAATATTTTACGCCATATTCATATGACACAAATACGGAAAAGTAAAAAACTTATTTAATTGTGTAATATTTTATTGTATTTTCCCTTTTGGTCGCCCCAAGGAACGCTGAAGCTCGATTCTAACTTGTTGCAGCAGACGATGTCGTTTCTCCCTGAGTCACTTGGTGCTTGAAGTCGAACGGGGCAAGGCGCATCTTTTGTGAGGTGAGAATTTAAAAAGAAATGATTTTAATTTTGTGTTTTCTAACAAATGCGTTACTTGTCGCAAAGTTTATGTTATTTAAAAGCATTTAATGCGGGCGGAAGACAAATAAAATAAGAGAAAAACGCATAATCTTTATCATGAATTATATTGCATGGGAAATCATATCTGCCATGATTTATATGTCCGTGATAAATAATTGTATTACAAGTATAGATGTCGCAATGAATAATTTTATTTTTTTATACGAAAACAAAATTCAACTGATGCACAGACGTCTGTGTAAAGAGTTCATTTAAAAGACATTTTTAATAGAAAAAAGCAATAGACTACAGAGTCGTACAGTCAACAAAATTACTCCCAATTACTGGTGCGTTTTATATTCTTATTGACTAATATTATTTTCCATTTTCCGTAGGTTGGCGAGAGAAAACTGACCAGGAGTCTTGTTGCCATGATGGGCAGACGACAGCTTAGAACTGAACGACCTAGAGCTACTATTTGAATCGTCGGAATTAAAGTAAGATTTTTTTTCATTTAAGTGTGATTTAATCAGTTTATAATGCTCATCGAGTGGAAGCAAATAGTGACCACTTATTCTGTATGTGTCGCAGTTCGTCCGTCTGCTTTTCTGTTTTTGTGAAACTGTTTGTAATTTTATGAAACTTCACATGAAGCTTCTTGACAACAAGGAATTATGTATCCCAACTTTCTGCCCAGGTTAATTGTCTGTCCATCCGTCGGTCTGTCAGTCATAAATCGTGTTTGCTCCGTAACTTTCGAAACGCTTGAATGATTTTGAAATAACTAGCCACAAATGTTCACCATATTGAGACAATATGCAGAACACACATGTGTACTGGCTCAGTTGAGGGTCATGATCAGACTTAGGTCAAATGTCAAATTAATTTTTGGTTTCCACTCCATATCTCTTGAACCCCTTGAAGGATTTTAAAATAACTTTGCACGAATGTTCATGATATGGATAGGGTGTGCGGGGCGCATGCTTCAACATACTTGTTTCAATGTAAAGGTCACTGTATCAGTATCACAACTACTCATAAACTGCTATGGGGGAGATGTATGTTTTTGTTTCAAATAACCAACTAGCTAAACATATTATTGCCTGGTTGCAGTTCAATATTTTATGGATTCACAGCCCTGTACGTGTTTGATTTTGCATATATTCTTGTAAGCAATATACCTTGGCAACCACTAATTGAAATTCAACAAATATTCACAGAATCTTCATTAACATAAGAAAATGTGAATGCTGACATGAGATTCCAGTTCAGTGACTTGACACTGAGTTGGGGCCCTTTGTTGGTTGAAACAACAAATTTGAATTCTGCCAAACCTTGAGTGAATATTTCTTACCATGAGGAGATGTTTATCGTATAATGTTCTCAACAGTTCTGGCTCAATGATTTTTTAGAATTATACTTTTGTTGAATTTGCATGTGAATTTTTGAGGTGCATAGAATCACTGGAAAGCACCAAAAAACTGGAAAGCAACGGAAAGGAGATGAGTATATAATAAAGTCCTCAAGAGTTTTGCCTCAATAATTTTTCAGAAGAATACTTTTGTTGATGGTTTCATCGGGTTTAACGCCATTTCTCAACGATATTTCAGTTATATACGGCGGGTCTTTCCCCTCAATACGCCACTTCCGCTACAGAACCAGTCTGGGATTAGTTACGCTTGACTGCTCTCCAGATCCGGGCTAGAGTGCAGTCGTCACAGAGTACACAAAGTGACCACATCACCCAAGCACCCGAGTTCAACTACAAGTTTATACAGACCTGAGAGCAGCTTCTATTGTTGGTGAGTACTTTCATTGTACTGAATTGTATATTTGGACCGAGCATAGCCTCTACATAACTGACCATGCAAGTCCCCGACATGTCCGAGTCCATAATATCCCTGCATGACTATGCCCAAGTCCTTAATTGCCCTGCACAACTATGTCCGAGTCCCTGACTGCCCTGTACAACCGTGTCCGAGTCCCTGACTGCCCTGCACAACCATGCCCAAGTCCCTTATTGCCCTGCACAACTATGTCGGAATCCCTAATTGCCCTGCACGACCATGTCCGAGTCCCTTAGTGCCCTGCACAACCATGTCTGAGTCCCTAATTGTCCTGCATGACCATGTCGGAGTCCCTGACTGCCCTACGCAAACCTGTCTGAGTCCCTGATTGCCCTGCACGACCATGCAAGAGTCCCTTACTACCCTGCAACCATGTCCGAGTCCCTGACTGATTACAGAGTGCAGTCGTCACAGAGTACACGAAGTGAACACATCACCCAAGCACCCGAGTTCAACTACAAGTTTATACAGACCTGAGAGCAGCTTCTATTGTTGGTGAGTACTTTCATTGTACTGAATTGTATATTTGGACCGAGCATAGCTTCTACATAACTGACCATGCCCAAGTCCCCGACATGTCCGAGTCCATAATATCCCTGCATGACTATGCCCAAGTCCTTAATTGCCCTGCACAACTATGTCCGAGTCCCTGACTGCCCTGTACAACCGTGTCCGAGTCCCTGACTGCCCTGCACAACCACGCCCAAGTCCCTAATTGCCCTGCACAACTATGTCGGAATCCCTAATTGCCCTGCACGACCATGTCCGAGTACCTTAGTGCCCTGCACAACCATGTCTGAGTCCCTAATTGTCCTGCACGACCATGTCCGAGTCCCTGACTGCCCTACGCAAACCTGTCTGAGTCCCTGATTGCCCTGCACGACCACGCAAGAGTCCCTCACTACCCTGCAACCATGTCCGAGTCCCTGACTGATTACAGAGTGCAGTCGTCACAGAGTACACGAAGTAAACACATCACCCAAGCACCCGAGTTCAACTACAAGTTTATACAGACCTGAGAGCAGCTTCTATTGTTGGTGAGTACTTTCATTGTACTGAATTGTATATTTGAACCGAGCATAGCTTCTACATAACTGACCATGCCCAAGTCCCCGACATGTCCGAGTCCATAATATCCCCGCATGACTATGCCCAAGTCCTTAATTGCCCTGCACAACTATGTCCGAGTCCCTGACTGCCCTGTACAACCGTGTCTGAGTCCCTGACTGCCCTGCACAACCACGCCCAAGTCCCTAATTGCCCTGCACAACTATGTCGGAGTCCCTTATTGCCCTGCACGACCATGTCCGAGTCCCTTATTGCCCTGCACAACCATGTCTGAGTCCCTAATTGTCCTGCACGACCATGTCCTAGTCCCTGACTGCCCTACTCAAACCTGTCCGAGTCCCTGATTGCCCTGCACGACCATGCAAGAGTCCCTCACTACCCTGCAACCATGTCCGAGTCCCTGACTGATTACCCTGACTGCCCTGCACAACCATGTCCATGTCCCTGACTGCCCCATGAGTCCCATGCCAAGAGGTTTGACTGATAGCGGACACTTTCCATATCGTACAGTACTGGTTTGACCCCAGGAATCGTTGGTTAGTACTGGTAAGAAACCCAGGAAGCCAGGCTGCATGGGATCTTGCTGTCGAACAGTGATCATCCTGAAACCAGGGTCAGATCCATGTAGGATCCCCAGGTAGACCGATAGGATCCGTCAACCAGCATGGTTGCCCACAAACAATTTCGGAAGCACATCTGTAGTGTCTGTGCAAGTTCTAACACCTGGTGTTCAAACCTCAGAATAGGACAGGGGGAGTGTGGTGATTTGGGTCGCTTTCCGCTCAACCATGCCCAAGTCCCTGACCATGTCCTAGTCTATAATATCCAAGCATGACTATGCCTAAGTCCCCAATTGCCCTGCTCGACTATGTCCGAGTCCCAGACTGCCCTGCACAACCATGTCCGAGTCCCTGACTGATTACCCTGCCCGACCATGCCCGAGTCCCTGACTGCCCTGCAACCATGTCCAAGTCCCTGACTGATTATCCTGCACGACCATGTCCTAGTCCCTGACTGCCCTACTCAAACCTGTCCGAGTCCCTGATTGCCCTGCACGACCATGCAAGAGTCCCTCACTACCCTGCAACCATGTCCGAGTCCCTGACTGATTACCCTGACTGCCCTGCACAACCATGTCCATGTCCCTGACTGCCCCATGAGTCCCATGCCAAGAGGTTTGACTTGATAGCGGACACTTTCCATATCGTACAGTACTGGTTTGACCCCAGGAATCGTTGGTTAGTACTGGTAAGAAACCCAGGAAGCCAGGCTGCATGGGATCTTGCTGTCGAACAGTGATCATCCTGAAACCAGGGTCAGATCCATGTAGGATCCCCAGGTAGACCGATAGGATCCGTCAACCAGCATGGGTGCCCACAAACAATTTCGGAAGCACATCTGTAGTGTCTGTGCAAGTTCTAACACCTGGTGTTCAAACCTCAGAATAGGACAGGGGGAGTGTGGTGATTTGGGTCGCTTTCCGCTCAACCATGCCCAAGTCCCTGACCATGTCCTAGTCTATAATATCCAAGCATGACTATGCCTAAGTCCCCAATTGCCCTGCTCGACTATGTCTGAGTCCCAGACTGCCCTGCACAACCATGTCCGAGACCCTGACTGCCCTAAACAACCATGTCCGAGTCCCTGACTGATTACCCTGCCCGACCATGCCCGAGTCCCTGACTGCCCTGCAACCATGTCCGAGTCCCTGACTGATTACCATGCCCGACCATGCCCGAGTCCCTGACTGCCCTGCAACCATGTCCGAGTCCCTGACTGATTACCCTGCCCGACCATGCCCGAGTCCCTGACTGCCCTGCAACCATGTCCGAGTCCCTGACTGATCACCCTTCCCGACCATGCCAGAGTCCCTGACTGCCCTGCAACCATGTCAGAGTCCCTGACTGATCACCCTGGGATGCTTCTGGAACTGGGGCATCTCCTGTATCATGCACTATCCTGCAAAAATCTAATATGACTAACATTCTTTTTGAGGTGTCGCCCATATGGCAAACTGGTGGCGACGATAAATAAACGCAATTACAACAAGTCCCTAATTGCCCTGCAACCATGTCCGAGTCCCTGACTGATTACCCTGCCGACCATGCCCGAGTCCCTGACTGCCCTGCAACCATGTCCAAGTCCCTGACTGATTACCCTGCCCGACCATGTCCGAGTCCCTGACTGCCCTGCAACCATGTCCGAGTCCCTAACTGATTACCCTGCCCGACCATGCCCGAGTCCCTGACCGCCCTGCAAGACCATGTCCGAGTCCACAATATCCCTGCACGACTATGCCCAAGTCCCTAAGTAGCGGATCCGTAGTCCAGTGGTAATGTGTTGGACTTGTAATCCAGGGATCACAGGGTCCATTCCCCACTCCATCACTGACCGTACTAACAGTCTTTCGGACGAGACTTTAAACCGAGGTCCCGTGTATGATGCTTTACATCGAGCACGTAAAAGAACCAGGGATGCTTCTGGAACTGGGGAATCTCCTGTATCATGCAATATCCTGCAAAAATCTAATATGACTAACATTCTTTTTGAGGTGTCGCCCATATGGCAAACTGGTGGCGACGATAAATGAACGCAAATACAACAAGTCCCTAATTGCCCTGCACAACCATGTCCGAGTCCCTGACCGCCCTGCACAACCGTGTCCTAGTCCCTGACTGCCCTGCAAAACCATGCCAAAGTCCCTAATTGCCCTGCAACCATGTCCGAGTCCCTGACTGATTACCCTGCCCGACCATGCCCGAGTCCCTGACTGCCCTGCAACCATGTCTGAGTCCCTGACTGATCACCCTGCCCGACCATGCCCGAGTCCCTGACTGTCCTGCAACCATGTCGAGTCCCTGACTGATTACCCTGCCCGACCATGTCCGAGTCCCTGACTGCCCTGCAACCATGTCTGAGTCCCTGACTGATCACCCTGCCCGACCATGTCCGAGTCCCTGACTGCCCTGCAACCATGTCCGAGTCCCTGACTGATCACCCTGCCCGACCATGCCCCAGTCCCTGACTGTCCTGCAACCATGTCCGAGTCCCTGACTGATCACCCTGCCAGACCATGCCCAAGTCCCTGACTGCCCTGCAAGACCATGTCTGAGTCCACAATATCCCTGCACGACTATGCCCAAGTCCCTAAGTAGCGGATCCGTAGTCCAGTGGTAATGCGTTTGACTTGTAATCCATGCAAGAGTCCCTCACTACCCCTCAACCATGTCCGAGTCCCTGACTGATTACCCTGACTTTCCTGCACAACCATGTCCAAGTCCCTGACTGCCCTGCACAACCATGTCCGTGTCCCTGACTGCCCCATGATTCCCATGCCGAGAGGTCTGACTTCATAGCGGACACTTTCCATAGCGTACAGTACTGGTTTAACCCCAGGAATCGTTGGTTAGTACTGGTAAGAAACCCAGGTAGCCAGGCTGCATGGGATCTTGCTGTCGAACAATGATCATCCTGAAACCAGGGTCAGATCCGTGTAGGATCCCCAGGTAGACCGATAGGATCTGTGAACCAGCATGGGTGCCCACTAACAATTTTCGAAGCACATCTGTAGTGTCTGTGCAATTTCTAACCCCAGGTGTTCGAACCTCAGAATAGGACAGGGGGAGTGTGGTGATTTGGGTCGCTTTCCGCTCAACCATGCCCAAGTCCCTGACCATGTCCTAGTCTATAATATCCAAGCATGACTATGCCTAAGTCCCCAATTGCCCTGCTAGACTATGTCCGAGTCCCAGACTGCCCTGCACAACCATGTCCGAGTCCCTGACTGATTACCCTGCCCGACCATGCCCGAGTCCCTGACTGCCCTGCAACCATGTCCGAGTCCCTGACTGATTACCCTGCCCGACCATGTCCGAGTCCCTGACTGCCCTGCAACCATGTCTGAGTCCCTGACTGATTACCCTGCCCGACCATGCCCGAGTCCCTGACCGCCCTGCAAGACCATGTCCGAGTCCACAATATCCCTGCACGACTATGCCCAAGTCCCTAAGTAGCGGATCCGTAGTCCAGTGGTAATGTGTTGGACTTGTAATCCAGGCATCACAGGGTCCATTCCCCACTCCATCACTGACCGTACTAACAGTCTTTCGGACGAGACTTTAAACCGAGGTCCCGTGTATGATGCTTTACATCGAGCACGTAAAAGAACCAGGGATGCTTCTGGAACTGGGGAATCTCCTGTATCATGCACTATCCTGCAAAAATCTAATATGACTAACATTCTTTTTGAGGTGTCGCCCATATGGCAAACTGGTGGCGACGATAAATAAACGCAAATACAACAAGTCCCTAATTGCCCTGCACAACCATGTCCGAGTCCCTGACTGATTACCCTGCCTGACCATGCCCGATTCCCTGACTGCCGTGCAACCATGTCCGAGTCCCTGACTGATTACCCTGCCCGACCATGCCCGAGTCCCCGACTGCCCTGCAACCATGTCCGAGTCCCTGACTGATTACCCTGCCCGACCATGCCCGAGTCCCTGACTGCCCTGCGACCATGTCTGAGTCCCTGACTGATCACCCTGCCCGACCATGCCCGAGTCCCTGACTGTCCTGCAACCATGTTGAGTCCCTGACTGATCACCCTGCCTGACCATGCCCGAGTCCCTGACTGCCCTGCAACCATGTCTGAGTCCCTGACTGATCACCCTGCCCGACCATGTCCGAGTCCCTGACTGCCCTGCAACCATGTCCGAGTCCCTGACTGATCACCCTGCCCGACCATGCCCCAGTCCCTGACTGTCCTGCAACCATGTCCGAGTCCCTGACTGATCACCCTGCCAGACCATGCCCAAGTCCCTGACTGTCCTGAAAGACCATTTCTGAGTCCACAATATCCCTGCACGACTATGCCCAAGTCCCTAAGTAGCGGATCCGTAGTCCAGTTGTAATGCGTTTGACTTGTAATCCATGCAAGAGTCCCTCACTACCCCTCAACCATGTCCGAGTCCCTGACTGATTACCCTGACTTTCCTGCACAACCATGTCCAAGTCCCTGACTGCCCTGCACAACCATGTCCGTGTCCCTGACTGCCCCATGATTCCCATGCCGAGAGGTCTGACTTCATAGCGGACACTTTCCATAGCGTACAGTACTGGTTTAACCCCAGGAATCGTTGGTTAGTACTGGTAAGAAACCCAGGTAGCCAGGCTGCATGGGATCTTGCTGTCGAACAATGATCATCCTGAAACCAGGGTCAGATCCGTGTAGGATCCCCAGGTAGACCGATAGGATCTGTGAACCAGCATGGGTGCCCACTAACAATTTTCGAAGCACATCTGTAGTGTCTGTGCAATTTCTAACCCCAGGTGTTCAAACCTCAGAATAGGACAGGGGGAGTGTGGTGATTTGGGTCGCTTTCCGCTCAACCATGCCCAAGTCCCTGACCATGTCCTAGTCTATAATATCCAAGCATGACTATGCCTAAGTCCCCAATTGCCCTGCTAGACTATGTCCGAGTCCCAGACTGCCCTGCACAACCATGTCCGAGTCCCTGACTGATTACCCTGCCCGACCATGCCCGAGTCCCTGACTGCCCTGCAACCATGTCCAAGTCCCTGACTGATTACCCTGCACGACCATGTCCTAGTCCCTGACTGCCCTACTCAAACCTGTCCGAGTCCCTGATTGCCCTGCACGACCATGCAAGAGTCCCTCACTACCCTGCAACCATGTCCGAGTCCCTGACTGATTACCCTGACTGCCCTGCACAACCATGTCCATGTCCCTGACTGCCCCATGAGTCCCATGCCAAGAGGTTTGACTTGATAGCGGACACTTTCCATATCGTACAGTACTGGTTTGACCCCAGGAATCGTTGGTTAGTACTGGTAAGAAACCCAGGAAGCCAGGCTGCATGGGATCTTGCTGTCGAACAGTGATCATCCTGAAACCAGGGTCAGATCCATGTAGGATCCCCAGGTAGACCGATAGGATCCGTCAACCAGCATGGGTGCCCACAAACAATTTCGGAAGCACATCTGTAGTGTCTGTGCAAGTTCTAACACCTGGTGTTCAAACCTCAGAATAGGACAGGGGGAGTGTGGTGATTTGGGTCGCTTTCCGCTCAACCATGCCCAAGTCCCTGACCATGTCCTAGTCTATAATATCCAAGCATGACTATGCCTAAGTCCCCAATTGCCCTGCTAGACTATGTCCGAGTCCCAGACTGCCCTGCACAACCATGTCCGAGACCCTGACTGCCCTAAACAACCATGTCCGAGTCCCTGACTGATTACCCTGCCGACCATGCCCGAGTCCCTGACTGCCCTGCAACCATGTCCGAGTCCCTGACTGATTACCCTGCCCGACCATGTCCGAGTCCCTGACTGCCCTGCAACCATGTCTGAGTCCCTGACTGATTACCCTGCCCGACCATGCCCGAGTCCCTGACCGCCCTGCAAGACCATGTCCGAGTCCACAATATCCGTGCACGACTATGCCCAAGTCCCTAAGTAGCGGATCCGTAGTCCAGTGGTAATGCGTTGGACTTGTAATCCAGGGATCACAGGGTCCATTCCCTGCTCCATCACTGACCGTACTAACAGTCTTTCGGACGAGACTTTAAACCGAGGTCCCGTGTATGATGCTTTACATCGAGCACATAAAAGAACCAGGGATGCTTCTGGAACTGGGGAATCTCCTGTATCATGCACTATCCTGCAAAAATCTAATATGACTAACATTCTTTTTGAGGTGTCGCCCATATGGCAAACTGGTGGCGACGATAAATAAACGCAATTACAACAAGTCCCTAATTGCCCTGCAACCATGTCCGAGTCCCTGACTGATTACCCTGCCGACCATGCCCGAGTCCCTGACTGCCCTGCAACCATGTCCAAGTCCCTGACTGATTACCCTGCCCGACCATGTCCGAGTCCCTGACTGCCCTGCAACCATGTCCGAGTCCCTAACTGATTACCCTGCCCGACCATGCCCGAGTCCCTGACCGCCCTGCAAGACCATGTCCGAGTCCACAATATCCCTGCACGACTATGCCCAAGTCCCTAAGTAGCGGATCCGTAGTCCAGTGGTAATGTGTTGGACTTGTAATCCAGGGATCACAGGGTCCATTCCCCACTCCATCACTGACCGTACTAACAGTCTTTCGGACGAGACTTTAAACCGAGGTCCCGTGTATGATGCTTTACATCGAGCACGTAAAAGAACCAGGGATGCTTCTGGAACTGGGGAATCTCCTGTATCATGCAATATCCTGCAAAAATCTAATATGACTAACATTCTTTTTGAGGTGTCGCCCATATGGCAAACTGGTGGCGACGATAAATAAACGCAAATACAACAAGTCCCTAATTGCCCTGCAACCATGTCCGAGTCCCTGACTGATTACCCTGCCGACCATGCCCGAGTCCCTGACTGCCCTGCAACCATGTCCAAGTCCCTGACTGATTACCCTGCCCGACCATGTCCGAGTCCCTGACTGCCCTGCAACCATGTCCGAGTCCCTGACTGATTACCCTGCCCGACCATGCCCGAGTCCCTGACCGCCCTGCAAGACCATGTCCGAGTCCACAATATCCCTGCACGACTATGCCCAAGTCCCTAAGTAGCGGATCCGTAGTCCAGTGGTAATGTGTTGGACTTGTAATCCAGGGATCACAGGGTCCATTCCCCACTCCATCACTGACCATACTAACAGTCTTTCGGACGAGACTTTAAACCGAGGTCCCGTGTATGATGCTTTACATCGAGCACGTAAAAGAACCAGGGATGCTTCTGGAACTGGGGCATCTTCTGTATCATGCACTATCCTGCAAAAATCTAATATGACTAACATTCTTTTTGAGGTGTCGCCCATATGGCAAACTGGTGGCGACGATAAATGAACGCAAATACAACAAGTCCCTAATTGCCCTGCACAACCATGTCCGAGTCCCTGACCGCCCTGCACAACCGTGTCCTAGTCCCTGACTGCCCTGCAAAACCATGCCAAAGTCCCTAATTGCCCTGCAACCATGTCCGAGTCCCTGACTGATTACCCTGCCCGACCATGCCCGAGTCCCTGACTGCCCTGCAACCATGTCTGAGTCCCTGACTGATCACCCTGCCCGACCATGCCCGAGTCCCTGACTGTCCTGCAACCATGTCGAGTCCCTGACTGATTACCCTGCCCGACCATGTCCGAGTCCCTGACTGCCCTGCAACCATGTCTGAGTCCCTGACTGATCACCCTGCCCGACCATGTCCGAGTCCCTGACTGCCCTGCAACCATGTCCGAGTCCCTGACTGATCACCCTGCCCGACCATGCCCCAGTCCCTGACTGTCCTGCAACCATGTCCGAGTCCCTGACTGATCACCCTGCCAGACCATGCCCAAGTCCCTGACTGCCCTGCAAGACCATGTCTGAGTCCACAATATCCCTGCACGACTATGCCCAAGTCCCTAAGTAGCGGATCCGTAGTCCAGTGGTAATGCGTTTGACTTGTAATCCATGCAAGAGTCCCTCACTACCCCTCAACCATGTCCGAGTCCCTGACTGATTACCCTGACTTTCCTGCACAACCATGTCCAAGTCCCTGACTGCCCTGCACAACCATGTCCGTGTCCCTGACTGCCCCATGATTCCCATGCCGAGAGGTCTGACTTCATAGCGGACACTTTCCATAGCGTACAGTACTGGTTTAACCCCAGGAATCGTTGGTTAGTACTGGTAAGAAACCCAGGTAGCCAGGCTGCATGGGATCTTGCTGTCGAACAATGATCATCCTGAAACCAGGGTCAGATCCGTGTAGGATCCCCAGGTAGACCGATAGGATCTGTGAACCAGCATGGGTGCCCACTAACAATTTTCGAAGCACATCTGTAGTGTCTGTGCAATTTCTAACCCCAGGTGTTCGAACCTCAGAATAGGACAGGGGGAGTGTGGTGATTTGGGTCGCTTTCCGCTCAACCATGCCCAAGTCCCTGACCATGTCCTAGTCTATAATATCCAAGCATGACTATGCCTAAGTCCCCAATTGCCCTGCTAGACTATGTCCGAGTCCCAGACTGCCCTGCACAACCATGTCCGAGTCCCTGACTGATTACCCTGCCCGACCATGCCCGAGTCCCTGACTGCCCTGCAACCATGTCCGAGTCCCTGACTGATTACCCTGCCCGACCATGTCCGAGTCCCTGACTGCCCTGCAACCATGTCTGAGTCCCTGACTGATTACCCTGCCCGACCATGCCCGAGTCCCTGACCGCCCTGCAAGACCATGTCCGAGTCCACAATATCCCTGCACGACTATGCCCAAGTCCCTAATTAGCGGATCCGTAGTCCAGTGGTAATGTGTTGGACTTGTAATCCAGGCATCACAGGGTCCATTCCCCACTCCATCACTGACCGTACTAACAGTCTTTCGGACGAGACTTTAAACCGAGGTCCCGTGTATGATGCTTTACATCGAGCACGTAAAAGAACCAGGGATGCTTCTGGAACTGGGGAATCTCCTGTATCATGCACTATCCTGCAAAAATCTAATATGACTAACATTCTTTTTGAGGTGTCGCCCATATGGCAAACTGGTGGCGACGATAAATAAACGCAAATACAACAAGTCCCTAATTGCCCTGCACAACCATGTCCGAGTCCCTGACTGATTACCCTGCCTGACCATGCCCGATTCCCTGACTGCCGTGCAACCATGTCCGAGTCCCTGACTGATTACCCTGCCCGACCATGCCCGAGTCCCCGACTGCCCTGCAACCATGTCCGAGTCCCTGACTGATTACCCTGCCCGACCATGCCCGAGTCCCTGACTGCCCTGCGACCATGTCTGAGTCCCTGACTGATCACCCTGCCCGACCATGCCCGAGTCCCTGACTGTCCTGCAACCATGTTGAGTCCCTGACTGATCACCCTGCCTGACCATGCCCGAGTCCCTGACTGCCCTGCAACCATGTCTGAGTCCCTGACTGATCACCCTGCCCGACCATGTCCGAGTCCCTGACTGCCCTGCAACCATGTCCGAGTCCCTGACTGATCACCCTGCCCGACCATGCCCCAGTCCCTGACTGTCCTGCAACCATGTCCGAGTCCCTGACTGATCACCCTGCCAGACCATGCCCAAGTCCCTGACTGTCCTGAAAGACCATTTCTGAGTCCACAATATCCCTGCACGACTATGCCCAAGTCCCTAAGTAGCGGATCCGTAGTCCAGTTGTAATGCGTTTGACTTGTAATCCATGCAAGAGTCCCTCACTACCCCTCAACCATGTCCGAGTCCCTGACTGATTACCCTGACTTTCCTGCACAACCATGTCCAAGTCCCTGACTGCCCTGCACAACCATGTCCGTGTCCCTGACTGCCCCATGATTCCCATGCCGAGAGGTCTGACTTCATAGCGGACACTTTCCATAGCGTACAGTACTGGTTTAACCCCAGGAATCGTTGGTTAGTACTGGTAAGAAACCCAGGTAGCCAGGCTGCATGGGATCTTGCTGTCGAACAATGATCATCCTGAAACCAGGGTCAGATCCGTGTAGGATCCCCAGGTAGACCGATAGGATCTGTGAACCAGCATGGGTGCCCACTAACAATTTTCGAAGCACATCTGTAGTGTCTGTGCAATTTCTAACCCCAGGTGTTCAAACCTCAGAATAGGACAGGGGGAGTGTGGTGATTTGGGTCGCTTTCCGCTCAACCATGCCCAAGTCCCTGACCATGTCCTAGTCTATAATATCCAAGCATGACTATGCCTAAGTCCCCAATTGCCCTGCTAGACTATGTCCGAGTCCCAGACTGCCCTGCACAACCATGTCCGAGTCCCTGACTGATTACCCTGCCCGACCATGCCCGAGTCCCTGACTGCCCTGCAACCATGTCCAAGTCCCTGACTGATTACCCTGCACGACCATGTCCTAGTCCCTGACTGCCCTACTCAAACCTGTCCGAGTCCCTGATTGCCCTGCACGACCATGCAAGAGTCCCTCACTACCCTGCAACCATGTCCGAGTCCCTGACTGATTACCCTGACTGCCCTGCACAACCATGTCCATGTCCCTGACTGCCCCATGAGTCCCATGCCAAGAGGTTTGACTTGATAGCGGACACTTTCCATATCGTACAGTACTGGTTTGACCCCAGGAATCGTTGGTTAGTACTGGTAAGAAACCCAGGAAGCCAGGCTGCATGGGATCTTGCTGTCGAACAGTGATCATCCTGAAACCAGGGTCAGATCCATGTAGGATCCCCAGGTAGACCGATAGGATCCGTCAACCAGCATGGGTGCCCACAAACAATTTCGGAAGCACATCTGTAGTGTCTGTGCAAGTTCTAACACCTGGTGTTCAAACCTCAGAATAGGACAGGGGGAGTGTGGTGATTTGGGTCGCTTTCCGCTCAACCATGCCCAAGTCCCTGACCATGTCCTAGTCTATAATATCCAAGCATGACTATGCCTAAGTCCCCAATTGCCCTGCTAGACTATGTCCGAGTCCCAGACTGCCCTGCACAACCATGTCCGAGACCCTGACTGCCCTAAACAACCATGTCCGAGTCCCTGACTGATTACCCTGCCGACCATGCCCGAGTCCCTGACTGCCCTGCAACCATGTCCGAGTCCCTGACTGATTACCCTGCCCGACCATGTCCGAGTCCCTGACTGCCCTGCAACCATGTCTGAGTCCCTGACTGATTACCCTGCCCGACCATGCCCGAGTCCCTGACCGCCCTGCAAGACCATGTCCGAGTCCACAATATCCGTGCACGACTATGCCCAAGTCCCTAAGTAGCGGATCCGTAGTCCAGTGGTAATGCGTTGGACTTGTAATCCAGGGATCACAGGGTCCATTCCCTGCTCCATCACTGACCGTACTAACAGTCTTTCGGACGAGACTTTAAACCGAGGTCCCGTGTATGATGCTTTACATCGAGCACATAAAAGAACCAGGGATGCTTCTGGAACTGGGGAATCTCCTGTATCATGCACTATCCTGCAAAAATCTAATATGACTAACATTCTTTTTGAGGTGTCGCCCATATGGCAAACTGGTGGCGACGATAAATAAACGCAATTACAACAAGTCCCTAATTGCCCTGCAACCATGTCCGAGTCCCTGACTGATTACCCTGCCGACCATGCCCGAGTCCCTGACTGCCCTGCAACCATGTCCAAGTCCCTGACTGATTACCCTGCCCGACCATGTCCGAGTCCCTGACTGCCCTGCAACCATGTCCGAGTCCCTAACTGATTACCCTGCCCGACCATGCCCGAGTCCCTGACCGCCCTGCAAGACCATGTCCGAGTCCACAATATCCCTGCACGACTATGCCCAAGTCCCTAAGTAGCGGATCCGTAGTCCAGTGGTAATGTGTTGGACTTGTAATCCAGGGATCACAGGGTCCATTCCCCACTCCATCACTGACCGTACTAACAGTCTTTCGGACGAGACTTTAAACCGAGGTCCCGTGTATGATGCTTTACATCGAGCACGTAAAAGAACCAGGGATGCTTCTGGAACTGGGGAATCTCCTGTATCATGCAATATCCTGCAAAAATCTAATATGACTAACATTCTTTTTGAGGTGTCGCCCATATGGCAAACTGGTGGCGACGATAAATAAACGCAAATACAACAAGTCCCTAATTGCCCTGCAACCATGTCCGAGTCCCTGACTGATTACCCTGCCGACCATGCCCGAGTCCCTGACTGCCCTGCAACCATGTCCAAGTCCCTGACTGATTACCCTGCCCGACCATGTCCGAGTCCCTGACTGCCCTGCAACCATGTCCGAGTCCCTGACTGATTACCCTGCCCGACCATGCCCGAGTCCCTGACCGCCCTGCAAGACCATGTCCGAGTCCACAATATCCCTGCACGACTATGCCCAAGTCCCTAAGTAGCGGATCCGTAGTCCAGTGGTAATGTGTTGGACTTGTAATCCAGGGATCACAGGGTCCATTCCCCACTCCATCACTGACCATACTAACAGTCTTTCGGACGAGACTTTAAACCGAGGTCCCGTGTATGATGCTTTACATCGAGCACGTAAAAGAACCAGGGATGCTTCTGGAACTGGGGCATCTTCTGTATCATGCACTATCCTGCAAAAATCTAATATGACTAACATTCTTTTTGAGGTGTCGCCCATATGGCAAACTGGTGGCGACGATAAATGAACGCAAATACAACAAGTCCCTAATTGCCCTGCACAACCATGTCCGAGTCCCTGACCGCCCTGCACAACCGTGTCCTAGTCCCTGACTGCCCTGCAAAACCATGCCAAAGTCCCTAATTGCCCTGCAACCATGTCCGAGTCCCTGACTGATTACCCTGCCCGACCATGCCCGAGTCCCTGACTGCCCTGCAACCATGTCTGAGTCCCTGACTGATCACCCTGCCCGACCATGCCCGAGTCCCTGACTGTCCTGCAACCATGTCGAGTCCCTGACTGATTACCCTGCCCGACCATGTCTGAGTCCCTGACTGCCCTGCAACCATGTCTGAGTCCCTGACTGATCACCCTGCCCGACCATGTCCGAGTCCCTGACTGCCCTGCAACCATGTCCGAGTCCCTGACTGATCACCCTGCCCGACCATGCCCCAGTCCCTGACTGTCCTGCAACCATGTCCGAGTCCCTGACTGATCACCCTGCCAGACCATGCCCAAGTCCCTGACTGCCCTGCAAGACCATGTCTGAGTCCACAATATCCCTGCACGACTATGCCCAAGTCCCTAAGTAGCGGATCCGTAGTCCAGTGGTAATGCGTTTGACTTGTAATCCATGCAAGAGTCCCTCACTACCCCTCAACCATGTCCGAGTCCCTGACTGATTACCCTGACTTTCCTGCACAACCATGTCCAAGTCCCTGACTGCCCTGCACAACCATGTCCGTGTCCCTGACTGCCCCATGATTCCCATGCCGAGAGGTCTGACTTCATAGCGGACACTTTCCATAGCGTACAGTACTGGTTTAACCCCAGGAATCGTTGGTTAGTACTGGTAAGAAACCCAGGTAGCCAGGCTGCATGGGATCTTGCTGTCGAACAATGATCATCCTGAAACCAGGGTCAGATCCGTGTAGGATCCCCAGGTAGACCGATAGGATCTGTGAACCAGCATGGGTGCCCACTAACAATTTTCGAAGCACATCTGTAGTGTCTGTGCAATTTCTAACCCCAGGTGTTCGAACCTCAGAATAGGACAGGGGGAGTGTGGTGATTTGGGTCGCTTTCCGCTCAACCATGCCCAAGTCCCTGACCATGTCCTAGTCTATAATATCCAAGCATGACTATGCCTAAGTCCCCAATTGCCCTGCTAGACTATGTCCGAGTCCCAGACTGCCCTGCACAACCATGTCCGAGTCCCTGACTGATTACCCTGCCCGACCATGCCCGAGTCCCTGACTGCCCTGCAACCATGTCCGAGTCCCTGACTGATTACCCTGCCCGACCATGTCCGAGTCCCTGACTGCCCTGCAACCATGTCTGAGTCCCTGACTGATTACCCTGCCCGACCATGCCCGAGTCCCTGACCGCCCTGCAAGACCATGTCCGAGTCCACAATATCCCTGCACGACTATGCCCAAGTCCCTAAGTAGCGGATCCGTAGTCCAGTGGTAATGTGTTGGACTTGTAATCCAGGCATCACAGGGTCCATTCCCCACTCCATCACTGACCGTACTAACAGTCTTTCGGACGAGACTTTAAACCGAGGTCCCGTGTATGATGCTTTACATCGAGCACGTAAAAGAACCAGGGATGCTTCTGGAACTGGGGAATCTCCTGTATCATGCACTATCCTGCAAAAATCTAATATGACTAACATTCTTTTTGAGGTGTCGCCCATATGGCAAACTGGTGGCGACGATAAATAAACGCAAATACAACAAGTCCCTAATTGCCCTGCACAACCATGTCCGAGTCCCTGACTGATTACCCTGCCTGACCATGCCCGATTCCCTGACTGCCCTGCAACCATGTCCGAGTCCCTGACTGATTACCCTGCCCGACCATGCCCGAGTCCCCGACTGCCCTGCAACCATGTCCGAGTCCCTGACTGATTACCCTGCCCGACCATGCCCGAGTCCCTGACTGCCCTGCGACCATGTCTGAGTCCCTGACTGATCACCCTGCCCGACCATGCCCGAGTCCCTGACTGTCCTGCAACCATGTTGAGTCCCTGACTGATCACCCTGCCTGACCATGCCCGAGTCCCTGACTGCCCTGCAACCATGTCTGAGTCCCTGACTGATCACCCTGCCCGACCATGTCCGAGTCCCTGACTGCCCTGCAACCATGTCCGAGTCCCTGACTGATCACCCTGCCCGACCATGCCCCAGTCCCTGACTGTCCTGCAACCATGTCCGAGTCCCTGACTGATCACCCTGCCAGACCATGCCCAAGTCCCTGACTGTCCTGAAAGACCATTTCTGAGTCCACAATATCCCTGCACGACTATGCCCAAGTCCCTAAGTAGCGGATCCGTAGTCCAGTTGTAATGCGTTTGACTTGTAATCCATGCAAGAGTCCCTCACTACCCCTCAACCATGTCCGAGTCCCTGACTGATTACCCTGACTTTCCTGCACAACCATGTCCAAGTCCCTGACTGCCCTGCACAACCATGTCCGTGTCCCTGACTGCCCCATGATTCCCATGCCGAGAGGTCTGACTTCATAGCGGACACTTTCCATAGCGTACAGTACTGGTTTAACCCCAGGAATCGTTGGTTAGTACTGGTAAGAAACCCAGGTAGCCAGGCTGCATGGGATCTTGCTGTCGAACAATGATCATCCTGAAACCAGGGTCAGATCCGTGTAGGATCCCCAGGTAGACCGATAGGATCTGTGAACCAGCATGGGTGCCCACTAACAATTTTCGAAGCACATCTGTAGTGTCTGTGCAATTTCTAACCCCAGGTGTTCAAACCTCAGAATAGGACAGGGGGAGTGTGGTGATTTGGGTCGCTTTCCGCTCAACCATGCCCAAGTCCCTGACCATGTCCTAGTCTATAATATCCAAGCATGACTATGCCTAAGTCCCCAATTGCCCTGCTAGACTATGTCCGAGTCCCAGACTGCCCTGCACAACCATGTCCGAGTCCCTGACTGATTACCCTGCCCGACCATGCCCGAGTCCCTGACTGCCCTGCAACCATGTCCAAGTCCCTGACTGATTACCCTGCACGACCATGTCCTAGTCCCTGACTGCCCTACTCAAACCTGTCCGAGTCCCTGATTGCCCTGCACGACCATGCAAGAGTCCCTCACTACCCTGCAACCATGTCCGAGTCCCTGACTGATTACCCTGACTGCCCTGCACAACCATGTCCATGTCCCTGACTGCCCCATGAGTCCCATGCCAAGAGGTTTGACTTGATAGCGGACACTTTCCATATCGTACAGTACTGGTTTGACCCCAGGAATCGTTGGTTAGTACTGGTAAGAAACCCAGGAAGCCAGGCTGCATGGGATCTTGCTGTCGAACAGTGATCATCCTGAAACCAGGGTCAGATCCATGTAGGATCCCCAGGTAGACCGATAGGATCCGTCAACCAGCATGGGTGCCCACAAACAATTTCGGAAGCACATCTGTAGTGTCTGTGCAAGTTCTAACACCTGGTGTTCAAACCTCAGAATAGGACAGGGGGAGTGTGGTGATTTGGGTCGCTTTCCGCTCAACCATGCCCAAGTCCCTGACCATGTCCTAGTCTATAATATCCAAGCATGACTATGCCTAAGTCCCCAATTGCCCTGCTAGACTATGTCCGAGTCCCAGACTGCCCTGCACAACCATGTCCGAGACCCTGACTGCCCTAAACAACCATGTCCGAGTCCCTGACTGATTACCCTGCCGACCATGCCCGAGTCCCTGACTGCCCTGCAACCATGTCCGAGTCCCTGACTGATTACCCTGCCCGACCATGTCCGAGTCCCTGACTGCCCTGCAACCATGTCTGAGTCCCTGACTGATTACCCTGCCCGACCATGCCCGAGTCCCTGACCGCCCTGCAAGACCATGTCCGAGTCCACAATATCCGTGCACGACTATGCCCAAGTCCCTAAGTAGCGGATCCGTAGTCCAGTGGTAATGCGTTGGACTTGTAATCCAGGGATCACAGGGTCCATTCCCTGCTCCATCACTGACCGTACTAACAGTCTTTCGGACGAGACTTTAAACCGAGGTCCCGTGTATGATGCTTTACATCGAGCACATAAAAGAACCAGGGATGCTTCTGGAACTGGGGAATCTCCTGTATCATGCACTATCCTGCAAAAATCTAATATGACTAACATTCTTTTTGAGGTGTCGCCCATATGGCAAACTGGTGGCGACGATAAATAAACGCAAATACAACAAGTCCCTAATTGCCCTGCAACCATGTCCGAGTCCCTGACTGATTACCCTGCCGACCATGCCCGAGTCCCTGACTGCCCTGCAACCATGTCCAAGTCCCTGACTGATTACCCTGCCCGACCATGTCCGAGTCCCTGACTGCCCTGCAACCATGTCCGAGTCCCTAACTGATTACCCTGCCCGACCATGCCCGAGTCCCTGACCGCCCTGCAAGACCATGTCCGAGTCCACAATATCCCTGCACGACTATGCCCAAGTCCCTAAGTAGCGGATCCGTAGTCCAGTGGTAATGTGTTGGACTTGTAATCCAGGGATCACAGGGTCCATTCCCCACTCCATCACTGACCGTACTAACAGTCTTTCGGACGAGACTTTAAACCGAGGTCCCGTGTATGATGCTTTACATCGAGCACGTAAAAGAACCAGGGATGCTTCTGGAACTGGGGAATCTCCTGTATCATGCAATATCCTGCAAAAATCTAATATGACTAACATTCTTTTTGAGGTGTCGCCCATATGGCAAACTGGTGGCGACGATAAATAAACGCAAATACAACAAGTCCCTAATTGCCCTGCAACCATGTCCGAGTCCCTGACTGATTACCCTGCCGACCATGCCCGAGTCCCTGACTGCCCTGCAACCATGTCCAAGTCCCTGACTGATTACCCTGCCCGACCATGTCCGAGTCCCTGACTGCCCTGCAACCATGTCCGAGTCCCTGACTGATTACCCTGCCCGACCATGCCCGAGTCCCTGACCGCCCTGCAAGACCATGTCCGAGTCCACAATATCCCTGCACGACTATGCCCAAGTCCCTAAGTAGCGGATCCGTAGTCCAGTGGTAATGTGTTGGACTTGTAATCCAGGGATCACAGGGTCCATTCCCCACTCCATCACTGACCATACTAACAGTCTTTCGGACGAGACTTTAAACCGAGGTCCCGTGTATGATGCTTTACATCGAGCACGTAAAAGAACCAGGGATGCTTCTGGAACTGGGGCATCTTCTGTATCATGCACTATCCTGCAAAAATCTAATATGACTAACATTCTTTTTGAGGTGTCGCCCATATGGCAAACTGGTGGCGACGATAAATGAACGCAAATACAACAAGTCCCTAATTGCCCTGCACAACCATGTCCGAGTCCCTGACCGCCCTGCACAACCGTGTCCTAGTCCCTGACTGCCCTGCAAAACCATGCCAAAGTCCCTAATTGCCCTGCAACCATGTCCGAGTCCCTGACTGATTACCCTGCCCGACCATGCCCGAGTCCCTGACTGCCCTGCAACCATGTCTGAGTCCCTGACTGATCACCCTGCCCGACCATGCCCGAGTCCCTGACTGTCCTGCAACCATGTCGAGTCCCTGACTGATCACCCTGCCTGACCATGCCCGAGTCCCTGACTGCCCTGCAACCATGTCTGAGTCCCTGACTGATCACCCTGCCCGACCATGTCCGAGTCCCTGACTGCCCTGCAACCATGTCCGAGTCCCTGACTGATCACCCTGCCCGACCATGCCCCAGTCCCTGACTGTCCTGCAACCATGTCCGAGTCCCTGACTGATCACCCTGCCAGACCATGCCCAAGTCCCTGACTGCCCTGCAAGACCATGTCTGAGTCCACAATATCCCTGCACGACTATGCCCAAGTCCCTAAGTAGCGGATCCGTAGTCCAGTGGTAATGCGTTTGACTTGTAATCCATGCAAGAGTCCCTCACTACCCCTCAACCATGTCCGAGTCCCTGACTGATTACCCTGACTTTCCTGCACAACCATGTCCAAGTCCCTGACTGCCCTGCACAACCATGTCCGTGTCCCTGACTGCCCCATGATTCCCATGCCGAGAGGTCTGACTTCATAGCGGACACTTTCCATAGCGTACAGTACTGGTTTAACCCCAGGAATCGTTGGTTAGTACTGGTAAGAAACCCAGGTAGCCAGGCTGCATGGGATCTTGCTGTCGAACAATGATCATCCTGAAACCAGGGTCAGATCCGTGTAGGATCCCCAGGTAGACCGATAGGATCTGTGAACCAGCATGGGTGCCCACTAACAATTTTCGAAGCACATCTGTAGTGTCTGTGCAATTTCTAACCCCAGGTGTTCGAACCTCAGAATAGGACAGGGGGAGTGTGGTGATTTGGGTCGCTTTCCGCTCAACCATGCCCAAGTCCCTGACCATGTCCTAGTCTATAATATCCAAGCATGACTATGCCTAAGTCCCCAATTGCCCTGCTAGACTATGTCCGAGTCCCAGACTGCCCTGCACAACCATGTCCGAGTCCCTGACTGATTACCCTGCCCGACCATGCCCGAGTCCCTGACTGCCCTGCAACCATGTCCGAGTCCCTGACTGATTACCCTGCCCGACCATGTCCGAGTCCCTGACTGCCCTGCAACCATGTCTGAGTCCCTGACTGATTACCCTGCCCGACCATGCCCGAGTCCCTGACCGCCCTGCAAGACCATGTCCGAGTCCACAATATCCCTGCACGACTATGCCCAAGTCCCTAAGTAGCGGATCCGTGGTCCAGTGGTAATGTGTTGGACTTGTAATCCAGGGATCACAGGGTCCATTCCCCACTCCATCACTGACCGTACTAACAGTCTTTCGGACGAGACTTTAAACCGAGGTCCCGTGTATGATGCTTTACATCGAGCACGTAAAAGAACCAGGGATGCTTCTGGAACTGGGGAATCTCCTGTATCATGCACTATCCTGCAAAAATCTAATATGACTAACATTCTTTTTGAGGTGTCGCCCATATGGCAAACTGGTGGCGACGATAAATAAACGCAAATACAACAAGTCCCTAATTGCCCTGCACAAACATGTCCGAGTCCCTGACTGATTACCCTGCCTGACCATGCCCGATTCCCTGACTGCCCTGCAACCATGTCCGAGTCCCTGACTGATTACCCTGCCCGACCATGCCCGAGTCCCCGACTGCCCTGCAACCATGTCCGAGTCCCTGACTGATTACCCTGCCCGACCATGCCCGAGTCCCTGACTGCCCTGCAACCATGTCTGAGTCCCTGACTGATCACCCTGCCCGACCATGCCCGAGTCCCTGACTGTCCTGCAACCATGTTGAGTCCCTGACTGATCACCCTGCCTGACCATGCCCGAGTCCCTGACTGCCCTGCAACCATGTCTGAGTCCCTGACTGATCACCCTGCCCGACCATGTCCGAGTCCCTGACTGCCCTGCAACCATGTCCGAGTCCCTGACTGATCACCCTGCCCGACCATGCCCCAGTCCCTGACTGTCCTGCAACCATGTCCGAGTCCCTGACTGATCACCCTGCCAGACCATGCCCAAGTCCCTGACTGTCCTGAAAGACCATGTCTGAGTCCACAATATCCCTGCACGACTATGCCCAAGTCCCTAAGTAGCGGATCCGTAGTCCAGTTGTAATGCGTTTGACTTGTAATCCATGCAAGAGTCCCTCACTACCCCTCAACCATGTCCGAGTCCCTGACTGATTACCCTGACTTTCCTGCACAACCATGTCCAAGTCCCTGACTGCCCTGCACAACCATGTCCGTGTCCCTGACTGCCCCATGATTCCCATGCCGAGAGGTCTGACTTCATAGCGGACACTTTCCATAGCGTACAGTACTGGTTTAACCCCAGGAATCGTTGGTTAGTACTGGTAAGAAACCCAGGTAGCCAGGCTGCATGGGATCTTGCTGTCGAACAATGATCATCCTGAAACCAGGGTCAGATCCGTGTAGGATCCCCAGGTAGACCGATAGGATCTGTGAACCAGCATGGGTGCCCACTAACAATTTTCGAAGCACATCTGTAGTGTCTGTGCAATTTCTAACCCCAGGTGTTCGAACCTCAGAATAGGACAGGGGGAGTGTGGTGATTTGGGTCGCTTTCCGCTCAACCATGCCCAAGTCCCTGACCATGTCCTAGTCTATAATATCCAAGCATGACTATGCCTAAGTCCCCAATTGCCCTGCTAGACTATGTCCGAGTCCCAGACTGCCCTGCACAACCATGTCCGAGTCCCTGACTGATTACCCTGCCCGACCATGCCCGAGTCCCTGACTGCCCTGCAACCATGTCCGAGTCCCTGACTGATTACCCTGCCCGACCATGTCCGAGTCCCTGACTGCCCTGCAACCATGTCTGAGTCCCTGACTGATTACCCTGCCCGACCATGCCCGAGTCCCTGACCGCCCTGCAAGACCATGTCCGAGTCCACAATATCCCTGCACGACTATGCCCAAGTCCCTAAGTAGCGGATCCGTAGTCCAGTGGTAATGTGTTGGACTTGTAATCCAGGCATCACAGGGTCCATTCCCCACTCCATCACTGACCGTACTAACAGTCTTTCGGACGAGACTTTAAACCGAGGTCCCGTGTATGATGCTTTACATCGAGCACGTAAAAGAACCAGGGATGCTTCTGGAACTGGGGAATCTCCTGTATCATGCACTATCCTGCAAAAATCTAATATGACTAACATTCTTTTTGAGGTGTCGCCCATATGGCAAACTGGTGGCGACGATAAATAAACGCAAATACAACAAGTCCCTAATTGCCCTGCACAACCATGTCCGAGTCCCTGACTGATTACCCTGCCTGACCATGCCCGATTCCCTGACTGCCCTGCAACCATGTCCGAGTCCCTGACTGATTACCCTGCCCGACCATGCCCGAGTCCCCGACTGCCCTGCAACCATGTCCGAGTCCCTGACTGATTACCCTGCCCGACCATGCCCGAGTCCCTGACTGCCCTGCGACCATGTCTGAGTCCCTGACTGATCACCCTGCCCGACCATGCCCGAGTCCCTGACTGTCCTGCAACCATGTTGAGTCCCTGACTGATCACCCTGCCTGACCATGCCCGAGTCCCTGACTGCCCTGCAACCATGTCTGAGTCCCTGACTGATCACCCTGCCCGACCATGTCCGAGTCCCTGACTGCCCTGCAACCATGTCCGAGTCCCTGACTGATCACCCTGCCCGACCATGCCCCAGTCCCTGACTGTCCTGCAACCATATCCGAGTCCCTGACTGATCACCCTGCCAGACCATGCCCAAGTCCCTGACTGTCCTGAAAGACCATTTCTGAGTCCACAATATCCCTGCACGACTATGCCCAAGTCCCTAAGTAGCGGATCCGTAGTCCAGTTGTAATGCGTTTGACTTGTAATCCATGCAAGAGTCCCTCACTACCCCTCAACCATGTCCGAGTCCCTGACTGATTACCCTGACTTTCCTGCACAACCATGTCCAAGTCCCTGACTGCCCTGCACAACCATGTCCGTGTCCCTGACTGCCCCATGATTCCCATGCCGAGAGGTCTGACTTCATAGCGGACACTTTCCATAGCGTACAGTACTGGTTTAACCCCAGGAATCGTTGGTTAGTACTGGTAAGAAACCCAGGAAGCCAGGCTGCATGGGATCTTGCTGTCGAACAATGATCATCCTGAAACCAGGGTCAGATCCGTGTAGGATCCCCAGGTAGACCGATAGGATCTGTGAACCAGCATGGGTGCCCACTAACAATTTTCGAAGCACATCTGTAGTGTCTGTGCAATTTCTAACCCCAGGTGTTCAAACCTCAGAATAGGACAGGGGGAGTGTGGTGATTTGGGTCGCTTTCCGCTCAACCATGCCCAAGTCCCTGACCATGTCCTAGTCTATAATATCCAAGCATGACTATGCCTAAGTCCCCAATTGCCCTGCTAGACTATGTCCGAGTCCCAGACTGCCCTGCACAACCATGTCCGAGTCCCTGACTGATTACCCTGCCCGACCATGCCCGAGTCCCTGACTGCCCTGCAACCATGTCCAAGTCCCTGACTGATTACCCTGCACGACCATGTCCTAGTCCCTGACTGCCCTACTCAAACCTGTCCGAGTCCCTGATTGCCCTGCACGACCATGCAAGAGTCCCTCACTACCCTGCAACCATGTCCGAGTCCCTGACTGATTACCCTGACTGCCCTGCACAACCATGTCCATGTCCCTGACTGCCCCATGAGTCCCATGCCAAGAGGTTTGACTTGATAGCGGACACTTTCCATATCGTACAGTACTGGTTTGACCCCAGGAATCGTTGGTTAGTACTGGTAAGAAACCCAGGAAGCCAGGCTGCATGGGATCTTGCTGTCGAACAGTGATCATCCTGAAACCAGGGTCAGATCCATGTAGGATCCCCAGGTAGACCGATAGGATCCGTCAACCAGCATGGGTGCCCACAAACAATTTCGGAAGCACATCTGTAGTGTCTGTGCAAGTTCTAACACCTGGTGTTCAAACCTCAGAATAGGACAGGGGGAGTGTGGTGATTTGGGTCGCTTTCCGCTCAACCATGCCCAAGTCCCTGACCATGTCCTAGTCTATAATATCCAAGCATGACTATGCCTAAGTCCCCAATTGCCCTGCTAGACTATGTCCGAGTCCCAGACTGCCCTGCACAACCATGTCCGAGACCCTGACTGCCCTAAACAGCCATGTCCGAGTCCCTGACTGATTACCCTGCCGACCATGCCCGAGTCCCTGACTGCCCTGCAACCATGTCCGAGTCCCTGACTGATTACCCTGCCCGACCATGTCCGAGTCCCTGACTGCCCTGCAACCATGTCTGAGTCCCTGACTGATTACCCTGCCCGACCATGCCCGAGTCCCTGACCGCCCTGCAAGACCATGTCCGAGTCCACAATATCCGTGCACGACTATGCCCAAGTCCCTAAGTAGCAGATCCGTAGTCCAGTGGTAATGCGTTGGACTTGTAATCCAGGGATCACAGGGTCCATTCCCTGCTCCATCACTGACCGTACTAACAGTCTTTCGGACGAGACTTTAAACCGAGGTCCCGTGTATGATGCTTTACATCGAGCACGTAAAAGAACCAGGGATGCTTCTGGAACTGGGGAATCTCCTGTATCATGCACTATCCTGCAAAAATCTAATATGACTAACATTCTTTTTGAGGTGTCGCCCATATGGCAAACTGGTGGCGACGATAAATAAACGCAAATACAACAAGTCCCTAATTGCCCTGCAACCATGTCCGAGTCCCTGACTGATTACCCTGCCGACCATGCCCGAGTCCCTGACTGCCCTGCAACCATGTCCAAGTCCCTGACTGATTACCCTGCCCGACCATGTCCGAGTCCCTGACTGCCCTGCAACCATGTCCGAGTCCCTAACTGATTACCCTGCCCGACCATGCCCGAGTCCCTGACCGCCCTGCAAGACCATGTCCGAGTCCACAATATCCCTGCACGACTATGCCCAAGTCCCTAAGTAGCGGATCCGTAGTCCAGTGGTAATGTGTTGGACTTGTAATCCAGGGATCACAGGGTCCATTCCCCACTCCATCACTGACCGTACTAACAGTCTTTCGGACGAGACTTTAAACCGAGGTCCCGTGTATGATGCTTTACATCGAGCACGTAAAAGAACCAGGGATGCTTCTGGAACTGGGGAATCTCCTGTATCATGCAATATCCTGCAAAAATCTAATATGACTAACATTCTTTTTGAGGTGTCGCCCATATGGCAAACTGGTGGCGACGATAAATAAACGCAAATACAACAAGTCCCTAATTGCCCTGCAACCATGTCCGAGTCCCTGACTGATTACCCTGCCGACCATGCCCGAGTCCCTGACTGCCCTGCAACCATGTCCAAGTCCCTGACTGATTACCCTGCCCGACCATGTCCGAGTCCCTGACTGCCCTGCAACCATGTCCGAGTCCCTGACTGATTACCCTGCCCGACCATGCCCGAGTCCCTGACCGCCCTGCAAGACCATGTCCGAGTCCACAATATCCCTGCACGACTATGCCCAAGTCCCTAAGTAGCGGATCCGTAGTCCAGTGGTAATGTGTTGGACTTGTAATCCAGGGATCACAGGGTCCATTCCCCACTCCATCACTGACCATACTAACAGTCTTTCGGACGAGACTTTAAACCGAGGTCCCGTGTATGATGCTTTACATCGAGCACGTAAAAGAACCAGGGATGCTTCTGGAACTGGGGCATCTTCTGTATCATGCACTATCCTGCAAAAATCTAATATGACTAACATTCTTTTTGAGGTGTCGCCCATATGGCAAACTGGTGGCGACGATAAATGAACGCAAATACAACAAGTCCCTAATTGCCCTGCACAACCATGTCCGAGTCCCTGACCGCCCTGCACAACCGTGTCCTAGTCCCTGACTGCCCTGCAAAACCATGCCAAAGTCCCTAATTGCCCTGCAACCATGTCCGAGTCCCTGACTGATTACCCTGCCCGACCATGCCCGAGTCCCTGACTGCCCTGCAACCATGTCTGAGTCCCTGACTGATCACCCTGCCCGACCATGCCCGAGTCCCTGACTGTCCTGCAACCATGTCGAGTCCCTGACTGATCACCCTGCCTGACCATGCCCGAGTCCCTGACTGCCCTGCAACCATGTCTGAGTCCCTGACTGATCACCCTGCCCGACCATGTCCGAGTCCCTGACTGCCCTGCAACCATGTCCGAGTCCCTGACTGATCACCCTGCCCGACCATGCCCCAGTCCCTGACTGTCCTGCAACCATGTCCGAGTCCCTGACTGATCACCCTGCCAGACCATGCCCAAGTCCCTGACTGCCCTGCAAGACCATGTCTGAGTCCACAATATCCCTGCACGACTATGCCCAAGTCCCTAAGTAGCGGATCCGTAGTCCAGTGGTAATGCGTTTGACTTGTAATCCATGCAAGAGTCCCTCACTACCCCTCAACCATGTCCGAGTCCCTGACTGATTACCCTGACTTTCCTGCACAACCATGTCCAAGTCCCTGACTGCCCTGCACAACCATGTCCGTGTCCCTGACTGCCCCATGATTCCCATGCCGAGAGGTCTGACTTCATAGCGGACACTTTCCATAGCGTACAGTACTGGTTTAACCCCAGGAATCGTTGGTTAGTACTGGTAAGAAACCCAGGTAGCCAGGCTGCATGGGATCTTGCTGTCGAACAATGATCATCCTGAAACCAGGGTCAGATCCGTGTAGGATCCCCAGGTAGACCGATAGGATCTGTGAACCAGCATGGGTGCCCACTAACAATTTTCGAAGCACATCTGTAGTGTCTGTGCAATTTCTAACCCCAGGTGTTCGAACCTCAGAATAGGACAGGGGGAGTGTGGTGATTTGGGTCGCTTTCCGCTCAACCATGCCCAAGTCCCTGACCATGTCCTAGTCTATAATATCCAAGCATGACTATGCCTAAGTCCCCAATTGCCCTGCTAGACTATGTCCGAGTCCCAGACTGCCCTGCACAACCATGTCCGAGTCCCTGACTGATTACCCTGCCCGACCATGCCCGAGTCCCTGACTGCCCTGCAACCATGTCCGAGTCCCTGACTGATTACCCTGCCCGACCATGTCCGAGTCCCTGACTGCCCTGCAACCATGTCTGAGTCCCTGACTGATTACCCTGCCCGACCATGCCCGAGTCCCTGACCGCCCTGCAAGACCATGTCCGAGTCCACAATATCCCTGCACGACTATGCCCAAGTCCCTAAGTAGCGGATCCGTGGTCCAGTGGTAATGTGTTGGACTTGTAATCCAGGGATCACAGGGTCCATTCCCCACTCCATCACTGACCGTACTAACAGTCTTTCGGACGAGACTTTAAACCGAGGTCCCGTGTATGATGCTTTACATCGAGCACGTAAAAGAACCAGGGATGCTTCTGGAACTGGGGAATCTCCTGTATCATGCACTATCCTGCAAAAATCTAATATGACTAACATTCTTTTTGAGGTGTCGCCCATATGGCAAACTGGTGGCGACGATAAATAAACGCAAATACAACAAGTCCCTAATTGCCCTGCACAAACATGTCCGAGTCCCTGACTGATTACCCTGCCTGACCATGCCCGATTCCCTGACTGCCCTGCAACCATGTCCGAGTCCCTGACTGATTACCCTGCCCGACCATGCCCGAGTCCCCGACTGCCCTGCAACCATGTCCGAGTCCCTGACTGATTACCCTGCCCGACCATGCCCGAGTCCCTGACTGCCCTGCAACCATGTCTGAGTCCCTGACTGATCACCCTGCCCGACCATGCCCGAGTCCCTGACTGTCCTGCAACCATGTTGAGTCCCTGACTGATCACCCTGCCTGACCATGCCCGAGTCCCTGACTGCCCTGCAACCATGTCTGAGTCCCTGACTGATCACCCTGCCCGACCATGTCCGAGTCCCTGACTGCCCTGCAACCATGTCCGAGTCCCTGACTGATCACCCTGCCCGACCATGCCCCAGTCCCTGACTGTCCTGCAACCATGTCCGAGTCCCTGACTGATCACCCTGCCAGACCATGCCCAAGTCCCTGACTGTCCTGAAAGACCATGTCTGAGTCCACAATATCCCTGCACGACTATGCCCAAGTCCCTAAGTAGCGGATCCGTAGTCCAGTTGTAATGCGTTTGACTTGTAATCCATGCAAGAGTCCCTCACTACCCCTCAACCATGTCCGAGTCCCTGACTGATTACCCTGACTTTCCTGCACAACCATGTCCAAGTCCCTGACTGCCCTGCACAACCATGTCCGTGTCCCTGACTGCCCCATGATTCCCATGCCGAGAGGTCTGACTTCATAGCGGACACTTTCCATAGCGTACAGTACTGGTTTAACCCCAGGAATCGTTGGTTAGTACTGGTAAGAAACCCAGGTAGCCAGGCTGCATGGGATCTTGCTGTCGAACAATGATCATCCTGAAACCAGGGTCAGATCCGTGTAGGATCCCCAGGTAGACCGATAGGATCTGTGAACCAGCATGGGTGCCCACTAACAATTTTCGAAGCACATCTGTAGTGTCTGTGCAATTTCTAACCCCAGGTGTTCAAACCTCAGAATAGGACAGGGGGAGTGTGGTGATTTGGGTCGCTTTCCGCTCAACCATGCCCAAGTCCCTGACCATGTCCTAGTCTATAATATCCAAGCATGACTATGCCTAAGTCCCCAATTGCCCTGCTAGACTATGTCCGAGTCCCAGACTGCCCTGCACAACCATGTCCGAGTCCCTGACTGATTACCCTGCCCGACCATGCCCGAGTCCCTGACTGCCCTGCAACCATGTCCAAGTCCCTGACTGATTACCCTGCACGACCATGTCCTAGTCCCTGACTGCCCTACTCAAACCTGTCCGAGTCCCTGATTGCCCTGCACGACCATGCAAGAGTCCCTCACTACCCTGCAACCATGTCCGAGTCCCTGACTGATTACCCTGACTGCCCTGCACAACCATGTCCATGTCCCTGACTGCCCCATGAGTCCCATGCCAAGAGGTTTGACTTGATAGCGGACACTTTCCATATCGTACAGTACTGGTTTGACCCCAGGAATCGTTGGTTAGTACTGGTAAGAAACCCAGGAAGCCAGGCTGCATGGGATCTTGCTGTCGAACAGTGATCATCCTGAAACCAGGGTCAGATCCATGTAGGATCCCCAGGTAGACCGATAGGATCCGTCAACCAGCATGGGTGCCCACAAACAATTTCGGAAGCACATCTGTAGTGTCTGTGCAAGTTCTAACACCTGGTGTTCAAACCTCAGAATAGGACAGGGGGAGTGTGGTGATTTGGGTCGCTTTCCGCTCAACCATGCCCAAGTCCCTGACCATGTCCTAGTCTATAATATCCAAGCATGACTATGCCTAAGTCCCCAATTGCCCTGCTAGACTATGTCCGAGTCCCAGACTGCCCTGCACAACCATGTCCGAGACCCTGACTGCCCTAAACAACCATGTCCGAGTCCCTGACTGATTACCCTGCCGACCATGCCCGAGTCCCTGACTGCCCTGCAACCATGTCCGAGTCCCTGACTGATTACCCTGCCCGACCATGTCCGAGTCCCTGACTGCCCTGCAACCATGTCTGAGTCCCTGACTGATTACCCTGCCCGACCATGCCCGAGTCCCTGACCGCCCTGCAAGACCATGTCCGAGTCCACAATATCCGTGCACGACTATGCCCAAGTCCCTAAGTAGCGGATCCGTAGTCCAGTGGTAATGCGTTGGACTTGTAATCCAGGGATCACAGGGTCCATTCCCTGCTCCATCACTGACCGTACTAACAGTCTTTCGGACGAGACTTTAAACCGAGGTCCCGTGTATGATGCTTTACATCGAGCACGTAAAAGAACCAGGGATGCTTCTGGAACTGGGGAATCTCCTGTATCATGCACTATCCTGCAAAAATCTAATATGACTAACATTCTTTTTGAGGTGTCGCCCATATGGCAAACTGGTGGCGACGATAAATAAACGCAAATACAACAAGTCCCTAATTGCCCTGCAACCATGTCCGAGTCCCTGACTGATTACCCTGCCGACCATGCCCGAGTCCCTGACTGCCCTGCAACCATGTCCAAGTCCCTGACTGATTACCCTGCCCGACCATGTCCGAGTCCCTGACTGCCCTGCAACCATGTCCGAGTCCCTAACTGATTACCCTGCCCGACCATGCCCGAGTCCCTGACCGCCCTGCAAGACCATGTCCGAGTCCACAATATCCCTGCACGACTATGCCCAAGTCCCTAAGTAGCGGATCCGTAGTCCAGTGGTAATGTGTTGGACTTGTAATCCAGGGATCACAGGGTCCATTCCCCACTCCATCACTGACCATACTAACAGTCTTTCGGACGAGACTTTAAACCGAGGTCCCGTGTATGATGCTTTACATCGAGCACGTAAAAGAACCAGGGATGCTTCTGGAACTGGGGCATCTTCTGTATCATGCACTATCCTGCAAAAATCTAATATGACTAACATTCTTTTTGAGGTGTCGCCCATATGGCAAACTGGTGGCGACGATAAATGAACGCAAATACAACAAGTCCCTAATTGCCCTGCACAACCATGTCCGAGTCCCTGACCGCCCTGCACAACCGTGTCCTAGTCCCTGACTGCCCTGCAAAACCATGCCAAAGTCCCTAATTGCCCTGCCCGACCATGTCCGAGTCCCTGACTGATTACCCTGCCCGACCATGCCCGAGTCCCTGACTGCCCTGCAACCATGTCTGAGTCCCTGACTGATCACCCTGCCCGACCATGCCCGAGTCCCTGACTGTCCTGCAACCATGTTGAGTCCCTGACTGATCACCCTGCCTGACCATGCCCGAGTCCCTGACTGCCCTGCAACCATGTCTGAGTCCCTGACTGATCACCCTGCCCGACCATGTCCGAGTCCCTGACTGCCCTGCAACCATGTCCGAGTCCCTGACTGATCACCCTGCCCGACCATGCCCCAGTCCCTGACTGTCCTGCAACCATGTCCGAGTCCCTGACTGATCACCCTGCCAGACCATGCCCAAGTCCCTGACTGTCCTGAAAGACCATGTCTGAGTCCACAATATCCCTGCACGACTATGCCCAAGTCCCTAAGTAGCGGATCCGTAGTCCAGTTGTAATGCGTTTGACTTGTAATCCATGCAAGAGTCCCTCACTACCCCTCAACCATGTCCGAGTCCCTGACTGATTACCCTGACTTTCCTGCACAACCATGTCCAAGTCCCTGACTGCCCTGCACAACCATGTCCGTGTCCCTGACTGCCCCATGATTCCCATGCCGAGAGGTCTGACTTCATAGCGGACACTTTCCATAGCGTACAGTACTGGTTTAACCCCAGGAATCGTTGGTTAGTACTGGTAAGAAACCCAGGTAGCCAGGCTGCATGGGATCTTGCTGTCGAACAATGATCATCCTGAAACCAGGGTCAGATCCGTGTAGGATCCCCAGGTAGACCGATAGGATCTGTGAACCAGCATGGGTGCCCACTAACAATTTTCGAAGCACATCTGTAGTGTCTGTGCAATTTCTAACCCCAGGTGTTCAAACCTCAGAATAGGACAGGGGGAGTGTGGTGATTTGGGTCGCTTTCCGCTCAACCATGCCCAAGTCCCTGACCATGTCCTAGTCTATAATATCCAAGCATGACTATGCCTAAGTCCCCAATTGCCCTGCTAGACTATGTCCGAGTCCCAGACTGCCCTGCACAACCATGTCCGAGTCCCTGACTGATTACCCTGCCCGACCATGCCCGAGTCCCTGACTGCCCTGCAACCATGTCCAAGTCCCTGACTGATTACCCTGCACGACCATGTCCTAGTCCCTGACTGCCCTACTCAAACCTGTCCGAGTCCCTGATTGCCCTGCACGACCATGCAAGAGTCCCTCACTACCCTGCAACCATGTCCGAGTCCCTGACTGATTACCCTGACTGCCCTGCACAACCATGTCCATGTCCCTGACTGCCCCATGAGTCCCATGCCAAGAGGTTTGACTTGATAGCGGACACTTTCCATATCGTACAGTACTGGTTTGACCCCAGGAATCGTTGGTTAGTACTGGTAAGAAACCCAGGAAGCCAGGCTGCATGGGATCTTGCTGTCGAACAGTGATCATCCTGAAACCAGGGTCAGATCCATGTAGGATCCCCAGGTAGACCGATAGGATCCGTCAACCAGCATGGGTGCCCACAAACAATTTCGGAAGCACATCTGTAGTGTCTGTGCAAGTTCTAACACCTGGTGTTCAAACCTCAGAATAGGACAGGGGGAGTGTGGTGATTTGGGTCGCTTTCCGCTCAACCATGCCCAAGTCCCTGACCATGTCCTAGTCTATAATATCCAAGCATGACTATGCCTAAGTCCCCAATTGCCCTGCTAGACTATGTCCGAGTCCCAGACTGCCCTGCACAACCATGTCCGAGACCCTGACTGCCCTAAACAACCATGTCCGAGTCCCTGACTGATTACCCTGCCGACCATGCCCGAGTCCCTGACTGCCCTGCAACCATGTCCGAGTCCCTGACTGATTACCCTGCCCGACCATGTCCGAGTCCCTGACTGCCCTGCAACCATGTCTGAGTCCCTGACTGATTACCCTGCCCGACCATGCCCGAGTCCCTGACCGCCCTGCAAGACCATGTCCGAGTCCACAATATCCGTGCACGACTATGCCCAAGTCCCTAAGTAGCGGATCCGTAGTCCAGTGGTAATGCGTTGGACTTGTAATCCAGGGATCACAGGGTCCATTCCCTGCTCCATCACTGACCGTACTAACAGTCTTTCGGACGAGACTTTAAACCGAGGTCCCGTGTATGATGCTTTACATCGAGCACGTAAAAGAACCAGGGATGCTTCTGGAACTGGGGAATCTCCTGTATCATGCACTATCCTGCAAAAATCTAATATGACTAACATTCTTTTTGAGGTGTCGCCCATATGGCAAACTGGTGGCGACGATAAATAAACGCAAATACAACAAGTCCCTAATTGCCCTGCAACCATGTCCGAGTCCCTGACTGATTACCCTGCCGACCATGCCCGAGTCCCTGACTGCCCTGCAACCATGTCCAAGTCCCTGACTGATTACCCTGCCCGACCATGTCCGAGTCCCTGACTGCCCTGCAACCATGTCCGAGTCCCTAACTGATTACCCTGCCCGACCATGCCCGAGTCCCTGACCGCCCTGCAAGACCATGTCCGAGTCCACAATATCCCTGCACGACTATGCCCAAGTCCCTAAGTAGCGGATCCGTAGTCCAGTGGTAATGTGTTGGACTTGTAATCCAGGGATCACAGGGTCCATTCCCCACTCCATCACTGACCGTACTAACAGTCTTTCGGACGAGACTTTAAACCGAGGTCCCGTGTATGATGCTTTACATCGAGCACGTAAAAGAACCAGGGATGCTTCTGGAACTGGGGAATCTCCTGTATCATGCAATATCCTGCAAAAATCTAATATGACTAACATTCTTTTTGAGGTGTCGCCCATATGGCAAACTGGTGGCGACGATAAATAAACGCAAATACAACAAGTCCCTAATTGCCCTGCAACCATGTCCGAGTCCCTGACTGATTACCCTGCCGACCATGCCCGAGTCCCTGACTGCCCTGCAACCATGTCCAAGTCCCTGACTGATTACCCTGCCCGACCATGTCCGAGTCCCTGACTGCCCTGCAACCATGTCCGAGTCCCTGACTGATTACCCTGCCCGACCATGCCCGAGTCCCTGACCGCCCTGCAAGACCATGTCCGAGTCCACAATATCCCTGCACGACTATGCCCAAGTCCCTAAGTAGCGGATCCGTAGTCCAGTGGTAATGTGTTGGACTTGTAATCCAGGGATCACAGGGTCCATTCCCCACTCCATCACTGACCATACTAACAGTCTTTCGGACGAGACTTTAAACCGAGGTCCCGTGTATGATGCTTTACATCGAGCACGTAAAAGAACCAGGGATGCTTCTGGAACTGGGGCATCTTCTGTATCATGCACTATCCTGCAAAAATCTAATATGACTAACATTCTTTTTGAGGTGTCGCCCATATGGCAAACTGGTGGCGACGATAAATGAACGCAAATACAACAAGTCCCTAATTGCCCTGCACAACCATGTCCGAGTCCCTGACCGCCCTGCACAACCGTGTCCTAGTCCCTGACTGCCCTGCAAAACCATGCCAAAGTCCCTAATTGCCCTGCAACCATGTCCGAGTCCCTGACTGATTACCCTGCCCGACCATGCCCGAGTCCCTGACTGCCCTGCAACCATGTCTGAGTCCCTGACTGATCACCCTGCCCGACCATGCCCGAGTCCCTGACTGTCCTGCAACCATGTCGAGTCCCTGACTGATCACCCTGCCTGACCATGCCCGAGTCCCTGACTGCCCTGCAACCATGTCTGAGTCCCTGACTGATCACCCTGCCCGACCATGTCCGAGTCCCTGACTGCCCTGCAACCATGTCCGAGTCCCTGACTGATCACCCTGCCCGACCATGCCCCAGTCCCTGACTGTCCTGCAACCATGTCCGAGTCCCTGACTGATCACCCTGCCAGACCATGCCCAAGTCCCTGACTGCCCTGCAAGACCATGTCTGAGTCCACAATATCCCTGCACGACTATGCCCAAGTCCCTAAGTAGCGGATCCGTAGTCCAGTGGTAATGCGTTTGACTTGTAATCCATGCAAGAGTCCCTCACTACCCCTCAACCATGTCCGAGTCCCTGACTGATTACCCTGACTTTCCTGCACAACCATGTCCAAGTCCCTGACTGCCCTGCACAACCATGTCCGTGTCCCTGACTGCCCCATGATTCCCATGCCGAGAGGTCTGACTTCATAGCGGACACTTTCCATAGCGTACAGTACTGGTTTAACCCCAGGAATCGTTGGTTAGTACTGGTAAGAAACCCAGGTAGCCAGGCTGCATGGGATCTTGCTGTCGAACAATGATCATCCTGAAACCAGGGTCAGATCCGTGTAGGATCCCCAGGTAGACCGATAGGATCTGTGAACCAGCATGGGTGCCCACTAACAATTTTCGAAGCACATCTGTAGTGTCTGTGCAATTTCTAACCCCAGGTGTTCAAACCTCAGAATAGGACAGGGGGAGTGTGGTGATTTGGGTCGCTTTCCGCTCAACCATGCCCAAGTCCCTGACCATGTCCTAGTCTATAATATCCAAGCATGACTATGCCTAAGTCCCCAATTGCCCTGCTAGACTATGTCCGAGTCCCAGACTGCCCTGCACAACCATGTCCGAGTCCCTGACTGATTACCCTGCCCGACCATGCCCGAGTCCCTGACTGCCCTGCAACCATGTCCAAGTCCCTGACTGATTACCCTGCACGACCATGTCCTAGTCCCTGACTGCCCTACTCAAACCTGTCCGAGTCCCTGATTGCCCTGCACGACCATGCAAGAGTCCCTCACTACCCTGCAACCATGTCCGAGTCCCTGACTGATTACCCTGACTGCCCTGCACAACCATGTCCATGTCCCTGACTGCCCCATGAGTCCCATGCCAAGAGGTTTGACTTGATAGCGGACACTTTCCATATCGTACAGTACTGGTTTGACCCCAGGAATCGTTGGTTAGTACTGGTAAGAAACCCAGGAAGCCAGGCTGCATGGGATCTTGCTGTCGAACAGTGATCATCCTGAAACCAGGGTCAGATCCATGTAGGATCCCCAGGTAGACCGATAGGATCCGTCAACCAGCATGGGTGCCCACAAACAATTTCGGAAGCACATCTGTAGTGTCTGTGCAAGTTCTAACACCTGGTGTTCAAACCTCAGAATAGGACAGGGGGAGTGTGGTGATTTGGGTCGCTTTCCGCTCAACCATGCCCAAGTCCCTGACCATGTCCTAGTCTATAATATCCAAGCATGACTATGCCTAAGTCCCCAATTGCCCTGCTAGACTATGTCCGAGTCCCAGACTGCCCTGCACAACCATGTCCGAGACCCTGACTGCCCTAAACAACCATGTCCGAGTCCCTGACTGATTACCCTGCCGACCATGCCCGAGTCCCTGACTGCCCTGCAACCATGTCCGAGTCCCTGACTGATTACCCTGCCCGACCATGTCCGAGTCCCTGACTGCCCTGCAACCATGTCTGAGTCCCTGACTGATTACCCTGCCCGACCATGCCCGAGTCCCTGACCGCCCTGCAAGACCATGTCCGAGTCCACAATATCCGTGCACGACTATGCCCAAGTCCCTAAGTAGCGGATCCGTAGTCCAGTGGTAATGCGTTGGACTTGTAATCCAGGGATCACAGGGTCCATTCCCTGCTCCATCACTGACCGTACTAACAGTCTTTCGGACGAGACTTTAAACCGAGGTCCCGTGTATGATGCTTTACATCGAGCACGTAAAAGAACCAGGGATGCTTCTGGAACTGGGGAATCTCCTGTATCATGCACTATCCTGCAAAAATCTAATATGACTAACATTCTTTTTGAGGTGTCGCCCATATGGCAAACTGGTGGCGACGATAAATAAACGCAAATACAACAAGTCCCTAATTGCCCTGCAACCATGTCCGAGTCCCTGACTGATTACCCTGCCGACCATGCCCGAGTCCCTGACTGCCCTGCAACCATGTCCAAGTCCCTGACTGATTACCCTGCCCGACCATGTCCGAGTCCCTGACTGCCCTGCAACCATGTCCGAGTCCCTAACTGATTACCCTGCCCGACCATGCCCGAGTCCCTGACCGCCCTGCAAGACCATGTCCGAGTCCACAATATCCCTGCACGACTATGCCCAAGTCCCTAAGTAGCGGATCCGTAGTCCAGTGGTAATGTGTTGGACTTGTAATCCAGGGATCACAGGGTCCATTCCCCACTCCATCACTGACCGTACTAACAGTCTTTCGGACGAGACTTTAAACCGAGGTCCCGTGTATGATGCTTTACATCGAGCACGTAAAAGAACCAGGGATGCTTCTGGAACTGGGGAATCTCCTGTATCATGCAATATCCTGCAAAAATCTAATATGACTAACATTCTTTTTGAGGTGTCGCCCATATGGCAAACTGGTGGCGACGATAAATAAACGCAAATACAACAAGTCCCTAATTGCCCTGCAACCATGTCCGAGTCCCTGACTGATTACCCTGCCGACCATGCCCGAGTCCCTGACTGCCCTGCAACCATGTCCAAGTCCCTGACTGATTACCCTGCCCGACCATGTCCGAGTCCCTGACTGCCCTGCAACCATGTCCGAGTCCCTGACTGATTACCCTGCCCGACCATGCCCGAGTCCCTGACCGCCCTGCAAGACCATGTCCGAGTCCACAATATCCCTGCACGACTATGCCCAAGTCCCTAAGTAGCGGATCCGTAGTCCAGTGGTAATGTGTTGGACTTGTAATCCAGGGATCACAGGGTCCATTCCCCACTCCATCACTGACCATACTAACAGTCTTTCGGACGAGACTTTAAACCGAGGTCCCGTGTATGATGCTTTACATCGAGCACGTAAAAGAACCAGGGATGCTTCTGGAACTGGGGCATCTTCTGTATCATGCACTATCCTGCAAAAATCTAATATGACTAACATTCTTTTTGAGGTGTCGCCCATATGGCAAACTGGTGGCGACGATAAATGAACGCAAATACAACAAGTCCCTAATTGCCCTGCACAACCATGTCCGAGTCCCTGACCGCCCTGCACAACCGTGTCCTAGTCCCTGACTGCCCTGCAAAACCATGCCAAAGTCCCTAATTGCCCTGCAACCATGTCCGAGTCCCTGACTGATTACCCTGCCCGACCATGCCCGAGTCCCTGACTGCCCTGCAACCATGTCTGAGTCCCTGACTGATCACCCTGCCCGACCATGCCCGAGTCCCTGACTGTCCTGCAACCATGTCGAGTCCCTGACTGATCACCCTGCCTGACCATGCCCGAGTCCCTGACTGCCCTGCAACCATGTCTGAGTCCCTGACTGATCACCCTGCCCGACCATGTCCGAGTCCCTGACTGCCCTGCAACCATGTCCGAGTCCCTGACTGATCACCCTGCCCGACCATGCCCCAGTCCCTGACTGTCCTGCAACCATGTCCGAGTCCCTGACTGATCACCCTGCCAGACCATGCCCAAGTCCCTGACTGCCCTGCAAGACCATGTCTGAGTCCACAATATCCCTGCACGACTATGCCCAAGTCCCTAAGTAGCGGATCCGTAGTCCAGTGGTAATGCGTTTGACTTGTAATCCATGCAAGAGTCCCTCACTACCCCTCAACCATGTCCGAGTCCCTGACTGATTACCCTGACTTTCCTGCACAACCATGTCCAAGTCCCTGACTGCCCTGCACAACCATGTCCGTGTCCCTGACTGCCCCATGATTCCCATGCCGAGAGGTCTGACTTCATAGCGGACACTTTCCATAGCGTACAGTACTGGTTTAACCCCAGGAATCGTTGGTTAGTACTGGTAAGAAACCCAGGTAGCCAGGCTGCATGGGATCTTGCTGTCGAACAATGATCATCCTGAAACCAGGGTCAGATCCGTGTAGGATCCCCAGGTAGACCGATAGGATCTGTGAACCAGCATGGGTGCCCACTAACAATTTTCGAAGCACATCTGTAGTGTCTGTGCAATTTCTAACCCCAGGTGTTCGAACCTCAGAATAGGACAGGGGGAGTGTGGTGATTTGGGTCGCTTTCCGCTCAACCATGCCCAAGTCCCTGACCATGTCCTAGTCTATAATATCCAAGCATGACTATGCCTAAGTCCCCAATTGCCCTGCTAGACTATGTCCGAGTCCCAGACTGCCCTGCACAACCATGTCCGAGTCCCTGACTGATTACCCTGCCCGACCATGCCCGAGTCCCTGACTGCCCTGCAACCATGTCCGAGTCCCTGACTGATTACCCTGCCCGACCATGTCCGAGTCCCTGACTGCCCTGCAACCATGTCTGAGTCCCTGACTGATTACCCTGCCCGACCATGCCCGAGTCCCTGACCGCCCTGCAAGACCATGTCCGAGTCCACAATATCCCTGCACGACTATGCCCAAGTCCCTAAGTAGCGGATCCGTGGTCCAGTGGTAATGTGTTGGACTTGTAATCCAGGGATCACAGGGTCCATTCCCCACTCCATCACTGACCGTACTAACAGTCTTTCGGACGAGACTTTAAACCGAGGTCCCGTGTATGATGCTTTACATCGAGCACGTAAAAGAACCAGGGATGCTTCTGGAACTGGGGAATCTCCTGTATCATGCACTATCCTGCAAAAATCTAATATGACTAACATTCTTTTTGAGGTGTCGCCCATATGGCAAACTGGTGGCGACGATAAATAAACGCAAATACAACAAGTCCCTAATTGCCCTGCACAAACATGTCCGAGTCCCTGACTGATTACCCTGCCTGACCATGCCCGATTCCCTGACTGCCCTGCAACCATGTCCGAGTCCCTGACTGATTACCCTGCCCGACCATGCCCGAGTCCCCGACTGCCCTGCAACCATGTCCGAGTCCCTGACTGATTACCCTGCCCGACCATGCCCGAGTCCCTGACTGCCCTGCAACCATGTCTGAGTCCCTGACTGATCACCCTGCCCGACCATGCCCGAGTCCCTGACTGTCCTGCAACCATGTTGAGTCCCTGACTGATCACCCTGCCTGACCATGCCCGAGTCCCTGACTGCCCTGCAACCATGTCTGAGTCCCTGACTGATCACCCTGCCCGACCATGTCCGAGTCCCTGACTGCCCTGCAACCATGTCCGAGTCCCTGACTGATCACCCTGCCCGACCATGCCCCAGTCCCTGACTGTCCTGCAACCATGTCCGAGTCCCTGACTGATCACCCTGCCAGACCATGCCCAAGTCCCTGACTGTCCTGAAAGACCATGTCTGAGTCCACAATATCCCTGCACGACTATGCCCAAGTCCCTAAGTAGCGGATCCGTAGTCCAGTTGTAATGCGTTTGACTTGTAATCCATGCAAGAGTCCCTCACTACCCCTCAACCATGTCCGAGTCCCTGACTGATTACCCTGACTTTCCTGCACAACCATGTCCAAGTCCCTGACTGCCCTGCACAACCATGTCCGTGTCCCTGACTGCCCCATGATTCCCATGCCGAGAGGTCTGACTTCATAGCGGACACTTTCCATAGCGTACAGTACTGGTTTAACCCCAGGAATCGTTGGTTAGTACTGGTAAGAAACCCAGGTAGCCAGGCTGCATGGGATCTTGCTGTCGAACAATGATCATCCTGAAACCAGGGTCAGATCCGTGTAGGATCCCCAGGTAGACCGATAGGATCTGTGAACCAGCATGGGTGCCCACTAACAATTTTCGAAGCACATCTGTAGTGTCTGTGCAATTTCTAACCCCAGGTGTTCAAACCTCAGAATAGGACAGGGGGAGTGTGGTGATTTGGGTCGCTTTCCGCTCAACCATGCCCAAGTCCCTGACCATGTCCTAGTCTATAATATCCAAGCATGACTATGCCTAAGTCCCCAATTGCCCTGCTAGACTATGTCCGAGTCCCAGACTGCCCTGCACAACCATGTCCGAGTCCCTGACTGATTACCCTGCCCGACCATGCCCGAGTCCCTGACTGCCCTGCAACCATGTCCAAGTCCCTGACTGATTACCCTGCACGACCATGTCCTAGTCCCTGACTGCCCTACTCAAACCTGTCCGAGTCCCTGATTGCCCTGCACGACCATGCAAGAGTCCCTCACTACCCTGCAACCATGTCCGAGTCCCTGACTGATTACCCTGACTGCCCTGCACAACCATGTCCATGTCCCTGACTGCCCCATGAGTCCCATGCCAAGAGGTTTGACTTGATAGCGGACACTTTCCATATCGTACAGTACTGGTTTGACCCCAGGAATCGTTGGTTAGTACTGGTAAGAAACCCAGGAAGCCAGGCTGCATGGGATCTTGCTGTCGAACAGTGATCATCCTGAAACCAGGGTCAGATCCATGTAGGATCCCCAGGTAGACCGATAGGATCCGTCAACCAGCATGGGTGCCCACAAACAATTTCGGAAGCACATCTGTAGTGTCTGTGCAAGTTCTAACACCTGGTGTTCAAACCTCAGAATAGGACAGGGGGAGTGTGGTGATTTGGGTCGCTTTCCGCTCAACCATGCCCAAGTCCCTGACCATGTCCAAGTCTATAATATCCAAGCATGACTATGCCTAAGTCCCCAATTGCCCTGCTAGACTATGTCCGAGTCCCAGACTGCCCTGCACAACCATGTCCGAGACCCTGACTGCCCTAAACAACCATGTCCGAGTCCCTGACTGATTACCCTGCCGACCATGCCCGAGTCCCTGACTGCCCTGCAACCATGTCCGAGTCCCTGACTGATTACCCTGCCCGACCATGTCCGAGTCCCTGACTGCCCTGCAACCATGTCTGAGTCCCTGACTGATTACCCTGCCCGACCATGCCCGAGTCCCTGACCGCCCTGCAAGACCATGTCCGAGTCCACAATATCCGTGCACGACTATGCCCAAGTCCCTAAGTAGCGGATCCTTAGTCCAGTGGTAATGCGTTGGACTTGTAATCCAGGGATCACAGGGTCCATTCCCTGCTCCATCACTGACCGTACTAACAGTCTTTCGGACGAGACTTTAAACCGAGGTCCCGTGTATGATGCTTTACATCGAGCACGTAAAAGAACCAGGGATGCTTCTGGAACTGGGGAATCTCCTGTATCATGCACTATCCTGCAAAAATCTAATATGACTAACATTCTTTTTGAGGTGTCGCCCATATGGCAAACTGGTGGCGACGATAAATAAACGCAAATACAACAAGTCCCTAATTGCCCTGCAACCATGTCCGAGTCCCTGACTGATTACCCTGCCGACCATGCCCGAGTCCCTGACTGCCCTGCAACCATGTCCAAGTCCCTGACTGATTACCCTGCCCGACCATGTCCGAGTCCCTGACTGCCCTGCAACCATGTCCGAGTCCCTAACTGATTACCCTGCCCGACCATGCCCGAGTCCCTGACCGCCCTGCAAGACCATGTCCGAGTCCACAATATCCCTGCACGACTATGCCAAAGTCCCTAAGTAGCGGATCCGTAGTCCAGTGGTAATGTGTTGGACTTGTAATCCAGGGATCACAGGGTCCATTCCCCACTCCATCACTGACCGTACTAACAGTCTTTCGGACGAGACTTTAAACCGAGGTCCCGTGTATGATGCTTTACATCGAGCACGTAAAAGAACCAGGGATGCTTCTGGAACTGGGGAATCTCCTGTATCATGCAATATCCTGCAAAAATCTAATATGACTAACATTCTTTTTGAGGTGTCGCCCATATGGCAAACTGGTGGCGACGATAAATAAACGCAAATACAACAAGTCCCTAATTGCCCTGCAACCATGTCCGAGTCCCTGACTGATTACCCTGCCGACCATGCCCGAGTCCCTGACTGCCCTGCAACCATGTCCAAGTCCCTGACTGATTACCCTGCCCGACCATGTCCGAGTCCCTGACTGCCCTGCAACCATGTCCGAGTCCCTGACTGATTACCCTGCCCGACCATGCCCGAGTCCCTGACCGCCCTGCAAGACCATGTCCGAGTCCACAATATCCCTGCACGACTATGCCCAAGTCCCTAAGTAGCGGATCCGTAGTCCAGTGGTAATGTGTTGGACTTGTAATCCAGGGATCACAGGGTCCATTCCCCACTCCATCACTGACCATACTAACAGTCTTTCGGACGAGACTTTAAACCGAGGTCCCGTGTATGATGCTTTACATCGAGCACGTAAAAGAACCAGGGATGCTTCTGGAACTGGGGCATCTTCTGTATCATGCACTATCCTGCAAAAATCTAATATGACTAACATTCTTTTTGAGGTGTCGCCCATATGGCAAACTGGTGGCGACGATAAATGAACGCAAATACAACAAGTCCCTAATTGCCCTGCACAACCATGTCCGAGTCCCTGACCGCCCTGCACAACCGTGTCCTAGTCCCTGACTGCCCTGCAAAACCATGCCAAAGTCCCTAATTGCCCTGCAACCATGTCCGAGTCCCTGACTGATTACCCTGCCCGACCATGCCCGAGTCCCTGACTGCCCTGCAACCATGTCTGAGTCCCTGACTGATCACCCTGCCCGACCATGCCCGAGTCCCTGACTGTCCTGCAACCATGTCGAGTCCCTGACTGATCACCCTGCCTGACCATGCCCGAGTCCCTGACTGCCCTGCAACCATGTCTGAGTCCCTGACTGATCACCCTGCCCGACCATGTCCGAGTCCCTGACTGCCCTGCAACCATGTCCGAGTCCCTGACTGATCACCCTGCCCGACCATGCCCCAGTCCCTGACTGTCCTGCAACCATGTCCGAGTCCCTGACTGATCACCCTGCCAGACCATGCCCAAGTCCCTGACTGCCCTGCAAGACCATGTCTGAGTCCACAATATCCCTGCACGACTATGCCCAAGTCCCTAAGTAGCGGATCCGTAGTCCAGTGGTAATGCGTTTGACTTGTAATCCATGCAAGAGTCCCTCACTACCCCTCAACCATGTCCGAGTCCCTGACTGATTACCCTGACTTTCCTGCACAACCATGTCCAAGTCCCTGACTGCCCTGCACAACCATGTCCGTGTCCCTGACTGCCCCATGATTCCCATGCCGAGAGGTCTGACTTCATAGCGGACACTTTCCATAGCGTACAGTACTGGTTTAACCCCAGGAATCGTTGGTTAGTACTGGTAAGAAACCCAGGTAGCCAGGCTGCATGGGATCTTGCTGTCGAACAATGATCATCCTGAAACCAGGGTCAGATCCGTGTAGGATCCCCAGGTAGACCGATAGGATCTGTGAACCAGCATGGGTGCCCACTAACAATTTTCGAAGCACATCTGTAGTGTCTGTGCAATTTCTAACCCCAGGTGTTCGAACCTCAGAATAGGACAGGGGGAGTGTGGTGATTTGGGTCGCTTTCCGCTCAACCATGCCCAAGTCCCTGACCATGTCCTAGTCTATAATATCCAAGCATGACTATGCCTAAGTCCCCAATTGCCCTGCTAGACTATGTCCGAGTCCCAGACTGCCCTGCACAACCATGTCCGAGACCCTGACTGCCCTAAACAACCATGTCCGAGTCCCTGACTGATTACCCTGCCGACCATGCCCGAGTCCCTGACTGCCCTGCAACCATGTCCGAGTCCCTGACTGATTACCCTGCCCGACCATGTCCGAGTCCCCGACTGCCCTGCAACCATGTCCGAGTCCCTGACTGATCACCCTGCCCGACCATGCCCGAGTCCCTGACTGTCCTGCAACCATGTCCGAGTCCCTGACTGATTACCCTGCCGACCATGTCCGAGTCCCTGACTGCCCTGCAACCATGTCCGAGTCCCTGACTGATTACCCTGCCCGACCATGTCCGAGTCCCTGACTGCCCTGCAACCATGTCCGAGTCCCTGACTGATTACCCTGCCCGACCATGCCGAGTCCCTGACCGCCCTGCAAGACCATGTCCGAGTCCACAATATCCCTGCACGACTATGCCCAAGTCCCTAAGTAGAGGATCCGTAGTCCAGTGGTAATGTGTTGGACTTGTAATCCAGGGATCACAGGGTCCATTCCCCACTCCATCACTGACCGTACTAACAGTCTTTCGGACGAGACTTTAAACCGAGGTCCCGTGTATGATGCTTTACATCGAGCACGTAAAAGAACCAGGGATGCTTCTGGAACTGGGGCATCTCCTGTATCATGCACTATCCTGCAAAAATCTAATATGACTAACATTCTTTTTGAGGTGTCACCCATATGGCAAACTGGTGGCGACGATAAATGAACGCAAATACAACAAGTCCCTAATTGCCCTGCACAACCATGTCCGAGTCCCTGACCGCCCTGCACAACCGTGTCCTAGTCCCTGACTGCCCTGCAAAACCATGCCAAAGTCCCTAATTGCCCTGCAACCATGTCCGAGTCTCTGACTCATAACCCTGCCCGACCATGCCCGAGTCCCCGACTGCCCTGCAACCATGTCCGAGTCCCTGACTGATTACCCTGCCCGACCATGCCCGAGTCCCTGACTGTCCTGCAACCATGTCGAGTCCCTGACTGATCACCCTGCCCGACCATGCCCGAGTCCCTGACTGCCCTGCAACCATGTCTGAGTCCCTGACTGATCACCCTGCCCGACCATGTCCGAGTCCCTGACTGCCCTGCAACCATGTCTTAGTCCCTGACTGATCACCCTGCGCTACCATGCCCGAGTCCCTGACTGTCCTGCAACCATGTCCGAGTCCCTGACTGATCACCCTGCCTGACCATGCCCAAGTCCCTGATTGCCCTGCAAGACCATGTCTGAGTCCACAATATCCCTGCACGACTATGCCCAAGTCCCTAAGTAGCGAATCCGTAGTCCAGTGGTAATGCGTTTGACTTGTAATCCATGCAAGAGTCCCTCACTACCCCTCAACCATGTCCGAGTCCCTGACTGATTACCCTGACTTTCCTGCACAACCATGTCCAAGTCCCTGACTGCCCTGCACAACCATGTCCGTGTCCCTGACTGCCCCATGATTCCCATGCCGAGAGGTCTGACTTCATAGCGGACACTTTCCATAGCGTACAGTACTGGTTTAACCCCAGGAATCGTTGGTTAGTACTGGTAAGAAACCCAGGTAGCCAGGCTGCATGGGATCTTGCTGTCGTACAATGATCATCCTGAAACCAGGGTCAGATCCGTGTAGGATCCCCAGGTAGACCGATAGGATCTGTGAACCAGCATGGGTGCCCACTAACAATTTTCGAAGCACATCTGTAGTGTCTGTGCAATTTCTAACCCCAGGTGTTCGAACCTCAGAATAGGACAGGGGGAGTGTGGTGATTTGGGTCGCTTTCCGCTCAACCATGCCCAAGTCCCTGACCATGTCCTAGTCTATAATATCCAAGCAAGACTATGCCTAAGTCCCCAATTGCCCTGCTAGACTATGTCCGAGTCCCAGACTGCCCTGCACAACCATGTCCGAGTCCCTGACTGATTACCCTGCCCGACCATGCCCGAGTCCCTGACTGCCCTGCAACCATGTCCGAGTCCCTGACTGATTACCCAGCCCGACCATGCCCGAGTCCCTGACTGCCCTGCAACCATGTCCGAGTCCCTGACTGATTACCCTGCCCGACCATGCCCGAGTCCCTGACTGCCCTGCAACCATGTCCGAGTCCCTGACTGATTACCCTGCCCGACCATGTCCGAGTCCCTGACTGCCCTGCAACCATGTCCGAGTCCCTGACTGATTACCCTGCCCGACCATGCCCGAGTCCCTGACCGCCCTGCAAGACCATGTCCGAGTCCACAATATCCGTGCACGACTATGCCCAAGTCCCTAAGTAGCGGATCCGTAGTCCAGTGGTAATGCGTTGGACTTGTAATCCAGGGATCACAGGGTCCATTCCCTGCTCCATCACTGACCGTACTAACAGTCTTTCGGACGAGACTTTAAACCGAGGTCCCGTGTATGATGCTTTACATCGAGCACGTAAAAGAACCAGGGATGCTTCTGGAACTGGGGAATCTCCTGTATCATGCACTATCCTGCAAAAATCTAATATGACTAACATTCTTTTTGAGGTGTCGCCCATATGGCAAACTGGTGGCGACGATAAATAAACGCAAATACAACAAGTCCCTAATTGCCCTGCAACCATGTCCGAGTCCCTGACTGATTACCCTGCCGACCATGCCCGAGTCCCTGACTGCCCTGCAACCATGTCCAAGTCCCTGACTGATTACCCTGCCCGACCATGTCCGAGTCCCTGACTGCCCTGCAACCATGTCCGAGTCCCTGACTGATTACCCTGCCCGACCATGCCCGAGTCCCTGACCGCCCTGCAAGACCATGTCCGAGTCCACAATATCCCTGCACGACTATGCCCAAGTCCCTAAGTAGCGGATCCGTAGTCCAGTGGTAATGTGTTGGACTTGTAATCCAGGGATCACAGGGTCCATTCCCCACTCCATCACTGACCGTACTAACAGTCTTTCGGACGAGACTTTAAACCGAGGTCCCGTGTATGATGCTTTACATCGAGCACGTAAAAGAACCAGGGATGCTTCTGGAACTGGGGCATCTTCTGTATCATGCACTATCCTGCAAAAATCTAATATGACTAACATTCTTTTTGAGGTGTCGCCCATATGGCAAACTGGTGGCGACGATAAATGAACGCAAATACAACAAGTCCCTAATTGCCCTGCACAACCATGTCCAAGTCCCTGACCGCCCTGCACAACCGTGTCCTAGTCCCTGACTGCCCTGCAAAACCATGCCAAAGTCCCTAATTGCCCTGCAACCATGTCCGAGTCCCTGACTCATTACCCTGCCCGACCATGCCCGAGTCCCCGACTGCCCTGCAACCATGTCCGAGTCCCTGACTGATTACCCTGCCCGACCATGCCCGAGTCCCTGACTGCCCTGCAACCATGTCTGAGTCCCTGACTGATCACCCTGCCCGACCATGCCTGAGTCCCTGACTGTCCTGCAACCATGTCGAGTCCCTGACTGATCACCCTGCCTGACCATGCCCGAGTCCCTGACTGCCCTGCAACCATGTCTGAGTCCCTGACTGATCACCCTGCCCGACCATGTCCGAGTCCCTGACTGCCCTGCAACCATGTCCGAGTCCCTGACTGATCACCCTGCCCGACCATGCCCCAGTCCCTGACTGTCCTGCAACCATGTCCGAGTCCCTGACTGATCACCCTGCCAGACCATGCCCAAGTCCCTGACTGCCCTGCAAGACCATGTCTGAGTCCACAATATCCCTGCACGACTATGCCCAAGTCCCTAAGTAGCGGATCCGTAGTCCAGTGGTAATGCGTTTGACTTGTAATCCATGCAAGAGTCCCTCACTACCCCTCAACCATGTCCGAGTCCCTGACTGATTACCCTGACTTTCCTGCACAACCATGTCCAAGTCCCTGACTGCCCTGCACAACCATGTCCGTGTCCCTGACTGCCCCATGATTCCCATGCCAAGAGGTCTGACTTCATAGCGGACACTTTCCATAGCGTACAGTACTGGTTTAACCCCAGGAATCGTTGGTTAGTACTGGTAAGAAACCCAGGTAGCCAGGCTGCATGGGATCTTGCTGTCGAACAATGATCATCCTGAAACCAGGGTCAGATCCGTGTAGGATCCCCAGGTAGACCGATAGGATCTGTGAACCAGCATGGGTGCCCACTAACAATTTTCGAAGCACATCTGTAGTGTCTGTGCAATTTCTAACCCCAGGTGTTCGAACCTCAGAATAGGACAGGGGGAGTGTGGTGATTTGGGTCGCTTTCCGCTCAACCATGCCCAAGTCCCTGACCATGTCCTAGTCTATAATATCCAAGCATGACTATGCCTAAGTCCCCAATTGCCCTGCTAGACTATGTCCGAGTCCCAGACTGCCCTGCACAACCATGTCCGAGTCCCTGACTGATTACCCTGCCCGACCATGCCCGAGTCCCTGACTGCCCTGCAACCATGTCCGAGTCCCTGACTGATTACCCTGCCCGACCATGTCCGAGTCCCTGACTGCCCTGCAACCATGTCTGAGTCCCTGACTGATTACCCTGCCCGACCATGCCCGAGTCCCTGACCGCCCTGCAAGACCATGTCCGAGTCCACAATATCCCTGCACGACTATGCCCAAGTCCCTAAGTAGCGGATCCGTAGTCCAGTGGTAATGTGTTGGACTTGTAATCCAGGGATCACAGGGTCCATTCCCCACTCCATCACTGACCGTACTAACAGTCTTTCGGACGAGACTTTAAACCGAGGTCCCGTGTATGATGCTTTACATCGAGCACGTAAAAGAACCAGGGATGCTTCTGGAACTGGGGAATCTCCTGTATCATGCACTATCCTGCAAAAATCTAATATGACTAACATTCTTTTTGAGGTGTCGCCCATATGGCAAACTGGTGGCGACGATAAATAAACGCAAATACAACAAGTCCCTAATTGCCCTGCACAACCATGTCCGAGTCCCTGACTGATTACCCTGCCTGACCATGCCCGATTCCCTGACTGCCCTGCAACCATGTCCGAGTCCCTGACTGATTACCCTGCCCGACCATGCCCGAGTCCCCGACTGCCCTGCAACCATGTCCGAGTCCCTGACTGATTACCCTGCCCGACCATGCCCGAGTCCCTGACTGCCCTGCAACCATGTCTGAGTCCCTGACTGATCACCCTGCCCGACCATGCCCGAGTCCCTGACTGTCCTGCAACCATGTTGAGTCCCTGACTGATCACCCTGCCTGACCATGCCCGAGTCCCTGACTGCCCTGCAACCATGTCTGAGTCCCTGACTGATCACCCTGCCCGACCATGTCCGAGTCCCTGACTGCCCTGCAACCATGTCCGAGTCCCTGACTGATCACCCTGCCCGACCATGCCCGAGTCCCTGACTGTCCTGCAACCATGTCGAGTCCCTGACTGATCACCCTGCCCCACCATGCCCGAGTCCCTGACTGCCCTGCAACCATGTCTGAGTCCCTGACTGATCACCCTGCCCGACCATGTCCGAGTCCCTGACTGCCCTGCAACCATGTCCGAGTCCCTGACTGATCACCCTGCGCGACCATGCCCGAGTCCCTGACTGTCCTGCAACCATGTCCGAGTCCCTGACTGATCACCCTGCCTGACCATGCCCAAGTCCCTGACTGCCCTGCAAGACCATGTCCGAGTCCACAATATCCCTGCACGACTATGCCCAAGTCCCTAAGTAGCGGATCCGTAGTCCAGTGGTAATGCGTTTGACTTGTAATCCATGCAAGAGTCCCTCACTACCCCTCAACCATGTCCGAGTCCCTGACTGATTACCCTGACTTTCCTGCACAACTATGTCCAAGTCCCTGACTGCCCTGCACAACCATGTCCGTGTCCCTGACTGCCCCATGATTCCCATGCCGAGAGGTCTGACTTCATAGCGGACACTTTCCATAGCGTACAGTACTGGTTTAACCCCAGGAATCGTTGGTTAGTACTGGTAAGAAACCCAGGTAGCCAGGCTGCATGGGATCTTGCTGTCGAACAATGATCATCCTGAAACCAGGGTCAGATCCGTGTAGGATCCCCAGGTAGACCGATAGGATCTGTGAACCAGCATGGGTGCCCACTAACAATTTTCGAAGCACATCTGTAGTGTCTGTGCAATTTCTAACCCCAGGTGTTCGAACCTCAGAATAGGACAGGGGGAGTGTGGTGATTTGGGTCGCTTTCCGCTCAACCATGCCCAAGTCCCTGACCATGTCCTAGTCTATAATATCCAAGCATGACTATGCCTAAGTCCCCAATTGCCCTGCTAGACTATGTCCGAGTCCCAGACTGCCCTGCACAACCATGTCCGAGTCCCTGACTGATTACCCTGCCCGACCATGCCCGAGTCCCTGACTGCCCTGCAACCATGTCCGAGTCCCTGACTGATTACCCTGCCCGACCATGTCCGAGTCCCTGACTGCCCTGCAACCATGTCTGAGTCCCTGACTGATTACCCTGCCCGACCATGCCCGAGTCCCTGACCGCCCTGCAAGACCATGTCCGAGTCCACAATATCCCTGCACGACTATGCCCAAGTCCCTAAGTAGCGGATCCGTAGTCCAGTGGTAATGTGTTGGACTTGTAATCCAGGGATCACAGGGTCCATTCCCCACTCCATCACTGACCGTACTAACAGTCTTTCGGACGAGACTTTAAACCGAGGTCCCGTGTATGATGCTTTACATCGAGCACGTAAAAGAACCAGGGATGCTTCTGGAACTGGGGAATCTCCTGTATCATGCACTATCCTGCAAAAATCTAATATGACTAACATTCTTTTTGAGGTGTCGCCCATATGGCAAACTGGTGGCGACGATAAATAAACGCAAATACAACAAGTCCCTAATTGCCCTGCACAACCATGTCCGAGTCCCTGACTGATTACCCTGCCTGACCATGCCCGATTCCCTGACTGCCCTGCAACCATGTCCGAGTCCCTGACTGATTACCCTGCCCGACCATGCCCGAGTCCCCGACTGCCCTGCAACCATGTCCGAGTCCCTGACTGATTACCCTGCCCGACCATGCCCGAGTCCCTGACTGCCCTGCAACCATGTCTGAGTCCCTGACTGATCACCCTGCCCGACCATGCCCGAGTCCCTGACTGTCCTGCAACCATGTTGAGTCCCTGACTGATCACCCTGCCTGACCATGCCCGAGTCCCTGACTGCCCTGCAACCATGTCTGAGTCCCTGACTGATCACCCTGCCCGACCATGTCCGAGTCCCTGACTGCCCTGCAACCATGTCCGAGTCCCTGACTGATCACCCTGCCCGACCATGCCCGAGTCCCTGACTGCCCTGCAACCATGTCGAGTCCCTGACTGATCACCCTGCCCCACCATGCCCGAGTCCCTGACTGCCCTGCAACCATGTCTGAGTCCCTGACTGATCACCCTGCCCGACCATGTCCGAGTCCCTGACTGCCCTGCAACCATGTCCGAGTCCCTGACTGATCACCCTGCGCGACCATGCCCGAGTCCCTGACTGTCCTGCAACCATGTCCGAGTCCCTGACTGATCACCCTGCCTGACCATGCCCAAGTCCCTGACTGCCCTGCAAGACCATGTCCGAGTCCACAATATCCCTGCACGACTATGCCCAAGTCCCTAAGTAGCGGATCCGTAGTCCAGTGGTAATGCGTTTGACTTGTAATCCATGCAAGAGTCCCTCACTACCCCTCAACCATGTCCGAGTCCCTGACTGATTACCCTGACTTTCCTGCACAACTATGTCCAAGTCCCTGACTGCCCTGCACAACCATGTCCGTGTCCCTGACTGCCCCATGATTCCCATGCCGAGAGGTCTGACTTCATAGCGGACACTTTCCATAGCGTACAGTACTGGTTTAACCCCAGGAATCGTTGGTTAGTACTGGTAAGAAACCCAGGTAGCCAGGCTGCATGGGATCTTGCTGTCGAACAATGATCATCCTGAAACCAGGGTCAGATCCGTGTAGGATCCCCAGGTAGACCGATAGGATCTGTGAACCAGCATGGGTGCCCACTAACAATTTTCGAAGCACATCTGTAGTGTCTGTGCAATTTCTAACCCCAGGTGTTCGAACCTCAGAATAGGACAGGGGGAGTGTGGTGATTTGGGTCGCTTTCCGCTCAACCATGCCCAAGTCCCTGACCATGTCCTAGTCTATAATATCCAAGCATGACTATGCCTAAGTCCCCAATTGCCCTGCTAGACTATGTCCGAGTCCCAGACTGCCCTGCACAACCATGTCCGAGTCCCTGACTGATTACCCTGCCCGACCATGCCCGAGTCCCTGACTGCCCTGCAACCATGTCCGAGTCCCTGACTGATTACCCTGCCCGACCATGTCCGAGTCCCTGACTGCCCTGCAACCATGTCTGAGTCCCTGACTGATTACCCTGCCCGACCATGCCCGAGTCCCTGACCGCCCTGCAAGACCATGTCCGAGTCCACAATATCCCTGCACGACTATGCCCAAGTCCCTAAGTAGAGGATCCGTAGTCCAGTGGTAATGTGTTGGACTTGTAATCCAGGGATCACAGGGTCCATTCCCCACTCCATCACTGACCGTACTAACAGTCTTTCGGACGAGACTTTAAACCGAGGTCCCGTGTATGATGCTTTACATCGAGCACGTAAAAGAACCAGGGATGCTTCTGGAACTGGGGAATCTCCTGTATCATGCACTATCCTGCAAAAATCTAATATGACTAACATTCTTTTTGAGGTGTCGCCCATATGGCAAACTGGTGGCGACGATAAATAACGCAAATACAACAAGTCCCTAATTGCCCTGCACAACCATGTCCGAGTCCCTGACCGCCCTGCACAACCGTGTCCTAGTCCCTGACTGCCCTGCAAAACCATGCCAAAGTCCCTAATTGCCCTGCAACCATGTCCGAGTCCCTGACTCATTACCCTGCCCGACCATGCCCGAGTCCCCGACTGCCCTGCAACCATGTCCGAGTCCCTGACTGATTACCCTGCCCGACCATGCCCGAGTCCCTGACTGCCCTGCAACCATGTCTGAATCCCTGACTGATCACCCTGCCCGACCATGCCCGAGTCCCTGACTGTCCTGCAACCATGTCGAGTCCCTGACTGATCACCCTGCCCCACCATGCCCGAGTCCCTGACTGCCCTGCAACCATGTCTGAGTCCCTGACTGATCACCCTGACCGACCATGTCCGAGTCCTTGACTGCCCTGCAACCATGTCCGAGTCCCTGACTGATCACCCTGACCGACCATGCCCGAGTCCCTGACTGTCCTGCAACCATGTCCGAGTCCCTGACTGATCACCCTGCCTGACCATGCCCAAGTCCCTGACTGCCCTGCAAGACCATGTCCGAGTCCACAATATCCCTGCACGACTATGCCCAAGTCCCTAAGTAGCGGATCCGTAGTCCAGTGGTAATGCGTTTGACTTGTAATCCATGCAAGAGTCCCTCACTACCCCTCAACCATGTCCGAGTCCCTGACTGATTACCCTGACTTTCCTGCACAACCATGTCCAAGTCCCTGACTGCCCTGCACAACCATGTCCGTGTCCCTGACTGCCCCATGATTCCCATGCCGAGAGGTCTGACTTCATAGCGGACACTTTCCATAGCGTTCAGTACTGGTTTAACCCCAGGAATCGTTGATTAGTACTGGTAAGAAACCCAGGTAGCCAGGCTGCATGGGATCTTGCTGTCGAACAATGATCATCCTGAAACCAGGGTCAGATCCGTGTAGGATCCCCAGGTAGACCGATAGGATCTGTGAACCAGCATGGGTGCCCACTAACAATTTTCGAAGCACATCTGTAGTGTCTGTGCAATTTCTAACCCCAGGTGTTCGAACCTCAGAATAGGACAGGGGGAGTGTGGTGATTTGGGTCGCTTTCCGCTCAACCATGCCCAAGTCCCTGACCATGTCATAGTCTATAATATCCAAGCATGACTTTGCCTAAGTCCCCAATTGCCCTGCTAGACTATGTCCGAGTTCCAGACTGCCCTGCACAACCATGTCCGAGTCCCTGACTGCCCTACACAATCATGTCTGAGTCCCTGACTGCCCTACACAACCATGTCCGAGTCCCTGACTGATTACCCTGCCGACCTTGCCCGAGTCCCTGACTGCCCTGCAACCATGTCCAAGTCCCTGACTGATTACCATGCCCGAGTCCCCGACTGCCCTGCAACCATGTCTGAGTCCCTGACTGATTACCCTGCCCGACCATGCCCGAGTCCCTGACTGCCCTGCAAGACCATGTCCGAGTCCACAATATCCCTGCACGACTATGCCCAAGTCCCTAAGTAGCGGATCCGTTGTCCAGTGGTAATGCGTTGGACTTGTAATCCAGGGATCGCAGGTTCCATTCCCCGCTCCATCACTGACCGTACTAACAGTCTTTCGGACGAGACTTTAAACCGAGGTCCCGTGTATGATGCTTTACATCGAGCACGTAAAAGAACCAGGGATGCTTCTGGAACTGGGGCATCTCCTGTATCAGGCACTATCCTGAAAAAATCTAATATGACTAACATTCTTTTTGAGGCATCGCCCATATGGCAAACTGGTGGCGACAATAAACGCAAATACAACAAGTCCCTAATTGCCCTGCACGACCATGTCCGAGTCCCTGATTGCCCTACACAACTATGTCCAAGCTCCTAATTGCCCTGCACGACCATGCCCGAGTCTCTGACTGTCCTGCAACCTTGTCCGAGTCTCTGACTCATTACCCTGACTGCCCTGCACAACCATGTCCGAGACTCTGCTTGCCCTGCACGACCATTCCAGAGTCCCTGAATATCCTGCAACCAAGTTTGAGTCCCTGACTGATTACTCTGCCCGACCATGCCCGAGTGCCTGACTGATTACCCTGCCCGACCATGCCCGAGTCCCTGACTGCCCTGCACAACCATGTCCGATTCCTTAATAGCACCATATCTGGGGATCTGTGTATCTTGTCCATTTTACCAACACTGCCAAGTCTGTAATAGCACCGTGTACGTAGGTAAATGCTCTTCATATTTATCATACTAATGCGAATGTAAATTGTGTTGTTGTAAGTAATTATTGTGGAATTTCTTGGCAATGTAGACGATGATTTTCTCGTCCAGAAACGTTTGCCTGGAAGCGTTTTTACATCTGTCATCTAAACTAACATTTTAAAATAGGTTTAACCCCGGTTAGTTTGAAAACAATTTCTAGTCAGTTTTCGTTTGGAAGCACTGTCGGTACGATCTTTTATGAGGAAATAAGCCATTAGTTTTGGTTCCAGATTTTGTTGGTGAACCTAGAGTCTGTGAACCAGTTACCAGTTGTACTCTGGCAACATTGATTTTGATGCCGATAAGAAGGTATTCATGACAGGGATGATTGTGTTATTGATGATGATAATTTTGACAATGATGGTTATGAAAATGATCTTGTAGAAGATCTGTACTTTGAAACCGTAACCCCTGAAAAGAGCAATTGGCATAGGACACATTTCATGCAAACACTTGCACCATGCCCTTTCAATGGTCAGCAATGATGTTCTGGTAAAGGGAAAACTGACCTTAATTGTGTATTGCCATGAATTTTGCTCTTATATTGTGTATTTGGACAATACAGGTACATCAAGGGATATGTCTTGTTTGTTCTTTTGTGAGGTCAAGCATCATGCAGCACAGATATCCAACTACATTACAGTTTTGACTATGCCCAGCAACTGCTCTTCCCTCATTATGCAAAACATGTTGGGCCCCACTTTTTCAAGACGCCAAGGAAGTGCCAGTGCTTTGGAGTTTGGTATAAAGCATCAGGTGCATTGCTAAATGCATTATATCTATATATTATTAAGTAAGTATGGTATAGTAATAAATGTACATGATAACAGATTAGGCTAAAGCAGTTGCACTTTGAACAAAAGGTAATCTGAACATCTTACGTTGGACAATTGTCACAGGGTGACTGTGCAAAAATTGTATAGAATATTATTCACCTTCACAATTTTTAATTAAATGATTTTGAAATGGTGATCACTTTCAAAGTTTGGTTATATCTCTTTCTGTGATGGCAGTTGAAACCTGATTGTTTAATTTGTTTTACTTTCTAAGTTTGCATTAAACATGTAAATATATTACATAGGGTCTCACATTTTCTACCTGGTGGATGAGCAGTATGCAAGTGTAGGAAAAAGAGCAAATAGTGTGATATCTATGCTGCATCACCAATTTGGACACCATGGCTATGGTGAGAAGCCAGTAACGTTACATATGGACAACTGCAGTGGGCAAAACAGGAACAACACAGTTACAGGGTGAATTTTATTTCTTCAGTCCTCATAAATATGGAAGCTTGCACTATATTTAGACAGCGCTAAACTGTATATTTTCATATAGCATTTCTGTAATAACTGGTAATCACAATAGATTGATTTTAAAATTTACTTCAGATTTTCATTTACTTCATGAAATTACTTTTCATTAATTAATGTTTGCTAAACAATAATGTGTTGAATAAACATACATATGGAATGAGGCGTGTTACGTGCTGTATGCATGAAGAACTTGTGTTTAGTTTAATGGAGGTCTGTCACACCAAATTCAGTCCTGACTTACACATCGATTTATGGAAGGTAATATTGAGCAAATGTGAATTTCTTTAAATACTTTCTATACAGTTTACCCTGATTTATAAGCGTCTAATAGCCCTAAATGAAACCAAAACAATGTTGGGTATTACATAATTATTACATCTTTTTCTGTCATTTTGTAAAGGTGATGAATTTTTGTCATGTGAACATTTAATTATCTCAATGACCTTAAAATCTATAGTATGGATTTAGTCATGTGATTGAACAGTAATCAGTACTTGCTACATAACGAAGTGGCTCTGTTCAAGTAGTTTATTGTACTTTTATGATGCATACAGGTTCGATGGAAGCATTGTAATGTTGAGAGCATGGGAGATATCGCCAATACTGTTGTAGTATCATCTCGTAAGGGCCATCGTAACATATCGGCATTATTTTATGTTGCACAACAAATCTTAACCTTAAAATTGCGCCGACCATCTTTTTTCAAGATATTTCATGTTATGTGTAGTTATATGTCTGTGTAATCCATGTACAGAACATATTATTATTCTTTAATCTTAGTTTAATTAATTTCAGATTGACGTCAACAAGACCAGGAATTGCGTATGTGAATGATAGACTAACAATATCTGGAATGGATGCTATGCGGCAGTGGTACTTGTTTCAGGAAAATTGTGCCATTTTGCCACTATAGTGACTTTGCATGTCCTATGCAAGAAATAGCAAAAATCATCTGAATGAATGAATGAAATTCTACAAAAATCCTTAAAATAAAATGATAACCATTTGAACTGAACCCCTGCACCTAATCAGAATGAAGATTGATATCATGTATAAACTATAATGATCGGCAAAGCAACTGTTTTTATACATTGATGTTTCCTGAGTTTCATGTACATCATTCATATATCGGATACATCTCTTCCTCTACATCTTGTGCAGCTTCATATAGTTATCAGAACAAAAACTTTAATGTTGTATAGACAGTTATCATTTGTAATATAAATGAGAATAACAATTTTTTTAGACTTTCCATGATTGGAAAAAGATACTACTGTATAGCGCTTTAAGTTTTTTAGAGTTCCGCATTCGTAATTTTCTAAAATTAAGAAATGGGTCATGAAGGTTACATTAATTTTAGTTACACTTTTTGGCGGATTAGACCTTGACAGCCCATAGCACCAAATTGAAACCCCATCAATATAACCTGCTATACAGTATTCTGAAATTTGACTATTAGTGCATGTTTCACTTTTGTTGTTTTCTGTATGTTCCAATCTGCAGTGATTATTGAGATTTTGAAATGTCTTCATTCACACTATAAATGATATTGAGCTGAATTTTTCAGTTGTCTGGAATTGACCAGTGTTGATTTATTTCTGGAAAAGCTGCGAGGTATATGCATTTGAGGTGATTTTACTCTACAAAGTAAACTTTAGTCTATTAAATTTTTACTATTACTTTCTAATAGAACATGGGTAAATGTATACTACATCTGGCAATACACTGAATAACTTTTTCTAATAAAATTGTGAAAATTTGATCACTATTAACAGTGGTTTAGGTAATGGTTGTCATAGCAACCTTATAAACCTTTTTATCTGTTACAGTTCTGGATGCTAAGGTACACCGACTATTGAAGTCTTACTTTAAAATGTTTACTTTGTATTTTTTATCACATGTATCTAAATTTGCTAGTTGTTGTAACTTGTAGAAAATCTAGTAAACTTTTGATAAAACTTGATTGTCTGATATGTGCTGTGCATTTTATGATTATTTTTTTTTAAACTTGTACAATTTGACACTAGGAAATACTTTGTAGTTAACCAAAAGGGATTATATTGCAATTTACTGTTTTTATACCCCCACAAACGAAGTTTGAGGGGGTATATAGGAGTGAGCTTGTCGGTCGGTCGGTCGGTCGGTCGGTCGGTCTGTCGGTCTGTTGGTCTGTCTGTCGGTCGGTCTGTCGGTCGGTCTGTCGGTTTTCATGGTTTCCGGACGATAACTCATGAAAGGCTAGACAGATTTGAAAAATTTTTGGTACACAGGTGTAACATCAGAAGATACAGGTCAAGTTCGATATTGGGGCTGGTGGGGCCAAGGTCAAGGTCACTGTTACTTAAAATAGTTTCTCTTGGTTTTCATGGTTTCCGGACGATAACTCATGAAAGGCTAGACAGATTTGAAAAATTTTTGGTACACAGGTGTAACATCAGAAGATACAGGTCAAGTTCGATATTGGGGCTGGTGGGGCCAAGGTCAAGGTCACTGTTACTAAAAATAGTTTCTCTTGGTTTTCATGGTTTCCGGACGATAACTCATGAAAGGCTAGACAGATTTGAAAATTTTTTGGTACACAGGTGTAACATCAGAAGATACAGGTCAAGTTCGATATTGGGGCTGGTGGGGCCAAGGTCAAGGTCACTGTTACTAAAAATAGTTTCTCTTACTTTCACTTACTAGCAAATGGTTTGTTTTTAGTTGTAAACGACTTATCTTTCTGTGAAAATAACTGTTATTTCTAGCATATTGTTTGATATATTTTGCATTGATTTAGTTCCATTTTGCCCAGCTTTTTGTGAGCAATTCTATACAAGTTCAGTTTTTTATTTCACAGGAACTGTTGATTAGTTCTTACTGTTCTGTTGGCAGCATTTTTGGTTTATTACATTCAGATACTAGCAAATGGTTTGTTTTTGTTGTTGAAGACTCGCCTTTCAGTGAAAATAACGGGATTTCTTTTAAAATCCATTGAAATAAGGCATAATATAATGTTATATCCAGGTAGTTTGATTATTTGATTAAATCTGTGAAACTGCAGTCAAGGACAATGGAACAAAATGTCTTGATTGCGAATATAAATTGTATCAATTTAATACGCTTTGTTGCTATATTTGTTCGAATTTGAATGCAAAATGTTCAGATCTTGGGAGTTAAAATCAAATATATTGGTGTTACTAGTTCATACTCTAGTCGAATGTATCATTATATTTCTTTGTGACAAAGTGCTATATATTACTGTTCATTTTTTCTATTTTATTGATTTTGACCTGACTCCCATACTGTGGTATTCATATCACCTCCGAAATATTAAAATGTACACAATTCTTATTATAACCCCACTTCAAAATATGCAATGGGGGCTATATGGGAATCACCACTTGTTCCGTCATGTCACATAACATGGTTTTCCATGAATTATTTCTACCAAGCCTAGTTGTGTATATTGTCGGCACATTCTGATTGTGGTCCTGTAGTGATAGATAGTGATAGATAATTTCATTGTCTTGACTGGCGGCCATCTTTGAATTTATCAAAAATATGTCTGACAAAGCGGTATTGTGGGGGTATTAATCACCTTCAGTGATAGCTCTAGTTTATATTAAATTTTTTGTGTAATAATATTTTTGTTTTTATCCTTTTTTTAAATTTTGGTTACCATAGCAACCATATTTGTCCAACTTTTATTTCATTATTGGAAAATATTGGATATCCATCGCTGGATGTTAAATTTATTGCTGTGTTTGGTTAGGTTGAGATATCTGGATTTTACGATTTGTTTGATACTTTTGCACAACCACTTGCACCTAATTTTACTGAAATTCAGTGCTATATTTCGACACAAGATATTCATGTTGTTTCCTTTTTCTTAAAAAATATACACTCCTAAGCAGATAAATAAATGGATATTTAAATACATTCCTTTTCATTCAAACCATTGAAAACAATGTTTCTTATAAGTATCTTAATAGAAGTATTATTGAAATCATTGTCAAAATGATATCGTGGGCAGGATTATGTAACTTATATTGTTGGTTGCCATGGTAACCTATTTTGTATTAAGATCACAGAAGCATTTAACTTATTGCAGATAAATGACAAATTACATCATAAAAAATGTTGTGTTATTGATATATGTTACTCAATTATGTCAGTAAATGACAATAAAGATGGAAATATTCTGCATTTTGTTGTTATGGTGATGGTACTAAAAGCCATAAATTTTCCATAAGAACTGGGCCCGTATTACAGAAGCATCTTAAGTGAATCTTAAATATTTTCACTACAGTTGAAAACTTCACATTAGATGCAATTCCAAAACCACATTAAAACTGTTAGGCTTTGTAATGATAATGACATTATAATACTATTCATTGATTTCTCTTTGACCATATAATAGCATGTATGTTAAATAAACCAGGAAAATGTAATTTTAAGACTAAGGATGAAATTTAACTTGTGATGTTTCTGTAATATTGCCCCTGGTCTTTTTCAGTCGGTTATATTTTTAATTTGCATTGTCTCCCTTAGACTGAATAAAGTGTAAGACGATCCAAACGGAAGTATTGTATTCTCACAGTCCTTGGAAGTGAGAGGGAAAATCAATCAATTTTTGGTTATTGAAAATAGTGCAATTAGAGGAAGAAACCTAGAGGAAATGTCCACAGTTTCATGTTATGATATCTGTGATTCCTTAATTGGTACAGTTGAAACAAAAAGAGACTCGTATAAAAAGATAAAACTTTTTATTATGGCAAAAAGTAAGAACATGTCACAACATAAATATGGACGAAATATGTCTGCCATAAGAAAACAGACCTAATTACAACATGTAAATATATCTACATCACAGACAACATATCAACATAATAAATACTAATAATAGATAAAGAATTCAATCAAGCATTTATTTATTTATCAACCCATAGGGAAACATTATTTATTATTATTTATTATAAAAATTAAAAAAACACAACTACATGTATACAGAAGCATCTCATGTCAACCTATTATAAACCATTTTAACTACAAAGTTTGAAACCTACATATGCCACATACATGCACGCATACACACCTATTCCACTGGTATTCCACTGACTTTTACTGGGGGGCCAAAGGATTGTATCATTATTGGTCTTACTGTACAGTAAAACCTCAATACTAAGACCACAAGAGACCCTTGAAAGATGGTTTTCTTATTGAGGTGATCTTAATATTGATGTTCAATAAACAGCAAAACAGTGAAAATGGACTTGAAAATTGCGAGTTTAATATTGATGTGGTCTTTAAATGCGGTTTTACTGTAGTCCAGTAACCAGTTTCACAGGAGTTCTCAAATTGAGAATTTTTTTCCAGTATAATGTTTCAATTCTTTCATAACGAAAAACATGCAGCACACAGTATCACCATTGAGCAAGTGTGTCTCAATCTACAGTCGGACCTTATTTACTCGAATTAATGGGGTCAGAAAGTTTATTTCCAATAATAAATACCCAGTTCAATTTAACCTGCCAAAGAAGATACATTGGGACCTGATATTTATTTCGGATGTTACGAAGATTTCAGATAGAAGGTTGTCAAATAACAAGGTCTGATTGTAGTTCACATAATATGCTTTTTTCATTTGCTAAAGCATTCTATGAATCAAAAATTTAATATAAAATCTTAACTAGAATGCGTCCATAGGACACAGATGCCCCCACTTGCAGCCTTTGTCACAAAAGCAAATGCTATTATTCTGCTCATAGTTTGTGAATGGATATCAAAATTACCAAGTGAACAACTGTACTGATTATGGTGATAAGTCAAGGGCCATAACTTTGCACTTACTGGACACAGGCAAACACGAAACCCCAGGTGCACATTTACTATACAGGTTGGTGAACATTCCTGTACAGTTTGGTGAGTGTAGCTGATATACTGTTGGAGATATGCGCGACACAAAATTGCACGCTCTGTATGCTATATTTTCAATAAATCAAGGGCCATAACTTTGCACTTACTGGGCTCCATGTGCAATATAACACATGCATGTGAACATTTCTGTAAAGTCTTATAACTATGGGTCATATACTTTTGGTGATATGTGCGACACAATATTGCATACTCTGCAGGCTATATTTTAACTAGGTCAAGGGCCATAACTTTGCACTTACTGGGCACAGTCAAACATGAAACCCCAGGTGCACAACTACACATGCTGGGGAACATTCCTGCAAAGTTTAATGACTCTGGCTCATATACTTTTGGAGAAATGAGTGGCACAAGATTACATTATAAATGCTGGATCAAATTCAATTTTTTTAAATATATTCTAAAAGTCAAGAATAATACCTTTAATTTGATATCAAATTAATTAACGTCTGACAAAAAAAATAAAAAGTTAATAGGGGGCGCCGTGTTTGTACATTAATCAGACAGGCGCCGGGGAATAAACCTGTCCGTTGCAATCGACTGCTCGCCGTGATAAATCGATCGCGCACCTGTAACATGACGTCAGTAGAAAATCTTTGAATGCAAATGGCGAACCCCTCGTTGGAAAACCAGACGGGGCTGTAATGTCGCTGAGAGGGGTGCTTGATACCAAAAAACATGGCGGCGCCCATGTTGTAAAACATGACCAACATGGAGACTCATGCGTGCCCCTCTCCGAGAGTTTTCTCGTGATAGAATCACTCACGGACACTGAAAATACCGCGTGTGGCGATGTGAGAAATCAAGATGGCGACCAGAAACTGCATGATAACGACGAAAATGGTCTCGGGGAAAATTTGCCTTTCTTGCCGGAATTGGGTACCGACTGCCTGGACAGTTATGACAGTGCTGTGGTTGAAAATAATACCGAATGGTTGAAAGCCAGGTGTAAGAACTTTAGTCAAGTTGAATTTGATATTACGTCACAAACAACTGGTGATGACACGCTCGATTTTCCTGGTATTTCCATCGACAGCAGGGCTATTCTTCAAACTGAAGGCGATTCTCATGTTATCAGTGATAGTTTCGCGTCAGGTTCTGATGTATCTAGCAATTGTATTGCTGAAAATCCTAAGATTAGTACTGACGATAATAAGGTCCATATTCAGGGCACGGCCTATGCCACTCCATATCTATCACTGCCCACCTCCCACACGCAGATACCGGTCTCGGACAATACTGGCGTAAATAGCACAATGACTTTACGGAATTCGATGGACGCTTCGTTAGAAAATGTCATCATGAATGCCATTGGTGGGCAAAGTACCGCAGATTTATATGACAGCTCAAATGGCATCTTGGTTCAGGGCGATGGGAGTAACTTGCAATCCAAACTTGTCTTAACAGAAAACGGCTTGCTTACAGTGGTTCCAAGTTTATCAGGGTCAGTTACAAGTCAGGAAAATAACGTCATTACTCAAGCTATTACAGCGCCTAGTCAGGAGACAATACCATTAAAACAAGAAACATTATTATTGAATTCAAATGTGCAGACTGTGTCAACTGATCAACAGAATATCACAGGAAATCTTGCTCTAACAACTATCTCTATAGCGACTGATAAAATGAGCAATTTAACAAAAATTCTCGTTAATACAAGTCAAGGTCAACAAATGTACCATCTCAATATATCCGACTTGACCAGGGCACAGAATGGTGGGAACAATAAAGAAGCCGAGACTCTGGTCAATACACCGATGTCTGTGACTCAAGCATCCAATCAAAGTATTTTTTTTCTATTTTATAACCTTAAAATATTTTTAGAATTTTGATTTTATTTTAACAAAAAAGTCTTGTTAGTGTAAAAGTGTATATTTTTTTTATTTATTAATTGGTTTTGGGACAGACATGGCTGTATATTTGTCTATCCAAATTAGGCCACGTTAACTTTAATATGTATAGACAGTTGAAATAGAGGCCGCTAAAATGGACGGATTGCAGTGAGTGTGGTCTAAGAACTGGTATGCACATACCACATACTGACATAGGAAAAACATTTTGCATGTTTTGGTAGGTCATACATTAAATTCGATAGTAACTTCTTTTGTTGAGAATAAATTATGGTTCTGAATTTTGCATTTGTAATGTTTTGTTTCAGATGTGTTGTTATTGCCTATGAAAAATGAAAATAGTAGTCTAGTGTCAATGAAGTCTCCAGTGAAAGTAAGTTAATTAAGTTTAAAATAATATTGTGAAGTAAAGTTTACTAAATACAGTTGTAGTTTGATTCACTGCATTTTTTTGTTCACAAAAATCTTCCTCTTTTGGATGGAATGATGTTAACTTGTAACTTAAAAGTTGTCCAATTCTTGTGAAAATTGTAATTTTGTTTAAGAACGTAGTGTATGAAATGACATTTCAACCTTCAACAGTTATATTTTTGTGTTGATTACTGGAGTGGTGATGTATTTGTGTGTTTCAGGATGGGACTGTGACAGGGAAGGACAAAGTCAAGGATCAGCTGTATCTGTGTGGTTATGAACAATGTGGCAAACTGTTCAAAACTCTGTCAAAACTACAAGTTCATAACATGACTCATACAGGAGAAAGACCATATAAGGTATGGTGGTGTTTATTTTTTTAATGAATTCTTAGATAGTCTGCCCGTCTGTCTGATGGTCTTGTACCATGTGAGTTACATGTAAAAATATGGTGCAACCTCCAGAGATAGGCATTTTCTTATAACAAGGGCAATGACCTCTCTTCAGCATCAGTATGAAGTTTCACTGTGGTAAGACTTCACCACCAATTCTCTAGAGAAACAACCTCACAACAACAGCGTAATCTTGTTCAAGGATGCAGCGGATGTCAATAAGAGCTGGTATAATTGCCTGGTAACATAAGCATCATCACCCGGCTACTTTTCTTATATGAATGATTATAATTATGGCGAATACCCCCCGACTCTCGCCAATTTTGATGATTTTCCTGCTACTTCAAGGCTAGGAGAATCATTCTTTGTTTAACAGTTTTAATGCAGAATGTCATACTGTATGTTGGCACTTGTTTGGTTTGTTACAGCATCAGTGAATTGTATTTCCTTCAGTATTTCATGTTGTTTTTCCAGTGTTCAGAACCAGGCTGTGATTGGGCATTTACGAAATCTTACAAACTGAAGAGACATGAAGAATCTCATAAAGGGAATAAAGACTATGTGGTATTTATCAGACTTTACATTTGTGCAGACCAGTCTGGAATACCAGTTTTTAACTGTACTAGACCAGTCTGGAATACCAGCTTTCAACTGTACCAGAATACCTGCTTTTAACTGTACCAGAATACCTGCTTTTAACTGTACCAGAATACCTGCTTTTAACTGTACCAGAATACCTGCTTTCAACTGTACCAGAATACCTACTTTTAACTGTACCAGAATACCTGCTTTTAACTGTACCAGAATACCTACTTTTAACGACCAAGTTAGTCTGAAATACCTATTTTATCCCTTCCATATCTGTCTGGAATACAGACTTTTAATTCAATCTGGTCTGTCTGGAATACCAACTAATGACCTGTCTGGAATACTAGCAATTAACCATACCAGACCAGTTTCATGATTCACTGTGATTTGTGGGGATAATTCATTAATATTACAAATTATTTGAATCAAGAATGTATTTGTGCAATTCTCACACAATATCATTACATGTTCAATATTTTACACATTATTACTAAACAAGAATGTTTTACAAATTTCCGTTTGTGTTAAATTACATCACTTTTATTTTACTTTCTCTTCAGATTCCCTTCAAATATTTCACAATAATTTGTTAAATCTTTATGTTTCAGTGTCAATTCTGTATGAAGAAGTTTACCACTGTGTATAATTTACGTACTCATGTAAAACAACACAGTCGACCATGTACTGAACAATGTCCCGTCGAGGATTGTGCACTCAAATTTCAAACGAGAAGGGAACTTGACAGACATATGAAAACTCACGAGGGTATCGAAAAAACTTACAAGTAAGTTCAATGTGACCTTCTGGTGTGTCACTAGGTGCTCAATCTCGGTGGTCATTTGGTTAATTTATATTAGGTTTTACCATTTTATAGCCACCTTTCCTACAATTTAGAGGACAATTGACCCTTCCCAGGGTTTTTAAGCTGTTTTTATGGCAGTTATTCAGCTATATTCCTAATGCCAAAAAGTACATATTTTTCCCAATTTGAATGTAAAATTCCTAATCAATCTGAAGGGAAAAATTTAGTTCAATTTAGCCCAAAAATGAATAAAGTTGGAGCTTATTTGAATGAGATTAAGGGTCTCGGTATATATTTTTTGTCACTGTAGCTTTATTAAAACACAACATTTTTAGGGGTGTCAATAAGAGCAGGTAGCTGGTAAAATTACTCGGTAACTTAAGCATCATCACCCGGCTACTTAAGTGATGATAATTAAGGGGACTTCCTTCAGACCCCATCTACTTTTCGTAATTTCCCTGCTAATTAAAACATTGGTGACACACCTGCACTTTATCCTTAGTTTTTGTGAATTTTGATAATATGTTACAGGTGTCCGTACGAAGGATGTAACAAGTTATTTCTGTCCCCACACTGTTTGGGTTCTCATCCCAGAGTGCATCAGGCGGAACCACAGGACTTAACTTGTCAGTACGAGGGTTGTGGGCGCAAGTTTGATAAATTATGTCGTCTTAAACAGCATCAGAGAACACATACGGGAGAACGACCGTATGCGTGTCACTTTGCGGTAAGCGTTTTGTTATGCTAGACATCACTTAGTACCTAACTACCCTCTTGTCACATGACATGCTATCACATAATCAACGGCATATATACTTTACAAATACAGCTCATGTTTCATTTTGATGAGAATGAGCAAAGAGCTGTGCTTTGAAATGGAAATTGATTTACAATTACTATTTTTAGTCAGGATTATGTAATATGTTAATTACTTTTATCCAGCCCTCGTATGCTATAGTAGGACAGTTTTCAGACTTGTGTCTGTATTATTGATTGTCATGCTGCATTTTGGGCAATATTGATATGGATGACCTCTGGTTAACCCGTTGTTGACCTTTGGTTACCATAGTAACACTCCAGGGCCTCCTGTTTACAAGGCAAAACAGAGTTGGTAGTATTGTGTGTTGCACAATAAAATAATAATATAAATTATGTATTATAAATGTACAATATTTAGCTTGTCTGTTTTGAATAAAAATGAATTGCCTGTGTTTCAGTGTTTTGAGACCCCACTCGATTGTGGGGCTGGGGGGGTACTTAGATTTACACTTTTCTTCAGTCCGTCCTACACAACTTGTTTCATCCATATCTTCTGATCTGTTGGATCTACAGTTTTACAACTTTATAGGAATGTATATCAGCATGTGAGTTGTGCACATGGGGTCTCGGGTCCCTCTCCGACTAGGGAAAATAGAGTTATGGGCCCTGAATAGGTGATAAAGTGGGGGCACATATTTATCATCATGCTGTCACATGACATGCTATCACATAATCAGGGTCATAAAATTATGTACTTTACTAACACAGCTCATGTTTCACAATTGTCCTGTCTAAAAATAGTAATTATATATTTATTCACCATTTCAAATGACAATACTTTGTATGTTTATTACTATTATCCAGCCCTCAAATGCTAAAGTAGGACAGTTTTCAGACTTGTGTCTGTATTAATGATTGTCATGCTGCATTGTGGGCAATATTAACATGGATGACCTTTGGTTAACCCGTTGTTGACCTTTGGTTACCATAGTAACACTCCAGGGCCTCCTGTTTACAAGGCAAAACAGAGTTGGTAGTATTGTGTGTTGCACAATAAAATATAAATAGTGTATAATAAAAAATGTGCAATATTTAGCTTGTCTGTTTTGAATAAAAATGAATTGCCTGTGTTTCAGCATATTTTTGTGATCCAACTCAATTGTGGGGGTGGGGGGGTACTTAGATTTACACTTTCCTTCAATCCGTCTCACAAAACTTGTGTCATTCATATCTTCTGAACTGTCGGACCTGCAGTCTTCCAACTTTATAGTGATGTATATCAGCATGTGAGTTGTGCACATGGGGTCTTGGGTCCCTCTCCGTCTAGGGAAAATAGAGTTATGGGCTCTGAATAGGTGATAAAGTGGGGGCACATATTTATCATCATGCTGTCACATGACATGCTATCACATAATCAGGGTCATAAAATTATGTACTTTACTAACACAGCTCATGTTTCACAATTGTCCTGTCTAAAAATAGTAATTATATATTTATTGACCATTTCAAATCACAAAACGTTGTATGTTTATTACTTTTATCCAGCCCTCATATGCTAAAGTAGGACAGTTTTCAGACTTGTGTCTGTATTATTGATTGTCATGCTGCATTTTGGGCAATATTGATATGGATGACCTCTGGTTAACCCGTTGTTGACCTTTGGTTACCATAGTAACACTCCAGGGCCTCCTGTTTACAAGGCAAAACAGAGTTGGAAGTATTGTGTGTTGCACAATAAAATATTAATAATATAAATTATGTATTATAAATGTACAATATTTAGCTTGTCTGTTTTGAATAAAAATGAATTGCCTGTGTTTCAGTGTTTTGAGACCCCACTCGATTGTGGGGCTGGGGGACACTTAGATTTACACTTTCCTTCAGTCCGTCCCACACAACTTGTTTCATCCATATCTTCTGATCTGTTGGATCTACAGTTTTACAACTTTATAGGAATGTATATCAGCATGTGAGTTGCGCACATGGGGTCTCAGGTCCCTCTCCGTCTAGGGAAAATAGAGTTATGGGCCCTGATTAGGTGATAAAGTGGGGGCACATATTTATCATCATGCTGTCACATGACATGCTATCACATAATCGGGGTCATAAAATTATGTACTTTACTAACACAGCTCATGTTTCACAATTGTCCTGTCTAAAAATAGTAATTATATATTTATTGACCATTTCAAATGACAAAACGTTGTATGTTTATTACGTTTATCCAGCTGAGCCCTCAAATGCTAACGTAGGACAGTTTTCAGACTTGTGTCTGTATTATTGATTGTCATGCTGCATTGTGGGCAATATTAACATGGATGACCTTTGGTTAACCCGTTGTTGACCTTTGGTTACCATAGTAACACTCCAGGGCCTCCTGTTTACAAGGCAAAACAGAGTTGGTAGTATTGTGTGTTGCACAATAAAATATAAATAGTGTATAATAATAAATGTGCAATATTTAGCTTGTCTGTTTTGAATAAAAATAAACTGCCTGTGTTTCAGCATATTTTTGTGATCCAACTCAATTGTGGGGGTGGGGGGGTACTTAGATTTACACTTTCCTTCAATCTGTCTCACAAATCTTGTGTCGTTCATATCTTCTGAACTGTCTGACCTGCAGTCTTCCAACTTTATAGTGATGTATATCAGCATGTGAGTTGTGCACATGGGGTCTTGGGTCCCTCTCCGTCTAGGGAAAATAGAGTTATGGGCTCTGAATAGGTGATAAAGTGGGGGCACATATTTATCATCATGCTGTCACATGACATGCTATCACACAATCAGGGTCATAAAATTATGTACTTTACTAACACAGCTCATGTTTCACAATTGTCCTGTCTAAAAATAGTAATTATATATTTATTGACCATTTCAAATGACAATACTTTGTATGTTTATTACTTTTATCCAGCCCTCATATGCTATAGTAGGACAGTTTTCAGACTTGTGTCTGTATATTGATTGTCATGCTGCATTGTGGGCAATACTAATATGGACGACCTTTGGTTAACCCGTTGTTGACCTTTGGTTACCATAGTAACACTCCAGGGCCTCCTGTTTACAAGGCAAAACAGAGTTGGTAGTATTGTGTGTTGCACAATAAAATATTAATAGTTTATTATAAATGTGCAATATTTAGCTTGTCGGTTTTGAATAAAAATGAATTGCCTGTGTTTCAGCATATTTTTGTGATCCCACTCAATTGTGGGGGGGGGAGGCACTTTGACTTAGTTTTACACTTTCCTTCAGTCTGTCCCACAAAACTTGTGTCTTTCATATCTTCTGATGTGTTGGATCTACAGTCTTCCAACTTTATAGGCATGTATAACAGCATGTGAGTTGTGCACCTGCGGTCGGGTCCCTCTCCGTCAAGGGAAAATAGAGTTATAGGTCATTTTAGATGCTTCTGCATTCTCATGCCTGACATTTGTTTTAATGTTCTATTTTCCATCTAGGGATGCACATGGGCTTTCTCTACTGCCAGCAAACTTACCAGGCATATGACTAAACATACAAACAAACGTAAATGGGTGTGTAATGAATGTGGAAAAGCATTTCTACGAGCGGAACATCTCAAGGGTCACATGATCACTCATACAGGGATTCGACCTTTCAAGTGTCCTGTTGAAAGTGAGTACATTATTTACTTGGCTGGTATTTGTTTAAAACTTCATTAATATTTAATTGTGTCTCTAACTTTTGTTACTTCAGTTTGACATGCAATTTCATTTGTCTCAAAGTTTCCTTCTTAGGTATTTAAACATGTTAGAAAAAATAATTGTCTTTATCGTTGAATTTTGTTGTTTTTGCTTTGAGAACTTTGGTTTTTACTGTATCTAAAACTTCTCTTTACAACTGTATAATGTTGTAGGAGTTAATTATTAGCTGGTTTTTATTCTTTGTATTCTAATACTAGTAGTTGTATAAACAAAGATTAAGTTGTTACAGGGAACGCTGCATGCATAAGACATTGCCTATCCACATAGACCCCCGGGAAAACATTAGGGTAGATGCAATGGTAAACATGTATAATGTCAACAGAACATTTGTCTTTTTCACTTACTAAATAAGCAAGTAGTTGCTGTAAACATGCTTGTTTGTATCTCTCCACAGAATGTTCTCAGAAGTTTGTGTCAAAAAGCAGCGTGTACGTTCATCTAAAGAAACATGAGAAGGCAGACAGAGAAGTGACGTACCATTGTCCAATGGAATCCTGTGATAGAAAATACAATACGAAGGCTAAACTACGTCAGCACATTGTAAAACATTTCCCTGGTACTCTGAAACCTGAAGATGCTACAAAGATTGACATTGTACCATTGTTTAAGAATCAGTGCCAGGAACAGAAGAAATCGCAGGAAACTATAGTAACACCTTCAGCTGTCAGTGTGAAAAGTAAGTACATGAGTCATTGTGTTTCTTCTTTATCTGGGACCATTGATAATTGATTATATCCCATTTACACATCCAAAGTTGTTCCAAAATCTTTGTAAAATTGTGCAGGCCTACACAGCGCAACGGCCTGGATTTGGTTACTGATTTTATCAGAAGCTTTAACTATAAAACAGAAAATGCTGGAATACTATTATAGCTAATATGTTTCGTTTGCCACTATTATTACTGTATTGATCATATGTTATACAAAATGTTACAATAGCCTGGTTTGTATTTAGGTGTAAATAAATATGTACATACTGCAATTTCATAAGTGTCATGTGTATCTAATTGTATAGCGTAAGTCATCTTACAGTTTCCTACAAAACTTATATTCTAATGTTGTTTGCATAAATAAATTACTTTTCAATTTTAGCTGCACAAGATGGGACCATAATGAATGTTGATCCTCTAGAATTCATGGCTACAACCAGTAAGTACTGTATAAGTGGTAAAGTTTGCAAATTTCGCTCTCATATTTAGATGAGATTTCTATTTGAGATGTTTTGAGAGATCAGGGCCCTGGTGGGTGGGGAGAGTACAAATCTTGAGATCAATTTCTCAGCGCAAAACTTGGGATCAAATTAAAAGTCAATGAGTCTTAAGGTTATTGAATTGATCTAATCTAAACAGCTACTCAAACAGCACAAATGCGTATTTGACAGAAATTGGGAATGGAAATGAATATTTGAGCGTGGAAACTGATCTCAAGTGTTATAACCACTTACCCTTATGTGAAGTCTGGGATGATAACCATAGTGTATATGTATTGTATATTACAGTTGACTCGAAGGAAGGAATTGTAACAACTACGGTACAGAATCAATTTACTGCCGAATTGACAGCAGAACTTACGAACATGGTCGCAAATAATGTCATAGTAACAAACACAGAACCTGAGAAAAGTATTCAACCCAGACTTACTGGCAAGAAATCTCAATCTTCACAAGGTATATACATATCAGTATTATATCTGTACATATCAGGCAGGAGAATTTTCTGCAGATTCGTGGAAATCAGCAGATTTGACACTCGCAAGGGATGTTTTTGAGACCATTTGAGCCCTCTTAGATGCTTAAAAGCCAGAAACTTCAGTGCCCCCTAACCCCCCGCCCCCCTAGACACCTTTACGAATTTTCAGCTGATTTTGAAATTTGTATTCTCATGCCTGACATATATCTGGAGTTAGTTGCAGACTGGTGTAACTCTGTTCTGCTGGAGAAACAGTTTAGGAAAGGCTTTTCATCAAATTTTCGATACATAGACTCTAAATGTAAATGATTGTCTTTTCATAAGGTACATTTTATTCTGTCATGAATTTTCCTGTCTATTGTTTTTCTTGTTGTTATTGTATTTACTATGCTTATTTCTTCCTCTGATGATAAAGGCACATGACCAAACTTTTAATTGAATCTAATCAATGATGATGTATGTTTATGTATGCAGATAATGATCGAGGTGGCTCAGCACGTACAGATTATCATAGTAATAAGTTGCTGAGTGAGAAAGCAAGGAAGAGACGAAACTTGTTGCGAGAAAAAGCTGAAGGCAGTTCTGTTTCAGAAGGCAAGTATTTAATGTCAAGATAGCTTTGACCTCTTTTTGTATGCAATTCATTACGTAAACAGTAAAATATAGAGAGATGCTAGTTTACCTACTTAAGAATGGGTTTTGCCACTATATAAGTCTTCAGTACTGACTTTGCATCTGTAAGGTTGTTTCGTAGTGATGATCACTGTCTGAAATAGGTAGGTAGGGTTATGCCAAACAAACACATTTTTAATTATGGTCTAAGGCATATACTGGCTATTGTAGCTTTTTGTGGATTCAGAAATATGACAATTTGATAAATTCTGTGTAGCAAGGTAACTGTGATTTAATTTCTGTGATACATTCTGTTTTCTAGACATAGCAGAGCAAGAACAGAATGGTTTATCGTCAGATCAGGGAACTTCTAATCAACTCAGCTCTCATGGTATAACATTCAGAGACCCAGAAACAGGTGTTCTGTATGTACAAATGCAGCTACTACAGGTAACCTTTGTTATACTCTAATCTTTTGATGTTATGATGAGCTTTTTGTGTATGTAGTTCTCATGGTGAGCTATTGTGATTGCTCTGTGCCAGCTATTCATCCACCATCTGTCAGTTATCAGCTGTTTGCCTTGGGTTCCATTTGGCCCACGAGTTGACCCTTCGACCCCTGGAATTTCCAAAAAGCCACATTTTTACCCTAAGGATTTTGGCTGAAGGATAATTTTTCTCTAAATCATAGGCATTTTGGCTGTAAAATGGTAAAATCTGGTAAACAGTTATCAAAACGACTCGAGATTCAGCAAATAGTGGAACCCCTGTTAGCTTGCTAACACTCAAGACGTCACCATCGTGACATGGTTTTAATCAAACATGCTCAGAATGTTTGTGTTCGTTGCACCGTTGAGTTTTTGCAACGCATGTTTCTGATTATAATACACCATGTTAAATAAAAACCTCTTTGTGTCTTAAAAGGTGGAGAACAAATGACTTTGGAATTATATTCTGTCTGAATTATCACCAAACTTGTACACTTTATCAGGATTTCAAACCCATGCCCTCCAAATTGTCGGTCAACTGTCCTCTGACTGAGCTTATCAGACGGGCTTGGAATTTTCCTGGGCTTATTTATCCCCTGGTACTACCCTATATGCTGAATGCCTAGTGAAGGTAGCACCGGGATTAATTTTAATGTCTTTGGTATGGTGTGGCCTGGGATCAAACCCATGACCTCCCACACTCGAAGCAGTTACTCTTCCAATTGAAGTAATGATGAGGTTCATGTGGGGAAGTTGTCAGTTGATTGCTGAAAAACGGTTAAAGACTGGTTGGTAACCCAGGAACACTAGGACTGGTTGGTAACCCAGGAACACTAGGACTGGTTGATAACCCATGAACACTAGGACTGGTTGATAACCCATGAACACTAGGACTGGTTGGTAACCCATGAACACTAGGACTGGTTGTTAACCCATGAACACTAGGACTGGTTGATAACCCATGAACACTAGGACTGGTTGGTAACCCATGAACACTAGGACTGGTTGTTAACCCATGAACACTAGGACTGGTTGGTATCCCATGAACACTAGGACTGGTTGGTAACCCATGAACACTAGGACTGGTTGATAACCCATGAACACTAGGACTGGTTGGTATCCCATGAACACTAAGATTAGTTGGTAACCCAGGAACACTGATGAGATCTACTGACTGCCATAACTATTTAAATACTGTCCAAAATGGCCTGAAACTTGAACATACCTGATTGTCTCCCTTTGTTCCAGGACGATCCACCACATCCAGACATATATGGAGAGGAGAATATTCTCCATGCACATCTAGATATATCTCATGGTTCCAATGAATCCGATATGGAAGACCTGGACGATGATGATACAGAATTTGTCGGATCTACTATCAATCTACAGGATCTTGTTGGATGAATATTCTGTATGGTAACTAAGTACTAACAATCTACAGGATCTTGTTGGATGAACATTCTGTATGGAAGCTTCTATCAATCTACAGGATCTTGTTGGATGAATATTCTGTATGGAAACTAAGTACTGTCAATCTACAGGATCTTGTTGGATGAATATTCTGTATGGAAACTAAGTACTAACAATCTACAGGATCTTGTTGGATGAATATTCTGTATGGAAACTACTATCAATCTACAGGATCTTGTTGGATGAATATTCTGTATGGTAACTAAGTACTAACAATCTACAGGATCTTGTTGGATGAATATTCTGTATGGAAACTACTAACAATCTACAGGATCTTGTTGGATGAATATTCTGTATGGAAACTAAGTACTAACAATCTACAGGATCTTGTTGGATGAACATTCTGTATAGAAACTACTATCAATCTACAGGATCTTGTTGGATGAATATTTGTAGCTTTGCTGCTTAAATTTGGGAGATTTAGTTGGAAATTGAAAAGATATAGTTAATGACATAATGATTTCGTGAAAACGACCTTTTCTGAAAATGGTTGTATTAGTAATTTTTACATCTTAAGCTTGGAGACGTTGCAGTGATACAGATGATGGTAATTTGAATGAGATCATAGAAATACCTAATTAATGCTGATCAAACTCAGTACCTTTGAGACCCCTTTTAGAGCTCAGTGTCATTGAGACACTTTTAGAGCTTGGTATATTTGAGACACTTTAAGAGCTCAGTATCTTTGAGACACTTTTAGAGCTCTGTATCTATGAGACATTGTTAGAACTCGGTATCTTACAAAAAAATTCAGTTTAACGACATGTTGATACTGTGGAATATATATGTGAGGAGGTGACATGAATTACAGCACCTTTACGCAATGACAAACATGTAGATTTTATTTCACTGCTATTTCTTCAGTCCAGTGTACCTAACGCTCTGAGTTTCATTTTTCTGAGTCAAACTCAATAGCTTACAGTTGTGTTCAGATTTTTTGCGACAATCAGCAATAATTTATAATTGACTTTAACCTCAAGATGCTTGAATGTAGTTGAGATTTTACTTTTTAAAATAAAATTTTCAGTTAATTAAACATTATAACACAGAGATTGCTATTTGTTTTAGAAGGAAAGAAAAAAAACGGTAAAAATGTTTTTGCAGTTAATTTAAGATGTAGTAACTTACAGTTTGATAATATTTTTTGAACATTCACAAGTTTGTGAGTGCATTTGTTAAGTAATAAAAGTATTTTTATCAGCCAGAATATCATTCCGTGCCAAATAGATTGTTCCCCCATTACAATATTTACCTCCCTTGTTCTGAATAGTCGGCCATATTGATAGGCAAATTTCCTTAAAGTTTATTAGGAATATAATGTAATGTAATCGATAATAAAATAAAATTATATGTATACAAATAGCATATTCATTATACTAATATGGGCAGATGACTCGGAGAGAAGAAGGAAAATGGTTGTCACATGCGAATTATTTTGGTATTTTCTCAATTATTACATATTTGGGAATTACTCTTACAAGTGCTTATCAGTTTTGCCTATCAAAATGGCTGATGATTAAGAGCAAGGGAGGTAAACATTGTAGATGTGGGAGCTATCGGTATGTAAAACAGTTTTAAACATATGTAAGTTAATTACATAAAATATGTAACGCTGCGTTAAAAAACTGGTTTGGCCAAATCTGGACGTCGGTCCCTAAAATATACCACAACCAACAGTAAGAAATCAAGATTACAAAATATTTTCTGCAGTTATTTTGTTCTGAAATAGTACATTGATGAGAAACTACTATTCTTCTGTTGTTATATGTATTTCTTATATGGATTTACAGATCAGACAATGATATTTATTCAAATCTGGTGCTAATAACTTCAATATCAATATTGCTGACATAGGAATGAATATCTTGAATTTTTTTATTAAATATTGACTTTATCAAATATAGTTCTAATCATGTTTAGTGTGACCATGCTTTTGTAGTTAGATTTTTCGCTTTTATAATATTTTAAATTAAATTGCGTTTGAAACATATATACTGACTACACTAGGTACTACACCACGTGTTCTGTTGAAGTCTATTGAATTTTCAATGCCATCTTTTTGGAACTTCTGACTTAGGTAAATTACAGTGCAGCACTTTTTAGGATCAATGAATGTCCGTCGTCGTGAATCATTATTTCAAATTAATTTCGTAAAAACGAATTATTATTTCGTAAAAATGACTTATTTTTTGTCCATACGAATTAATATTTTGTAAATACGAAAAAGTATTTCCTAAAAATGAATGATTTTTTTCGTAAAAACAACTTATTTTTTTGTAAATATGAATTATTATTTCGTAAATACGAATAGCAGTGTACTCGGGTGAGCGATATAGGGCCATCAGGGCGCTCTTGTTTAGTGTTAGAATCATGTTGATCATTTCATTATTTGCTACTTTGAATGCCCGGTCACAGGAGACGGAAATAAAATGTTAACAGTAAGCTGATAGGATTCCAGTAAAACCTCAATAATAAGGCCACCTTTGGGACCTTAGAAAACTGATCTTCGTATTGAGGTGGTCTTAATATTGAGGTTGGAAATGGACTTGAATATTGGTCTTCTTAATATTGTCTTTAAGAGGTTTACTGCATGTGGAATTACCTGATTTTGTATCTTTTATAAAGACTTAAAAGTCTTTCATTTTGTATGAATTTTTTTATGAGTATCGCTTTTGTGGTCTCGCTGTGTGTTTGTACAACCTTGAAACATTTTTATAATAATTCCATGTAGTTACTTTATTAGTTTGCTATTGAATTTAAGAGTAATACGGTAACTGCTTGAAAATAGTTAGGTTATTGTATGTATTAGCATATTTAGTGAGACAAATCAAGTGTAATGCATTTGTAAAATTGTTGAAACTTTCATTTAGAGATATGCATCTTCAACCTTCTCAGTATGTGCAGTATACAAGATGCTCACAGGAAATTGTCATGAGTTCTCTCTCATCTTTTATACGCCCGTTTGAAAAACAGGACGTATTATGGGAACACCTGTGGCAGACGGGCGGCGTCCACATGGTTTCCGCTCTCTACGTCAAAGAGTTTTCATCCGATCTTTACCAAACTTGATGATAGTCTTTGTGGGCATGATATCTTGGCCAAGTTCGATAACCAGCCACATTGCCCCAGGCACTTCGGAATTATGGGGCTTGAATTATCCAAAATTGGCCAAATAAGCCTTGTCCGCTCTCTATGTCAAAGAGTTTTCGTCTGATCTTCACCTAACTGGGTGAAAATGTTTGTTGGCATAATATCTCGGCCAAGTTCGATAACCAGCCATATCGCTCAAGTCACTCGGGAGTTATCACCCCTTTATTTTAGAAATTACCTAAAATTTGTCTTTTTTTAACTCTGAGCTCTTGACTTATGACGGGTGTATTTTGTGACAGTTTGCCACTCTTGTTTCATTTAGTTATGAAAGTCAGATTTCCTTATATGATTAGTGTCAATGATGCAGAGTATTGTATGTATGAGTGCATGTGATATGTCATGATGTAACCTTTGTGTTCAATCATACAAATAATCACTACAGAAAGGGTTCACCATTTCTTATAACATTTATACCAGGTTCTACAAAATGTAATGGTCATACTTATTTGGAACTGAAGTCATGAACATACAGTCGGACATCGTTTATTTACTCTGTATCATCCGAAATAAATATCAGGTCCTGATGTATTTTCTTATGCACAACACATTCAAATGGGCTGTTTGAAACCATGTATTTGATATAAAATTTGATGCCTGATGAATTTGAATGAACAAGGTCTGACTGTATTACTTTTCAGACAACCATAACAACTGTCGGTGGTTATTCTATCATATTTAGGCAATACTTAAGTTTAGATCATGATACAAGCATCTATATCAAATATTCAGTGGAAGAATTTACCTACTCTGCTGATTCATTTGTTTCTGGACACGAATGAATGCAATTGAAGTTGCTTGAATGGTTAGATACTTTGAAAGGAGGTAATTTTGTTTAGATAACTAAGGTACTACACTCTGAATGTTGCATCGAGTATTACCTCCCTTGAATAAAGCATTTGTTATGTCTGTTAAGTTGTGGACAATTTGAGTACTGAGTACTTCCTACTGTTTACCCACAGTTCATATGTACAGAATTTCAGTAAACTGAAAGTAAAATGGAAATGGTGAACACTATTTGTTGGGATTTAACATTCCTCACTGAATATAATGGCATTTATCACCACCAGACAGAATTAACTCAACGTTCCCATCCGTGATACAGACGTCACTGTATTTGGTTCAGAATGGGTTCACAGGAAGATATGGAGAATCCTCCGTTGAGTGCTTATCTTGTTATCTATGATGGACTTATATACATACTGTAATATTGTCATAATTAATTACATCTTACTTAGTCTAGACGTTGTTACTATTAATGGTTGTTATTTTGATCTAAAATAAAAAAAGTAAATGAAGTGTATTTCTGTTGTGATATTGACGTAACACACCTTTTAGCTCGTTGAAAAGGGAAAAAGCAAGCCTGCTGATTTGTGAGTTGTGATGAGATTTCGTGCAAAGTTGTATGTTGTATAGTGTGAAAGTGATTGATAGTAGTTATCTCCCTTACTGTATTCCTTCTGCACATGTCATTAAAATGCTTCGTTCAAAAGCAGTGTATAGGTTTACCCATATTGATGGGCGCCTGTCAACTACCCGATTAATCCAATCTTCAAGCAGAAATACTTTGAAATACAATTTTGAACCAAAATTGCACACACATGATATTGCATAAATTGATTTGCTGTACGGAATTTAAAACCCTATTATACTGAACCAAACAGCATACACATTCCATATTTGTTTGCTATAGGTAGGGTATCATCTACTCGCTGCAGACTCCCAAATAACGCGAACAAATTTGGACAGACGGAAGGGTTGTACTGTTAAAGTTAGCATTACTTAAAAAAGAAAAAAAATTGCAGCTGAACTAAGAGACGTGTCAAATTGTCCTTTCATGTTAAGTTTAGTTTAATTATTTTTCCAAAACATTTTAAATGTACACCAGCGAAATGACACGATGTTACAGTCTGAATAAACAATCACCATAAAACATGATCTCATGTGAATATATATGATATCATTATATTTGTACACAAAACAATCTATTCATCATTTTTTCCAGTCATTCAAAACCTGAAAAACCAGTCTAGGACTGCTGTACGATTGCCCTTAAGTTTCTTTTCCGTTTGCGACAAGAAACGAACCTAAAATAAGCTTTATTTATTAAAAAACGTGTACATGTATATCCTTCTTTTCAGTTCGACAACCCCGCGCGAGTTATTTTCACCGTCAGCTAAATAATAAAGCGTATTATGCAAAACTAGAAATATCTTATTTGCATAAACAAGTAAACACAAGCAACGGTAAGATTGTGCGTATAGTGAGATTTTTATGGTGAACGTAGATTTATATTTTTTTATGGTAAGTTACTCCAGAGAGTTGGCTGTAAATGCGTATAAATTTATTCCATTGTATTTGCTTTTCATATCTACAACACTATATACTTTACAAATGTAACCTTTTGTATTAATATATGATATATTTGTCGTACATTACCTTGGCTATCAAAAATCGTCCTTGGGGTAAACATCTAAAATATCCCCAACAAGATACAATACAGATAACAAAAAATATACCACCAGATATATATACCACACAATTATCTTTCAGTTGGTACCAATACGTCCATGTTTAGCCCCAGTGGTATGGAAAAATGTCCCTTTTACCCCATGCACACTTTCTTTTTTGACTCAGCATAAAAACTGTCATATTTTGTTCGTTGATTCTAAATTTTGAGAGTCTGTAAACTTTTGGATCTACATCTGTACAAACGTCTGTAACTCTCAATCTAAGGGAAAAACATTGTTACAAACCACGTGATTAGACTGATCAGACTATCTCAGAGAAAACTTATAACTTTTCTTCGATTTTTCGGAATCGCTATACAGTAATATGATAATAGCAAATGTTTGAAGGTTTCACGATATATCTGGCCCATCTGAACGTGATCACGAGCAATACTTTGTGTTTCTATACTGGAGTCTTCATTTTCCGTAACATTAAGTATATACATTGTATTTTTCTGGGTATTTGACACGGACCGTATAACACACAGTTTATCCGTGCCCTTGGACGGATTGGAGAACGCCATATACGCGTGTATTGTTTATGTTCCATGAAATATATTAGAAAACGATTCAGAATATCACGGACATATAAACCATATATATACACGGACATAATATAACACGGACATTTGATCAACAGAGCTTACAACGGACGGAAATGAACGGAGATTGCCGACTTTCGCCGAGCGATAAATGTCGGCAATCCACGATACTTACCGAGCGCGCTAAGGATTGTGGGTAATTGCGCGCTAAGGATTGTGGGTAAATTATTTATTCTAATCGTTTCACCGATATCAGCCTGATTCGAATCCATGGTTTATATGTCCGTGAAAATATATAATGGCACGGACATATAAACCATATGTCCGTGCTAATGGTGACGATATTCAAAGATTCTGGTTAAAATATCAGAGGCGATAACTTACGTATTTCCTAGAGGACGTTTTGGTCTGCCCTGTGTGCCATCTGCTGATTTGCTTTTTGCCGCGGTCGAGTTTGAAGATTATTCGGCGCAGTCGTACTAACATGGCTTTGCTATTTGCATATCAGTGTTGTGTAAACCAATCAAATCTTACGTTAACCACTAAACCAACTTCTCTTCAACCGAACACCGTTTGTAACATTAACGCGGATTGGTTAACCCTTCGATAAGGGGTACACGTTACCTTACCGAAATCCACTTAATTTCGGCGAATCTACCGAAATGCATTTTGGATCTGGAGTGACCAGCAATGGTAACATCTTGGCATTTTTTATGTTGCACAACAAATTTCGCTGACCATCTTTTGTTCTAGACATTTCTTGTTTTACTAATAGCTTCCAATTAGAATGATAAACATGTGATTATCATAGACTATTATTGGGCTGGTCGTTAAATTATTTAGCACACATGTTTTGTGACCTTTTAAGTTCTAATAAATACTACATGACTAGCCAATTATTTTATTGCCAACATTGTTACAAGTTGTGCCTATTGTTTTGAATTATATATTGTTTGATCGATATGTTGTGGCTAGAGAATATCAAACAGTGAACTATGAAGTGTTTCAATTATCTAATTGAATAAATAGCCCACTGATCTCGTTCATTAATGTGTTATCGCGAGATAATCGACCAAACGCTACAGGCGGAATGCGCACTGCTTTTGTGCATTTTTTTGTCCTTTGGGTTATTTCCGATATTGCGCAATAGTTAGAACATGAAAACATGGTTTTAACAATAATATTACAGATTATTGTGTTATTGTGTAAAACAAATTGTCATGTTCTGTTTAACGTCAACGATTGTAGCGCGACAAAGATGTACATGTGTTGTGACATTTTTAAATGCAAGACTAAGATTATGAAGCCGAGAGCGATGCCTAACAAGTATTTGTAAATGACGCTGCCAGACACTATAGCCGTTAAAATATGTGAAGAACGGTAAATCGACAAATATTTGTATGTTGTTGTCATCATTGACATTTATGAGTGCAAGATCAATGGTCTGAAAAAATAAAGTATAAAGTATATACCCGGTATATATATATCCGGGTATTGTACACTCTATGAAACAAGTGTTTAACGGCGCGGATGACAATAGCCGGGGGGATTAGCACCCACTTGCGGAATGAGAATCAGTCTGATACCCACAGCGGCGCTTAACGAAGTCTATTGTTGAAAAATAAAAGCAAACTAAGGGTTTAATGGCCTGGCGCAATCTCTAGATATACGAAATAACGAATCGTGCGGAAAGAAAAAAAATAACGCTAGTCAGGATAGGCGTAATGCGACAATACTAGAACGGTTGATGTAGATGTCACGGTTAGACGAGAATAAAACGGAGTTCGGAGTTCATTCATTTATCGTCTGTTCCTGTGTTAACTAACAAGTTATATTTTGGAGTTAGATGAATAGTAACTTCGTAAAATAATCTATATATATACAGAACGTGAGTGTATTTTTACATTTTTTTTATCTGTTAATGAAATTGACCTATCAAAAACAGGTTAATTTAAGTGTTGCTGCGTCATTGTATTATTGTGGATATATTAAATTGAATATATAAATAATGTTTTTTTCATTTTGTGAATTCTAAACTGTATAAGTAAACATTGATGAATTTATAATATAATGACATTTACCGATATTAGAAATAGCCGAAAAATAGATAGATAGATGCGTTTATTTCCTCCAAGTTGGAGAGCGGTACAGTATATAAAGTTTTAAGAAAACAAACAAGAATTGGCGTGAGATATTTGTTGTTCCAAGAATGTTTAAAATACGACTTACGATATGGAATGGTTACCATAGATAACACCAATATCTCAACTGATGTTAATGTCATGCATTCCTCTTTTTTAAGTTTAGACATAGGTGGGACTACTATTTTTGATAATATGCACGATGAATATAATGGTTGTTTCTAGCTCCATACTTGAATGCGCCATGATTTATAGTTAACTGTCCGTCCATCCAAAGATTTAGGTCTTTGGTCGATCATATAATTATTCAATGAGTTGTGTTGACAGCTGAGCAATTGCTCGTTTATTCTAAATTAATTGTTATTAAAATATTAAGTTATGCTAGATTGCAAAATCAGCGTGAAAATTGTACGGATACTGAGTTTTGCATGCAGGAGCCTTTGATAGCCTAGCTATCGACCTACGACCAGTAAACATATCTATCACACAATAAATGTGTATGTAACTGGTGTAATATACTAAGTGATTTGTCCGTCCTTTTAAACTATGCGGCATATTCCGCTTAAAATGGCGTAAAATGTACTGTATACCGGTTTTTAGCCATGGTGCCTTTTTTTCGCTATTTTCGTGAGTGCAATCATCCCTAAAATATCAATTTTGCGTTTTTTAACCACCTTAGAGGTGGTCTTATTATTGAGGTGGTCTTTAAGTGAGTTTTTCTGTAAACGTCTTAAGCGACATTATAGCCTCTCAAATTGCCGTATCAAACTGGTTATTCTGTTGCGTGGTTAACGTTATCTTTTCAAACCACTATGACCGTTCATCCGGACAGACGAGAAGTTTACAGTTACTGCAGGTAGATCTAGAAATGTGTCGTATCTCTGTGGGGAGAAACTTGTTAAACTTTGTTACCGAATCATCAATGGCAAATGTCCTCGTTTCCAATTTAATGAAATTTCCCTTGATAGATATTTATTCCTATCAAAAGGCGTTTTAAGATCAAGTAGCTCAGTATAATTATGAAAGTGTCATATAATCTCTTGAGTCCAGTTAAACCTCAATAATAAAACCACCCGTAGGACCATTGGAAACGGGTCTTATCATTGAGGTGGTTTTAATGTTGAGGTTGAAAAAATAGCAATATAGGGACAATGGACTTGAAAATTGTGTTCTTAAATTTGAGGTGGTCTTATTATTGAGGTGGTCTTTAAGTGAGGTTTTACTATTTTCTTTATTGTAAAGCGGTAGAATATTGACGATGGATGCGTGACTGTGTATGGGTGATTGAGGGTGCTTGGTTGTGGGTGCGTGACTGTGGGTGCTTGACTGTGGGTGTTTGACCGTGGATGCGTGACTATGGGTGCGTGACTGTGGGTACGTGAGTGCGTGTAGACAGTCTTGATGCAAAATAAAGCACGTAGATATCACTGACAATGCGGACATGTCTAGTCTTCGACAATTGACCGAATATATATACATATCTCCGTAAGTTGTAAACATATATCATTAGAGAAATTACTCCTCAGAGAATCAACTGATAATATATTCACAGACAGTTAATAACTTCCATATTAGTTCCATAGTTTCCCAGGATTGGTCTTAATGAGGGAATATGTACCAATCTATTCAAAAAACGCTATGTGCATGACTGCATACCCATTATAAAGTACAATGTACTGTATATATTATTATTTCATTAAGTTGTTATGTCTGTTTTAGACAATCCCATTCAATTTCTCATCATCCCCCATTTTCTTTTTTTCTTTCTTTATGTATAAGTAGCTGTATAAACTACAGCGCAGTCACTGTCTGCCATTTAACATTGCCAAAAATTTGGTTTGTTTATCGTGTGTGAAATCAATGGAAACATGTTCTCGTTTGTGTGTGAAATCGGGAGCTTACCCTAGGGTATGTTTTATTCTGTCATTTATGTTTCCTTAAAATGCCGTAATATCACATTTGGGACACTTTGGTTGATGTCCCATTTAATATGAAGTACGGACCGAGGAGTTCCGAATGATCATGTGGAGATTTCATGAAATAGACTATGTTGTTTTTTGAGGTTTTGCACCGTTTTTACAACGGTATTTGGACAGTTACGCACTGCTGGTAGTTCTAACACTGCTGCCTTCGCCTCGACAGTATTATTTCAGTCAAATTGACTCGGAGAACATAATCTTCACCCGGGATTTTAATCTTTGCGCTTCCGGTTTCATACTCCGTTTCCGGTTTCATTTGTTAAACATGAGAAAAATATCGCTCTGTGGAAGAATGATAGATGCTTTAAATTATATAATATGGAATAGTCAAAAGCGGAACTGCATAAAAGTGAGGTAACATTAGTGAAATAAAACTGAAACTGAATCCAGGACCTCCAAATTGGCTGTGGGGTGCTCTACCGACTGAGACAACCATTTCCGTGTCTGATCCGCCGTAAGCTTCCGTAAATGACGACTTCGTGACCCTGAAATTCATTTAAATAAGATAAATCGGCGATGATTTTGGCGAGCACTGCCTGTTTATGACTATCTATAGAAATATGCGGTGATTCAAAATTAATTTGCTCGTGAAAATGATTGAGTTGACTAGATGCAATTGTAGAATCTGTTCATACAATAAGTAAAATGTAATATGAAATGCAATTGAATTCCTTTATTGTGCTCATTTCTCATCCAATTTACGTATTCGTTTGTCATCCAAAATCATTCTATGAATATTTTCAGTAAAAACTCAATAATAAGACCACCCTTGGGACCATTGGACACTGGTCTTCATATTAAAGCGGTCTTAATATTGAGGTTGAATAAAGAGCAAAACATAGGAATGGACTTGAAAATTGTGTTCTTAATGTTGAGGTGGTCTTATTATTGAGGTGGTCTTATTATTGAGGTGGTATTTAAGTGAGGTTTTACTGTAGTTTGATTCGTAGCCATAAACAGCTGATACGCTAACTAACCAATCAGCGACTTGTGACGGTATGTACGTATATTGTTTAGATAGCTGAGTCTGCAGTTTATACATGTCGCTGATGCAGGTTTTGAACTATTTTGTCCTGACATGACTTTGCTGTTTGATTTCCCTGCAGAAACCTGTTTTAGATGATTTATTTACGAACGTTGTCAACTCCACATGTATATATATACATTTATACGCAACTGAGTTTTATACTTATAATATTTATGGATAAGGACCCTGATATGCGTTGATTAAACATTTGAAGTGTAGGATATAGTTTGACCATGATGTTTTCTTGAGATTAAATTGGTTTCTGATTCAGAGTGGTTAAATTTTTCTGCACACGATGAAATGGTTTGAATATCTACAAAAGTCTGATGACATTTCGGCTTCAAGAAATCAATTTGGAATCGTGAATTCATGAAGTTGAATTCGCGAGTTCTTTAAGCTGAAATGTCACCACCAGGGGATTCGTAAATATCTAAAGTAAAACCTATTGTACCCCTATTTCATGTTCAGTAACACCGGAAAGAACGAGATTTCAGGGAAAAACTTACTGTGAAACCACAATAATAAGACCTCTTTTGGGATCGTTGAAAACTGGTCTTAATATTTAGGCGGTCTTAATATTGAGGTTGAATAATGACCAAACGTTGAAATTGACTTGCACATTGTGTTTTTAATTTTTGAGGTGTACTTAATATTGAGGTGGTCTTTAAGTGAGGTTTTACTAACCTTGCTTTGAACATTCTGACTGAACAAAAGAGCGGCACATGGAGATATAAAAACATGGTCGATCGGGCTAGTACGTATGAAAACAAGCATTATCTCCATAATTTATGACACCACTGAAAAATCCTGATTTATAACAAAAAATAAAGATGCATATTCGACTAAACTATGACATTTTTGTCAGGTGTCATGTCGTGATATACTTTCCAAGTTTTACAGGATTAATTGTGAGTAAGTTATGTAATTTTTAATCGCAAATAATATTTATATGATGAAAGGTTTGCTTATAAATCGTGCATGGCATAAACCATCGACTGGTCACGTAGTGAACCATGACGTCAGACAACGTCAGACGAAATACTGGTACAGTAAAACTTCACTTAAAGATCACCTCAATAATAAGACCACCTCAATATTACGAACACAATTTTCCAGTCCATTTTCACTGTTTTGCTCTTTATTCCGCCTCAATATTAAGACCACCTATATAAGAAATACTGGTCAATGTTCAATGATCTCAACTTTGAGGTAATTCTGTAAACCCAAGGTTTGTTTACGGGAGGAAATTTGTCAGGGACATATTAAGGTTTACTGTGAATGAACCTTCTCTAGAGTACGGGATCCTTGTGCGTAAAGCGTTGTCATGGTTACGCATTCTGCCATGACCTCATCACAACTAGAAGCTTGCCGACAAGTCTGTAAAATACCGCTAACCCTGTCTCCGCTCTGTCAATGCTTAATATGATATCGGCGTTGTCGTGTACACATTTTGTTCTACGACTGAGCTGAAAAGCAACAGCAGACACGTGTATGTTCAAACTGATACGAATAATGTTTGTTGTATCAAACATAACTTGAAATTGAATATTTGGAATTAATGATATTGGTCCTCTGAACGCCACGTCTTATTTGATTTGTTTATTTGTTAAGGTATTAAATAAATCATTGGCATAGCGCCAATTGGGTTTTCATTAACGTTATAACATTACTATTTCTCTTGCTTGACTTCCCGCACACGCTCGTAAGCCTTGTATGTCATGTCTTATTAATGTATGACACATCGATGTTTATTTTTATCAAGTGTGGAATTCACAATGACTTGCCAACATGCCGCATACAAAATTATATGTATATGTTAGCTCCCCTTGCTGAGTAAAGCGACTAACAGCGTACAAACAACGTCAGGCGCGTATCCAGGCATACGCACGTACGCCAATGCGTACAATTCGTTAGAAAAAGTGAAAAAATAAAAGTTCCAAAAATGCAATAAAAAATGACAAGACATTGTAATGAACTTTTCGGTTAACGTCAGCAGCGTATTAGACTTCGATATTTTATTGACACTGAAATATAGCATGAAAACGCACCATTTTCCTCCTAACTTCCAAATTTACCCAAACTCCCACCGGCGGGAGGGGGGCCCCCTCCAACACCTTTCACCCACTCGCAGCGTTGCGTTGCAGCTCCTTTCGCACTTACGATGCTCACACTTGGCGTACACTTCAAAATCGTCCAGGTACGCCCCTGACGGCCATTAGTAAATTCCATGCCAGATTCTCCGTTGACTATTTATGTCACGTGATGTTATATATTACCTCTTTGCTCAAAGCTTAATGCATAAATAATGTGTTTAGTTATACCTCTGTGCTATAATTATACAATACATGCACTCCACGTATATATTATTTACTTTTATTGTCTACTATCGCCTAACGGTTGCTGTCAAGGATGTGTAATGCCACAGATTGAGTGTTGTATCTGGTTATGGGTCCTTTGCTCCTCTGGGTATAAGCACCGTTTTGGGAGTACATTAGTTCTCATCAAAAATATGGATTTACTTCAATATTTAAATAACATCTTGATATATTTAGCCAAGCACGACTATAGAATATAGGCTGAAACTGATACTTGCCTGTGATTGCTAGATGATTAAAGGTAATATTTGAACAATGTGACAGTTAGAGAATGAAAATCAATATTGTTTCGGAGCACCCGTACTAACCTGGTTTTACTATTTGCATATCAGTGTTGTGTAAACCAACCAAATCTTACGTTAACCACCAAGGCAATTTCTCTTCAACCGAACAACGTTTGTAACCTTGACGCGGATTGGTTAACCTTTCGGTAAGGGTACGTTACCATACCGAAATCCACCGAATTTCGGTGAATTTACCGAAGTCCATTTTGAATCTGGAGTGACCAGCAATCGTAACATATCGGCAATTTTTAATGTTGCACAACAAATCTTAACCTTCAAATTGCGCCGACCATTCTTTTCATGATATTCTTTGTTAAATGCTGTTGTCACTGACAGTCGTATAAGACATGTGGCACGTCCGTCCGTCCGTCTGTCTGGGAGACTTTTAAGCAGTACAATATTATCAAATATCACACAGTAACACACCCTATATCTCGGGAACTAGAGCAATGGCGAACATATTGATCAGCTACCCTTGAACATTTCTATTTAGGGGGTGGGGGCTGCCTCGATGACGTAGTATGTATGGTCAGTTACTTCAGTGGTCAGTGCAACCGTCGTAGGGGTCGTGGGTTTGAACCTAATCGAGTTCACCGAGGAGAAAAGAATGTAAGGCAGAACAAATTTTGAATATTGTGACTGCTAGACAATATCTTTAGATTAGATTTTGAATTGAAAGCCGTTTGCCTTACGGCGAAACCTTGAGACTTGATAGTACGTCAACATTAATGCGCATGCAAACGTAGACTTGTCATCTCCGTGTAAAGAGCTTTCGTAGCGTAACACCCACCATTTATCGTGTCTAGGTGTTTTTCATTTATGTCAACAAAGAAAGCCACTTATGATTTCATCTATGTTAAGAACCACAGACCATAAAGTGAATATAAACTAGAGATTAAAGCAACATTTGCATCTCTATAGCCCTCATGGACGGTAATTTACAATTAAACGACCTTTCAGTTCTTATTTTGAAGTTGTACTTCGAAGTAAATTAGTTTTGTTGAACATTGCATAACAGTCTGACCAAACTGGTGAATCAAGTATTAAATCATTGCTAGGCAACGGATGATTAAATATGTAATGATGTAAATGTTTTGCAATTTGCAGCTATTGTATTAGACGATGATCTGGTCATGAATTAAAAAACAACACGTTGGCGTGGGGTCTCAAGTGGTGTCCTTGCATCGAGTGGATTTATATTACGTCATTATCTGTCATAATCTGACCCTTTACAGACATACCCTTGAATATGAACCACCCCGATGTTCGACCTTGCAACGAATGGCTTTATAATACCTCGCGATCTCTCGTGGTTCTTTACAAATATAAAATTGTTGTACTTTGGCTTTATACTATAAAAATATGTTTGTTTCAGGTTTCCTGACCTACCCTACTTTTTGCCCCGACCCTAGAACATTTTTTCGCGTGTTAAATTTTTTTTTTCTTTTTGGTAAAAATTCTTCGTGAGGTCCCTTTCGGCATATTATACTCGGCCTGACTTTCTTGACTTGTTCCGTGATGTATTCCATCCATTAAACTTGTTTCCCCTTGTTGTCCCCCTACATTGGTTTTATGGTCGACCATACCCTTCCTTGCACCCCTATTCCCATACATTTTACCCTTGCACCCCTATTCCCATACATTTTACCCTTGCACCCCTATTACCATACATTTTACCATTGCACCCCTATTACCATACATTTTACCCTTGCACCCCTATTCCCATACATTTTACCCTTGCACCCCTATTACCATACATTTTACCATTGCACCCCTATTCCCATACATTTTACCCTTGCACCCCTATTACCATACATTTTACCCTTGCACCCCTATTACCATACATTTTACAATTGCACCCCTATTCCCATACATTTTACCCTTGCACCCCTATTACCATACATTTTACCCTTGCACCCCTATTACCATACATTTTACCATTGCACCCCTATTCCCATACATTTTACCCTTGCACCCCTATTACCATACATTTTACCCTTGCACCCCTATTCCCATACATTTTACCCTTGCACCCCTATTACCATACATTTTACCCTTGCACCCCTATTACCATACATTTTACCATTGCACCCATATTCTCATACATATTTACCCTTGCACCCCTATTACCATACATTTTACCCTTGCACCCCTATTACCATACATTTTACCATTGCACCCCTATTCCCATACATTTTACCCTTGCACCCCTATTACCATACATTTTACCCTTGCACCCCTATTACCATACATTTTACCCTTGCACCCCTATTACCATACATTTTACCATTGCACCCCTATTACCATACATTTTACCCTTGCACCCCTATTACCATACATTTTACCCTTGCACCCCTATTACCATACATTTTACCCTTGCACCCCTATTACCATACATTTTACCCTTGCACCCCTATTCCCATACATTTTACCCTTGCACCCCTATTACCATACATTTTACCATTGCACCCCTATTACCATACATTTTACCATTGCACCCCTATTCCCATACATTTTACCCTTGCACCCCTATTACCATACATTTTACCCTTGCACCCCTATTACCATACATTTTACCATTGCACCCCTATTCCCATACATTTTACCCTTGCACCCCTATTACCATACATTTTACCCTTGCACCCCTATTACCATACATTTTACCATTGCACCCCTATTCCCATACATTTTACCCTTGCACCCCTATTACCATACATTTTACCCTTGCACCCCTATTCCCATACATTTTATCCTTGCACCCCTATTACCATACATTTTACCATTGCACCCATATTCTCATACATATTTACCCTTGCACCCCTATTACCATACATTTTACCCTTGCACCCCTATTACCATACATTTTACCATTGCACCCCTATTACCATACATTTTACCCTTGCACCCCTATTACCATACATTTTACCCTTGCACCCCTATTACCATACATTTTACCCTTGCACCCCTATTACCATACATTTTACCATTGCACCCCTATTACCATACATTTTACCATTGCACCCCTATTACCATACATTTTACCCTTGCACCCCTATTACCATACATTTTACCCTTGCACCCCTATTACCATACATTTTACCCTTGCACCCCTATTCCCATACATTTTACCCTTGCACCCCTATTACCATACATTTTACCATTGCACCCCTATTCCCATACATTTTACCCTTGCACCCCTATTACCATACATTTTACCATTGCACCCCTATTCCCATACATTTTACCCTTGTACCTTCTCAGTGCCCAATGTTTTGTAGGCTGTTGTTCTCCTGGTGGTCTGTGTCAGGAGGCATTCTCTTATGTATGTGGCGTTCCCTGTCACAACTTAATCTCTCTTTATAATTATCTGATACAATTATCGTTACTGGTTGTATATCTATCTACATGTACAACAAGAACATTTATTGATCGCTGTGGTCACAGGAGTTCTGATCAATACTACAAGAAGTTACATCGTTGTTTTTGTATGTTTCATTCCTATGGAATATCAATAAAAGAAACCATAGATGACCGACCGGGCAGTTTGATAAGCCTGATGCTTGTTTAAATACATCTACATTCGTACTCCTGTTACATACTTATTTACTTACGAATGCCTAACGCATTCCTTTCACATAAACAATAAATTCCGACATCAAAACGCGCATGTACTTTTTCCGATTGATCATTAATTTTGTTCTTGGTCAAATTTTAAGAATATGATTAATTAAAGCAACGCCTGGTATGACAGACGCCATGTTGTGTGTTACGACTTCCATTATGAAACGCCATTTGTACTCAAGTCTTGGCGGACCTGCAAAAATACTCGCGAATATTTTGGGAAGTCTGACTGATAACTTTCTGTCAGACATTCTTCAGGCCATTACCATACTGGAATTTAATTATTAATATTACTGTTTCTAAAACATACAATAACTTTGTTCGTACACTGTATTGTGGGCAAATCGTGGAATAGTATATGTGTAATTCTATAAAAAAGTTCCTATCAAACATTATATGCATCTGTTCCCAAGTAACTCCTTGTCCCTTGGGTCTATGCATAGGGAAAAATAAGCAAGTTTTATGATGATTTGACCCTGGGAAATATTCATTTTTTGCCAAATCGTTACCAAAATCTGGGTGACAAATGCATGTGAATATTTTATGACAATGTGCTGCTGTGTAGATGATGTATTTAAAAATACATACAGTAAAACCCCACCTCAATAATAAGACCACCTCAATAATAAGACCACCTAAATAATAAGACTACCTCAATAATAAGACTACCTCAATAATAATACCACATCAATATTAAGAACACCTCAATAATAAGAACGCCTCAATAATAAGACCACCTCAATAATAAGACCACCTCAATAATAAGACTACCTCAATAATAAGACTACCTCAATAATAATACCACATCAATATTAAGAACACCTCAATAATAAGAACGCCTCAATAATAAGACCACCTCAATAATAAGACTACCTCAATAATAAGACCACCTTATTTTATATAAGAAAATGATATTTTAGTTATACATATTTTGAACCGTCCTAATCGGCTTTCGTTATCGTAGATATTTCGTCATGTAAACAATTTGGTTAATATTTTTTATTGTTGTTTTCTTTCCATTTTAGGACGTATCAACACAACAATGCCGCTTGGAAGGAAACAGAAACCAAACACAATGGGCCTTATGGTACGTTCATTGTGAAATAACTCCAATAGTGTTGCTTTTATTATACGGTACATTTAGGATTTATCAATCGACGCGAAAGACATTTCTATTGTACTACAAATTCAGTCAATGTTTATTTATTTATAGGACAAATAACCTTCTATAAGTTGAGTTCTATATTAGGGACGGTACTATTCGAACCATTGTATTGGTTATGTTTAGATGTGAGAGTATAGCATACAATTTATATTTTGTTAAAAAGCGCAATGATTTACCAAGGCAGTCTTCGGGCTGAATTCCTAAGGGCTAACACCGAACTGCGCTATCATTATACTCAATTGTATATTATATATATACAATGAATATACAATAGTATATACAAGAGATATATACGAGTATATCTTCAAAAGTAAATATCGAATCAATGTTTATTTCATTATATATACTCTAGCAATAAGAAACAATAAATTGACAGCACTTAATAAATTAAAAACTTTGACAAAATATTTTTTAATTCTGCACGGAAATTTTAAATTGTGATCTAAGTAAAAAATAGAATACAAATGTGATATACACGTATATTTGTTGTCAAATAAGAAAAAGTCGAACTTTTCGCAAACATTGCGTACAAACAACCTGGGTTTTTTCGGAAGATATTGCACTTTCTCTCACACAATTGATAATAATGTATACTGTCTTGTTCTTTGCTAATACGAAACCCATACGTGGTTACTCTGTAAAGCAACAAAAACGCAACAAAAATAGCAAATATAATGGCAGCCTGTCTATGTTTATTTGTAACTAAATTGACCAGATGTCTCGGACAACTAGCTTCATATGTCGGACAAGTCAAATATTACGTTTCCATTAGTACGGGACAAGTGTCTTTGAAAAAGTTTTCTAGAGCCCTGTTCTGTATTTGAACAATTTAAACCAACATGTGTATTTGAGAGAAGTATTACCGTTAGTACATGTACATGTAACATTGGAAGGTAACATTATCAGTGTTGTGTCTGCTGTCATAGCTACTGCTGACGTCACTCTAACGTCGTTCGCTTAAAATGTATGTACTTGTATAAAACAACAAAATATTAATTACCAATTTAGTCATGTTATGATATTCAAATCGTCCATGTCTTAAAGATGTATCTGGCTCATCTGAACCTAAAATGTTCTAATGGACATCATCCAGTAATGCTGAATGAATGAATTTCTAAATGAATGATTTTCTAAATGAATGATTTTCTGAATTAATGAATTTCTGAATGAATGAATAAAAAGTCTTAGTGTACATGTATCTTTATAGCCGACGCCTTTTTGAAGCCGTATATTTTGACACATAGACAATTACGTATGAGGCACATATAGTTATCATTTACATATAAATATACTTTATACTTAATATGTTGTCGCTGAATCCTTATCTGAAATGCTATTATGATGGTAATAATAATTATCATTATCGATAAGTTATTATAGCATTAATGTTAATTCTGCCTATTATAGAGCTATAAGAATTATCAGAATAGTTTATGATGTATGCAAAGTGTCGGCGTTAACATAAACATAATACCACAATATATCTATGGCCTGATACTATTTCTTAAGAACACATTTTAACAAAACATTTTTATGATAATTATATAGTGGATTCAGGCTACTGCAAACTTGTATGTGTTGTGTCGTAAACCCAATTAAGACGTTTAATTATGTCACGTAAATTAGGAACATAACAGAACAGATAAGTTAAGACATGTACACAATACATCGTTCACAATATTTACATTGTCCACCAATATTTTATCAACTTGACAGGCAATACTTTCATTATTTCGGTAGATCAAAAGCATTACCACCCCGTACAACAGCACAATCTAAAATTAACAATCACATGTATGTGTTTGTGGGATTCTAAGGTTTGACTTACAACTGAACAATTGCTGATGTTGGTTTGCTTTAAAAACAGACTTGTCCAGGACTAACTTCAACTCAACTGTTGGTAGCCTGATTCAGCTTTAGACAAGTCCGGGACGTTCTTTATATTCTGCATAATATCGCTTCTATTATTCTCTTTATCATATAAAATGTCAGTAACTGCACCAATAGAACAACATTACTGATAGACTGTTAGCTGTTGACCAGATACAGTCCTAGTGGTGCCAGTACAGTTTGCGGTAAGGACAGTAATAATGCTACTGCTCCCGTCTACAGCATTCCAGTCTCGGATTTTCTGAGCTGTAAAACAATGGAGGATATTTGACCAGTGTTATAGTCGTGTACGTGTCTTCATTACCATATGTAAAGTGTAAAGTAAAGTGTTTAGTTTTTATAGTATCATCCCTATTTAAAGGGCCAGTCATTTCTGACTTATGAGACACCTACTTTCTCAGCACATTCCTATCCTTTAATGCCAGGCACCAGGCAGACAGGCTCACTGTAATCATTATTTAACTAGCTGGCGGCTCACCAACCGGTCAAATCAGAACAGAACCCCACCGGGATTCGAACCTTCGACCTCCCGCTCTTAGCCACTTGGCCACGGGAGATGGCATATGACAGAACTGTACGGCCTCGTGTTTTATATCATTTGTAGGCTCTTGCCGGTGAAACGGCAAAGATGGCACAGAACATGATGGTCCTGGATAAAACTGAAGCAGCATTAGAGAAAGAAATGGAAAAAGAAGAAAAAAGAATTAGACCTACATCAAAAATCGGCAAGTAAGTGGAAGACCCTGTCGGTAAGACCCTCTTACCGTTATGTCATTGGGCCCTTCAAATAAAACAACTCATCATACAATGTTTCCAACTTGACTATGTCGATAGGCTCCTATGTTAGAGTTATAATATGCTTTAAAAACGCACGCATATTCTACTCTGGTTCTAATTATTCTGTCATTTTCAAACAAAATCTAAAAATCTGCAGGAAATAATAGAAACTGCTCACATTATTGTCATTGTAACACAAAATGACTACAGCTGCTTCATACAATCAAAAGACTGAGAGGCGCTTCTAAGGCAAGACTGCGCGTTTTCCATATTATCGTAAAAGAAATTAATACGCGACTATTCGGGTAAACTCATTCGCACACAATTACACAAATAATCCAGAAAAGCCGTTTATATCAATACATCCGCCATTCCTCAATTGATATATCCCTGACAAATCAGCCATTATACTCATCAAATCTTTAATTAAATCAGAGGACTTTACTTGTACTATTTTCTTGAGACGATGAATATGGCAGTACCAACCAGTTGACGATGATAGCAATGAGACACTAAAGCGCCTCAAAATACCGGAGAAAAAACCCGTTGAGATCGTACCAGACAAAACCGGGATTAAAGGTTATTGGTTAAGGGCCACTAAAACTGAACCCCGCCATATATGACTGTTTTGTATTTTGCAGGGCTCGTCGGAAAGGTGAACATTTATTGCACGGAAAATACTTATTGTTGATGGTTGTCATACTAAACGTAATTGACTGTCTATTGGTCCTTGGTGAACTCATGCTTGACATCAAATATGTAACAGGTAACTGGATACTATTTCATTGTAGTACTCAAATACTGCATAATAATCAAACCCGCCTTCAAAGCTAAGCCTCAATACATATATGATAATTCAATGTGTGTCTACGAACGTTATTTACGATTTTTTCTGTGTATGTGTTTTAAGTAAAACGGTCTATTTTTGTATATTTTGTGTCTCTCAATCTGAATAATCGTGGAATATTTTGAGTAAACTATTCTTTTTTTACGAAACGATTATATAACATTTTATCGGACACTCGGACAGTTATTCGACCAACGGCTATCATTCGTGTTGAACATACTACTACATTTACCTCTAAGTAGCTACTCTTCTTTTTCCTGAATTCCTAAATATGATAACAAAATAAAGTTAAAAGAAGTTGATTCGATCTAACCATTCTGAGCTTTAATCAGACACCGAAGTTGTATTTTCTTCGGCAGAATATGGTTCTATATATATGACTAATAAATCCGCTTTCGTCTTCAGATTTGTTGACAATAGAATATGAACGTTCAGACGAATTTGTTGGCTCAATGAAGGGTTTGTATCCAGTTGAATTAAAGTACATAGATACAATCGGAAGGCTCGAGAGCGAGCTGCTTATAGCATCAGTTTCCTGGGGTAGCCATGGTAACGGCCACGGCAGTAGTCATGACAACAGCCATGATGCCTATATCGGAAATGACAACAGCACACATAGTGCCACTGAAAACTACCACAACACCGCAATTACAACCACTTTAGATCCAAACGTCATACCAACGCATGCAAGAAGAAGGAGAGCGTCTGTTACAACGGGTATCCATGGCAACGACACTGGTAACCATAGTAACGATACAGGTCACGTAGACGCTCATGGTGATGATCACCATGGACACAGTATAGAGGAGGATATAGCACATGGTTTACATAAAGCTAGTATTTCTATCCTTGGTATTTTAGTAATGGAGGTAGGTTTACGTCGTATTATTCGTATCGTTATTCGATTTATATACAATGACTTAATTTCTTCAACAAAATATAAAATAAAACCTGATTTACAAGAGCTACAAAACGAATTACCTCTTTATTTTTGAGGCGCTTTAGCGTCAAATTGCTAACATCGTCAACCGGGTGCTCTACTCGAAGTACCGCCATATTCATCGTCTCAAGAAAATAGTACATGTAAAATCCTCTGATTGAAATATAGGTTAGATGAGTATAGCGGCTGTTTTGTCAGGGACATATCAATTGTGGAATGGCGGGAGTCTTGATATAAACGGCTTTTCTGGATTATTTGTGTCATTTTTTGGCGAATGCTTTTTACGTGCAGTCTTGCCCTGGAAGCGCCTTCCATGACATTCAGTCCTTTGATTTATATGTATTCACTCAAATGTTATTCATTTTTTATTCAGACATTTGTGAAGATTTTCTGTCTAGGAAAGCAAATGCTGGAACATAAACTTGAAGTAAGTGGTGGTCATAGTATATACTAAACAACTATGGATAATTCTTATTACAGCAAAACCTCAAAATACATATGAGCGCTGCTATGGATTTGTATACCCACTAAAGTGTGAATACTGTAAAACCTCACATACAGACCACCTCAATAATAAGACCACCTCACATTAAGAACACAACTTTCAAGTCCATTTTCACTGTTTTGCTCTTTATTCAACCTCAATATTAAGACAACTTCAATAAGAAGACCAGTTTTCAATGGTCCCAAAGGTGGTCTTATTCTCTAGGTTTTAGTGTATATTCTTGTCTCTGTTACCCGAACTACACTAACAACAACACTGATGCTGTTGATAATGATGATTGATGGAGTCGTTGTGCTGGTAGTAATTGTTATGACGATATTGTCGCCAATATCAAAGATGATTATACAGTATACATGTTATCATGTTAATGATATGGTAATGTAATGTACTAATGGCTCTTGAATATATAAATATATTCATTGTGGAGATATGGTGAGCCAGTTTTCTACCACCATCGCCATGTCTACAGTCAGACCTCGTTCATTCGAATTCATCGCATCCGAAATTTTATTTCGAATAGGCCATTTCTTTTCGACGTGCATAAGATACATCGGGACCTGATATTTATTTCGGTTGATACCGAGTATTCGGATAAAAGGCTGTCGAATAAACGAGGTGTGACTGTATTATACTGTGTTATCCTTTGTTTCCTGACCCGCCCGGTGAGTTCAGTCGGTAAACAACTTGAATGACAAGCTGGAAGACGTAGGTTCGGTTTTATGTTATGACTACATGTATATGGGATTTATGTTATCCGGGGCAATTTGACAAACTGAGGTAATGTATCCAAAGTTATTTGTCCTCCGTCTCTGACTCAAGCGGAGAAGTTGTAAGTTGTTTGCAAAAGAACATGTTAGTTGGTAACCCAGGAGCACTGATTAGGTCAACGGACCACTGTACGTAACCCATGCACTGGTTCTAAGGTCGCCCTTCATTACAGGAGCACTAATAGTAATACGCAGAAAAACACAACATAGAAAGTTATTTTTATTAATTATAGTGTCCTGCTAAATGGAACGGGCAGTAATAAAGTTAATCAGATGTTCTTGAAAATCGGCATTAATCTCCAACTAACAAAACCAAACCATTTATTTCTTCCTGTTTCTTTCAGTGTTTTGACAGTTTCATTGTGATTGCGTCCTTCATTGTTGACATTGTGTTCATAAAAGGATTACAACAGTTTACTGTGCAAGAGTTTGTCCTTATTCTTGCTTTCATGGTACCTTGGAGAATTATTCGAGTTGTAAACAGTAAGTTGTTTCCCGCGGAAAATTTGACCATTGAAAATCGTGATAAGTGATGTCGTTTGCAAGGCGACATAGTTCAACATTGCACCACACATTTGCTACTGAACACCTGGGGTTAATATCTCGAGCGCTAAGGTTCGCCTACGGGTGTCTTACTCCGTTAGCTCGAACTTTCTCTTAGGGCGTTCGTACGTAACGCATTGGTTAGTAACTTGCTAAATGCACTGCGTAATCGTAACTTGACATAGACTGTGTTTAATTCACTTGTTTCCGCGCGAATCTTTTAATTGCATAGCAAACTGGCAGAGCGAAAGCGGTTCCGGAAACATCAAGATGCTGCCATCCACAGTGCCACGTTGGTCGTCTGCCGGAAATGAGCATGCGACATCTCAATCTACAGGTTTGGTGGTAGCCATCATGTACATGTATATGACAATGATTTATTACATGTTTATTACATACTTATTCCATGTTTATTACATGTTTATTACATACTTATTCCATGTTTATTACATGTTTATTACATACTTATTCCATGTTTATTACATGTTTATTACATGTTTATTCTCAATCTACAGGTTTGGTGGTAGCCATTATGGACCATGAACATTTCCGTCTAGTTCTTCTGTATAAACAAAAGAAGAAAATATTGAATCAATTAAAGGAAGCCAATGGTGAAGTTAAAGGCCTTGAGGTGACTTGATTATACTTTTACCCTACCTTATTTTTCGGCACAGCGGTACTAACATGGTTTTGATATTTGCATATCAGTGTTGTGTAAGCCAATAAAATATTACGTTAACCACCAAGGCAATTTCTCTTCAACCGAACAACGTTTGTAACCTTGACGCGGATTGGTTTACCTTTCGATACAGGGTACGTTATACCATACCGAAATCCACTGAATTTCGGTGAATTTACCGAAATCAATTATGGATCTGGAGTGACCAGCAATCGTAACATCTCGGCATTTTGTTATGTTGCACAACAAATCTAAACATTCAAATTGCACCGACCATCTTTTTTCAAGATATTTCTTACTCTCTCTAATGTTTGTTTGAATACGCGAAAAGTTAAATATGCACATATTTTGACTATTTATGGATTTGAATCACACAGAGGTTGAGAAATCATTTGAATATTAGATCTTGTGTATGATCCTCGGCCACAGTAGACGTTATATACTCGGTAGTCATCACAGACCGAAATTGGCTAGTTTGACTAAAAACCAACCGCCAATAAACCGATTAATGTCATAGTTCTGTGCTAATTGCCGTCTTGAATAGTCACACTTTTATAACCCGATCACCAGTCACTGATTAGACTTAATGAGTAGCGTGCGAAAGGAAAACACACATTAGCATGTGCTAAGTTTTCTTTCGTTCATTTTTCAACAGGCTTGTATCGCTACCCTAGAAACGCTATGTGAGGAGGCCGGACTTCCCGACACGTTGGTGAAAGCAAAACTAAGTGAGTATATACACCTTTATATTACATTCATTTGAAGTTAACTGTGATCATGCAATGCACCGTCTATTCTTCTAATAGAGGTCTTATACGTATATACATATATGTGTATAAGAGAATGATATGTTGCCTTTCCCTAACAGACAATAGTTGAGTCATCTTGAGTACTGTTCTGATACTGGTAATTATACATTTATTTTTTCATTCAAAATTAATATTCATTTGATACTATTACATGTACTAGCTTCATTAGGTAATTGTATTGTGCGTGTGTGTTTTATTCATGGTGGGTGCTATGTTTTACGTGTTAAAACTAGCTTTGAAAATGTGATTTAAACCTAAGTGGTGTTTTTTCATTGGGATAAATTTCTTTAACTCGTCGGTGTTGATATTTCGTTCAGATATGTACAGAAAGGTCAAATCGAAAACAAATGCAATAGGTGCAATATCAACATTTGCTGTTGGCGGGGATGCAATGAACAAAACATTCAAATCAGGACCAGTTAATGGTACAGTATCCAAAGACGTTGTCATAAACGTGGAAGATACGACGGCTGCAAACAAAGGTAAGCCAGACGTTGGTTACGGAGTGTTGACTTATCTCAATGCATTAAGACGGAAGTCACAGACTTTGAAAAATTAGTGAAACAAATCGCTCATTATTGTGAAGCCACGCCTAGATGGAGGGGCAGACATTTTACATAACGGTTTAAAAACTCAAGAAAATACATTGTGAAATACGTGAAATATGTGTTAGTTACGGTGTGAAACTCTGCTCTGACGTAGAGATATTCATTTATTACGTCATTAAAGGTTAAAGTGTTTAAACGGAAAATATAAAGGATAATGATTGTACATGTACTTGATATTCTTGAAGTTTAATCGAATTTATATATGATATCATATCGTAGACTACAAATGTTTTCTGTCGTTTAGCTGTTTGATATTCCGACATTATTCTGGACGTTTTGCGTGTGAACTTTTCCTTCGTTGTAAAACGCTTCATCATGACTACAGTGCATTCGAATATTCGATAAAATATATATTTTCAATATAAAAGCTGAATGCAAGCGTATTTAATTTCAATGATGGGCATTATCGCATTGAATGACATTTTACGCATGAAAATAATATGTACAGGTTTTAATTGACATGTCATGTTGTATATTTGGGGGCAAGAGTCATATAACACTCTGGTGATGACACTTAGGCCCTGAAAATATTAGTAATCGTGGGGATTTTAAAAACAATTATAAGTATAAACTTAAACTTCGAATTTCAAATGTATTATTATTAAATAAGAAGATCGAATGTTCGAATATTCGTTCGGAAGGTTGACCGAATATCCGAATGCCAATATTGCCTTTCGTTGACATCGTAATTAAAATGCATGGTCATGTACAGGGTGTTAAAAAAGTGTGTTCACAAAGTTTGAATTCAGACAACATGAAATAAATGCTGTGTACACTAGCTATATTTCACATTATGAAAGATACTGCTTTTTTCATGAATATCTATTTTATTTAAAACTCTCACACTGCATTAAGCCATTGGTTCATAGTGACATAGATGTGAAGCTATTGGTTCATAGTGACATAGATGTGAAGCTATTGGTTCATAGTGACATAGATGTGAAGCTATTGGTTCATAGTGACATAGATGTGAAGCTATTGGTTCATAGTGACATAGATGGGAAGAACATTTAAAAAATATTAAAATTCAAACTTTGAGAACGAACTTTTTAACACCCTGTATATACACGTATCTTGCGTTTGAAGGAATGATAAACGAATATTTGCTTCAGTAATTACATCAAGTTATGATGTATACATGTTGATGACAAAATAATAATAAATGTCATTACAGCTGGTGATTCGAAGCCGTCTAATGGTGATCTTCCAATGTCTCCACCATCTATTGCGTTCAATGACGATATTCAGAATAAACATCTGTTAGAGCTACTAGAACGACCGAGAAGTAAGTCAGGCTTTGAATTTTCTTCTTTACTGCACAACATCTACAGAGCGACCCTCTCTTGAGCAACAACCTCTTTTGAACACCAATGTCATTTTCCCGTAGTAACAATTAACTATTAAATATACCGCTCTAAAGCAACAACCTCTCAAAAAAGATATATGCGTCTGCCGATTGTTGTTGCCATGGAAAGGTTGCACTGTAACTCATCGGTAACATTTCACATCTGAACGCCTCTGTACGATCTTCAATCTCGTCTTTATGTGATGTCATTTCCAGACAACGTCACATGTGACGTCACCATGTACCGACAGTAAGCAGTATTTGCCCCATATGGCAATATGAGACGAAGTGACATTGTTTCCTGCTTGCAAATAGTGACATCACATGTTGCGTTTTGTTGCGAAATGACGTCACTTACAGAAGAGGTTGTAAATCCCATAGCAGCGCTCCTATATTTCTCTCCATGTGTATTATTTCTGTATTCCGGTAAGTGTTGTTCCCCATCATGATACATGTATCTCCAGGTGCTTAATTCATAAACACTGTACGTCTGAAAGTCAGACTTAGACTTTAAAATGTTAAAAGTTCTTTTTGCTCCTATGTGTGTTGTTAGAACACTATATGAGCGCTGCTGTGGGATTTACAACCTCTTCTGTAAGTGACGTCATTTTAAGAAAACGCAACAGTGATGTCACTATTTGCAATCAGGAAACAAAATATTTACTCCACATGGTCACTTCGTTTTCATATTACCATATTGGGCAACTATTGCTTACTGTCAGTAAATGGTGACGTCACACTGGAAATGACGTCACTTAAAAAAGAGGTTGGAAAGCGTTCAGTGGCGCTCACATATTTTAATGAAAACTGGCAAAAGTGTACAGAAGGAAACAATGATTCAGAAAGAATTTTATTCGCTTAGATTTAATGAAAAGCAAATGCTGATATCTCTACCCATATATCATACACATTTATAGTCTAGGTCTGGGTTTCAGACTTATAGTGAAATATGGCGGGAAACTCCAATACAATAAATCTTTGACAAACCATTAAAAATACATTTTATATTTATCAGGTCGTTCAGCGTTGGAAGCAAGGGAGCCAAAGTCAGTTCTACTTAAAATGCTGGCAGAAAACAGTGCCACATTTATCGCGACGATGAACAAAGACGAGACTGGGTGGAGGTAAGGGTTCTATTGTAATATATTCGTCAAAATATTGAGCATATGATATCGACAAAGTTGCCTCCCTTTAAGATCAACACGCTATTATACTGTGTCTTTGCTCCACGGTGTACTACGAGGACCTCCTTGTAAAGAAGAAAATGCGGGTCCTATTACAGTATGCTTGAAAGTATTAAAATATCTTTCAAACATTGATGCTAGATGTATCTGGTATTGATGTTTTAAGTAATAGTTTTGTCTGAAGTTTACATTCTGTTTCCTATGTTGCGTATTTCGTATTTAATTCTGAACTTAGGATTAGAGTTTCTTCAATTCATATACGCATGCACATTGTTTTAAAAACAATCTAAGTAATGTTTTGTATCATAAACTGTTGAGTAATGAAACAATCTACTGTCTTAGTAATACCACTTGGGTATGACCCTTTCATATAGTACTAGGCGTCATTAAAAGCCCTCACGTATTTACACCTTTTAACACCTTTGTTAAGATCACCATAGTCATTGTAGTATACTTATGAAAAGTGAATCATGATATTATTGACCAGTGAGTTTTATTTTTGGATATGCTATATCTTTTGAAGTCTGTAATCAAATATATTAATTGAAACTCGAGTAATTTCAGTCACACCCGCTAACTCGTACATGATCGCATTCTGACGATGAATGTAGGTCAGCCGCTGTGGTGTAGTGGGTAGAATGCTGAACTATAACACCGAAAGTATCGATGCATCGTCAAAATTTAATACATCGGCAGGATGCCGTTTTAACATAAAATGATAATATAAGAAAGATGAATAAACTGCAAGACGGCAAACTCGAACCTAAGCCATGTGTCAATATGGGTTTATGAACGAAAATAGTCAAAACATATATATCGCATTTTTTTATGAATGGATAATTTCCAGGCAGCATGTATTTTTTCTTGAGTAACCAAGAAATAAGCTGACGATTCACTACATGTATCCTCAAATGTACTGACATATTCATAAGTAGGCATACTAATGGCCCAAAGTTCAATATATGTATCCCCGTATTTGTCCGAAATCCGCATTCTAAGACAAATGTTGATTATTTTTTCTCCAATGACTTGTGGTCATGATCTTAGAGACGTGTAATTAATAACCAACCAATTTTCAGAGACACTTTCCATTTGTAAACGGATTAAGCTCTTAATTCAATGAGACCATTGTCCTGGATGATTAATGACGGTCGATAACTCATGTAGATGTTAATAAACTCCACCCATCAACTCTGATTAACTAAGTTAAATCATACATGTATTTTATTTTACATATAACAGTGGCGTAGCTTCGGCCTCGGTCTACTACTACGGCAAAACTACTTATAAATCTAAGATACATTTGTATTTTCTTTATGTTTTTGATGTTATTGTAAGCATAATTACCGGAACGAAATATACACCAAAACACATCTCTGACGATCTATAGCTACAAAAAAATCCCGGAGACCATGCCCCCGGACTCGTCTAAAACTAGGCCTACACATCAATATCAGATAAGCTACGCCCCTATATAAGCTTGTATAAACATCATCATGATTGCCCGAAGCATGCACAAATTAAATACTAGCAAATAAATGCTAAAAGGTTTGGCCAAAAGTTTTCACAACAGTATCTAGCTCTTCCCTGTTTTATGTCGTGACCTTGTCAGTTCCTTGTGGAAGGACCACTTAGTACAACATACAACAGACAAGAACACTTACAGGTCAACTGACGTGACGATATGGTTGAAATGCTCTTAAACGTAACAACCAAAACTCAATTTAGTTTTTTTCAGTGGACGACTTGAGTTTCTTTTTACTAAACATATCTATATAGATTAATGTTATAACAAGAGTTGTATGTGATATACCTACCAGATATACCAAGAAAACTTATGCCCGATTGCCTGTATTGCAATCACTAATACAGTATACGATAATACGATATTTAGGGAACCGTTAATCAGTTCGACAGTCCGAAAGGTGTCACGTCGTAAGAAGTGTAGGATAGGGACCCAACATGTATATCGGTGTATTCAGAATAATTTATTTCAAGATTGTAGGACTTTGGCCCATGAATCACATATATAATACAGATACAAATATCGCAGTAGACGTTGTACAATATAAACATATAGGGAGCTTGCAGGGACCATGAGATATGTATAGCAATGAGCGGTATATCGCTGTTAGCGATCTCGTTGTAAGTGGTATTTACTGTACATGTATATTATTCCAGATACATTGTATTATAGAAATTTCATTAGTTGTTTGAGAGCCTCTTTAGTGCATACTCATATTTAACGTATTTGTTAGAAATGTTTGTGAAACTGTTTCTGTTGTACATGTATCATGTTCCAGTTCTAACTCTAGCTGAAAATGTTGGTGATTACGTTGTGTGGTTTGTAACACACAAAACCATCAGCTAAACGGTAAACTTATGTTCAAATACCATCATTTTGGATTGAAAAAAGAGGCAATTATATAGTGACTATGTCTCAATACCACGTGATTTCAGAATGGCAATGCAGTCACGACGCAGTCAGGACAATGATACAGAAGCACTGAATGACGATACTGACAGTAAAACTATAGATGAAGATAGTGATAATGACATTGATGATTCTCACTCATTGTTGGTAAGGCTGCGAGGCAGCTGCATGAAAATATCCGGTATCAAACTATCCGAATCAAGTGCATGTTTGTTGAAATCGTGGATTTGGTACATCTATGCATGAAAGTGCTTTTATTTTCAGTTTCTGTTCTGTGCTGTGAGATATGCATGACGTGTGCATGTATCGTATATTTATCTCTGTTAATGTAAGTTTGGCTTGGTCCTTCTTGCTTATGTATGTTCGTTGCGTCTCGAGTGCACAGACGAAAGTAATCCACCGGAGTCTTTACAAAAGGTTTAAGCATTGGTTGCTATTATTGTGTGGGTTTCTGCATGATTGTATGTTGAGGAATGGTGCAGTGGTAAATCACTATCGCCCATGTAGCTGCTATATATTTGACTGACAACGTATACAGGAGCAAGTGTCGCCCTTCCCCGTTGTCAATATTCTAGAAGTGTGCAGGGGAAGATCCGTCAGTAGGACACTCGAGTACCTGTCTTGTCAGAAAAAGTAGTAGATTCGAACTCCAAGCATGTCGTATGTTGCTCCAGATAATATGACTGAAGATATCGTAATACATCCAAAGCCACGTGTCCTCCACCTGTAATTACGAATGAAGTCAGGTTCAGTTTTGTGTGGAGAAACATTTAAAACATTGCGTAACACTTTTGCAATGATTTAACAGATCCACCGGTCCTGTGCGTTACGATCCTACGTCATTGCAGAGCGTAAGGTTCAACGGTGGATCAGTTTAGGAGCCAATGATCTTGGTGCATTGCGTAATATATTTTTGTTAGAAACTTTCTGCTTTGCGTAAATCTAGCATTATTTTGCTGAACAATTTGTACATTGAGTTACATTATTGCACTGATAAACATTGTATATTGCGTACAATACTTTGCTGATCAACTTCGTATATTGTGTACACTATTATGCTGATAAACTTCGTATATTGTGTACACTATTTTGCTGACAAACTTCGTATATTGTGTACCCTTTTATGCTGATAAATTTCCTATATTGTGTATTCTATTTTGCTGATAAATTTTGTACATGTATATTGTGTACACTATTTTGCTGACAAACTTCGTATATTGTGTACCCTTTTATGCTGATAAATTTCCTATATTGTGTATTCTATTTTGCTGATAAATTTTGTACATGTATATTGTGTACACTATTTTGCTGACAAACTTAGTATATTGTGTAACATCATGTTGCTGATAAATGTTGCATAATGCGTATATTATTGTGCTGATAAACTTTGTACATTGGTGTACTGATAAACTTTGTATATTGTGTACATAATTTTGCCGATTAACTTATCAGTGTGTGGTATTATATTGTGTTGTTAATGTTGAGCAGTGTGTAACGCTGTTTATCTTTTCGTAGCAAGCCTCGACGTTCTAGTGCATAAAGATCCATATTGTATCAGGATGGCGATGATAAATTAATATAAAGTATTTAATCAAGGTTACTAAATATGGATAACCATAACAGAATCCAGATAATCATATTCCAGGTTATATTGACTTGTCAAGGGACTTTGTTGTATCCACAATGAATGAGCTTTATATATTATAAATGTATGTGTGTGTATGTCTGTAGTTTATATGTATGTTGAGTAATATTCTGCTTGGATATGCATGCCACCATGTATGATCTAAATATGCTGATTCAAAAATTAAGTGTTCCTGGCATATTTTGCTGTTACTTTGTAACAAATTAAATTATATTAAGACTATACCCATCAAGATGCCATACAGAAATCAAAAACACCACCAGAGAGAAATTAACTTTAGCTTTCAGTTGGTACTAATATGTCCATGTTGAGCACACATGGTATGACAATGTCCATATTATCCCACGTGCCTTTCTTTCTTGACTCGGTATATTTTCTATACAAAAGGTTTACACTGGTCCACTATATTTTTTTGTTACCTATTCATAATTCCGAACCTTAATAATAACATTTTTCCCAATACTGACGTGCGTCTATAAATAGAATGCTACAGCGTTTTCAAGAGCTAATTGAATATTAATATTTTACTCAAAGATTTAGTTCCTTTTTTCTACCTAATTTGGTAGGTACAGATTTAATGCTTAATAGCCCTTGATTTCACTGTACTGAATGTGGAAATTGGAAAATGCAATGTTGATCATATATTTTCAGGGAACATCTAAAGAAAGTAAAGGAAACATATCAAGCAGAGATAGAAGACCCTGAAACAGATGGAGTAGATAAGCCTGAAGAATCATTTGATGATAAAAGTACAGTAATTCTATTTTACACTCTAAATTCTATAAACATATTAGATAGTTCCCACATCTACAATATTTACCTCCCTTGTTCTTAATCATCAGCCATTTTGATAGGCAAAACTGATAAGCCCTTAAAGGGAGACACTTCCAAATATGTAATAATTGAGAAAATACCAGGAGAATTTGCCTGTGACAATCACTTCTTCTTCAACTTTCTGAGCCAACTGCACACCTGAGCATAAAGAATAAGTAAATTTTGTTTATCTGATTAGTTTATCATATTCCCTATAAACTTTAAGCAAATTTAATATGGCCGACAATTCAGAACAAGGGAGGTAAATATTGTAAATGTGGGAACTATCTATATTTCCAATTATAATATAACATTTTCTTATCATACATCCGAGTAATTTTGTGACTGCGACCAACTACCCCGCTTTCAGGGGTCTTATTTACAAAACTTTTAAGACTGAAACTCAGACTTAGACTTTAAAATGTTATATGTTCATTTGGCTCCTATGTTATAGAAAAGATTTTAATAAAAATTGGGAAATGTGTAGAGTGGGTATCAACAATTATTTTGACAAAGTTTCATTCATTAAGATTTAATGAAAAAGAAATGCCGGTAAATGTAAGTTTTGCAAATTCAAAGTCTAAGTCTGAATTTCATTCTTAACATGTTTGTGACTATATAAAGCCCCAGTGTATTACAGATATTCATGAACTTTCTTCTAATGTCTGATTCTTGCTATTAAATAGATTGTATGCATTATATCAATTTACATCAATTTGCATGTGTTATGTCTAAGATGGAGATGGTGGAATAAGCAAAACAACGGGAATATAGACAACAGTACAACAACTAGCATCATAATGTACGTTAATATATTTGAAACATCGAATTAAACCTTTTTTCAATTCCAGATGACAACGATAAAGAAGATCTGGTAAAAACCAGAAATAATGACGACAGTGATGATGGTCACGATAATACCGCGACACAGTTGTAAAAGTTTACCATGGCAACATACTTCATTGAGGCTGCTTGCAGAATACAACATCTGTGAACATTTTATGATCATATGGAAACTGTGACATGATAAAAAAATTTTGGGACCTTTATAATGTAGTTTTACAAGAATATAATATACAGTAAAACATCATTTAAAGACCACCTCGAAATTATGAACACAATTTTCAAGTCAATTTTCACTGTTTTTCTCTTTATTCAACCTCAATATTATAAGACCTCCTTAAAATATGACCTGTTTATAAGGGTTCCAAGGGTGGTCTTATTATCGAAGTTTCACTGTATACTGTTTGCTTACAAGTATTTTCGCAATACTAATGAAATAATGTAACAATAAAAAAATTCTTTGTCAAACTACCAAAATACAGGGAAACAGGAAGTAACACAAAAATAGCAGCAAACAGTATACAGTTAAACCTAAATAATACAACCGCCCTTAGGACCCTTGATAAATGGTCTACTTATTGAAGTGGTCTTAATATTGAGGTTGAATAAAGAGCAAAACAGTGAAAGTGGACTTGAAAAGTGTGTTTTAATATTGAAGTGGTCTTACAGTCCTGTTTTTCTGTATATGAACATGGGATAGAAGTCATCCCAGACAGTAACTTAATTCCACAAATTGAATGGCATGTCACAAATATGATAATGAACGCTTATGAAATTAATTAATAGAGCTATTCAACAGACTTTAAAACCGCATAAAAAGTGCATTTGTTTCAATGCATCAAGATTAACTTAAAACATTAGTGGTGGTTGCTAGTTCAATGCATCTCAATAATAATGCCAGATATTTATATACATTGCAGGGGTGTGGATTCCTATAAGCCGTGTGGGCCTACGCTTTTCTTTTTTTAAATGCCATTAAAGATGTATAAATCTAAGATATTTTATGTAGTTTTTTTATGTTATTGTAAGCATATTTACCGCATCGAAATATACACCAAAGCGCATCTCAGATGCTCTGGCTACAAAAACATTTCTGGGGGACTATGCCCCCTGGACCTCATAAAATTAAGCCTAAACATCAATTTCATCTAAGCTACACCCCTGCATTGTAATTATTTTTCCAAAAGTTATAACATGAATGGTTCCATTAAAATATTGCTAGATCTAATTATATATAAAAGAGTATCAACTTCATACATGTAGGTGACATCACTTGTACACGGTTTAATATATACGTCAACTCATAATGATGCAATGTATGTTTCACTTCATAATACAAATGTATTTGATTTGTGGTTTGCTCAAGGCCGATAATTTCTTTTTCCATGAAAATATTATTTTGTTTTTCATTATGTAAGAATATTGTGATATACATGTATTGTAATTCCGGTGAGAATGGGATTTTTATAGAATCATTGATAGGACAATTCGGCGAATTTGAGAAATGGATAGTCAAATGAATATTTCTGCAAATAGAGATATAAACATAAAGAAATAATTCATGTCTCGGCTCTCCCTTAATCACTTCTATAGAGTATGCACATATATACATATACTTGAGAAGGGATAAAGGGAGAGAACTATAGAAGTGATAAAGGGAGAGAACTCATGACTCTCCCGTGGTATATTGTATAAACATCTTTTTGTAACTACCGGGTTGAATCTGTTGTAAGGTTGGAGAGTTTATTATATAGATGTGCATGATATACATATGAGTTTCTGTGTGAAAAAGGAAGAGAATTCATATTTTAGTGAAGCATATATTTTTGTACAAAATGAAACATATAAGATATTGACAATATTTTCCAGATTGTATTATGCTTTGTAAATATTACTACATATACATGTAGATTGAAATAAATATAATATACTTTGGAAAAATGTACATTGTATTTTTTTTTATAACAAATTTACATGTCGCCAAGGCAGGTCCTGCATTTACAAAACATATTAAGTTCAAACTTGCACTCAATTTTAAAATTCACTCAAATTATTTGAAATTTCACCCAAATGCTATTCACAAAGAGAAAATCCGAAGGAAAATTTAACTCAAGTGTTGATTTTGCGCTGAACTAGAATATTTGAGGATAATTTGAGGCACACTAAATGCTTTTTGTAACCAGTTTTCAATGGAAATTCTAAATGAGCACAAAGTCATCTGATTTTGGTATAAAGTAACACTCTAAAGGATATTTTGAGGGTTCAGTGCAAGACTATCGTAACTCCTATGTATTTATATAGGAGTTACGATAGTCTTGCACTGAACCATCAAAATCATTGATAATTGAAGTATTAGTCGTAATACTGGTAGCATAATTATATAAGTATTCTTGACTTCGAATCTGACTTTTCCACATCACGTTGGTGGTGATCCTGTGTTGTGTTGTACTCAACAATACATGAAGAACATAATATGCAGAAACAATATATGAACAAATATAGTTTTAATGCATTTACATGGACAATAATTTATTCAATTATATGATATTTACAATAATGTATAATCAAAACATATTATATATACACTGTAGTTATTAGTATGACATGAAATTAAAGAATCTCATTTCATTCAGGGTGAACATTACCTCAATAGTTTATGGACATCAACAACTTTCATGGAAAAAAAATCAAAATAAGAAAGTTGCAGTCATTAAGCTGAAATATAATAATGATCATGCAGCTTATAGATTGATCAATCTGTATATACAGTTGTACCTCGTTTAACTTCTTCGAAGGGGGGGCATAATAAATTTTACAATGTCATAATATTTACACACACTCTTTTTTATATAATCCAAAAAAAAGCAATAAAATGCTTCACAATAAACTCCAATGAAAATGCTTTTTACCATCACCATATTGTTGTATTTAAACAATTATATAGTCTGAGATGAATTTGGTGAGTCAATATTTCATTGTTTTTCATTCCATCTCAATTGTATCACTCTGGACTTATCAGTGAAATTTCCCCCTCAAGTCAAACACTATCATATTGATGGAACTGTTTTCTTATGGAACAAATAAAGCTGAAGAAACTTACACATCCATACAGACATACGGTATGTCCTTGTAAGTCAAAGATACTAAAAACTTTCTGACGTATCCTCATTGGGGAACTAAGGGAGACAATTGTGTAGTACCATACTCCAGATATGTAAGATCATGAATCAAGAGTTACTGCCCCTGTCACTTCAGGCTTGCATAGCTGCTCCTTCTATCTTTGCTTCTAGCGACAAACCAGACCCCGAAAACCCGGATGAACCCTGAATAGAAACAATTGGTCAAAAACATGGTAATATATTTATGCACAAACATTTTACTATGCTATGGGATTTACAACCTCTTCTGTAAGTGACGTCATTTCAAGAAAACGCAAGGAACAATATTTACTCCATATGGTCACTTCGTTTTCATATTGCCTTATTGGGCAAATATTGCTACTGTCTGTACATGGTGATTTCAAATGTGATGTTTTCTGGTAATGACGTCACTTAAAAAAGAGGTTGGAAATCATGCAGCAGGGCTCATATACTAAAGAAGGAATGAAGGGAGAGAACTTGTGACAATCTCCTGTGTTAAGTCAAGTACAAAATTCTTCATCTCAAGAAAAAAGTCATCAAAGATTCAAGAACACCATCAGAATGATATGCAGATCAATGTTATGCCTATCATCATGTCAAGAGATGGAATAGCTGTTCAAAAGGTTGCTAGGTATCTTACCTATAATTCACCTTATTGAAAGATTTTATTCTAACATTTAACTCACCCTTTGTAAAGGAATGACATCCTTCTCTGTCATCTTCTTTCCATTGATTGGATCTAACATGTCTTTCTTTATCAATTTCTCAACACATTCCATAGTAACAACATGGCCTCTACAAAATACGTATGATATTGTTTGATATCACATTGTAATGTCAACATTCATACATGTGAGATTAAATGATATTACATGACAAAGTCACCATACATACATGTGAGATTGCTTGATATTACATGACAAAGTCACCATACATACATGTGAGATTGCTTGATATTACATGACAAAGTCACCATACATACATGTGATATTGCTTGATATTACATGACAAAGTCACCATACATACATGTGAGATTGCTTGATATTACATGACAAAGTCACCATACATACATGTGATATTGCTTGATATTACATGACAAAGTCACCATACATACATGTGAGATTGCTTGATATTACATGACAAAGTCACCATACATACATGTGATATTGCTTGATATTACATGTAAAAGTCACCATACATATCTGTGAGATTGCTTGATATTACATGTAAAAGTCACTATACATACCTGTGAGATTGCTTGATATCTCTCAGAATGGGTAACATCAAACAGTAAATGGTTCTAAGACTAAAGCACAAGTTTGTAAAATTCTAGACTTAAAATGTCCACATTGTTGTTCCGACTGATGGTACTTACGATGTTCTTAGAACCGCCGAGGGCACAGAATTTCCAAGCACGTCATTCGTCACTGCACAAACATACCTCGCCTGTAAATAGGTTATAAATAGATTAGATAGAAGAATTTATTTAAACAATAATGTTCCTGGTACACAATCATTACAACAAAATCTGAACAATTAAAAATGAAATACAGTTGAACCTCATTTATTCGAATTCATAGGGTCCGAATTTCCCCCCGAATAATACGTGGTTTTGAATAGCCCATTTCAATTTGACGTGCAAAGAAGATACATCTGAACCAGATATTTATTCCGAATGATACCAAGTACTCAGATAGAACGAGGTTGTCAAAAAAAAGAGAAGAGGTTTGCCTGTATATCGTGAGAATGAAGAACCATACCAGTCATCCCAACACCAAGTAGAACACAGTTAATATTTCACATACCAGTAGTTTTTTCAGATATATTGCATATATGTGATTTCAGTCTTAAAATGTTCGTAAATAAGGCCTCAGTTTTTGTTTAAAAAACATTACCCATAAATGTCTTCAACATTTCTTTTACAAAATCGAAGTAATTAAACCTCGCCAGAGCAACAACCTCTCAACGACAGTCAATATTTGCATCTCCAAAAGTAATGCTCTGGAAAGATTGACCTGTTTATAATCACCTGTTTATTGATGAGTGAAGTTTTTGAGTCACGATCTTTGATATCTGTGAAGTGAACATCGATCAAATCTTTGAGTTTTATTGGTTGACCACTCATCGGACATCGAACTTTCTCATCCTGTAAATGCCACGGTAAATCATTGATCATTACAATATTCGATATGTATATACACTTTTGGTATTAAATGAAAGTTAAAACATGTATCAATTAGAAAATGTAAAAACCTGAAAATGGACTTTTTGGTCAACTAGTATAGGTTTAATGTGGCCCAGCTAACGTCTATTCAAAAACGTAAAAACCTTTTTGGTCACTAATACAGGTTTCATCATGGCACTGTCATATAACTGAATACTTACTGGTTTCTCGTCCTGTTTGGGACCAGCAGCTGGGGTTAATGCTGGTACCCAGAAACTCGGCAGTGTTTTGTTTTTTCCTCCCTTCATATTGCTGACAGATTTTCCATCGCTAGTTCCTGAAAATGATCAACAAAACTACAGACGGATGATTGAGTGCTACTACGGGATTTACAACTTCTTCTTTAAGTGACGTCTTTTCAAAACAACGCAACATATTTGCAAGCAGGAAACGATATTTACTCCATATGGTCACTTTGTTTTCATATTGCCATATTGGGCAGATATTGCTTACTGTCAGTACATGGTGACATCATGTGCGATGTTTTCTGGAAATGACGTCACTTAAAGAAGAGGTTGGAAATCGTAAAGCGCCGCTCAATTGATTTCATGCATAGTAACAGTGAGGATTACGGGGTGCACAAATGAATCAATAGATATACATGTAGCCCCTTATTTGTTTTTATGACTTTATTAAGAAAATAATGTCTTCTTGATGTAGAATACTGGATTTGCGCAACAAATACGTCTCCATGTAAAACATGTACATGTACAGTCAAACATAAAAGTAGTAGATTTTCCTAAGAGAAATATTTTTCAGTTTAGCAAATGCTGAGCTGATAAATTCATGAGTGGACACAATAGCCCTCACAGTGGAATCCAGCACCTTATAAAGGTACAGACCTGATTCTTGAATCATGATAAACATTTGTGTAAAGCTTCCTTGTAATCCCTCGATTTGTTTACAATAATGCTGGGAAAAGCAGGGTTTTGAACAGGAGCCAGACAAAACCTTTCCCTAGAAAAAATCCCTTCCTTGCCAAACTGCTATGAATGCTAAATTAGTGACTCTATAGCATTTTGTCTGTCCTGTATGTATTTTAAATAGACAAAACAACATTTACGATGGTATTCAAATTGATTTAGCTTGTTAAAGTACGAACAACAGTGGGACGTGCTTTGTTCAACCAGGTAAAGATCTCCTAACCGAAATATTCATGGGAAGGTTTTTGTCCAATTCAGGAAAAAAATGATGTGATAAGAGTTGTCTACACTCACTCAAAGACAACTGAACCAGGACACAAACAACTAAGCAACCTCCAGACATATAGTGTGTTTACTATATTATGCATCTGTTCGAGGGCATGACACAGTTTAACATTTACTAATATAAAACCTACCAGGTAGATCTGTCTTCAATGATGGAACTTCGAGTGTTCTGCTTGAAAACTTCTTTATAGTTTCCTCCTGTTCTATTTTCTTAATTTCAGCAGCATCTGCCTGAATAATACAACAGTTGTTATATCACCCAGCTACTTTCCTTGCATGAATGATCATAATTAAGGGATTACCACTGCTTACTATTGGTGATTTCCCTGCTACTTCAAGAAAGTTGACACCCCTGGGGTTATTTAATGATGAAATCGAGAAGATTGAATAATCGTTGATAACAGTCATGGGACGGCAACAATCGATATTAAAGATCTTGACACAGTGTTGCCATGGATACTTACACTATGTTACTATGTTTGTGCTAACAAACTCCATGTGGTGCGTAAATAATTCCGTGGACAGGATAGCATTATTATATGGCTCCATGTACTGGATACATGTATATAATTTCTTCACTGATGAAAATGTCCGAGTAAAAAACAGCCTTTTGACAGTATGTGTTTACAACTTAAAAGAAACAGGAGTGAAAGTAAGTCTACATTTTAAAACAAAACATATTTCTAAGTATTTTTTAAACTATGTACCTTTTTCATCAAGACTTTCCAGCCACGGGCCAAAATATATTTTGAAGCAGCTTTTTTAAAGTTGGGGTTAAGTAAGATAACGTAAATAATGTCTTGTTTTTTTTAATTTGTCCAAAAGTAAACAAAAATAAATCATACTTGGGCTTTATGTTTTTGTTTCTCATATTCTTTCAATTTTCTCGCAATTTCTTTTTTCTTCTGTAAAATGTAACTGATCAAAGCTTCTTTATCATACAAATATCCATCTTTACTGAAATATAAAGTAAGATTTCTGAAATATAAGGTCACATGGACAAACAAGAGGGCCATGATGGCCCTGATGCATGATGGCCCTGATGCATGATGGCACTGATGCATAATAATAATAAATTCTTTATTTTCAGAAGGTTACATATTTAAGGTTAACAATAAATTACAAAATTGATGCAGCTACTTTAATTTGAATAGCCAAAGAACCAGATAATCGAAAAACGATGATGCAATAAAAATAGACAAGTTTTAAATTCTTTTCGTCAGATGTTATACAAATCAAATGCTGACAATTAAGTGATGTTTTAGAATTTTTACCAACAATCATGTGATACAAAGAACACAATTCCATTTTACGCTAACAAGATAAATACAGTACAATCATGTTGTTCACACTAACTTGTCAGTTGTATACCCCCTTTTGTAGTAAGTTCAGCCATAATATTTGATTTACAGTAGGAAAAATGTAAAATATTTGGGATGTGACGCTCGTTTAATAGAGCAAGAACATTAAATGGGACACTTACGGTACTTCCTATCTATAAATACTTACGTGACAACAGGATTCCTGCACGGTTGAAGGGTCAGACAACAACAGTCAAATTCCTAAAATGACAAAAAAATACTAAATAATCACCGTTTGCAATTAATTACCAATTACAGTCGGACCACATTTATTTGACAACCTTCTATCCGAATATTTAGTATCATCCGAAATAAATATCAGGTCCTGATGTATCTTATGCACGTCAAATTGAAATTGACTATTCGAAACCATTGATTATTCGAAATAAAATTTCGGTCTCGATGAATTTGAATGAACGAGGTTCTACTGTAATTCTAGTTCTAACAGAAACAACACGATTTAAATAAACACTTGCTGTTTTGTTTCCCTGACGTACTGGTCTCTGATATAAATGAGTGTAGATGTAAGTGTAGACCAAGAAATGTTTGCAAATACAATGTTCCAACATTTTGGTGGCTATTGTATTTGTAATTCATGGAACATATCAACATACGGTACCTACAATGACAACAGAAGGCCAGTTTTTGTGGCAGTCTAATTTCACAGAAAGATACCAACAGTGAAAATAGTTTCCACTGATTTTAAGCGTAAAATAGTTTCCAGTTTCTGTACACCATAACTTTATAAAATCCCTGTTTAAAATTTATCAGTCTTTATTCAAAAAAAACCAACAGTATAATCGACTTATGAAAGGTTGTGACCTTAGAGAGGTTCATACATACATCTGGGTTACGTGGCCGACATCTTATTCAATATAACAGGGTTGGTTTCCTGGGAACTTCTTATTCACAGGGATGTCAATAAAAGCTGATAGCCGGTAAATTTATGTGGTCTTAAGCATCATCACCTGGCTACTTTTCTTGTATGAACGATCAAAATTTAGACAAGTACCCATAGACACTCGCCTACATTTGATGATTTCCCTGCTAATTAAAAAATGAGTGACACCCCCGATTCAATTTAGCAGGGTAGGGTTCCTGGGAACTCCTTATTTTGAGGCCAAATTCTGTTCCGTAATTCATACTTCTATGTAATTGTTTGAACATTATGCAGGACTTGTATGTTTTCAAGAAACATTTCTAAAGACTTATATTTTTCCACTGAAAGGAAGGCAAACATACCACTGCATTGTGGTTAATATGGAAATACAAGAAGCGATGATACCTTGACTGAATCTTTTCCAAGACGTAATTGTTTGCTGCCATACCCGGACTGGGTATGATCCTTCTTCTTCTCATGATACGTGTACACGGTACCCGCCGTACTGTTACGAGAGTGACGAGTCATCTTGTTATCTTACCTTTATAATTATATCAGCTGAAATGTTCAACAGTATTTTCATGGGAAAAGGGAAAATAATGTTACAATAGATAGTGCTGAAACACACAGGTCATTTTGATAATTTTTTACCTGATTTAACTATTTTTAAAATTTGTTGAGCCAAATAACATATAATTTAGAAAAAAATTGACTCTATAGACTATAGTCGAATACTGAGGGACAAAATTTGGCTTTTTGTGATTAATGACTGCATTAGCCAGACCGCTCAAGATGGATACAAATAGATCACATTGTACAATTAAGAAAATGCGAATCTCAGTTTCAACTGTTTCGTTCAATTCAATGATCATAGATCTGACCAAAAAAGTTAATAAGAAATTTACCAACATTGAATGAAATGAATGAAAACGCCTGTTTCGTCCCAATATATTTCGCCCCAATTGAAACGGTGTTGCGTGACAAATGTCACTTCGTGAGAATAGAATATCTCTCGCATTTCAAAATATTACGGAAATGTTGCGATTGTCTCCATCCGAACGGATACGGAATTTGCCGGGATGTTGCGAGTGATCTCACGGAAACGGGAAGCATCACTCTTCTTCTTCCAGTAAAGTGCTGTTACGTGTATCCCCTCTGGCGCATTCGCACTTGTCAAGTCCTATGTACATGCAGTTTAGCTGTAACATGGATATCAGTGGCTACACGGACCTATAAACCTGGGACCAATATATATATTGGTTCCAGTATAAACCGTGGTGGCTGTATATAGTCTCTTAAAACTCAAATATGGAGTGGCAATATTCATTTAATTGTTGTACGAATTGATACAAAAATGGTTTAATATTAACAAGACTTAAATACAGATAATATACAGGTATATATTATAACAAATTATCAAAATGATTAAATCACACGTAGTTTCTCAAAATGATTAAATCACACGTAGTTTGAAGTCTTCAAAATTAATTCTGTTATTGACCGACTTGTTTTCATAACTTTCTTAAAACTATAAATAACAAAAAGACAGAACTTAATTTGTCAATTTAATTCCGTGTCAAATTATATAAAAATATAGAGTGATATACACTGTGACATACATATATTTATTTCCTGCATGTTATCCAATTCTGGGGGTTAATATCGATATACGACCATTACAATTAACAGTTGTAGATCTATTAACATTTTCATTTTCAATAAAAACGGATGTCATATCGACCCTTTTTGGAAGCTCAAAGTCTTAAATAATCTTCTAGGTTTATTGTAAAATATAGTATTCAATTTAAGTGATGATGCATGTTATTGTCTACAATTATCGTATTTTGTTACATTTCTATTGGTTACGGATGTTATTTATAAATAAAACAATATTGAATAACCTTGATTTTATTTCAGTCTGTGGTCTGCAAATACTTTTACATATAAATTATGTAGAATCTGTGCTTCCGAGTTTATGAATAATTAAATGACCTATAGATCCGAGTAATGAATAATTCAATGACCTATAGATTCGAGTAATGAATAATTCAATGACCTATAGATCCGAGTAATTAATAAATAAATGACCTATAGATTCGAGTAATGAATAATTCAATGACCTATAGATCCGAGTAATTAATAAATAAATGACCTATAGATTCGAGTAATGAATAAATAAATGACCTATAGATTCGAGTAATGAATAATTCAATGACCTATAGGTCCGAGTTTATGAACAATCCAATGATCTATATTTCCATGTTTATGAATAATCCAATGATCTATTGGTCCGAGTTTATGAACAATCCAATGATCTATATTTCCATGTTTATGAATAATCCAATGATCTATTGGTCCGAGTTAATGAACAATCCAATCATATATAGATCCGAGTTTATGGATATTCCAATGATCTATTGGTCCGATTTAATGAACAATCCAATCATATATTGATCCGAGTTTATGGATATTCCAATGATCTATTGGTCCGAGTTTATGAATGTCCAATGATGTATAGATCCGAGTTTATGAATAGTCCAATGATGTATAGATCCGAGTTTATGAATAGTCCAATGATGTATAGATCCGAGTTTATGAATGTCCAATGATGTATAGATCCGAGTTTATGAATAGTCCAATGATGTATAGATCCAAGTTTATGAAGTATCCAATGACCTATAGACCAGACTTTATTTCCTCTGTTTCTGAAGAGCATAACATAATAATGAACACATAATTGTATGCATATCACAAAATACTAACACACCGTTGATCAGCTAAAATAGCAACAATAATAACACATTTTGTACTTGCTGGGGATGAAGAATGAGCATATCAGTAAGTTATCTAGCTGGTTTACGGAATATCAGTTGTTCGGCCCCGCCTATGCCTTAAAATGCTACTGAAAGGGATATCTGGTATCTTCCTCCACCATGATGCATATAGTCGGATAAGTCACTACCATACCGTGTCTGTGACATTTATTGTCCCAGTACATACATCATTTCCTATGTCCTGAATGGTAGGTTATTTTTATACATAAATAATTGTACATTTGATATTTTTCAGGTAAACTTGTACAAATATAATCATGTTTCACCAGATTTTGCCCGTCCCAAAAAATTAGAACAGTAAGCAAATATAAAACTTGTTAGACAAATTAATATCAAAATATTATCATTTATAATGTTTTTGAATTATAATATCCTATTCAAATTTGCTTCAATACGTTTTTCTAAAAACAAAGAATTGAAATAATTTTAAAAAGCTGACATTTTTCATAAAGGGAGGTAATAAAGTGATATTATATTGAAAATATAGTGAAAATGTTTAAAGGTTATTAAAAGACCAAAAATTACCATGATTTTGTTGCACATTCAATATTATTATGTTTTACAACAACACTAAGTTAAATTTTCCAGAAAAAATCTAATTCTTTTGTGAAAAAGCAAACAAAACCACTTAAAAGTGTTACTTTTTCTCAGAGAAATGTCCACGTCATTCTGTTCAAAATGAAATTGCGCTGTAACCAGACGGTAAAAGTCTCTGAAAGTTTGATATATTCTGTGTTCGATAATTTTAATAATTTATTACAGACAAGTTGATGCCCCGTTGATACATCAATTTAGTTTAGGTAATCTGCTATTAACAATATTTTAATTTTTAAAGGAAATTTGCCCATTTCTTAAATGCTATATGCATAAATGTAACAAGAGTGCCAAACTGTCCCAAAATACGCCCGTCATAAGTCAGAGCTCAGAGCTAAAACAAGACAAATTTTAGGTAATTTCTAAAATCAAAGGGTGATAACTCCCGGGTGACATAAGCGATATGACTGGTTATCGAACTTGGCCGAGATATTATGCCCACAAACAGTTTCACCAAGTTAGGTGAAGATCAGATGAAAACTGTTTGACTTAGAGAGCGGACAAGGCTAATTTGGCCAATTTTTGATAATTCAAGGGCCATAATTCCGAAGTGCCTGGGGCGATGTGGCTGGTTATCGAACTTGGCCTAGATATTACGCCCACAAACATTTTCACCAAGGTTGGTAAAGATCGGATGAAACCTCTTTGACTTAGAGAGCGGAAACCATGTGGATTCCGCCCGCCGCCCACCGCCCACCCGCCGCGGGTATTCCCATAATACGTCCCGTTTTTCAAACGGGCGTATAAAAAAACAAACATTTTCTTTGAATTTCTTGTAGCTGTTTCTTACATAACTTTAATCTACATATCTGATTAGTACAAAGGTGCTTTCCTAAACAAGAAATATTACAAATGAGAAGTGTAATGTTAATTTTGCATTTACTGGTCATTTTTGTACGGCTTACATTTTCAGGAAGGAAGTTTCCAAAGAAATTTAATTGTTTTATCCGCATTATAGTACAGATTGAATCGATACAAGTTTCATTTTATTTTGGAGAAATGTCCATTATGGGTGGAATACCTTAATACAATAAAAATGCATATAAACAATTAACTGAAAACAAATTAATATTGTCTAGAATATATTTAACTGTGAATAAGAAGCGCCCCTTAAAGTTTACGCGGACATATAAACCATGGATTCAAAACAGGCTGATATCGGTGAAACGATAACGAGAAATAATTTACCCACAATCCTTAGCGCGATCGTGAATTTCCATCAAAATATCGATGGGCGATAGTCGGCAATCTCCGTTCATTTCCGTCTGTTCCTGGCTCTGTTGATTATCACTTTTAAAAATGTACGTGAAATTAGCTATGATCTGTTTAATTCTTAATTTACTAAATACAGTTATTTAAAATGTACTAATTAAGAGTTCGGAAATCTTTAAATATGACGATTACAGCAGATCAAAATGTCAACTTCTCTCGATTCACAAACAAAAGGGTGGACGTCGCGAAATTTTTAACGCGGGTTTGATATCGAAAGAAACTCTCGCCGGTCGAGAGAGCTCATGCAAACAAACCAAAACACATGTTGTATGACGTTTGCAATCCATGGTTTAGATGTCTGTGATGTTTATAATTACAAATTTACCGTCAGATTATTTTGCTGAAGTCTCTGGACAGAATTTAGCCATATTATTGTGTCCAGGTACGGTTCCGTCGCTTGAAACACCATCGGTTATGTTTCTACGAGTAGCATTTAAACGACCGAGAACACAGTTGACATCAGTATTCGTCATTCCGGGAACGGATCCGGCGTCTATTTGTCCTGTAACATGTGCAGCATTCAAACGGCCTGGCACAGAAAGGTTGTTGTAATGACCTTGACCAAGCGTGGGGTTTGAGGCTGAACGCCTTTGCAGACACATGTTACAGTTCATGTTTCCTCGGTATATGTAAGTAATAACCAACACGGAACATACTATTACCACTAGAACTGAGGCTAAAGCATAATACACGTACTTGATGGACCAGTCTACCTCCTCATTTGGAACATTTTCAACGTTGGTGTCAGTCACACAAAGAAACGGTCGTAGAAAGCTACAGTTGTCTTGTTTAATGAATACATTACCCAATCTCTTTTCCAGAACAACGCATGCATTGTCACTGGAATGGTTTGAATCGTAGATACTAAGATAACTAAAATCACCAAGCAGATGGACTCCATTGCTATTAAAACGAACGGTATCTGTATCCCTCGATGCTAAGATCATACCATTTTGTAAACAGACGGAATGTGCGAAAGAAATGTTGAGTGTTTTTTGTGAAATTGGAAAGAAACGGATCGTTTCGTTCGTGTCTGCAGGCTTTGTATTGCTTCTTGTACACACTATGTCGGCGACATTGTCAAAAGATAATCCATATTCGTGTTTCACAGTCCCTTCTTCGTCAGCTACTGCAAACGAAAATAGCTTCAAATATGGTTCATCATTTTTAAACTTCTCGTTTCGTGGATAAGACGAGCTTCTGCCAATCTTGAACGCAATGATATTTAAAAAGTTACCTTGTTCGTAAATGCCACTGAATACGTTTTCAAATATTTTCTCGCATTTTTTATCCGAAACGATGAATGATGAAAAGAAAGAAAAACTGTCAGCACACATACATCTATTATATCCAAAACCTGCGTAAAAATGTCCATCATAAAGTCCATAGCAGTTTTGAAAACAGTCATACATGGGTCGCGTACGTTTAATTGAAAATTTTTCCAGACGGTCATAGACATTTTCCATCTTATCCAAACTGTCTTCGGAAATTCGATGATAATAACATCCATAATAAATGAAGGAAGGCATGAATTCTGCCAATCCAAAAATCCGAACCGTGTCTCCATTTGTAAGCACGTCATTGATTGACTTTATATAGCTGCTGTTGTTAAAAATATTATGCAACGTAAGCGGTTTGCTATCATTGCTTGCTTCTCCCTCCTCCACACAACTGGTTTTAGCGACACTTAAACTAAATCCATCGCATACGTGTATATTCCATGATACCAAGAAAAGTAGACACATCGAAGATATGAAAACATCCATTGTATAGTTCTACACGTACTCTGACATCTGATGTGATGTTGCACACTCAGTATATTTGTATTAAGTAGGCTAAACGTAACTTCTTTACGCGTATGTCGCTGTTGATACTCGAATAATAATTACTATTTCATGTGGGTGCGTCTCGTTTTTACAATATTTAATTAACATACTTCAAACAATGACAAATTATCCAGAAAACGTAAGCTTATGTTTAATAGCTCAAGTTACCATCTTGTAGAAAAACGTTACATTACGAATAATGTCCAATGATACACTGGGTAAAGTGGTGTCCATACTTTGTCGGACCAAACAGACATTACGTTTAAACGAAATAATATTACGTTTAAACGAAATAATATTACGTTTAAACGAAATAATAATTCGTATTTACGAAATAATATTACGTTTAATAAGAGGCATACAACAATTGGTTCCCGTTTTCAGAACGCAAAACAGACTGAAAGCCGGTAACATGTCAAAAACGTACACATCGTCCTAATTACTACGCGAAAAGTAGTTCCAAAGTTTACCGACCTTGATAATATCATAAACGTTTCAATAAAATGAAATATTGAAAAGGTGACCTGCTAAAGTGGTTGGTGAACTAATTAGCTGTTTCTGTGGAGTTCAGATGGGTTTAAAGCAATGTATAAATACACACGAGTTTGTTTACAGTTTTGGATTTATGGTAGATATGGTGTCATCTTTGTACGTACACCTCACTCTGTGCTTGGAAAATTAATTGGAAAATACCCCACTTAAGGCCACACCAAACTGATCTCACGTTCGTCGGATTTCCCGCACCAAATCATCAGGATTTGAAAAACAAATATTTTAATTTGCGCTGGGTCGAAATTTCCCGGTACGAAAAAAAAGTGAATTCCGTATTAATTTGTCTGGGTTTTGTTTGTTTATTATCATCCGCAAATGGAAGAGCATGTTTCCAGCGACTACCGCGTTATCGTGTCGGTAGACTGTCTTGCAGACCTGTAGCAACAGTTTGTTCGGTTAAAATTTTGTAATATTTTCGATCGCATTTAAAATCAAGCAAAGTTCAAGATGGCAGCGCCCTAGCTTGGAAAGTCATACAAATACTGAAAAATGCATGCAGTAGCGAAAACGGATAATAGGAAATGAATCAAATTCGGATAGAATAAAGCGAGCATGGAGCTGTATAATATGTGTTTGGTCTGTCTATAATTCTGATCAACACATATGTGTACGATTCGATCCTTCGTTATAAACGTATTGATTGGGAAAATGCATTAATCTAGGATAGCATGGAAGAATAGCTAAACAATTAGAATTTAGAACACACAATGGTTAGCCCCCTTATTTAGTTTTAGTTTTACATTGTTCGGAATCACCCTGTCTGTCAGTGTGTCCAGATATAACATACATGTATTTAGTTTAAGGCAATAAATACTTAATCAGTTTTCAAGGAAATGTTACTTGGCAAACAGAAGCTATCAGAAGTGTAGATTATGTAAGCCATCTTTGAGGCATATCCACCAAGGCATTAAGGAGTTATGACCCATTAACAGAAACGAGCTGTGCCTCTCATGGTAACATTCAAGTCTTAAGTGGGTGTCTCACTGATGTCTAGTTTTAAGTTTGCAGCCAGCATTGCTCAATGTTTTTGTAACTCAATAAATGGAGAAAATTGGAGAAAAAAGCACTGTCAGTGAAGTTTTGAGAAATATAAGAAAAATAAAATGATAAATAAAGACCTGCTGCCTGTGAAATTTTGAGAAAAAAATAATACAAATACATATTTTGCTCGCTCGCCCCATCGTTTTCTTAAAGAAATCTGAAGAACGAAGGATCAATTTGGTGTGGCCAAATAGGCTTTTATTAAAGACAGTAAAACACTTAACACATTTATAACATATATACGCAAACGCTAACTAGTTTCAAACGTATATACAGGCATTACAAATTCTATAAAATTTACCATTATATTGTCATTTGTCAACTCTGTCTATCATGTTTCCTTACTTTGAAATTTTGGCACTTAATTATCATATCATGATATCTAGTCAGTTTTTGTGGTTATCCTGTTGTATAGTTTCTATTACCCTTTTCAGCTTCATACTGATATCACAGGGCTCTCGTTTGGCACAATTTGGGGCCGAATATCCTTTTGAGGAAGAGATGGGCAATTTCTGACAACCTAGAGGATTGGATTGTAAACTATCTTGCTGGGGAGTTGGAGCTTTCAGTTGTAAAAGATACCCCAAGCTTAAATACACCTCTCCAGAATCAATACAGGAAATTATCAGGTCCATTAGTTTCGCTTTCGAGGATACTATCCTTCAGAACCTCAGGAAAGCCAAGTGTTATTCTTTAATGACAGACGAAAGCACGGATGATGCTAACCGAAAGCAGTTCGCCATAATTGTTCATTTGAATGGGAAGGATGTATTAGAGATGTTTTCCTGGGGATTATTAGGTTACAAGCAACAGATGCTGAAAGCCTGATGGCAGCCATAGAGACTTTTCTTCAGGCAAAAGGAATTGACATTAAAAAAGCAATTTTCGTTGGGTTTGACGGTTGCAATGTCATGAGTGGAGTGAACAAAGGTATGTCAAAATAATATGTTTTTCTTGCAAAGGATTACATAATCCAGCAAAAAGTCTGTTTGTCATAAACAATTGTATTTTTTAATGTCAATTATAAAAAATATCGTTAAACAATAACTAATTTGTAAATGCTACACATGAAAGGCTAGTCACTAGTGACATGTTTTATATTGAATGATGATTGTAACATTTTCATTTGATTAAAGTCTGAATGCACTTTTTTCACTCTCTTGATTTAGGACTTCAAAGACGGTTTCGACATGTAGTACCTCACCAAATATACATCAACTGTAGGAACCATAGACTAGCCCTATGTGTGAAGCATCTGGTAACACAGTATCCAGTTCTTGAGCATTTGGAAGGTTTACCATTACTCACCACAGCGCTTTGCGGTATGCACTATTTAAATGTTATTACCTTATCCGTAATAACATCTCAATTTGCAATTTACACAATGTGACGTCGCAAAACAAACATTAAACTGACAAATAAAATATCTTCTGGTGTAAGCAGTTTGACACTGGAGGTTTGCTGGCCTGTCTGGGTTGCTGGACTGGATGACCATGTCTTCTTTTGGGATATCTCATATTTTCCATATACTTATGCATACATGTTATTTGTTCAGGTATTTCAGGAAGTTCAACAGGTAAACAGCTTGAGCAAGCTACAGTTTATCAGGGCAGCGGCAACAAGGTGGTTGTCACATGGTAGGGCATGCCAGCGGCTTCTTGACCGATATGTTTCTTTGCTTGATTCCATTGATGCCATTTACAATAGGAAGAAGGAACCAGAGATAATGGGTCTACGTGGAATGTTAACCGACAAGACATTCATTGCTGTTTTGACAGTTCTGTGTGACATGTTGAAGCCAGTTAAGCGTTTCAGTGACTATCTCCAGGGTGATATCCATTTTTCCAAAGTAAATGATAAGGTTAAGGTACTAAATTTTACTCCTTACCCTTTTGCAGATAAATATTAAATGATAACTTCTTGTTTTGAATGTCAGTTAGTTTCAGTATTTACCAAGGTAGAATCTTATAAATGTATATTAACTTCCTTAAAGTTTGGCTAGTAAATATTTTTAGTACTGTACTACAGTAGATTGTCAATTACAGTATATATTTTTCAGGAGCTTCTTGATGAACTTGATCATCTAACAAGAAAGTTTTCTTTGGTGGAAGATGGGCATTTTGATCCGGAGTTGCAATTTTCTCGGTTGGGAAACTTATGGTTTGAAATTGATGAAAGAACAGACCTTGCACAGAGAAGACGGTATGGTCAAATATCTTATCCAAAATTAACTAGAATATATTTGACTGTATAAAACAATATTGAGTACATATAAAACAAATGAGAGATTTGTCTTGACTTTGGAACATTATACATTTTAGGAACCATGGACAATTGTTGACTGTCAGACAATTCTCAGTTGAAGTTGCTGTTCCCATAGTTCACTCCCTGAAGAATGAAATTACAGATGCATTTCACTGTACCTCAGTGCTGAGTGCATTTGCCATCTTTGATCTCACCAAAGTTCCAACTGATGTAGCTGACTTGAGAAACTATGGTCAAGTAAGTTTTTTTAAGATGAGACAGCTTGCTTGTTTGTTATAATCAGTTAAAAATCAAGCATCTGTATTATTTTGTATATTTTAATTATTATTGAAAATTTAGAAAAACTGCTTCATTATAACACAAGTAGTGTACAAGTTTCCTCGTCACAAGAAATAATTCTCATACTGTGCATGCAGACAACCATTAGGCATTTGGCAGACCATTATGGTGTGGCGAAGCAAGACACATTTATGGGCCACACATACACAGCTCAACCAGAAAATGATGCTTTAACTATTGAAAGGGAATTTGAGGCATTCAAACATCAGATGTTTATGATTAAGTAATCAAAATGTTCCTGTTGACAGTTCTGTTGTGTTACAGTTTTATCAATAATCAAGTTGATATTGAGATATTTATAAAAAAAAACGTGAACTGTTATTGAAACAATATTTTCATTCAAACATCTTCCTCAGGGAAGTAGTTATATAATTAAGGTCAAAATACACTAAATTTTCAGCCACATGGCCTTTGTCAAAACATGGAAATGTGTTCATTTAGTGTCCAATTACCAATGTATAACTGTGTATTTTGAGCTTTGTTATTGAACCAGTTACCTTTTCCCTCACTTTCAATTGTTGCATGACACTGTTTGATGATATTCTTATTTATTGAATTTGTTTCTTTCAAGTTTGCTTTCAATTACTTAGCTTATAGATGAGCAGTCCTGAATCAGTATCCTATTTTTTCACTTTCACTAGTCTGGCAGAATAAGCAGTCAGTGTTTTTTTCCACCCTTTTGTGAATGGCGCCGGGGCCCGTATAATTGTGAAAATAGCGTCAAATTGCCCATAATTGTGAATAATCATAGTTTGCTTAAGAATAACAAGATACTGATTTACATGACCTCATGTAGTACACTATAGGCTAGCAGTGTATTAATCTATAGCACATCAGCTAAAAATACTGTTAGTCAGTGATAAACATTCATAAACAAAAACCTTGCAAATATAAAGTGGCCTGAATTGTGAAATTTTAGTCAGATTTTGTGAAAAAAAACATACTTTTGGCGATTGTGAATTGGGCCCCATTTTGGGGCAAAATAAAACGCTGGCAGTTAAAATGGTTTTAATCATATATATGACTTATTCAATGTTTTCTTTTGTAAGACAAACATGATTATTTTAAAACAAAATAATATTTTGAAAAGGTCTGTAATGATATAAATTAAAATGTAAGTAACTTTAGTTTCCTGAATAGTATTTATTTGCAGTCATAAGGCTCTCAGTCTCAGTATTTTGTTTTCAATTGGCATGATTCATTCTAAATTTATTCTTACAGACAAAGAGCACTTTCAGCAGAAGAACCAAAACCTGACATCTGTAGCTCAACATATCTTCTACAGCAAATGCTTAGTAAACCAGAGATGACCAGAGCATTTCCATGCATGACATACTTTATACTGCTGTCGTGTCTAATACCATCATCTCCCTTATGAACTCTCTGTGCACTCCCCTGAGAAGTTCTCTGAAGCAGGAAACTCTTGAAAATATAAAGAAAATCGTACATGAGGGCACTACTTCGTTGTCACCAGAACTTCTGGAAAAAGCACTGCACCATTTCAATTTGAAGGACAGAAAACTTATGTTTTAACTTGTTGATAAGCAGAAATTATATTTTTTTCAGTAAAGTTGATAAAACTGTTGATATTTGTTTGAATTTTTTATATCATTTTGATATTACGAAAATTCCCCCTCCAAGGAAAAATCTTTAAAAATCAAGCAAAATTCCCCCCTTGAATGGACCCTGGCCCCAGTCCCAAAAAGCAAACGAGAGCCCTGTATCATGATATACTTTTTTTTTCTCTCGCTCGAATAAAAGACAGTTTGAAAAAAATGAATTTTTTTTGCTCGCTCGCTCGCTCGCTCTCCCCATTTTTTTGGGGAAAAAATTCGAAGAACAAAAAACTCATTTGGTGTGGCCCTACAACAAGATAACTCAACACCTATGGCAAGCTAGTGATAACATAAATTTATGCCTGGGCATAGTGATTTTACTCTAAGTTTGTGCTGATATAATTTAATATGTCATTTTATATTTAAATATTCACAAACGTTACATAAAGGGTCTGATATATTTGTATTTAGTTTATTTACAATCTTGACAAACATTTCACTTGTTTTACAATTTTAAGATTCTACCATTATTACTTACCATTTTTCTTTATTTCGGTTTGAAAATCTAGCATTTCTAGTCGGATTGAAGATCTCTTGGAAAAACCACAATTTATAAGTGCAACATTATAAAGTTGTTTATATTTTCTGTTAAGTTACTTACTTTATTTTGTATACAAATTAGCTAAGGATGCAGGTAGTGGCTACTTTGCTTAGTTTTTAGTCTTTGGACTTATATCCACTATCTTTTGGTCACTTACATACCTTTGCTGTCATTATTCCAGCCAGCATTGATTCAACAAGACGCAATAAAGCGCAGAGAAGTTTTTCACTTTTAATTTTATATTTTCCTCAAGGCCTCCCCACCACCCGCCTTCTTGGACTCTGCTGTGTCCAACTTTATGTCACATGTATACTAATAATTTCACTTTACACAACTCTGTTGTGTGGTTATTTACTTTTGTGTATATATTAATAAAACGTCTGACATTGGTTAGATGTCAGACACTTCCAATCCACACTTGTGTTTGGGTTTTTATTGTGACATGAATGAACTGCATTGACAGGGGAACACAAATATAAAAATGTTTACTATTTTTCAATATTTTTTTATTCTTTTTCACATTTCTGTCTTATGTTTTAGTTTTGTTTCATATTCCATGCAAACCATCTTACTTATTTACACATACTTTGATATTATAAAACTGTCGAGTTACAAAACGGAAGCTTGTATGCAACGAGTTGCCAGATTGGCTACAGAGACGAGTGGTACCGTCCCACAGCACTTTTGTGCTTTGATTTATCATTATTACTATTTCAGGTGTGTGTTTGTTTGTTCTAAAATATTTACTTTTCGTCTAAATGTATCATATGCAATTGTGTCGGCTAACATTTTGGAAATGTAACATGCATAATTAATAAGAGAGTGGGAGGGGAGCTATAACTGTGAATTAGAATCTTCTGGGAACAAATTTATTGTTATTATAACTCAATTTCGCGAATTTCACTTAAGATTCGTGTTACCACTTATTCATTGTTGGCTTCAAGATGTAAGTGTTAACAGGAATCTTATCTACTCGACCACTTATTATGTTACTTAACAACTCAAATTCGCGAATTTCACTTAAGATTCGTGTTACCACTTACATCTAGAAGCCAAACTTGCATTTATAAATAAGTGGTAACACGAATCTTAAGTGATTTATGTCGTACACTCTTGTGCTAGCCGCCGTGAACCTTTCTTTAACGCGCAGACCTGATAAAGAGCATAGCCAAGTGCGCGATTTACAAGTTAACAAAACATTTTCGTCGAATGTTTTGGCACTGATATTGACACGATGTAATACTCTACGTGATTTAATCAATGAATATGTGAATGTATATAACAATGAATAAATAATTTGAGTATGAATAGACACATACAAAGTGCACAGCCATTCAAAAAGCACATTGAAACATGAACGCATGTACCTAATTCAAAAGGCAAAATACACTCATAATAACTTTACACATGAAACATGTAACTTAACTGCTGTAATCGCTAAGAAACGGTATTTACTAAGTAATAAGGAGTGGATTTCTGTAAATCGTTCAGGTCAGATCGAATCTGTTTCCTGTTATTCTGATAATTCATGTACGATATAACCACGTAAGCAGTTATAATACTTAGCTGATTTCCGAATCAATTAAATTTCAATTTACACCAGATAAAGACCACTTTCAAAGCCATACTGTAGATTGTATCAGCATGTTCAAGTTGGTGCGAGTTATCTACAGGATACAAGCATGTTTATCAGAGTGAATTTATCAAAGCATTCAAGTATTTACTATTTATATGTCTTGACTGAGATGTTTGTCATATCACTTAATAGCTTTCATGACTATCCCTTGACAATACCTAGAAAGATTTGTTTCTAGATAGGCCGAAGTCAAAATTTAAAATCAATTGTAAATGTCAAATAGAGGTTAAGATTTAAACCTTATGCTCGACTTCATCATTCACTTTTTATCTATATGTACTGTTTTACCACAAAAATATAAAGACGGCCCGTAAATTTTAACTCCTAGATCAGCCACCTTATGTTTATTAAAAAAGCATTTGGTCCATCTGAACGTAAAATATTAGAACTGGCGATATTTCCTGTATTGTTGCTACATTGGTTAAGGCATCTTTAACATTAACAATTGTAGTGTAATTCCAATTCAAGTAAAGTATTGTATCATTAGTTACGCAATGTCATAATTCATGTCTTAATTATACATTGGAGAAATGAAAATATGAATGAACAGACGACGACTTCTTCGCCCAAGCTGGCTCTCTGGTCCGTAATTCATACTGGTAACGCGTATTATAAATAATAAGGACGATTGAAATCACAAAGCATTTTCAGTAGAACATCTGAGAGATCTATGCATGTCTATTAACCGTTCAAATTTTATTTTTGTTAACTCAAATCTTGAGGTCGGCGGATATAAAATAATCAAGGAACTCAGAACTATTTTATTTTGTTTTTGGTAAAAATAGGGTCGGCGCTCCCGTAAAAAATGCTGACCATAGATAAATGCTCTAACATGGATACTTTCAGCACTTTGATTTTGCGTACAGTTGTTGCTATTTCAGTTTTTTACTGATTGTTATTTTTATATCAGGTGTGTCTGTGTAGACTGACAGATTCGAAATGGTGTTGCATGTATATGAGAGTGGGTGGGGTAATATTACTATGAACTTTAATCTTCTGGGAACAAATTTATTAACAATAGCAACATAATGTAGTTTATTGTTGATTATGTCATTCCTGTGATTGTTATGGTTGGTTAAACTTCACTGCTATTTCAAGATTTCATCAGTAGGCCTTATTTTGTTCGTAAAACTTAGATTTATGTACATTTATGTTGATAGACTACTTTTGTAGTATTCATATTTGAATACACAAAGATCTAATATACTTTAGATTAACTTATTAATTATGAGTTTTTACTTAAGGTTAATAATGTTTGGAGTTAATTGAAAGAATATTTCTAGTGACTTCATTAATTGAAGTTTGTACATGTATATCTTAGTGGGTGGGGTAATTTCTATCACTTAAATTATACAAATATCACTTTTTTTTCGTTCTAATTAGGCATTGTTCTTCATAAATACACCATAAATGAAGTCTGCGTATACATCTTCTGCTGAGGAGAAGTTTTCAGGTGTATTTCATTCCACAAATCTACATCTTGTCTTATTTATATGACTCAAACAAAGTTTTAGTAAAAATCACGTGGTGTTAAAACGGACGAATTTGAAGTACTTCCGCAACTTAGATTTTGTTAGACTTTTGATATGTTGTTCTACATAGATTTAACTTTCATAAACAGTGAAAATCATTTCTGTTGCAATTATTTGAAGGTTTGGTCTTTTTTGATGTAGAATGACTGGACTAATATCCGACCTTATGAATAATCCAATGTTTTTTTATATATCCGAGTTTATGAATAATCCAATGATTTTAATATATCCGAGTTTATGAATAATCCAATAATTTTTACATATCCGAGTTGATGAATACTAGTAATCCAATGATTTTTATATATCCGAGTTTATGAATACTAGTAATCCAATGATCTATAGACCCGACTTGTTTTCCTCCGTTTCTGAAGAGCATAACATAATTATGAACACACAAGTTTATGCATATTACACACGATAATCAGCTAAACTAGCATCAATAATAATACATTTGCACTTAGTGGGATGAAGAAAGAGTATGTCAGTAAGTCATCTAGCTGAGTATGAAATATCGGTCGTTCGGCCCGCCAATGCCTAAAAATGTTAGAAGGGGTATCAGGGATCTTCCTTCACCATAATACATGAAGCCGGATAAAAGAGAGAGAATACGTAGCTACAGGGAACGCCACATACATAAGGCAGTGCCTCCCCACGCAGACCCCCGGGAAAACAACAGTCCACACAACACAAGGCACTTAAGGAGGTTAAAGGGTATACACGTAAAGGAACAGAGACACAAGGAATGGCATGGCATACCATAAGGAATAACTAGGAGAATCAAAGTGGACAGTGAAGGAGGGCGGGATTAATGGATGGAAAAGATCACAGGACAAGTCAAGACAGCTGGCAACAATAGGCCGAAACGGGGCAGGAAACAACCTGAACACAATATAAAGTGACAGAATTGCAAGGGGGGGATACAAAACACAAACAAAAATAATAACCATACAGCGAATTACAGCCTTGGAACTGTCAGTAAAAACACTGTAGTATAATTATGTAATATAGTAATAAGTCACAACATAACTCTGTCTGTCGTATCATATGTCCTAAATGGTTAATTATTTTTATGTATAAATAATTAGATCTATACATTTTATATTTTCAGGGGTACAAATATAATCCTGTTTCACCAGATTTTGTCTGTCCATATATGTAAACACAGACATTACTTTAAACAAGAAGTTAGATGATAGAAATTGGACTTAATACAATACAAAATGCATATTTACAATTAACTAAAAAAATGAATATTGTCTAGAATATAATTAACTGTATTAATAAGCGCCCCTAAATATTTACGCGGACATATAAACCATGGATTCGAAACAGGCTGATATCGGGGAAACGATAACGAGAAATAATTCACTTATTTAAAATGTATTAATTAAGACTTCAGAAATCTTTAAATATGACGATTACGGCAAATCAAAATGTCAACTTCTCTCGATTCACAAACAAAATGGCGGACATCGCGAAATTTTTATAGTGAGTTTGATTTCGGAAGAAACTCTCGCCGGTCGAGAGTGCAAACAAACCTTAACACACCAAGTAGGACGTTTCCAATCCATGGTTTGTATGTCTGTGATGTTTATAGTTACAAATTTACCGTCAGATTCTTTTGCTGAAGTCTCTGGACAGAATTTAGCCATATTATTGCGTCCAGGTACGGCTCCGTCGCTTGAAACACCATCGGCTATGTTTCTACGAGCATTTAAACGACCGAGAACACAGTTGACATCAGTATTCGTCATTCCGGGAACGGATCCGGCGTCTATTTGTCCTGTAACATGTGCAGCATTCAAACGGCCTGGCACAGAAAGGTTGTTGTAATGACCTTGACCAAGCGTGGGGTTTGAGGTTGAACGCCTTTGCAGACACATTTTACAGTTCATGTTTCTTCGGTATATGTAAGTAATAACCAACACGGAACATACTATTACCACTAGAACTGAGGCTAAAGCATAATACACGTACTTGATGGACCAGTCTTCCTCCTCATTTGGAACATTTTCAACGTTGGTGTCAGTCACACAAAGAAACGGTCGTAGAAAGCTACAGTTGTCTTGTTTAATGAAAACATTACCCAATCTCTTTTCCAGAACAACGCATGCATTGTCACTGGAATGGTTTGAATCGTAGATACTAAGATAACTAAAATCACCAAGCAGATGGACTCCATTGCTATTAAAACGAACGGTATCTGTATCCCTCGATGCTAAGATCATACCATTTTGTAAACAGACGGAATGTGCGAAAGAAATGTTGAGTGTTTTTTGTGATATTGGAAAGAAACGGATCGTTTCGTTCGTGTCTGCAGGCTTTGTATTGCTACTAGTACACACTATGTCGGTGACATTGTCAAAAGATAATCCATATTCGTAGTCCACAGTCCCTGATTCGTCAGCTACTGCAAACGAAAATAGCTTCAAATATGGTTCTTCGTTTTTAAACGTATCGTTTCGTGGATAAGACGAGCTTCTGCCAATCTTGAACGCCATGATATTGAAAAAGTTACTTGGTTTGTAAATGCCATTGAATACGTTTTCAAAATTGTTCTCGCATGTTTTGTCCGGCTCGGCTGAATCTAATAGAAGAGTAATGTTAGCAATACTAGCAGTACAGATACAGAGACCATATCCAAGAGCTGCGTAAAAATGTTCATCATAAACTCCATAGCATTTTTGAAAACAGTCATACATGGGTCGATTACTTTCAAGTTCAAATGTTGTCAAAAAGGCAAAGTAAGTTTCACTGTTACCGGAAACTTGATGATAAAAACATCCATAATAAATGAAGGGAGGCATAAATTCTGCCAATCCAGAAATCCGAACCGTATCTCCATTTGTAAGCACGTCATTGATTGACCTTATATAGCTGATGTTTTTAAAAATATTATGCAACGTAAGCGGTTTGCTATCATTGCTTGCTTCTCCCTCTTCCCCACAACTGGTTTTAGCGACATTTAAACTAAATCCTTCGCCTACGTGTATATTCCACGATACCAAGAAAAGTAGACACATCGAAGATATGAAAACATCCATTGTATAGTTCTACACGTACTCTGACATCTGATGTGAAGTTGCACACTCAGTATATTTGTATTAAGTAGGCTAAACGTAACTTCTTTACGCGTATGTCGCTGTTGATACTCGAATAATAATTACTATTACATGTGGGTGCGTCTCGTTTATACAATATTTAATTAACATACTTCAATCAATGACAAATTATCCAGAAAACGTAAGCTTATGTTTAATAGCTCAAGTAACCATCTTGTAGAAAAACGTTACATTGCGAATAGTGTCCAGTGATACACTGGGTAAAATGGTGTCCATACTTTGTCGGACCAAACAGACAAGGACCAGGCAAGACACTCACATTTATTCGAACTTTACTTGACGTGAAAAGCGTGTTACAGTTATCTATGTGTTAATTCTTCTTCAAAACTTTATTTCACTTAAAATAATTTATTTTTTATTTTCATTATTGATTAATTTTATGAAATTATGTTTGAGAAATAAAGACTTTTTTGCCTTTGTAATGACACTCAGTCTTTATGACACTTTATCTATATGCACAATTTGTGGTTGCGTTTTAATGGCGTAAGGATATATTAAAGAGGCATGACGTCATTTGTTCTCATGTTAGATGCCTACATGGTAGTTTATAACAATCCAAATTGCCTTTCGCTCTATAAAATACTTTATGCTAGTTCTTGTTCCGTGTATTAAAATACACTAAGATACAACTACATATAACTGATATAACAAGTTTTTATTTTTATTTATTAAAATATGAATAATGTTGAAACAAATTGTTAACTAAAATTATAAATCATGGTCCGAAGTGTCCCAATAGATGGTGCGTAATGTCCCATAATCATGGTCCGAAGTGTCCATATATAGATGGTCCGAAGTGTCTCTATAGATGGTCCAAAGTGTCCCTATAGAAGGTCCAAAGTGTCCCTATAGATGGTCCGAAGTGTCCCTATAGATGGTCCGAAGTGTCCCTATAGATGGTAGGAAGTGTCCTGACACCAACCAATCTGCGTCAAGGTTACACACGTTGTTCGGTTGAAGAGAAGTTAGTTTCGTGGTTAACGTAATATTTGATTGGTTAAGCTTTCGATAAAGGGTACGTTATCTCACCGAAATCTATTTGGATCAGGAGTGACCAGCAATCTTAACATCTCGGCATTTTTATTTTGCACAACAAATCTTAACCTTCAAATTGCGCCGACCATCTTTTTCAAGATATTTCATGTTAGTTATTAATTAGACACAATCCTAAATATTGGTGACAGGGAATTTAAAATATAGACAGACAGAAATAAAATATCAAATGGTATTTATTGAGAAAACGAAACAATGTTACGACTATGCTAAGGGAGGATCATGTTGTGTCATAAAATAGCAGCACAGAGAGAAATTTCTCCTAATTTTTACTTCCAAATGACGTCATAATGAAGACAGCTTACTTATAGAAACGAATTTAAAAGCTTAATTACTGGATATACCGATATCTGCACAATCAGATTGTTTAATATAATTGTTTGTTTTTACCAAAGCATCTGTTTCAGTGCACAGCCTTACCTTATTGGCATGTTGACATATTTTTCAGACAGACGTAAATGGAATGCTCAGTTAGACCACGTGCTCAGGAATCCGTCCAATCAGATGCCTTTATTTCAACACGTGTTCTAAGTCGGATAGACAAGCTCATGGCGGGGTCTATCCTATATTTACCTCATTTTCTACGTCTATCGTGTTTTCCAAACATGTTATCATGGTTATAGCACTTTGCAAACGTATTTTTAGAAACTATAGACATTGATTTAGTTTAAAAAGTGATAAGCGAACACAGATACAACTGATTGGTCATATTTGTCCTGCAATTTGCGGCCCATAGAAAGCAATGTACATGTGAATAAATATCCGTTACCCACATTAGAGCACCACCATGCAAAGATATCAATTACAATATGGTATAACACACTGATGATACTCCATAAGATTTAATTTCTTGACACACATCATGCTGCCTATGTCATCAAAATTGTGTAGTTAAAAGTTCACTTTTTCATTCTTCTTCCTTTTTTCTGCAAAACTTCGGAGTACAGAGGCAACAGGTTTTTGTTGCTTCTTCATCTCGAATGAAAGATTTCAGAGTCATTGACCTGTGAGTTTTCACATCATGTGTCTTCACCTTCTGCCCTAGCTCTTTTTCCAGAGTTTGCTCTGCATCCGACTTCTCATTAAGAGATCTAAGAAGCTCGTACAAAGCCGCCCGCTGAGTTTTTACATTTCGCTTCTTCTTGAAATCCTCAATAGCTAGCTCCATTGGATCCATGCTACTATCTGTAGGCTTCGTCTAAAACAGTAAAGAGTATATGTATTTGATTCATATACAAATTATCATAGTACTTATTAATTTTATGAACAGAAACGATGATAAGCCCATTCTGAAAGATCTAATAAATGCATGCAAAAAAATCTCCACACTTCATGTTTAAATATGTTTTAATGTTTTATTTCTACCTTTCAGCTTATTTAATTTACGTCCACCTGTTATTGTTGTTATTTGTTCATTAATATAAAATGATTGTTAAACAAGTTATCGAATTTTCAACAACACAAAACAACAACAAAAAACAAAGAGTGGTTTTAGAAAGGTTGTTAGGTGTAAATCCTTTAAGCCAAAACATTTGAATATTACTTAGTACAAGCTTTCAATGCCAATGTTAAAGATGACTGTGACAGAAGATTGGTACAAATCGGCGTCGATGGACATTGCATACCATACAGTGATGATGAGGTTTGCTACAAGGTTATATTATTGTTCATGCTTCGGGTTATTGAAACATGTCAAATGACTGCAAAGCATAAAATGAGCGTGCTGCAAGAACCCAAACTCATGAACATTGTACATGTATATGGCATTCTCTGAGCATTGTTTCTGAGAAAACGCAATTAAGATTACATTAATTGCAACTGCTAATTGAGACATTTCAGTCTTAGATTTAAGATTCAACAGTGAGCAGAAGCAAAACAATGTATGGTTAATTTATTAATTTAAAAAAGAATAATAAACATATATTTGTAAAACATTATTGTATATGAAAACTTATATGATGTACTAGTATTTAATTTATGAAACTCAGAAATGTTTGTAGTCTTTATGACCACATTAAAAGTGCTGTAATTCCCTGAAGAAAATGTCGTTTTGCAAACATGTTTGTTTTGTAGTGACCTACATATATCCCTGCAATCAGAAATGTTAATAACTCAATTTCGCCCAGATTTGTCATTTGGGTCAAAATTCTCAGCGAATGACACATATTAATATTAAATAGCAAATATATCTGTAGCATGATCTACATCCATACATCCAGAGATATTCTCACCTTGATTTCCTCATATGCACTCATAAACAAAGCAATGAGCAGGTTGATAATAACAATAGCGTACATCCAGAGATATTCTCACCTTGATTTCCTCATATGCACTCATAAACAAAGTAATGAGCAGGTTGATAACAACAATAGCGTACATCCAGAGATAGTCTCACCTTGATTTCCTCATATGCACTCATAAACAAAGCAATGAGTCGGTTGATAATAACAATAGCGTACATCCAGAGATATTCTCACCTTGATTTCCTCATATGCACTCATAAACAAAGCAATGAGCAGGTTGATAATAACAATAGCGTACATCCAGAGATATTCTAACCTTGATTTCCTCATATGCACTCATAAACAAAGCAATGAGTAGGTTGATAACAACAATAGCGTACATCCAGAGATAGTCTAACCTTGATTTCCTCATATGCACTCATAAACAAAGCAATGAGTCGGTAGATAATAACAATAGCGTACATCCAGAGATAGTCTAACCTTGATTTCCTCATATGCACTCATAAACAAAGCAATGAGTCGGTAGATAATAACAATAGCGTACATCCAGAGATATTCTCACCTTGATTTCCTCATATGCACTCATAAACAAAGCAATAAGCAGGTTGATAATAACAATAGCGTACATCCAGAGATATTCTCACCTTGATTTCCTCATATGCACTCATAAACAAAGCAATGAGCAGGTTGATAACAACAATAGCGTACATCCAGAGATATTCTCACCTTGGTTTTCCTCATATGCACTCATAAACAAAGCAATGAGCAGGTTGATAACAACAATAGCGTACATCCAGAGATAGTCTCACCTTGATTTCCTCATTTGCACTCATAAACAAAGCAATGAGTCGGTTGATAACAACAATAGCGTACATCCAGAGATAGAATCACCTTGATTTCCTCATATGCACTCATAAACAAAGCAATAAGTCGGTTGATAATAACAATAGCGTACATCCAGAGATATTCTCACCTTGATTTCCTCATATGCACTCATAAACAAAGCAATAAGCAGGTTGATAATAACAATAGCGTACATCCAGAGATATTCTCACCTTGATTTCCTCATATGCACTCATAAACAAAGCAACGAGCAGGTTGATAACAACAATAGCGTACATCCAGAGATATTCTCACCTTGATTTCCTCATATGCACTCATAAACAAAGCAATGAGCAGGTTGATAACAACAATAGCGTACATTCAGAGATATTCTCACCTTGATTTCCTGATATGCACTCATTAACAAAGCAATAAGCAGGTTGATAACAACAATATCGTACATCCAGAGATATTCTCACCTTGATTTCCTGATATGCACTCATTAACAAAGCAATAAGCAGGTTGATAACAACAATAGCGTACATCCAGAGATATTCTCACCTTGATTTCCTCATATGCACTCATAAACAAAGCAATGAGCAGGTTGATAATAACAATAGCGTACATCCAGAGATATTCTCACCTTGATTTCCTCATATGCACTCATTAACAAAGCAATAAGCAGGTTGATAACAACAATAGCGTACATCCAGAGATATTCTCACCTTGATTTCCTCATATGCACTCATAAACAAAGCAATGAGCAGGGTGATAATAACAATAGCGTACATCCAGAGATATTCTAACCTTGATTTCCTCATATGCACTCATAAACAAAGCAATGAGCAGGTTGATAACAACAATAGCGTACATCCAGAGATAGTCTAACCTTGATTTCCTCATATGCACTCATAAACAAAGCAATGAGTCGGTTGATAACAACAATAGCGTACATCCAGAGATAGTCTAACCTTGATTTCCTCATATGCACTCATAAACAAAGCAACGAGCAGGTTGATAACAACAATAGCGTACATCCAGAGATATTCTCACCTTGATTTCCTCATATGCACTCATAAACAAAGCAACGAGCAGGGTGATAATAACAATAGCGTAGACAGTAACATAAATTCCAATGTAGAGGTGAGCAAACAACCCGATGTTTTTACTTCCTGCCTGATCCTCATCAAACATGGCGAGAGTGGCGTATATTTCATCACCATTTGCAATAGCAAACAGTGTCGAGGCGGCAGCACCTGGAGTCTGAAACTGAAACAAAACAGGACATTGTGTTTGTGGTCGTCACAGTATTTCAGTTATGACCTATCCACTGTTCATACTTTACAAACCAGTACTAACCTGTTCGTATGCAAACACTGAACGGTCTTCCTGTATAAATTAGAATTGCACAGCATATGACTTTAAATGTACTGACTACGGATACGGCAAACAGGGGGTTCGAACTTCCTACCTCACAATTAGCAGTCGAGTGTTTTACTGACCGAGCTTACCAGGTGTGTTATAGTTGTTACATAATATTAATATAGATGATAAACATGCATGTGTTTGACAAAAGTCCCCGGCATCACAGATAATAACAACTAATGTTTCTCTCCTTATCAATAATCAGCGGAGTTGATTTTTGAAAAACGTTGTATGTATTAATTAACATTAAACAAACCGACGACCTTTTAAGGTTTAAAATCATTCTGATAGGTTTAATTCGTAGTTTATGTATAGAAAGGTTGTCTGTAAGTTTTAGCTTAATGAACGATTATCAAAGATTTCTGCTGTGTAAGTGCCAAGTTATTTCTATTTCCGGGTTGATAATACAACCTCAATAATAAGACCAAATCAATATAAAGACAAGTTTTCTAGGGTCCCAATGATGGTTTTACTGTACATGTTTATCAGATACTAATTTATAGCAAATGCAAGAAGAAATCATACAGATATCTGACAACTACAATATGAGTATTGAGCTTGGTTTAAAAGACTTCGATATTAATATAGTAGAATCTACAATCAAATCGATGCGTTTTGAGTTGTTCGGTAAAATAACTAGTTCTATGGCATTGTTCGACAGTTGCATCGCCTTACTACGAAAACTAGTTTTTTTCCGGAAGTAGCGCAAGCATAACAGGTAAGTGCATCGGGTTAAAATGAGCGTAACCTGCATAACTAACTCAATACTGGTAGAAATCTTTACGGCGCAATTAAATTAAATGGTTCAACAAAGCAGAAGACCTATATAAGTCTTTGGCTTCCGGTCTGATCCTTTTTACATTAACTATTGAACAAAATCGTTTCATGTAAAATGTTGTATATTGTATTATATTATTATGATGTTCATAGTATGTAAATAAAGAATGTTTAAACTAAATGGTTCAACAATGGACAATAATGATTCAAACATTCTGTGAATCTGCAGCTCAATGATCAATGCCAAACAGCTCCAGTGTTTCCAGTGCTTTCAGCGCTTTGATTATTTATGTTGTGTATATTGTACCTTGATATGATACGGTCCTAACACTAAATATCCACAGATCCAGAACCCAACAAATAATACAGCAACACACATCATGTATGCTATAACATCCGGTAAAGCACGGGAAACCGTACGGAACATCAGCTGGAAATACACGTGTTAGATCAATGTACGGCAGATCGCCATGCGCTTAAAGTCATTATAATGTCGCGATTCTCTGAAGGTTGAAATCGTCCTCTCATTTATAAATAGTCTTCGCTACGCATGTGCAGTACATCTTTTAATCACTAATCGCAAAATCATGCGCACATGAGAAAATCGTAAGTACAGCGAATTTAATGGAATTTAATGAAAACAGTCAATATCAGTAAAACTTATTATAAAGAAATACAAATGAGAAGGAAAAGCAAGGAGACGGCGCCATTCATCAAAAAGGTCAATAGAAATATCGTGATCAAAATGTTTTCGTTGCAATCATAACACCATTGCAATAATTGTGTTCATTACTTTGCTTCGGAAGAAAATATACATTAAACAAGTTATTATTTTTAGGATCGGTAAACAAATATTTAGGCCTTAACAAAATTTTAACCAATCCGCGTCAATGTCACAAACTTTGTTCTGTTAGAGAGAATTATGTTTAGTGGTTAACGTAAGATTTGATAGGTTTACACAACGCTGGTATGCAAATAGCGAAGCAATGTTAGTACGACTGCGCCGAAATAAATTAAAGGGGTATAAAATGCGTCTGGAGGAGGATTTGGTATATGAATATGATTACCTTTCTAGATGAAAACAAACAAAGACAGCTTTTAATGGAAGTACGGGGTGGCTTTCTACGGCCATCATTATATATACATTGTAAGTTGTCACTTCTATGTAATACATTGTATATACTCAGTACATTTAAAAACGAACACTTTTTTACCAACCATAGTTCTTTAAATTTAATTTTATTACTTTTGAAACTCATTTTTATGAAAATACTTTCTCGTACCCAAAAAGTCAGCCAATGAAAATTTCGAAATCCCATCTCGTGCGTTGTTAAATGTATATATAACATAAATGGAAGATAACTTGTATGTGAGCGCTGCTATGTGATTTACAACCTATTCTGTAAGTGACGCCATTTCAAGAAAACGCAACATGTGATGTCACTATTTGTAAGCATGGAAACAATGTTTACTCTATATGGTCACTTCGTTTTCATATTGCCATCTGGGACAAATAGTGCTTACTGTCAGTACAATTGGTGACGTCACATGTGACGTTTTCGGGAAATGACGTCACTTAAAGAAGAGGTTGAAAGTCGTACTGCGACGCTCATGTATAATAAAAACTCACATGAAATTTATTATGCACTCTGAAGTATCGTAAAATGCCAAACCAAGCTAGTAAACAACCTAAACCTAGGTAGATAGCGTGTGAATCAAGTATGGATAGTTCCAATTCACTTCTCTGAAAATTCAAGAGCAACATTATTGAAATTAAATGGTCCCGAAAGTGGTTAGCTGCATTCGGTGAAGAAGAAAGATTAAGAAGTTACAGGGAATGTCACATCTACAAGACGATGCCTCCCCATCCAGAGGAAATCAGCGTACCAAACACATTGCATTAAGAATGTGTAAGGGCACATATCTGTGGGAATGGGGAAGTAAGGAATTGTCTAGCTGACTACCAAGAACAAAAATGGAGATTTTAAGTGGACAACATGAGACGAAAGGGGTTGAATAGATGTAATACATACAGGACAAGCTCTGAAAGCGAAGTATACCTACTCATTTACATACAACCAGCTTGGTCAAGCTTTCCATCCAGCCCTCGATTCAAGCAATTCATTTTTTGCTGTCGACCACACAAGCTTGCTTATCTCAAGATTTATAATTCTTTGTTTGCATTATGCCTTGGTCACATGAAGCTCCCGGCGTACGAACTTCCCCCAGAACAAAGGCTCATACTATGTCAAAGTCCTTCGGGTCAGGGACCATCGGTAAGTCTTATCTGACCGTAGCAAGGAAGTTGTGCTTTTCTCAAATTTCAGCCACGGGCTATACGGCCCACCTAAGAGTCCAAAATTCTTTCAATAACCATACAGGCTTGCACGACATGCCATATGATTATCCACTTTTCCTACAATATTGACTTTAAAGTTTGAATTATCAACTTATATAGACCACGCTAAACATGTTTGTAGTCAAATTGATCTGAATTATAAATTTTCACAATTTGCCGTTTAAGAAGCGGTGCATAACATTCCAGCAGTGCCAGCAACAACATTCAACAGTAACAATACCACTAAAGAATACATCACAATGGATTTAAGATACAATACCAACAAAGACAAAGTGAAACCAGTCTGATGAGTTCAGATATTGCATGACTGTCTCTGTCATTGCAGTATGTAAGTAAACGTGGCTTACTGGTGTGTCAAAAACTATCCATCGGGTACCATGAATGGTAAATGCATCAGAAGCCAGCAGGAGCAAGTCCCACGACATGTGCCATAGGAACCGTGTGTACTCCTTTTTTGGCAGATCGGATTTGTCTGCTTTTTTCCCATATGTGTTAAAGTATAGTTTTGTTACCTAAAATTGATATCAATGTAGATAATTGTAAACCGTACACACAAATAATCGGTGGTAACAGTAGCAGTTGATCTTGCAAGGAGAGTACTGTCAGTAATAGACCACAGGAGATTGTCAAGAGTTCTCTCCCTATATTCCTTATAGAGTTCTCTCACTTTATCCCTTCTATAGTATATGTAAAGGGATAAAGGGCGAGAACTCGTGACAATCCCCGTGTATGTACTGACTATTACCACTCAACAGCTAACATCTAATCAGTATTGTTGTCCTGTGTAGTCATAATGAGAATAATGGTAGTGCTGTCAGTCTTTGAGAGTTATCCATTGTTAAATGTTACCATGATTACTGTCTTCAAGACAATACATAATATTGTTTCAATTTCTGTATTTGGTATGTTACAAATTTATACCAAAAACAATATATGTGAGTTAGCTTATACATATTATATTGCTGGTACCACCGGACAGCACATATAGGGGACAGTTACTGCTGGTATCCCTGCACAGCAGAGATAAGTGGCAGTTACTGCTGGTACCCCGGACAGCACAGATAGGGGACAGTTACTGCTGGTACCCCGGATAGCAGAGATAGGTGATAGTTACTGATGGTACCACCGGACAGCACAGATAGGGGACCGTTACTGCTCTGGTATCCTGTACAGCAGAGATAAGTGGCAGTTACAGCTGGTACCCCCGGACAGCAGAGATAGGTGACATTTACTTCTGGTACCCCTAGACAGCAGAGATAGGTGCAGTTACTGCTGGTACTCCGGGACAGCAGAGATAGGTGACAGTTACTGCTGGTACCCCCGAAGAGCAGAGATAGGTGACAGTTACTGCTGGTACCCCCGGACAGCAGAGATATGTGACAGTTACTACTGGTACCCCCGGACAGCATAGATAGGTTCAGTTACTGCTGGTACCCCCGGACAGCAGAGATATGTGACAGTTACTGCTGGTACCCCCGGACAGCAGAGATAGGTGCACTTACTGCTGGTACTCCCGGACAGCAAAGATAGGCGACAGTTACTGCTGGTACCCCTGGACAGCAGATATAGGTGACAGTTATTGCTGGTACCCCCCGGACAGCAGAGATAGGTGACAGTTACTGCTGGTACCCCCGGACAGCAGAGATTGGTTGCTGCTATTGCTGGTACCCCTGGACAGCAGAGATAGGTGACAGTTACTGCTGGTACCCCCCGGACAGCAGAGATAGGTGACAGTTACTGCTGGTACCCCCTGGACAGCAGAGATATGTGACAGTTTCTGCTGGTACCCCCTGGACAGCAGAGATAGGTGGCAGTTATTGCTTGTACCCCCGGACAGCAGAGATTGGTTGCTGCTATTGCTGGTACCCCCAGGCAGCAGGGATAGGTGACAGTTATTGCTGGTACCCCCAGACAGCAGGGATCGGTGGCAATTACTGCTGGTACCCCCAGACAGCAGAGATAGTTGGCTGTTATAGCTGGTACTACTATTACTGGTACCTTCACATCAGTGCTTAAACAAAGCTAATGCAGACAAAGTACATTGCAAATGTTGTGTTAGTTTAAATATATTTATTTTCCATCGGAAGTGCTTCTAGTTCTTGCAGCTTATATCAATTGATCAGCCTATATATGACTGATTCCTGAAATTTACGCTTCGTATACATGTACGTGTGGGCAAGAAAACATACATCTCATGAGTTAGCTAGAAACAGAATGTATCAATAATTAACATAAGTATTTAACTTACGACGCAAGTGGCTACCCCAAATATAACAGTTAACACGGTACAAAAAATGGAAACGACGCAAAACACAAATACAGCTTTTCCAAACCCTTTTGATGTGTTTTCCAAATTAAGGTCTGAAAGAAAAACAAGAAGTAATGAAAGATTAGATAGTATAACCTTATTCTCATTTTCTTTTCAACAGAATGATACAGGTTGGCTTCTCGTGGAGGACAAAGCATCAGTAATCGTGTTTAATACCCATATACATGTACATTCATTTACTATGATTAAACTAATGCATTGAAACATGTTCTATAAATTTAAAGTTGTTAGGATTATTTAAGCAAAAGACATACATGTATCTTAATTGGTTAAATTCATAAAGTTAGCTGAAACATAGACTTAGCACAAAAGAAACAGCATTACCATCAATGGACAAATTCATTCCACCACAACTGATTCTGCTGGTAACTGTCTCCAGATTGACAACAACCTGTCCATTGTCTTCTATATCCGAGAATAACACCTACAATAAGCATAAATCAGCTGACCATTATTCGGACAATGCAATACCCAATATTGTTTAATTTTCACAGTTTTAATACTTAAGTGATATTAGCAATGGAACAGCTTTGACATTTGTATTGATAATCACAGGTAAATCATGTTTGTGTTGAGAAGAGTTTGTTCTCGATCGCGAAACTTTGAGAACGATATAATGCATCAAACAACAACGGGAAGGAAATATCGTGGAAACAGGAGTCGACACTGTTCACTGGATTTCCATGCCGTGAAATTATAACCCTTACCCCGATTCGAAATAATGTATCGTCTCTGATGCTATATCTGGTTACGAATTACGCATTATAGAATTATGTCGTTTCGAAAGATGGGAAAAAAGATTCCTCCCCCTAATTGCTTATAATGTTACACACGCTGAATTCTGCCATCTCATTCTGGTGTGTTGGCGCCTTTGGAGGACACCAACACTCTGAAATGCAGCGCAACAATACGACATTTCCATACCCGCCAGGACAACAATCTTCTTATACCCCAAATAAGGCATTTGTTGTTCTTGAGGGAGCACCATAACGACAACACAACTACTGATTATTGACTTGGTGTGTTGGCGTTCACGCCAGAGGGACAAATATCTTATTGGTCACATTGGGGCATTATTTGTCGTTCTGGTATGTTGGCGCTCTTTTAGTTCTCCAACACACTAGAACAAGATGGCAGAAATAAGCTACAATACTGAAATAATTGTCAATGACATAGTGTTTAAGGATTTGAAGTTACTAAAATGTGACAGATCTACAGTCTTACCTTTCCATTAATACGCAGACAAAGTGCCTGTCTTGTCTTCTCATGAGGACGAACAGAATGTATCGTAAACTCCAATGTGGTGGTCAACATTCTTCAATGGAACACGATGTATAAACTTAATATAGCAGCTTAACTTTTATTACAATTAATTTAGCAGTTTGCCAACGATAAGCATTGAAAACATTTATTTCTATAAATATCTCAAATGCATGTTTAAATTTATGAAGGCGTGACAATGCAAATGTTCTAGAGTTGGAAACGAGGACGTCTCAATATTTCGGTAAACTATCACAATTTCACTTGCGGGAAGCATTCGTTTTACAATACCGACAGAAATAAGACACAAACTGCGTTCGTACATGAAACACATTGACATCAAGAAGAGATACACGAATACAATGCCGACAGATATAAGTTAAACACAAACATGAAAGACATTGAAATCAAGTAGAGATACATGTGTACCATGAAGGGCCACTAGGTGATCACATGCTGAACAGACCCCTAATGTGAAAGACATTGACATCAAGAAGAGATACATGAGTACATGATGGTCCACTAGGTGATCACATGCTGAACAGATCCCTAATGTGAAAGACATTGATATCAAGTAGAGATACATGAGTACATGATGGACCACTAGGTGATCACATGCTGAACAGACCCCTAATGTGAAAGACATTGACATCAAGTAGAGATACATGAGTACATGAAGGGCCACTAGGTGATCACATGCTGAACAGACCCCTAATGTGAAAGACATTGACATCAAGTAGAGATACATGTGTACCATGAAGGGCCACTAGGTGATCACATGCTGAACAGACCCCTAATGTGAAAGACATTGATATCAAGAAGAGATACATGAGTACATGATGGGCCACTAGGTGATCACATGCTGAACAGACCCCTAATGTGAAAGACATTGATATCAAGAAGAGATACATGAGTATCATGATGGGCCACTAGGTGATCACATGCTGAACAGACCCCTAATGTGAAAGACATTGATATCAAGTAGAGATACATGAGTACATGATGGACCACTAGGTGATCACATGCTGAACAGACCCCTAATGTGAAAGACATTGATATCAAGAAGAGATACATGAGTACATGAAGGGCCACTAGGTGATCACATGCTGAACAGACCCCTAATGTGAAAGACATTGATATCAAGTAGAGATACATGAGTACATGATGGACCACTAGGTGATCACATGCTGAACAGACCCCTAATGTGAAAGACATTGATATCAAGAAGAGATACATGAGTACATGAAGGGCCACTAGGTGATCACATGCTGAACAGACCCCTAATGTGAAAGACATTGATATCAAGTAGAGATACATGAGTACATGATGGGCCACTAGGTGACCACATGCTGAACAGATCCCTAATGTGAAAGACAGTTTTGAATTCTATATATGAGCACCGCTGTACAGTTTCCAACCTCTTCTTTAAGTGACGCCATTTCCAGAAACGTCACATGTGACGTCACCATGTACTGACAGTATACAGTTATTTCATGGTTATTTGGGTAACAGTCAAAACTGTTGTCCCGACATCAAGTGACAACAGTTTGACTGTTACCCAAATAACCATGAAAACCTGATCAAAAGTTTATCTAAACAAAAAAGGAAATAACTGTTTTATTACCTGCCGTCTAAAAATAAAATTTGGAAATTCAAATGACTTCATAGCGCCATAGGGAAACAGTTCATACTGTTGACCGGAATAGTTCAAACCAAGACAAATTGATAGCTTTCATGTAAAACAGCAAAAAATAACAGATTTGTATTTATATAAGGAATCAGGTAATATTAAGCAATATTTGCCCCATTTGGCAATACGAAAACGATATGACCATATGGAGTAAATATTGATTCCTGCTTGCAAATAGTGACATCACATGTTGCGTTCTCTGGAAATGACGTCACTTACTGAAGAGGTTGTAAATCCCATAGCAGCGCTCATATGAGAATTGTATCTGTACAAACCGTTTCATTGGTTGTGAGAAGTTCAAGTATTGAAGCTCCTTGGCTATACTGTAACTATACTTTGTTTCGTCATCTTTTGTTTCGTTTGTCAAATCATGATTGATTGTAAAATGTTTCTCTGAAAAGTCGGACAATGTTTACTTGGCATTCATGAATATTCGCATTAATCCGAAAATTAGCGTCAGCGAAGTACGAAGAGTAACGTTCACGGTGCTTGTGCACAGAGAGACTGGCGAATATTGATGAGTGTATATTTAGCAAAAAAATTGTTGGATGTATGTGTACATAATAATATTGACATTGAAAGAAAACTGGCATATGTTGCACAAAATTCGTTTACTATAAACCAGCTGATCTAGAAGCAAATAAAAAGCTCCGAATTGTTCAAATGATCTCCAAAACTTAGATTCGCTACCATACTTCCACAACGCAACAGGTGCCAGTTTGCTTTATTTAAGAAATAGGTCACAAACTTTTTGTGTATCAATCTTTATCACCTCATACAAATACTCATCAGAAACGGCGTAAAATACAATATCTAATTGTTTCGATGAATTGGCTAAAATGTCACATATGTTAATACACAGTCAATGTTTTTATAACCAGAAATAACAACAATCAATTTATTTACCGTTTATTGTAATTCCTTTATCAACATCAGCGTCTCGAAATCCAGGGAAATCAAAGTATTTCATAGTTGCTTTCATACTGTCTGTATCAATACGCTTATAGAACCCAATAGCATCTATCTCAGCGTTATAGTACTGAAAATTTAGAATAATTGAGCGCTGCTGTATTATTTCAATCTCTTCTTTAAGTGACGTCATTTCCAGAAAACGTCACATACATGTGATGTCACCATGTACTGACAGTAAGCAATATTTGCCCCATATGGCAATATGAAAACGAAGCTTGCAAATAGTTACATCATATGTTGCGTTTTTTTTAGATGACGTCACTTATAGAAGAGGTTGTCAATCCCATAGTGGCGACCAATTTATTGCACTGGTTGGCCAACATTGACATTAGACATCGGGCAATCAGTAAAATCCGATTTATTCTGGTAATTATAAATGAATTTAATGATCTGCATGTTAAAGTGCAGAATTCAGTGACTGGTTTATGAACATTTATAAAACATCGGTACTGTCCCATAAGCTGCAAGTACCGCCTACCAAGAACATTCCATTTGTCTGCGAACTCAGATATATAAAGAATTCTCAAAGTAATTTAAATATTTAAAGAAATAAATATATTAAGTGATACTAGTATATTCATCCTCGGTACACAGGCTATTCATAACATATATGATACCCTGGACAAACTGACTGTAAAAATCTCGTACTCATGATTAATTAAAGAGTCGACAAATACTTATGAAAATTCATGCATTACGAATTTTCGCTAGCCAATTTGCCCAGGGTATCATATATGTTATGAATAGCCTGGGTACCGAGGATGTTGTATATTGTGCTAGTGAATTAAGTATTAGAAATGCTAGTGTAAGTGATACTAGTATATTGTGCTAGTGAACAAGTGGGTCTATTTGAAGCAAGTGCATGCTGTCCTGACATACCCCGCTAACAGCGTAGTTTATACCACTTTCAAGACTGTCGATTGTATACACAGCAAAGTCTCCACGAGACGGTGGATACGGTACTGTCTCCCAACCTGCAAATATATTTGACGCCATTAAAACGCAACTATTGCGTTTTTAATGGCGTTAAGTATACAATAATATCATACACTGTGACAAAGTATACTATTCCATGTCTCACAGACTGCAAATAATACAATAATAAAAACCCACACTTCCAACGCATCACTTACAAAAAATAGGTTTACTTAATTTTATCTGACAAAGAAATGCATTCATTCTGGTTTGCAGATCCATTAAGACATAAAACCCAACTCAACATTTCTGGAAATATTGAGCGTCAAACATTTTATAAAGTTTCTATAATCAAATTAAATAATTCAACGCGAACCATGATTATTTTAATCCATCAAGTCCTTGTTGTTAAGTCATTTACTTTATCTAATATAACAAGAAATGGGCAATGCCCACAAACCAGGTTTTCAACCTAGTTATTTGTAACCAAGGCTCAATTTGTATAATGAATACATGATGAGCATCAATGCTGCAAAGGTGCCGTAGGTGATACATACATACACACACTCACACTCACAGATATATATTATATGTATACAACAACTATGCACCAAGTTTGATGTCAATACACCCACGCATAGCGAAGATATTAAGTGGAAACTGATTTTTAAAGTGACCTTGACCTTGGACGGAATGAACCCAAAAGCAATCCCACGCGAGCTCTTCACATGCTCTTACTATACACTAAGTTTGATGTCAATATGATCAACGAAACTAAAGTTATTCGCCGGAAACCAAATTGCTAATTTTAGTAATGGTGACCTTGACCTTTGACAGAACGAGTCCAAAAGCAATCCCAAGCGAGCTCTCTACATGTTCTTATTACACACCAACTTTGGTTTCAATATGATCAACGGAACTCAAGTTATTCGCCGGAAACCAAATTGCCATTTTTAGTAACAGTGACATTGACCTTTGACGGAACAAGTCCAAAAGCAATCCCAAGTGACCTCTCCCCATTTACTTACTATATACCAAATTTGATGTCAATATGATCAACGAAACTAAAGTTATTCGCCTGAATACCAAAATTCTATTTTAAGTAACGGTGACCTTGACCTATGCCGGACCGAACCCAAAAGCAATTCCAAGCGAGCTCTCCACATGTTCTTACTATACACCAAGTTTGATGTTATGATCAATGAAACTCAAGTTATGCGCCGGAAACTAAATTTCTATTTTTGTAACGGTGACCTAGACCTTTGGCGGACTGAATCCAAAAGCAATCCCAAGCGAGCTCTCCACATGTTCAATATGATCAACGGAACTCAAATTATTTGCCGTAACCCCCAGTTTGACGCCCTCCACCGCCCGTTTTGGATCTGGAGTGACCAGCAATTGTAACATCTCGGCATGTTTTTATGTTGCAAAACAAATCTTAACCTTAACATTTTTTCAAGATATTTCTTGAATTAAAATTTGCCAGGTCATGCATCTCCTATCCCCATCGTAGTCTAACATTCTATACAAATATCAATCAACTACACCTCGTTTCTGATTGATGTGTGTTTTAAAGCAGATTAACAAGATGTTGACAATGATTACTGGATATTTCCTATCACGTACTTGCGTCCCAGTTTTCAAGGAGAAGATGTCTCAATGTAAGATGTCCTCTGTGTACAACTCTGTTAAACATAGCACGATCGTCACCATGGTCAAACATCTTGAATTTGAAAACAAATTCATTTACTGTAAAACCTCAATAATAAGACCACCCTTGGAACCCTTGAAAACTGGTCTTCTTATTGAGGTGGTCTTAATATTGAGATTGAATAATGAGCAGAACAGTGAAAATGGACTAGATAATTTTGTTATTAATATTGAGATGGTCTTATTATTGAGGTGGTCTTTAAGTGAGGTAAGCCATTTTATTTGTATCTAACAATGAAAGCCTAATAATAATTGTATTCATTATATACACAGTAAAACCTCACTTAAAGACCACCTCAATAATACCTTCACAAACATGTGTATCAATGTTAGGTAAATAAGTGACAAAGAAAATATATACTAATTATTTAACTAAATCATCCTCGATAAAAATAATCAAAATATCTAATTAGGCAGTGACGACAAGGTGGCAGTTTGAGAACCTCGGGATAATACGTTTAATTAACCATTTCAGTTCAGTGATGTCAACGTATGGAAATAAAATACCTTCGTCCTACAATGGCTAAATAACTCTGTACAGATCGCATTCTCCCAGAGCAAATGTCAACTGCTATTGAAAGGTAGTTGCTCTAGAGTGGTATAAATGGTGGTAGATTCTTACTACGTGAACAAAATATAATTTTGATGAAGAGTGATTGATCGCTCAATTTAATATGGTAAAGGTATTGATGTGATCATGTATCGTATAAGATGCCATACCTGCTTGGTTAACAATGAGATTTTCACGACTTGAATCACAGCGATAATAAGATATATAAATTGGACTGAGCATGTTGAATCCTTCCATCTGATTGGTGCGCTAAAATACAGATTCAACCACGCTCTCAGGTGTCTCTCATCATGCTCCTGTTCGGTCGGCTGTGCTGCATTTTCCACGTTTTTACCGTCCTGTCTCTCATCATGATCCCGTTCGATCGGCTGTGCTGCAGTTTCCACGTTTTTACCGTCCTGTCTCTCATCATGCTCCTGTTCGGTCGGCTGTGCTGCATTTTCCACGTTTTCGCCGACCTGTATCGATGGGCCCTCTACAGCTGAAGTGTAGTATATAATGCAGTTCTATTGTAATAATTATTCTGAGACAATTGTAAACAGTCCCAAACTGTCACGTTTTGTAAAGGAGGACACACGTCCTCCATGATTATCATTGAAAGGACAGAGTCCGTCCTTCGCCAAACTCGCGGGAAAGCTCTCTTAGAGACCATTACATTTTTCGGCACAGCCGTACTATCATGGCTTTGCTATTTGCTTATCAGTGTTGTGCAAACCAATCAAATCTTACGTCAACTACTAAACCAACTTCTCTTCAACCGAACAACGTTTGAAACCTTGACGCAGATTGGTTAGCCTTCGATAAGGGGTGCGTTATTTAACCACAATCCACTGAATTTCGGTGAATTTATCGAAATACATTTTGGATCTGGAGTGACCAGCAATCGCATCATCTCGGCATTTTTTATGTTGCATAACTATGGTGGCATATTTCTGCCACCAGTTAACTACTTAATTAACTAGATAATCATGTGTTTATTACGTTAAAGAAACTAAGAACCCACACAAACTCAAAACGATCACAGTAAGACTACCGTAGGAATGTCCACCAATCAGTACGAACCATCACGAGCCACTGCGAACTATCATGATTGTGTCACAATTGCGACAGGAAATTGATACGAATACAGGTTCACACTGGGTATAGCGTACTACATTCTACGTGGATCGCTACGATAGGGGAAGCATGCCAGTATGCACTAGTACAAACCAGTACGAATGCTGTAAAAATGCAGTACGAACACACTTAAATCGTGACTTGATCACAAATGTTTTAAACATTTCATAACTGTCCTGGCCCTCCCACGAATAGAGGAGAACTGCCCCGAATCACCAGGATTCCAACAAGAACCCTGTAAGAATTATGAGGATCCACGATTTCTACATTCGTACCCATTCGCCACTCAAAGTCGTGATGGTGGGACTTAGGCTTGGTGTACGAAGTGTACATGCAGTTATATATAATGATAAGCACGGGTTGTGTATGATATCAGTTTTAAAGTTTTAGTTAATCTCCATTGCAAGCGACCAAACAGCATGACATGCTATCTACTAGTATGTGTTGAATGTTCCAATGTCTAGTTACTATCTTAAGTCGTCCTGATATACCGTCATGTTGATAACTAGATTAAACATCTCGTTCCTACGACATAGTTATCTCGTGGCCACGACTTACTAAGTGGTGGCCACGAGATAAAAATAATTTCAGACATGTCACATCTATGCCACCGTACAAATAACATAAAGAGATCCAATAATCTTTGTTATAATAGTGTATCAACAAGGATTGTCAATTGGTGGCAAATTATTGTATGAATGTAGTTTGCTTTTACCTCCACCAGTGGAATTGTTATCGATTGTGAGCTCCATCATATTGAAGAGTTGTCGCAAAGTTGACGCTTCTTCTGCTGAAAGAAATATTATCATGGTGATTTCTTTGGTATTCTAGTAAATTATTAATTGTACAATAATTATATGCTGCCGTCTGTTTATAGTGGTCAAAAAAGTTAACATTAACCGCCATTTTGTAATTTGAAAAGTTTAACTGCATTATGTCAAAGTGATCTGACAACGTTCAGCGTGATGTGACAGGTTTTTATTGACATGTCACTCAATAAATGACATTGACATATTCTGGAAAAGATGTTTTAGACCCTTTTTTTACATTTGACCTCAAAGTATGACCTTGACCTTTGCGTTATGAACATGGGTCTTGATGAACATTTATGCCAAATAAGTTTATAATCTCCCAATAGATGACTGTAATATTCCGGACAAGATGATTTAGATCCGTTTTTATTTTTGACCTATAAACGTGACCTTGAACGTTATGCTACAGACACGAGTCTCGCACAAGACACCCGAGGTCATCATGCTGAACATTTGTGCAAAGAAATTTGAAAATCCCCCAATACAAGACAGTGCTATATTCCAGAAAAGATGTTTCAGCTCTAGACCGATTTTGTGATGTTTGACCTCCACATTTGACCTTGACCTTTGAGCTACCACCACAAGACTTATGCACACCACACGGTCTCATCATGGTGAACATTTGTGCCAATTTATTTGAAAATACCCCCAGTAATAAGTGTGACATGAACATTATATCTACAGACCTCGGTCTTTTTGAATTTGATAATCTCTTTATAAATGACAGTGTTATGGTCCGGATAAGATGTTTTAGATCCATTTCTGATGTTTGACCTCTAAGAGTGACCTTGACCTTAAAGCTACGGACATAGGTCTTGTGCACCACACGCCGTCTCATCATGGTGAACAATTGTGCCAAGTAATTTGAAAATCACCCGATATATGACAGAGTAATGATCCAGACAAACCAAATCCAGACGGACACACACACGCACATACACCAAAGCGCAATTGTGGCAACTATGTCGAGCTCACTGCAGGCGGACTTGACAAAAAATGTAAACAATTTTTCAATGGTCACGTTTCGTGATTTTCATCTATAATAATAGTTACAATTAAAAAGTGCTATTACTGTATATAAGTACAAATCACAATCACTAATTTAATAATCAGTTACGTCGAAGCGGTATAATATATATCTATATAACTATCCTCCATCTTTTACATGACTGAAAAAGTACAATTCAATATTCCATCTTACCTGTTACGTTGGGTGTTCATGTAAGTTTGTCATTTGGTAAAGTAACTGTCACTATTATTGTGATGATGAATCGACACAGGCGAAAATGTTTCGACGAATTGCGTGATAAGAGCATATGTTTATCTACAACGCATGATTACAACATTACATCATGTTGAAGAAAAGTGGAGTCATTGTTAAAGTTATTTGGTTTGAGATAACCAGTGCATTTAGTAAATGATAAAATCACATCCCTCATGTATTAAGAACACTGCGTATGTCACGGCCGCATCTCTTGGGAATACACAAATGATTTCGTGTACGATATACCATATGCAAGTGCTAGGTCTTTTCATTGCTGATCTAAGTTAACATAGACTTGAAATTAAAAAATAATTATAATTAGGCCATCCTTAAAAAACTGTTTGTTTGCAGTTACGCGACCGACTCATGATTAATTATTTATAGTTTCCATCTTCATGTATGTATAATTAAATCCGAGTTCAAATGAGTGTATTTTGATGATTTAATTACATGTATGTTAATTCATTACATGTACCACGTTGCAATTACACATTTTGTTATATTTCTGGTATGGAATCAATCTCATCAAATTGCAATTTTCAAGAATGAATGGTTTTAAATTTGAACTTTAAATAACAAAAAAGTGATTGATCAGATGTGAATGATGTGTTTCAAAGACTCAAGTGTGAGAAAACAGACAATTTATGTACTTGTTGTTGTAAAGTTTAATGAAATGAAATAAGTTTATTGCTTTTGTTTGGTCCATAAAGGACCATGGTCCTAGAAGTGACCAGATATGATTTGCTGCCTTTTGATGTGGTTCATACTTATTACTATATTAACAAAAACCATCCATGGACATCCATGACTGATCTATTCTGTTAACTATGATGGAAAGCCAGAGCATGAACCCACAGTTGATGACAGCAGTAATTGATGATAATCCTTGAAACTCAAGACAGCTGGAATCATCTGACCTCGATCTCCTGAACCATCTCAATCAGAGCTAAATCTCAGCTCAAATATTGTCTCAGATTGTTGAGATTTTCCCCGACTCAAAATCGGTATTACAAAACAAAAAAGATGAGTTGAGTTTCTCCAAAAAAAATTCAGGAGATTCAAATGAAATTTGTCTCAACCTCAGTCTCTATTTGAGCAAAATCTCATATTGAGCTGAGATTTCTATTCGAGATGCTTTGAGAGATCTGGGCCAGGTAAATTGCACATAATCACGTTTTATAGATTAAAAGGCGTCCTCGTAATCGGTGAAACGGATGACGGGAAGTATCAGAATACCAACAGAGTTATCTGGTACTCAATATAGATATACAATGTACTCTGTAAAGGTATAAATATCGGTATTTCCCACTTATCCAGTGGTACCGTAAAGAATATACTGTTAAGATCGTGTTCAATGCGCAATGGAAACAAAGACAAGATTTATCGTCTGACTGAACTTCAACTGATGTCAAATTAAATTTTGCTTGTACGGCGGGCAAAAACCCACTTTTGGAGAATTCCGTAAGAATATTGGCAATTATCAGTGATCAACAGGGACCTTATTCACGAACATTGTAAAGAGTGTAACTCAGACTTAGACTTTAAAATGTTAAATGTTCCATTTGCTCCTATGTAATTATAACAGTATGTATTTTAATAAAAACTGGCAAACGTGTAGAGTGGGTGACAAAAACTATTCAGCCAAAATTTATGAAAACTAAAGGCTGGTTAATATAATGTCTGCAAATTTAATGTCTAAGTCCGAGTTTCAGTCTGAAAATGCTTGTGAATAAGACCCCTGGAAATAAACACATAATAAGCAGATGAATAAAACTATCAATGAAACTAATTAGTCATTATAATTTATCATGTATAGTTACGAGGTTGCTGGAGTAGTTTGTAACATGCCATCTAGTAGTGTTATTGTAAGACTTGTAATGTTAGGAGACATGTTAAGTGTTTGGGATTCAGTCTGACATGTACTATTTTTCACACCCATCACAGATACAGAGAGAGAAATATGACTATAAAAACACTTTTATTTGGACTTTATTTGGTGGCCTAAGACGCCTTGGTTCAATTTTGGCTGAAGTGATGAATTGCAAATTCAAGACCTCACCCATATATAAACGTCGGGGAAAAATGCCCAATTTTGCACCTGCCAATTGTAAGGTGTATACAGTGACGGTATAAATACAAAAACAGAGACATTTTTTATAACTAATATTTGACACACTACCTTTAAAACAACAAGATGATAATACCTTTGGCCTTGAAAGGCTGACAAAATCTTAAATCCAACATCCGGTTGTGCATCTTAGATTCAAAGCAAACAAAATGAGAAAGGTTAAACCTATTGAGAATCATAACAAACTGTGACAATATCCATACTGGGTACATCCTGTATATCAGGGTCAGACTCTCGTTCTTCGATCGGGCTTCTAACAAAAACACTAAAAACCCAAGTAAATGTGAAGCACTATGCAGTGGTTTGTTGACAATATGAATATCGCAGTGGAGAACAGCACTTCCAGATTGTTTATTTTAAGTCATATGTGTGTATATCACAATGGAGAACAACACTACAAGATTGTTCTATTTAAGACATATGTCACTTTTTGAAAACGATATAATGGATGACATGTGATAGTCTGTATGATAACACTCCTCTCACAGGGGGAAGTCACGAGATGTCAACTGACGACTAACACAATGCCGCGTGCAGGATATCAAGCTGATTTGTTCGAATGATCGTCCGAGACTAGACTCAATATTCCTCCCTCAGCTTGGCTCTATGTCAATGTGACGAATTTCAGGGAATTTTCTCTGCAACAGTAAAACTATATTTAAGCAACTATCAGATCCTATTTATTGACAATCGTACATTTAGTAAATGCAATGCAAGTACAATGCAAGTAAAATCATGTTTGCATATGACATTGCCATTATTTGATCAATTGAACACAAGAAACGTTACACTAACAGTTGAAAAACATAAGCTGCTATAATCGACTTGTGTCTATCTGGAGTACAGTAACCAAAATTTAAACTTAGAAATGAGTACATATGACACAGATGCCCCCACTTCCAGCATTTGTAACAAAAGCGCTACGTTTTCAATAAGTCAAGGGCCATAACTATGCACTTACTGGGTGGAGCCAAACATGAAACCCCAGGTGCACAACTATACATGCTGGTGAACATTCCTGTTTTGTGAGTCTAGCTAATATACTGTTGGAGATACATGTGACACAAGATTTTGTGACAGACGGATGGACAAGGGCAGATCTCTATTCCCCCCTTCTAGAGTGGGGGCATAAAAAGAAAGTCATCAACATCACACAAACAAGATATTGCTGTTGAACTTATCACAAGAGAACACACCCAGAAACTTCAATTTGAGACAATTTGATGAGTCTCAATTGAGGGTAGATTAAGCGTAGTACTAATATATAATTAATTTACCTTAATATCTCGTTCCTTTCTGTCAACATGAGCAACAATTTGATTATAGAAATCATTACCAAAATCTTCCAAGAATAAGGTCATATCTTCTGCTGTTTTTACACTCATCCATTTCTACAATCAAATCAAAGACGTATACGTGGCATGCTCTAAGATTTTTGGCCCAAATGCAACGAGCCTCATTTCTGAGAAAAACGCAATGACGTCATGTTTTCACATTAATTGCAACAACTAATAGGAGTGAAACATTTCAGTCAAAGAGTTATGATTCAGCAGCGAGCAGAAGCAAAACAATTATTGGTAAACATTGAGACGGCCCCTTTTTAACTAAATGTTTCCCTTTGTCTTACTGGTGTATTTTTGTAGTCTTGATGGCCATATTAAAAGTGTTGTAATTGCCTGAAAAAGTGTTATTTTGCAAAAAAATATTATATATAATTTCTCCCAGATATTTGATTTGGGCCAAAGATCTCAAGAGAATGACACATATATCCATTTTAATATCAAATATGTGTACATATGTATAACTGCATTTTCTGCGAGTAAAGTCATAGAGTTGTTGTTGTTCTGTTACTTAATTCAACATTGTACTTCAATACTATTTCTGCACCACACAGAAACAACAGCGCCTTGGATTTTCAACAGTATTACGCTGTTTTCTACAAGCAACATCCCCATATAATGCATCAAAAAATAGAAAATAAAATATAATTTCGTCTAAATATGGTAGTTATAAGAAAAAGATAGCTTCAATTTGCAAATGACAAGACTGCCTAAGGTAATTTGGTTGGTTATAGAACTTGAACTTGATAATAAGCCCAAGAACATTGTGACAAAAATTGGTGAAGACCCAACAAAAACTGTCTGAGTTAGAGATCAGACATGGACACGGCTGCCTGTCTCTAGCTGGCAATATATTTTTTTGAAATCAATTTTTTTCACAAATACTGAGCACATCATTTTAAAACATTCATTAAAGAAAACTTACCACAAACATGGCGTCTACATCCACCTCTGTATCTAGATAATGTCTGGTCATCAATCGGGCATCTAACACTACTTCAGTCTTAAATCTACTCTGATCCCCGAAGTCCTGTGATTTGTGGTCCCATACAGCATGTACAAATCTGTCCTTCTCCAACTCTTCTATAATCTTATCTTCATACGGAATTGCTCTGGAAAATTATCAGACACCATTTACACACACAGGGGTGTCAATAAGAGCCGGGAACCGGTACAATTACCCAGTAACCTAAGCATCAACGCTCGGCTACTTTTCTTACATAAATGATCATAATTAAGGCGTTACCCAACAGATTCCCCCCTACATTTGTTGATTTTTCTGCTACTTCCAAGAATTAGTGACACCCATGAACACGATAGATAGATTCAAACCAAACTTGATGACATCTAGAATGTGGATGTAAAACTAGTACCGTAGTCACGGGAAATTATATTCTATTGTTGTAATCTGTTGTTAAACCTATACCACATATTCGAAAATTAATCAGTAGAAACTCCATTTAATTTTCTTATTTGCATATCATCATTTGTATATGTATACACCATAATTCTTTGCTGTTACTAACGAGGACCAATGTGACAGTACCCAGTGACAAACAAGGCCAGTTTGAAAACTGCTTTGTAGACAAGGTTGAAAATAATTAAATATTTAAACACTTACTTTCCGACAAGCTTGTCCATATTTGATTTCAGTAGAAACAGGGACACAGCACCCAACATTCCACTGATAAAGAATGACCCTATTGCATCAAGTTGTGGCATTCCTTCAATATAGAGAAACAATTCTTGTTCTCAAACAATAGAAAGTTCCCACATTTACAATATTTACCTCCCTTGTTCTGAATTGTTGACCATATTGATAGGCAAATTTCCTTCAAGTTTACAGGGAATATAATGTAAACGATGACAAACTAATCAGATATAAAAAAATAACTTATTCATAATGCTCATGAGGCAAAACTGATAAGCACTTATAGGAGTAATTCCCAAATATGTGTAATTGAGAAACTACCAAGAGAATTTGCATGTGACAACCACTTTTTCTACAACTTTCTGAGCCAACTGCTCACATGAGCATGATGAATAAGTTATATTTTGTAATTTGAAAATCCCCCCCATAAATGACAAAGTATTGGTCCGGACATACGAGTGGGGAAACAATATTGCCTGTAACAAGGATGTATAAGATTGAAGATCTTCATACCAAGATTGTATTGTCCAAACATGGCAGCAAAACATATGAGGACACCGATTACACCTGCCGTATCTTCCATCAGTACAACATTACACAGCGGATCATCGCCATCTTTAACTGAACATATAAAATAGTTTTAACCTAGAAACATAATGTACAGTGGTAAAAATGATACTTATTGATTTAATAATATACTAGTACTTATATATTTGTCATAATGCATGGTGTTAGAACTGAAATACTTGTATTATATTAAGGTAGAATGGTCCTATTAGCAGGCTTTCCAGCAGCATCTCACAAACAATAGGGCTAATTATAGGGCTGAAGATCGAAGGTTAGATGCTAATTTGAATAAAACCTAGTTGTAATGTTTCCTCTCCTATTTTGCCATTTTGCTAGAAAATTTTGAAACAATCCGAAAACAAGACATAAGAAATTATTGGTGATTTTATATCTTCAATAAAGAGCAAAATTATTATAAACAAAAAAGGCAATACTTACCATAAGACCACATGGACATACCGGCCTTCCTTGCTTTCTTCCTAATCTCAAGACATGCATAGCTGAGAGATGCTACAATACACAACAGATCAGGGGGACATGATCACCTCAGGTTTCATACATATATTTCAAACAGCACTACCACTATTGTTTCTGTGACTCGAACTATGGAGTTATCTAAAAGTTAGCACAGTAAACCGAGAGCCAAACTGCCAATCTGAAACCAGGCGCCAATCTCACAAAGCATCTCAATCTGAGATCAGACTCAAAATCGATATTACTTAACAAAAAATATGAGATGAGAAAATTTCAGAGCTCCAAAATGAGATTTTCTCAAACTCAGGCTCTGATTTAAGCAGAATCTCATATTGAGATGAGATTTCTATTTGAGATGTTTTGAGAGATGGGGGGCCTTGGCTAGGTAAATGTTCTGCTTGGTTGATTTAGAGAATTTTTTTCAATAAGCAACACGTAACAAATGTAAGTTTAAGTATGTTATATGTAGTTTGGGCTTCAATTCTTTCTTTGATAGCCTTTTTAAAAACTTTATCATCAATTTGGCAAATACATGCCCTTGTTTATTCATAACACAGCATACAATGACAAGTATCTAAATTACACAACAAAAATGAGTTAGTAAAATCAACTTACCAGCCTCCGTTCCGAATGACCCAACGAGCACAGCCAGAGACTGAAATGATAATTGATTGTTTAAGATATATCTAGATTTGTCCATAGGATGCGGATGCCCTCGCTATGGGCTTTTCAGTATATTGCAAATACTTTGTTTGTAAAGGCTATATAATACTGAAGCAATATGAACGGAATCCATAGTTATCAATTGTAAAAAAAACACCATTTTTGAAGTCAGGAAAGGGCCATAACTCCTCCAAAAAATGGTGAGTTGCACCCGATATCGAAATTGACCTGTATATCATTATCCTATACATATGTGCCCAATATGAATTGAATCCACCCATCCTTTCGTGAGCTATTGATTGGGGAAAAAAATTGAAGTAAAAAAAAGGGCCATAACTCCTCCAAAAATGTGTGAATGGTACCCGATATCGAACTTGACCAACTTACTATATTATCCTTTACATATGTGCCCAATATGAATTGAATCCACCCATCCTTAAAAGAGTTATTGATCAGACACCAATTTCTTATATCAAAAAGGACCAAACACCACCAAATATTGGTGAATTGTAACAGTTGTCAATCTGATAGGAAACCAATTTTTTGCACGGACAGACACTTTATTCCTCTTCACAATTCTTTGAATGGTAGGGGCATTAATGTCAGATAAACACAGTACAAAAATGCTGCATAAAGGAATGTCATCCAAGTTTTAATGTCATCCAAGTTTTAAGTCCTCCATTACCGGTAACTGAAACTGACCAACGAGTGACACACAGCAATATCAACTACATGTTTTATAAACATGCAATATCCATTTTGAATGGAGTAATGATATCAATATATACAGACATTTCGTAAGCATAGTTTATTTACATATCTCCGTTCGTGTAAAACATGACAACATGAGAACATAATATATAAAATACTAATACAATGATAAATAGGCAATTAGAAAATCAATGCATCATGCACAAGAAATACAATAGTACAATACATATATGATAAACAAATATTGCAGGAGATGGTATTTTTATTCTAATTTTGTTTAAAATATGTATATTAGAAAAATATGTTATTCTCAATCTCAGATGTTTCAAGTCTGGCATTTATTGACATTCACATATAATTTCTATAATTAGCACACACAGTTTACTAGTTTTTATTTTGTTATTTAAGTCTTAGTCCATGAGTAATTGTAATTTTAAGTTGTTGGGGTGGTAGGATATGCACAGAGTGATAAAATAAATACTTACCATCTTAAGCTGATAACTGTCAATCATCACAGGATGCCAGAGACTATGAATTGCGTTGTGAGCAGTAAATCCACAACCAAGACTAAAGATTATGACTCCACTTAGAATGGACCAGATATGTATATGATTTCTGTAACCATACCTGTAAAAGAAAACATAAGCTGCAGTCACCTTTCATTTTGATATTGAAAAGTTGATTATGTTCAGAGTATTTCATCCTCAATACCCAGGCTATTCATAACATATATGATACCCTGGACAAACCGACTGTAAAAATCTTGTTCTCATGAATAATTAATGAGGTGAAATCCAGCCGCTTGATTGGCCGCATGACACACACCTCATGTAATATGGAAATTGCCGAGGAGTTACGGATGAAATCGCGGTTCTGAGCAATCCAATGAGATCGCGGCTTTAAATCATGTTGGGCTACCATTTTGTCGAATTTGCTGATAGCTCTTCAGAAAGGAGATTCCTTTTATTTTTGTTATCTATTTTCATTGGTTGAGAAATGCTAATGAATATTCATGCATTATGAAGTTTCGCTCGTCAGTTTGCCCAGGGTATCGTATATTTTATGAAAAGCCTGGGTACCAAGGATGAGAGTATTTAGGCCATATTTCAACATTGTCTCTGTTATGTTTGCTGGTCAATTGACCCACACAGTGTGTCTGGGATGCTGAACAGAATTATCTATTCTTCCGCAAACAAGTAACAATTTCCCCACATAAATCAGAGGTGGGAAAAATGACTTTGGACATATTGTCATCATTTAAATTGATACAGAGAACATTATGGATATCTAACTACTGTATACGTTTGATTGAGATACAATCAAAACTGACGACTTTATCAAGTTCACAAGCAATTGTTTACAGACTAAAATTCGATTACTATGTACATTTAAAATCATCAATTCAAACGGGGAATTTAATGTTGACTTACGGGTGCATTGCATCAGGCTTTTGCAGAGACAGGTATCTTCCGAAAGCGAGAAGTATCTGCAATAAAAAAATGGAGAAATTGTAATTAATGTGTATGCAATAGTAATATCTTAACAAATATTTGCAAAGGGAAAAGAATAAAAATATAAAAGTTAGTGTGTTTAGTTATTATAGTGTCACCCCTATTTAAAGGGCCAGCCATTTCTGACTTATGAGACACCTACTTTCTGAGCACATTTACTTCACGATTCCTATCCTTTAATGCCAGGCAGGTAGGCACACGTTTACCATTATTTAACTAGCTCACGGCTCACCAACCGGCCACATCAGGACGGACTCCTACTGGGATTCGAACCTTCAACCTCCATCATCAATAAATATGCATTATCAAATATAATACACTAATAATGAATTCCTCTGCATGTATCAAAAAAGGACGTTTGTTACAATTATCTATAAATTGTACAAAATTCATTTTCATAATTTTTTAACAGTGAAATATTTGCTGTATGAGACTACTAAAATGACATCATTGAAAACTGAGGGATCAATCAAAACTTACCTGGTTAAATGTGTCGACTAGAGAATGCATAAATTCAGAAAACATACTGGGAGAACCTGTGACAAACCATAAATATCCCTTGAAGGATGCATTGCACATATTCCTGTTAGTAAAACAAAATCTAAGTATTATTCTGACAGATGAGATTAAATTTGATCAACAGATGAAACATGACATCATATCTTATATATAGTGCTCATGGGACAATAATAACTTTGTAAGCGAATCGATGTCTAACACGGACTCTTTCCCTTAACACCATCATCATTGGGGTTCGTGCTTCACTGAGCTTAGAAATCTTGCCAGGACAGAAACCATCAAGCCAGCATCGTGCAGGTCCCTGTTTCAACAAAGGTGACGTCCAGTGTCCCAGCAATAACGTGTGATGGAGCAACTATATCCAGATCTGTTGATCCTTTGTGAACACAGGGCCAGGATCCCCAAGCATGTACATACCTAGGTATCAAGAATTCATACATTAACAGGGCTCTAGAAATGTTCTTTATATACAGTTGTCCTGGACTAGTGTACATGTTCATTTTGACTTGTCGAACATGAGAGGCTAGTTGTACGAGCATAGAAGAGAGTATGGAGGCGAGCATAACAGACTTGTCCAACGCAACTGTTGATAATCGGCAAATAGACTTGTCGGGGACGTCGGGCTAGTGGATTTCTAGAGCCCTGCATTAAGAGAACAACAATATACTTGCATAACAAGAGCCACCATGACTACAGATCCCGAATCTTTAAAGAAAGCCTCTTTAATCTTGTCACGCAAAGGATGATCCTTAAACAGACATAATATATACATGTAGAGTCATTCAAAGCTGTATACATGTATCAATTTGCTGTAGCACATAAAGTAACATACTCACTTTCTGAACGCATGTTCAAACTATGTTTATTACCAGGGATACGACTGAGGTCAAATCCGAGGGGCTGAAAATATTTTGGCTGGTGTTTTTTTGCAGCCGCCTGAGGCAGCCTTGATTAAGATTACAGGGGGCGAAATGTTTTAAGACTTTCAGAGAGCTCTCCTGAGTAGAAAGTAAAAGCAGCATTGAGAGATGTACGCCTGATCAAACCAGGCCCTAGGATCATAACGGATACTTACACTCAGCACTCGAATCTCAAATCACACAATTTACTCAAATGAATCTGATAGTAACTGATATTGTGGTTGTAAATGTACGATAATGTAAATTGAGTGCTGAATATTCTTTGGGGCCAAAATTGAGTGTAATATAAGATCTTGGAGTAATTAATATGTCGTAGTGAGCAGTGCGGCACTCAAACCCATAATTACTCCTATATCTCATAATTACCATAAAATCTCAAAGAAATTGGACCAAAAAGAATAAATATTCAGCACTCATTTGACATTACCATACATTTTCTACGCTCAAATTTTCAGTATCAGACTAAATATTCAATGAACAGTGATGTTATTAAAAGGTTAAAACTTGATTTCAATGCTTGATAAACTGAATAATAACTTACCTTGTTGCCAAGGCGACCTTGGTCTTCAAGGCTACCTAGATTAGTGAAAATATATTTATTGTTAATATTTCAAAATAAGTGTTAAAAAGTATACTCAGTACATTTAAAAACACACATTTTTGTACCTGTGATATGTCTTTTAAATGTCATTTTAGTGTGTTTTTAAACTCATTTTGATATTCATACAATACCTGTTGATTAAAATAAAAGTTAGCGTTCGTCATTGCTTAAAATGAAACTACATCATGTTGAGTTCTTATCTTGCATCTCTAGGTAGGTTTTTTAATGTACCGCATATAGATTGACCATAGTATCTCTTACTTCCTTGTTCATTAAACAGTCAGTGTTGTAATTAAGGCCAGGACAAATTAATGAAAATGTATTTTTAAACTTCTGTTATGAACTATCAAATAAAAAGGATAACATCAATGACTACCGTTGTATTTTCAATAACTGAGCCACATAAAAGATAAAATTTAACCTCTAATCTGGCGTAGCTTTTTCTCTTTTTCCAACAGATCCAGACTTCCCCATTTCTCAATAGCACTGTAAATGTACACAGTATAAGACAAAACAAGGCAACAATACATGTATTCAGCACAGAAGGTGTAATAAAATATGTTTGTTTCAGGTTTCACATCCTACCCTATTATTTTGCCCCTACCCTAGAACATTTTTTCGCGTGATAACATTTTTTTTCTTTTGATAAAATTTCTTTGTGTGAATTTTTCTTTAGGTTCATATTTCTGCCCATTTATTAGACGTTTTACGAGTAATCCAGCTATAGAGCGTTATATTCACCTTGATTAAACATTATCCATGTTAAAAAGGAAAGGGGATTTGTCTTACTTTTAGGCCTAAGTACACTCTGAGTACATCTACCAGGTCAGAAAAATAACCAAAACATTTCAAGTATGCTGATAAATCATAGTTGTGGTAAAGATGTGTCGCCATTATCAGTGAATCTTTGGTTTTCATAGTTAGCAGAAGTGTCACTGTTATATATTTTATTTCCGTAAGTGGTGGTGGCCCTAGATGTATGCAGGGGAGGGCCCTAGATGTATACAGGGGAGGGCCCTAGATGTATACAGGGGAGGGCCCTAGATGTATGCAGGGGAGGGCCCTAGTTGTATGCAGGGGAGGGCCCTAGATGTATGCAGGGGAGGGCCCTAGATGTATGCAGGGGAGGGCCCTAGATGTATGCAGGGGAGGGCCCTAGATGTATGCAGGGGAGGGCCCTAGATATATGCAGGGGAGGGCCCTAGATATATGCAGGAGAGGGCCCTAGATATATGTAGGGAAGGGCCCTAGATGTATGCAGGGGAGGGCCCTAGATAATGTTGTTAAAACTTTTGGCCCAAGTAGTCATCAAGAGTGATTAAAGTAAGTTGTAAGAACTTGTTTCACAATTGACGTAAAACTAATCAAGTTTAAACTAAACTTTAAAGGCTATGATGTACTTAAAAAGCGAAACAAAATATGTAAGTTATTCTTCAAATACACTGTTCACTACAAATAAAGAACAACTTAACAGTACTCACAGTTTTTCAATATCATTAGTCCACGCACATTCTATGTATTTTTCTTCTTCTTTCGATGTTTGATCACCACTGTGGCTATACGGACTTGTTCTCTTGAATGTAATTAGCTTATCTATGTCACTGCAATACAAATTATATGAATCTGTAAGAAAACAAAGCAGCGAACTGTTAGATAAATCAATCATACTGTTAGTCAGGTCATCCGTCATTGCCCAGGTACACAATAATCACTTAGAACTGTGAAGACACGAATTATACTGCAAGCAAAATACTGAACCAAAATTTGTCTGTCATAAACATTTAAATGACATCAATAATAAGACCACCCTTAGGACACTTGAAAACTAGTCTTAAAATTGAGTTTATCTTAAAATTGAGTTTATCTTAAAATTGAGGTTAAATAAAGAGCAAAACAGTGAAAATGGACTTGAAAATTGAGTTCTTAATATTGAGGTGGTCTTATTATTGAGGAGATCTTTAAGTGAGGTTTTCTTGTACATAGCTATGATATTCTGAATCAATCTTGTCTACAGTATGAACTAGTGTCTAGGTAAAATTCTCCTTTTAGACAAGAATGTGAAAATAAAACATTAAGTCAAATATCACAATTTAGACTCACTGAAATCAAATCAAGGTAAAAATTGGTAAATTTGATGTACATAAAATAATGATACAAGGCATATATCTCAACGACTAAATACACTTTTATCCATAGATGTAGAGATTGCAAAAAATTTACCTTCTTTCTAGAAGATAATCTTGCATAGCACTCTGAACATCCATTAAATTGTTTCCAGTGTAGATAAAATACTGCTCAGTTTGTTTCTTTTTTATTTCTGAAAATGTATTTATTGTTAATAAAACAGAGAGGATGTTTGTACGTTTCGGTGCAAGATCGAAATATTTTCGCATGACATAAATTTAAACAAAGGGGGAGAACTGCATTTGAGGCACTCATAGGGGATTTTCTATAGGAAAATTCAAAAGGGTAGTCTGTAATATATATTATCGGATAATAATTCACCCTCATTCCACGGTAAACCACCAGAAAGTATAAAATAAAATGGACTTTATAGACAGGAGAGCTTCAACATTGAAAAATAATACATTTTGTAGCTAGCAAAGTGTTCTAGTGTTTTTTAGGCAGCTACCTTTTCTTCATAGGCAAATTTTTCTCGCTTACTTCCCCTACCTCTAAAAAACCCCACCTCAGGTGATGCTCAGACATAGTCCTTGGTGCTGAAGCTTGTGGGTCATTTTGATAAATTTTGACCAGATTTTAAGCATTTTATAGCCAAAATACCAATATTTTAGAGAAAAATCGACCCTTCAGCCAGAATCCTAAGGGTCAAAATGTGGCCAAAGGGGTCAAAAGGTTAACTCCAGGGTCAAATGAAACCCCTGATAATTAAAAAAGTTTACCACATAGCTTTAGGAAGAAACGTCGTTTTAATAAACGAAGATGCACATTTTCGACGACAGACCCAATAACAAATCCTAGAGTATTTCCTGCTCAGGTGAGCAAAAAACGTTTTATTTCATTCAGTTAAAAAAAAGCCATACATACTCCGCAGTATTTCTTTGCCTAAAAATGGTTCCCTAGCAGTCCTTGTTGATATCTTTTCTTTGCTTGTACCTTTGGTAGAATCCTGTTAATATTGAACAATATAAATAGCATATTAAACTTATTTATTTGTACATCGATTGTGAAACAAGTTCTAACAACTTATACTAATCGCTCTCGATGACTGCTTCCTGGCTACTCACGCCAAATTCTACCCCTCGACCACTGCGTCTCTGCATATGTATTAAATTATTAATGATAACATATGCATACCCAGAATAACAATCTCTACAGCCCATGCATTAAAAATTTCTTATCAGCTTTTAGTCTTTTACAGGCAAAATGATTTACTGAATGATTAAGAATACATAAATAAATAAATACATACAATAAATAACATCATCTCACTCAGACCCCTCAAAAATTGTTTGAGAAGGGGCCATTATGTATGGGTAGGTAGGGTTATGCCAAACAATTTTTTTTTTAATTATGGCCTAAAATACCTGCAAGGGGTCTCCTGGCCCAGTACTGAAGCCTTTCTGTTGTATTACACATGTCTGTCTACCTGATAGAGTTAGCAGGGGTCGGTGATGTTTGTACAAGTGTAAAAGAAACCTTGAACATTGCGGTGATCTCTCCAAACAAATCGATACAGAACTGACATCTTTGTGTTGTTCTACGAAACTCAACGGTCGTAGTTTCTTCAATATAAATCTATTCGAATAATTTCTGCATGGCTGCAATTTCATACCTGAATTGTATAAACAAAGGCTTTCAATTCTACACAAACAAGTATAGGTTCAAATGCTGACATTGTGTAACAATTTATTTTCTGAAACATCGACATACGTAAATATGCGATCATGAAATACCGACCTTGACCTTCAAGATCGAAGATACATCAGGGGTGATATTACAGGAACATCTTAAGTAAAATTTCATCCTTTAATTCCATTTTCCATAACTAGTTTATTTAACACACAGGCTATTTATGGTCAAATCAAGAGTGATAAATGAAGAGTATTATAGTGTCATTATCATTACAAAGCGTAACAGTTTTGATGTGGTTTTGGAATTACATCCATTTGAAGTTTTGAACTTAAGTGAACATATTTAAGAATCACTTAAGATGCTTCTGTAATACGAGCCCTGGACCTGATTTTTATTTCGGATTATACCAAGTATTCGGATAAAAGGTTGTCAAATAAACGAGGTCCGACTGTATTTGCTTTGTCCTTGGCTAAATGCTATGAACATGTATTGTTAGTTTGATGTATGTATTTACAAATTTTAAATTATGTACATGTATTAGTCAACAATACTTACAACCAATGAGAATGTTACTCAATTGTGCTTGTCTAGCAACAAGCCTTGGAGCAAAAGAAGGTTGTAACATCACTGACCACAGATGCTGAATTCACAAAGAATCTGAAAATACAGGTACATGTACAACCTGATTGGATTACTCTGTTCAGCAGGTACAACCTGATTGGATTACTCTGTTCAGCAATGTTTTTCTAAAAATTACAATACAGTTGTAAAGTTCCTGACAGGTTAATTCTTTAACTTTTTTAACACCCTGTATATTCTTTAGAATATAAAGTTCCTCAAAGGAAAAAACTCAGAATAACTTATTGTTAAGATTGATATCAACTTATTGGTGTTATTTCTCTATTTTGAAGACATTTTTGTTGTTTAAAAATTATTAACAAAGGTCAGCTACAAAATTTTGAGTGTTTTTAAGGTATATGATATTATGACCTCTACGCACACATTTGCCAAAATATTAAGACAAGTGCATGCCCATTTAACCATACAAATTCAATATGTTGTTATTTTACTTTCACTTTGCATGTAACGGAAAATGACAAAATGTGGAATAAGGTATGTATATATAGGGTCTTATTTATGTAGGGCTAACATTTGCCTAAAAGTCATTAAAAGGGACGAAATTACACGTCAACAGGCTAAATTAGTCAAAATTTTATATAATTTGAGGATTCAAAAAAGCTACATCATAATGCATAGGGCCTGTTTTGACATTACAATGTAATTTACATACAAAGTGAAAGTAAAATAACAAAATAATGAATGATTATGGTACAATGAGCATGTACACATATAATACTATTTTGGACTACACGGAGAGAAAAGTGTGCCCGATGTATGGTTCGAACCCACGTTCTGCTAAACACTAGTACGGCACTCTAGCGAATGAGCTAACTGGGTGGCCGCCTAACCCCACACCACTACAATGTATCACAATCACCTTATTTCATTATCCGATTATGACAGTAAATATTTTAGAGTCTGTGCATTCAGTTTCGACACGGACCTATATATGGTATATATAGCATTATAGGTCCGTGGTTTCGAATACAAAACATTAATCTATATTCGGCCTACATATCCGAAAATGTCAAAATGCAAAATGGATTGTGTTGGGTCTTATTTATAGGTGTTAAACCCAACCAAGGTCCAACGTTTTAAGCGGCCATCTTTGATATAGAACTTTGCCAAACAGTCTACGGAGACCCATCAGATAGTATACGTGGAGTTTTCCTGGAATATTACCGGATAATTTGAGAAGACATGCATCTGCAACAATAAAGTCACACACACGCAAAAACTTACTGAATAGTGTGACGTTATTATCGCCGAAATCTGCGTAAAATTATAATGTAAACATCATTGACATACAGCACGTTCGACCTTCTTTAGTAGCAAAGAAGGTACTGTAGCCGGTTTAATGAGGTGGGCGGAGTTTGGTGTAGGCACGAAGACGCTAAATCAGTATGTACTTATAAATACTGATGAACTGTGTTTTATACCAATTGGCGAGCACGTCCACATACACGCAGACATATTACGGACCTCTATTAAATAGATCTATGGAAATACTAATCAAATAACTGGGGAAGTAAATTACACAAAGATTTGTTATGCAACATAAAACAATTGCCGACATGTTAAAATTACGATTGGTGGTCACTCCCCTCATAATGGGAGATAACATCGTAAGAGATTAGTCATAGACAGTATAGTCTGTTTCAATACATAGTTCATCAGTACTTTTTGTATCATTCATTAAACTTGTTACAACTAAATCGATTAAAACAATACAAATATTCGTGCCTGGTACACATAAAACCTAACATGTACTTAATTCCAACGCCGTGCAATTTCCCGAGGGCAAAGACCTTTGACTCACTAGATACATCTTGTAAATCATAATAGGAACAATTAACTTGGAACCAGTATTTTAATCGTTCAAAAGCTGTTTTTATTATTGTCTTACATTGGAACGGCTTTGTTAAGAGTTTAAAGGGCATGTTTTGGCGAAGACATAATTAAGTATATGTAAACTTCAAAAGTAAATTAATACTTCCGCCGTGCGAATAACAATGACTTATTGGCACGATCATCGTGTTAGTAACGCTATAAATCGGCACGACTGTCGTGCGGATCGACACTTTCAATTTAATTTCAGTGACAGAGTAAACCATTTGAGCGCGAACATGACAAAACCTGTATTCGTGACGAGGTTTTGACATCGAGTATTTCCCAATCAAAGTTTTGACGTTACAGAAACTAAGTGCTTTATCCGAAGATGTTTTGGAGGCTTAATTATTTGTGATTTATAGAATTACAAGTACAATATGTATTGCATAATTTGTTCATTCCATCACGGACATATATGTCCGTGATTCCATACGAAGAGCAGGCGATTTTTTTAAAAAGAATTATATTTAAAAAGTATCTACATTCTGACGCGACGTCATCATTTTGTAGCGAGACCTTGGATTTCTACGTACCCATTGCATGACTCCTGTTCTAAGGCCAAGTTTTTTTCCAGAGAAGATAAACGATCACTGCTTTTTTGGAACGGTAAAAATATAAAATTTTCAGATTTTATCGTCATTATCATAATAATTATAATTCAATATAATCCAGAAATGTAGAGCTCTATATATTATAAATTATATTATTCCCATATAATATTGAATATTGACGCACCTCTCCGCGTAATAATCCCGCGCAATGCTGAAGGTGTCGTAAAATTGCCATTTTGTGAAAATATGATCTTATGAATATGCAAATTGACTCCGCCCTGTACTTTCGTGGGTACGGACTTTCATAGCTACGAAAGAAGCTTGTTAAAAAATTTAAATTTGCAGTGTGTTTTGTTTTGTTTTTAAAGTTTGTATAAAATATGACGTCTCCAGATGTTCTTGGTAAGTGGGAAGAAATTTTAACTAAAAACGGAAATCAAATGTAGCCGTGGTTCTTGCGTTTCACATTGGAATATCAATTTCCAAAAAATCACCAATATGCTGATGGTCGCGAATTCTAGTTAAAAACTAGACTCAAAGTATCACAAGCAGTATTTAAAGGTCGGAACTAGTCAAATCTGATGAAAATTCGATATCCCGTGTCACAAAAAAATAATTCTTTTGGAGTTTGTATCAGTGTGCACTGTGGCGAAATTTGATCGCAGTGGCAACCCCTAACCCGAACACCCTTCGGACAAACCCAACATTCGGATTGGATGGGATTCCAGACAAGAGAAAATTACTTCATCGAGTGTCTGTAGGCAAGACACTTTGTATTGTATCATACATCAATTGATGGTCAACCTTTGTTTCACTTTCAGGTCATCATTCATCAGAGCCCATGACAATGGGAACACCAACAAGTCCATTGAGTCCTGTACCTGGTCACCAGTCTCAGTACCTACCTAGCTATTTATTGGGGGATTCAATGTCACATTCTATGTCGGTAGGAAAAACTTATCTCACTGTTCAACATGTCTCTTAAGTAATTTTTTGGGAAAATAATTTTACTGCCTTTGCCTTTATGGTTATTTTACTTATCAATTTAAGTGCTCTTTTCAGGATGGTAATTTTTTTTTACTTTTTGGGGGGAAATGGAAGCTTTTTTGGTAGAGAAAATTCGGCAGTAAAATTGAACCAAAAAAATCACTGCTTATGTTTTTTTCTTATTCAAGTTATTGCATTTATTCCAAATGTTCATATCGCTCCTCAAGAGAGTTCTTCATTTACTCACGAGTGAGTACATACTGCATGTACTTATTTTTGGAGCTATCTGCCAAGTTTGTCAATGCATCCTACAAACCCTAAAGTAAAACAAATATCTTTGAAGAATCCTGGACGACATCGTCAATAAGTATTTTATTTTACCATTCTTCTCCAGCCGATGTCTTCGAGGTTATGGTCTGGAAGTGGTAGCCCCCCTCGATCATCTCGTGCTGGCACGGTTACTTCACCTAACATGTCGGGAATGCAGCTTACAGGGACTCCAAGGTACAATTCTCATATTATTGTTATTGCAGAGACATGTTTTCAAATAACAAGGGATGAGACCCTAAATGTAAATTTGTCTGACTTGCAAACTTTATAGCAATTACATTATGCGAACATTGTCAGTTTTATTTTAGGATATGTGTATAGTTTACATGGTTTGTCAGTTGTATTTTAGGATATGTGTATAGTTTATATGGTTTATATATATAAGTTGTATGGCTTATGATAAATTAATTATTTTACTTTGATTGTAAAACCAGTTTACAATGTATATTAATCCCTGAGACTTTTGTATTACTTACAGATTGGATAGCAGTATGAGAACAAAGGATAAAGGAGGTGCACCCCCTATACGTAGCCTGCTACAGAGTGGTAGTCCAGCTCAAACAGGGCCCAGTAGCCCTTTCTCTACACCTACTCAGGTTTGATTGCATTTATTAAATCTCAATATTGTCATGCTTCTATATTCTCAGTAACAATGAATTCCTTATGTGATGTGTATGCATGTCCTGATTCTTCTTGAAAGTATTAAATTAGGCATGTACTGCCATTTGGAGAAATTATTTTTTGTAATGGGTAAAACATGTAAGGGAGATAATTCTCTATGACTGCTGTAATGGGGAAAACATGTAAGGGAGATAATTCTCTATGACTGCTGTAATGGGGAAAACATGTAAGGGAGATAATTTTTATGACAGCTGAAATGAAGAAACAAGTAAGGGAGATAATTTTGTATGACAGCTGAAATCAAGAAACAAGTAAGGGAGATAATTCTTTATGAAAGCTGTAATGGGGAAAACATGCAAGGGAGATAATTCTCTATGAAAGCTGTAATGAGGAAAACATGTAAGGGAGATAATTCTCTATGACTGCTGTAATGGGGAAAACATGTAAGAGAGATAATTCTCTATGACTGCTGTAATGGGGAAAACAAGTAAGGGAGATAATTTTTATGACAGCTGAAATGAAGAAACAAGTAAGGGAGATAATTTTGTATGACAGCTGAAAAGAAGGAACAAGTAAGGGAGATAATTTTGTATGACAGCTGAAATGAAGAAACAAGTAATGGAAACAATTATCTGACTTTTGTAATGGGGAAAACATGTAAAAGAGACAATTGACTGTGTCTCACTCTGCTGAAAAAGGGAGATCGGTTGGTTTGATTTTAAATTTTAGAAATAAACTGCACACTAAATTATTCTCAGCAACTGTATGCAATTTTATTATCACTTGACTGTGACAGTACATGACCTTATTGCATGTGCACTAAACAAGTATATTCCAATGTTCTGTTTTGTTATTTTCTAGTTTCCATTAAGAACTGCCGGATTGTCTACACCTGCCCCACCTACCTCAGGTATATACATGTTGTTATATTTATCCTGATTGCTATACTTTGGTATAACAATGATTCACAATGTTTTTTTCTGCTCGTTATTGTCTTCCTAATATGTTAATATATCTTGATATTTCTTTATGTGTATTCAAAATGTAACTATTTAAAGGGACCATTGTGATATATTTGAGTTTATAGTATCATTGCTATTGTGAGAGTTGAGTTATGTGTCAAATTATTGCATAATAATGAGACTGTAAATTGGACAACAACAAAAACGCACCTTTGATTGCTCATCTAAACTTGAGGATGAAAATGTCCCCAAATAGAAGCCATTTAACTAAATCTGGATATTCGTACTGCAACTCAATAAGTAGACCAGTTTTCAAGGGTCCCAAGGATGGTCTTTATTATATAGGTTTTACTGTACTTTACCAGGTTTGTCTCAAAGCTTACACGATACAGTCTACGCCACACCTGAACACTCTGGTTTTAATACATCAAGAATACCGACATCACCAGCACAACTTGATCCATTTTATACTCAGGGGTAGGTATAGTATTCCTATATTACCATGGTCAGTCATTCTGTGATGATTGATATAAAGTCGGACCTTGTTCATTTGACAACCATCTATCCGAATACTTGGTATCATTCGAAATAAATATCAGGTCTGGATGTATCTTCTTATGCACATCAAATTGAAATGGGCTATTCGAAATCATGTATTATTCAAAATAAAATTTCGACCCAATGAATCAGAATGAAAGAGATCCGACTGTATATTATTATGTAAACAATTGATCGCAGGAATGAGCCTCATTCCCGCCCAAAGCTTATGTAATTGAAGAAAAAGAAAACATTTTAGTACATCTTTGGGACAACTTATATATTCATGCAATCTTTCTGTTTCAAAACATGCATTTATAATGAACGATAGTGTCCTTTTTTCACTGATATTTCTGATCATGGATGTTATATTGGTTTCAGTGAAGCTTTGACCTCTGAGGACATGCTTGATGAAACATGGATCACCATATTTGGGTATGTCAATTATTTAAGTGTTGTTTTAATATCTCTGTGTAACTTCTAACTTTTCACTTATTTAGATCAGTAATAGTCTGCTATGCAGATACAGTAAAACCTCATTTAAAGACCACCTCAAATTAAGAACACAATTTTCAAGTCCATTTTCACTGTTTTTATTCAAGCTCAATTTTAAGACCTCCTCAATAAGAAGACCTGTTTTCAAGAGTCTAAAGGGTGGTCTTATCAAGGTTTTACTGTATATATCTTATACATGTATTCATATATTAAGGTACTTTGGAGAAATGAAATGTTGTGTGTGGCTTTAGAATAGTACAGTGAGTTATCTGTCTTGACTTGGTGCTATTCAAATCAAGCATTGTTTGGTAAATACATCCTGAGAAAATTTTATGTTGATATGAGACCATCTAGGAGACTATCCTTCTATCATTGTTTATTCGGCATTATCCTACAGACTACTGAAAATGGCCCTTACTTAAAAAAATATTTAGGGGTCCAAGTAGTGGTTGCATATAAAAAAGATGAGACTTAAATGCACTAAAAAAAATTACCTACCTGTCCACATAAGTTTTGCTGGGTACAGTGATATGAGTCAAACAAAAGAATGGCCTGAGGCCTTATTTACATTTTAAGACTGAAACTCGGAATAAGACTTGAAAATGGCAACAATTATATTTACCAGCCTTTCGTTTTCATTAAATCTAAACAAATGAAAGTTGGTATGAGTTGGTGAGTAATCTATACAATAATAACAATGTAAGAGCAAATAGAACATTTAACATCTTAAAGTTTCAGAACGCTAACAATATATGATTGTGATTGTTTTACAGTTTCCCACCGGCAGCAGCGTCCTATGTTTTACAACAATTCTCTCAGTATGGAAACATTCTCAAACATGTCGTAAGTATGCTTAAATTTCTTGGCTGGTGTTAGTTTCCAAAAATTGTTAGCCAGATTGATAAATAATTGTTCACATACTTCATGGAGCAATACTTTGTTGTTCTTGTGTGCTTCTGTTTTGTTTTACATATAATACAAGTCGTTTTTGTATATATTTTCAGATAGCGACTGAGGGTAACTGGATGCATCTACATTATCAATCAAAAATACAAGCCAAAAAAGCGTTAAGTAAAAACGGAAAAGTGTTGGGAAACAACATTATGGTTGGCGTATCACACTGTATAGATAAGGTTGGTAACTTTGTCATTGTTTGTCATATGATCTATGATCTATAAATTATTGGCAGGAAACTTTGCTTGTATAGGGCCATTATTTAAAAAAATAGTTTTTGGCATAACCCCACCTACCCATGAAAATGGCCCCTACTCAAAACAGTTTTGATGGTCTGAGGGGATTATTAAGACTTTTTGCAGCGTATTAATACTTAACACTATTATAACCAGAAAAAATAATAACCTACCTACCCTCCTATTGTTTTCTGGGTAGGGGTATGCCATACACTTTTTAAGGATGTCCTAGTACTGTTTTATTATCCTCAAACACATGCATATATTACCCAGTCTATTAAATTTCATAATAGCTGTATATATAGTTGTTCGTGTTTTCCATGTGTTTGATAGAGACAAAAACATGCCCCGACGACCCTAGAATATTTTTAAATTTTGGTAAAATTTCTACTTTTTGGTAATATTTCTTAGTGAGTATTTTTCTTTAGGTTCATATTTCTGCCCAGTTATTAGATGCTTTACTGGTATTCCAGCTATAGAGCTTTACATTCACCTTGATTGGATTTGTCTTTTAACATATATTCATTTAAATATATATGTTTAATTTGTTTGAACAAAAATGTCCTACTTACCTACCGTAAATCTGAAACAAAAATTATGCAGTTTTAGTTTTTGACTTTGAACTAATTGATCAAGACTTTATTATGTCGATGCTCACCTTAATTTGTCTTATTTACAGAAACTGATCGAAGCGGACAAAGAGAATGAATCGGGAAATATCAGCTGTCAAACGTTTAGTACCCCTATAAGTCACATGACACCTGGGACGTCTCAAATGAAACACACTCCTATACGACCCCTTACTGCAGCTTATATGGCCGCTAGGAGTGAAAATGAGGTAAATACTGTATTTAAATGGTAAAATTTGCGAGTTGGAAAATTCGCAAACTATTTCTACAGCATACATTTCCAGTTCCATCGAAGTATAATTTTTGCGTCCAGTAATAATAAGTCCAGTACTCCATGGAGTCACACCAGCATAATTTCACAGTAAAATGATTATCTGAATTTATCTTAGTCTCTAATCCGATTTACTTCGGCTGTCGTCATATTGATGTACACTGGTCATTTAATAATATAATTATAATGAAAGAAATCCACAAATGCATTGATTTACGTAACTGCAACGAAAAAATACCAATAATGCACGATTCTCTCACTGAAAACTGTATGGTTAGCGTAATCAATGTATAATATATTCAAGGTCAGGATCAGGTTAATAGGTTCGGACTATAGTTCTGCTTACTATATTTCCATGATTTTGATGAATGGCTTTGCCGGAAACGTCAATTTAAGAGCAGATAAATGCAGAATTGAAATGCTTGATTGTTTCAGGTGATACCAAACAGCCAAGCCCCTAAAAAGAACAATGGTGTAGTGAGTAAAATGATGGAGTATATGTTTGGCTGGTAGCGTTACACCCGATGAGGATCTGTGCAAGCAAGCATTGTGATTGAGACCTCTTCAGATTTTGTGATAATAGATCTACCCAGGAGTGTTGTAAATATGAGAGGTTTCCCTCTTATCCTGTGGTTCTAGCTACAATAAACTGTCGCAAGCATGTTCAAATTGTCATGAAAACAAAGGCGGGATTTAGTGAAATCATTTTTTGTGAATTCTGAATTTCATCTGTTCATTTAGAACATTGACTACTTTTGTGAATGAAAATATCCATGTTTATCAGAGATTTCTACTCTCTGCTTGTTAGAACATGGTCGGAATATACTGCAGTCTGGAATTTTTCTGGTCCATAAATGTCTGAAGTGCTTTGTAACTTGAAAACTGCTCTGGGTATGTTGTGAAAGTTACAGAAGTGTTTGTTACAATTTTGAAGCTGTGATTTCTGTCTATAAGACAATGGCCCTTAAGATTGAGCACCTAGTGGACCCCCTATTGTGCCACCAATATCTTCAGTATATAGAATTCTGTGCACAAATAAGGCACTGGTAATATTTCTACTTTACCCACATAATTACTTGGAAATATAATGTATCATTGCCTTTTTTGAAGGAGGCAACTTGAAGGATTATCAGTTGAAATCTTGCTTCTTTTTTAAACTGTCATATTTGTAATAACAATTGATTGAAATATGTTGCTGGGACTCCCGTCTTTCTGTGTATTGCCCAACTTTGTATGATACGTTTGTATCTAAATTTAGCTTGTTGCTTTGCTAACACATGCATTGATTTAACTTATGCCAAGGCCATCCTTCAAAAATTGTTTGGTTTGTATGACCCCCCCGCCACTCCAGAAAATGACCCCTACTCATGACATTGTTTGGTGTCTGAGTGGGAAAAACTTAGTTTTGGTTGTGCATTAATAGTTGACCCTTGAATGTCTGTAAAAAATGTAAAATTACCCAGTAACTTAAGCATCATCACCCAGCTGCTTTTCTTGCATGAATGATGATAATTAAGAAGAGTACCCCACTCCAGACAGTCTCCTACTTTCGTTGATTTCCCTGCTAATTCAAAAATTAGTGACACTCCTGCATTCTCAGACTTCTTGTTGAAGTAGACAAAAGGGAGATAACTCCAGTCTATAGTGCTTCAACCTGTTTCTAGTTTCTACAAGGGTAGTTTACTCTTAAATATAGGACTGCCAAGTTTTGATAGGCCATAGATTTATATTGTATTTTTAATCATGGATATGATTATTATGTATGTATAACATTATGTTCTGTATTTCTGTCAAGGAAGATTTATCTCCCTGGTTATGAATTACGTACCAACTTTTGTGTTCATACTTGATGTAATGTTGTAATGAAATTAAATTATCATTATTTCTATTTTATGTTGTTTTGTGTATCCAGTGACAGTGAGTTCACTTTTAATCTGATAGCACTATTATTTCAAGCTTGTTCCACTTTGCTAGTGCAATTCATCCCATCATGATGAACCATACTAATCATGGGCATTTCAACACAAATTTATATACTTACTTATCTCTGGTGTTGTTTTAAATGATTATGTGTAATTACAGAAAACTTCACCAGATTCACGTCGTGTATATATCTTGTAGACAATGCCACTCGTCTATCCTAAAGGTTGAGAATACTTTCAAACTCGTGTACCATCAGGATTACGTACCGCCAGGATGCAGATGATACAAAAATAGACACATTACATAATGAAGCTTTTATTTACAAATATTATTATGCATAAAACAATAGATAACTATGTATAGAGAGATGTGTTATTTGTAGAAATAAAGGAAAAATATAAATGCATAATTCTACATACACAATATAGTAAGCAAATATAAACTACTGACATACATGTATATACATGCAGTTTGATTGTGATGAACATTGACAATAAATAACCAAAGGCGTGTACCTGCTGCATTGTTCATAAACTTAAAAATTACATTAAGAAAAATATCTACTGTTTCAAATTTATATTTCAAGTTAAGTTTTTTTGTAAATAATCGTCTCAAGTTATACGTGCTGTGATAATGTAATTTGGGACCAGAATCTTGTTTTCTACTAGTATCACAAAAGATCAGGATCAGGATCAAATTCAATATTTCAAGATCTGATAGAACAAATGACCAATCAAAAGAGCTGATATGTCAAGTTATAGAACAATTGACCAATCAAAAGAACTGACATTTTAAGTTATAGAACAATTGACCAATCAAAAGAGCTTACATTTCAAGTTCTATAACAAATAGCCAATCATAAGAGCTGATATTTCAAGTTGTAGAACAAATGACCAATCAAAAGAACTTATATTTTAAGTTATAGAACAAATAGCCAATCATAAGATCTGATATACAAACTAGATTTAGACAAGCTAGCACTACTACAGATGGCGTAAATGTGCATTGCACGACTAATACAGGAAATATTTGACAGAAAATCTTAAACTGAGAAGTTTTGTGAAACCATGATTGTATCTATAAATTGTATTCTTATACGTCAATATTCAAAACAATCTTATATTTCTGAGAATCAACATCTTTGTAAATATAATTCCAAACAATGGCTTGACCTTCCACTTTATATAAATATTTAACACAATGAGAACAGGAACATAGATTCCTATAGGCTGTCTTGGCATACACATTTTTTTTTCGAAAAACCAAAAAAATAAAATGGCCAGAACTGCAATAAGATGTTTAATGTATGTTTTTGATATAATTGTAAGCATATTTAGCGGAACGAAATATGCACTAAAACATATCTCTGACGATCCAGCCACAACTTTTTTTAAAGTAGGCCTACACATCAATTTGAGATAAGCTACGCACATGGAATACAAGTATAAATATCAGAACACAGGACACTGGTGTCTGTCAGAAGTTAGCTTATATACAATGACAACAGTTTGTGTGCTATGATGTACAAATCTGAATAAACAACATTTCCAGAATGTTGTAAAAAATACAAATATAGCACAAAAATTATAACTAATAAGAATATCACAACACGAAAATATATACATGGTACAATTATATACAACAGTCAATGCATATATCCAGTCAAATAAAACCGAAAAAAAACAGTGAATAAATGTATTTTATAAGAAGCAAGAAAGTAACATTTTCCTTGCCTCACATTCATCACAAAACAACATATACTGTATTTAATTCCTCTTTCTGCACTTTCTGAGCATATTTACTTCCCAATCCTTTTAATGCCAGCCACCTGGCATGTAGGCACACAGTAACCATAATTTAACTACCAGGCAGATCACTGACTGGCAAAATCAAAACTGACCCTTACCGAGATTCAAACCTTCGACCTCCCGCTCCCAAGGCAGATGCCAGCCATGAGAGACAGTTATATTACATACTGGTTAGTCTATACTATACATCAGACCCTGACCTCAATAGAGTCTAAACTTAAATAATTCAAAATCGAGTTACAGTATGCACGGCCGATCTAAACAACCACGGCCGATCTAAACAACCGATATGTTAGCTAAATTTAGCCCTCACTAGCACTGCTATCAATGGGGTAACTGTGTTTAGCATAATTTGTGTTGCACAAGCAAGGAATACTGGCTTGAGGAAAATCTCAATTGGAGAAGTTGTTTTATGGGCTCTCCTTCCTTGGAGGTAATAAAACTATATATACATCATGGCAAAGATAGAATCCAGATATCTCTTCACAAGCAATATAATTACTAGAAACATGGCTATTGTCAAAACAGGAATTCAAACTAGCTTTGAATAAAACTTAAACCATTGTCTTTCAAGATGCAGTCATTCGAAATGCCAAGATAATTCGAAATGGTACCATACCAACAAAGTTCCCGGTATTTTAGTAAGCGCTTATTCGAAAAGTTTACTTGCTAAAAAATGAAATCATGTTCAATGATCCATCATTTCCTCAGACAATGTTGCAGTCAGCCGAAATTGTTCACACCTTTTGAGTTTAAGCTCGTTAGTTTCAATGGACATGATAACAATTGTGTACATATCATAATTATATCACTATAAGTAAATAACGTGACATCACCCAGCGATGAAATAAATATCATGATTTATCAAACAAAAATTCACCATAGTGCATCCACTTAGAAGCAACAATCACTCAAAACATAAGGACAGTCGGTGGCATGTACATGGCAGGGATTTCCCTGATTCAGAAATATTGAGTCTATGACTCCCTTTTCTTTCTAGGGACTCCCATTTTCAATTTATGTGCATCCCTGGACCCCTAAAATAAACTTTTATAATAAACTTTTATAAAGTACAAACTGCATATCTGGGACTCTACAAATGTACTAAGGACATCCAATTTATCTAACACAAGGGTCCAAGGACCCTTAGCTGAAAAATCCTAAGGAAAATCCTGACATGGTCATCACTATAACAGATACATGTACAAGCTTCATGGAAGAATGACGAGCAACTTAATGTTGTAATCCCCGACATTTCTGTCAAAATTATCACAAACTTCTAATATTTGATATCAGAATACATAAGATGATCATAAAGTGTACGTTCATTCCAAATTCAATTTTACTGCCAAACATCGTAAAGTTATATACATACTACATGTATACATATTTTGTTCATGAATAAAAACATGACAAGAGGGTGGTAGTTAATTACCAACCAGTTTTATATTGTGAAAGTTTTGGGGCTCTTTGTGTCTCTGTAAGGTTGTGTATATGTACAATGATCAAACTACAGGGAAGATGGAGTCATTCAGGCAAGACTATCGGTAGGTCCTATCTGACTCAAAGCTAACACCAAAATATCACGTTTTTCTTTGAAGAATCTTAGCTCTCGTCCAGCTAATCTAGCGTTTTCCAACTCACGCTCTGCAATTTCTAACTCGCGTTCAATTATCGACGGACTCTCTTGTTCACGTGCAATCCAATCAAGCGCCATCTGTGAGCGCATGTCATCGTCTAAGGCACGATGAGAGTAGTGCGACAGCACTTCCTGTCGAGAACAGTTTCGTTCACGCATAGCTTTTAAACTTCCATTCCAATGCAGAAGTTGAAAAACAGTCATTAATTCTTGAAATTCCAACATTGTACGACCCTTGTTAGATTCTAGCATAAATCTGAATGCACCAATTCCAGTATTAGGATTGTCTGCTTCCTCCAAATTCCCCTGAAATACCATAAACGAAAAATATTCTATAATAAATTTCTAATTCTCTAATTAACTAATTAGAATTTCTTGGATACTAACAACAATAACCTACACAGGGAAGCTAGAGGTCGAGGTGTCCAGTAAATGACACCCAAACACAAGATTGTGAGTTCGAATCTTGGGTTGAGCAATACTGGACTGTAAACTTTGTTATCCCCGAATTTTGTGCAAGAGCTTGTAAGCACAGGAGATTGTCATGAGTTCTCTCCCTTTACATAAATTTCAAAAATACATTGATATATGTATCATTTACTAAACTGCCATTAACATTCTTGCAGTTCATAATTATTGCCTTACCGAGTTATGTCTTTTACATTCATTTAATGTATTACTTTACCACCTAGTTTCCTCACTATTATGAAGTATGTGCGTTTTCTTTTTTGAAAAGTTAAGAAAAGAAAACAAGAATAATTTTTCCTTGAACACATTAGATAGGTACGGTAAAGTTTTAGACATAGCCTTTTGATAGTGCACAAGGTTCCATTTTTGTTTTGGATGAATTGTCGTCATTTTCAGGCAAATATTTATCATTCATAAGTATTGACTTATTGAAATATGTATTGATAATCGATGTACGGAAAAATATCAATAATACATCGATGTCATTTTTTTATCTATGACAGCTCTATGATTTACTTAAGGACTGATTTCGGGAACTTACCTTAAATGAACCGCAGGCGTCTCTAACAGCTCTCTCGATAAAGTCATCAGAGATTTTTCGTGACGGGTGTTCATTGAACACAGAATTCATCAAAGCAATTTTAGCGGCACTCCGTCTTGCTTCAGCCTTGGTTGGACAATGCTGCAAATATACAAGATTTACACATTCAGTATCTGCATTCACAGGATTTTAAGAAACTTAATTCACACAAACACTGCATACAATATACACCTCAGTCCAGCATGTTTTCTTGTTCATTGCTGATCGATTATGTCTGAATATCTGACACGTTTGGTATAAATTTAATTTTGTTACCATGCATGCAAACATGACCGCAAGCACGCAACAGCGCGCAGTCAACATATATTTATTGCAGTTTTTTCCCCTCAATCCCCTATATTCTATAGCATAGGACTTTGTTTTTTCACTGCAATCCTTTTAAGTGTTTCTTTGAAATTGCTTTAGGCTACAAATCATTTGTAATAGAATTGTAGGATGATTCACTGTAGCACATTCTTGTAATAACAGACGACACTATTATTCATCATTCAATGTATCACATCCATCAAGAATGTAATTTTAAACATATTGATGAAAACACAGAACTGCATTTACTGACTGGTATAATTGTTTAAATACAATGCAGTCTCATAAATTATGTACAAATGTAAATGCAAGAAAGAATTGATGTACAGTATAAAATATGTTATAATACATCACTGTCAATTGCTTATGACAAACTACAGTGCTATCATTCTATTTAGTTTACATTTCATACACAAACAACAATAAATTGAATTCAATACAAAAGCTTTTTTCAGGGATACAAGTAGGGGATACAAGAGTTATGGAAAATGGGACATGGAACACGGACAAGGGATACGGACATGGGATACGGACATGGGACACGGGACACGGACATGACCTACAGAGTTGGTCAGTGTTTTTTTTTAAATCATGTCGGAACAGTTAAACACTTTTAACAGCTTCATGTGAACTTCAATCATCAATATTAAAACAGTGACAGCTCTGAGAAATGTCAGATGAGACATTTCACACAGGCATGTCACAGGTTGCATACGTTATTTGATTTAAAAATCACATATCGCAAGGCCTCAAAATGTATGTATTTAAAATTATAAAACTGTACCTGAAATGAACATGAATATATAAATTTATTGGACAAAGATAATGTGTTTACTTGTTACCCAATAAATTTCACTGTTATATTTTATGACATGAAAGGCTACTAAAGAATGCAGTTCATACAATCACATAATAATGTATACATTATTGTTACCATGACAACCAACTGTAAAATCATTTGTGATAAAAATGCTGATCAAACTTGTATATATCGACCTGTATTCCTACCAAAGCAACATGCGCAAAATAATATACCCCCAATTCTTCAATATGACCACAATAAAGACATTGTAAAATCAAGCAGTGAATTTGTGACATATCATAATTGTAGGCCACCAAAGCACTGCTATCCACCAATACCCAATAAACAACTATCTGGCCGAGTTATTATGAAAAGAAAACACAATTTTTTAACTTTGTCCTTACATTTTCTGTTCAAAGCCGAGTATTAAATTTCCTTATTAACAAATGAAACGATAACACACAAATTTTGAATGCATTGAATCAAATTCCTCTCATATCGATGATGGCCACGTATGACAGCTTACATGAAAGACCTACATTAAGTTACTCCTTGAGACAGATAGAGATTTAACGGATTATATATAAGCTTAGAAATTTAGACTGAAGTACACTTACATAGTCATATGAAGCTTTCATACATTCGTATTATCATTGTATTGATTCAATCGTTGGACTACCAGGTATAACGTTACAGTGTAGCTTTCATACATTTGTATTATCATCGTATTGATTCAATCGTTGGACTACCAGGTATAACGTTACAGTGTAGCGTTATGTCATTTGCTTGTATTTATTACAACTGAATTGTGAAAAAATTGATATACTGTCGGACCTTGTTCATTCTGGTCTGAAATTTTATTTCGATGATACATGGTTTTGAATAGCCCATTTCAAATTGAACGCCACATGCATAAGGCAGTGTCTCCGGAAAAACAACAATCCATAAAACAAAAGGCACTTGAGGAGGCTCAAGGGTACATACATAAGGGAAGAGAGGCGCAATGAATGGCCTGGCCGACCATAAGGAATAACTAGCTAGGAGAATCAAAGAGGACACACAGTGGGAGCAGGGGGGATTAATGGATAGGAAAGATCACAGGACAAGTGAAGAGAGTTGGCAACAATAGGCCAAAACCTGCGTAAACATGGCTTAAAACCAAAACTATTTGATCATAAACCATATTTTAAAGCTGACAACTGTGCAAGTCAGATGTCCAAACTGGAATGCATGAAAAAAAATACAAAAAATAATAAAATCCTTTTCACTGAACCCAGATCATTTCAGCAGGTTACAGAAACAAATAAAACTAAAATAAACTGTTTTATGCCTTATATTACAGATCAAAACGTTACTTGTAATAATTCAGTGATGCAGAAAACAGGAGAAAGCGTATGTAAAACGAAGAATGAAATATAGGTACATATATCATACGCGACAAACTGACCTTTCTAAAATTTGATTTTTCTTTTGTATTTGTGATTTCTTTACATTTAGAAAGCATTCAAACTTTAGATGTTTTGTGGTATGCATTAATGCAATTATGGGACAATGTTACGTAAACAAAAATAAAAACTAAGAACAAACAAGAATCACACGGTGTACCAAATATAGTCGAAACAAAAACCACCATTTTATGCATCATGCCCTCGACCCATTGTGTTCATTATAAATGTACCATTAATAACAAATTTTAAAAATAACTTCATTTATTTACATTACTATTTTTGGACAGGCCAATCTATTGTGTGCCTGTAAGCGCACCTAGGTAACGTATCTTACAGAAGTACCTATGACGGGCTGAAAAAGGGCGAGTTGCTCCTTCGGTTATATGCAGATAAGACCAATTATGTTTAACTTTCACTCCACGATACAGCTACTTATCATCATCTTTCAATTTAATTTGAATTTAATTGCTTTACCACAGAATGCACAACACACTGTATAAACTGAATTTTGTAAGTTTATGTGACATATGAGAAAACAATGTTGAGTCGATTTCCTGATTCAGATACATACACATTCCTTCCTATATACCTCAATGACTAAGAAAAACTAACCAACCACATTTTGAGGGTTCAGCGCAAGACTCTCGTACCTCCTATGTATTTATATAAGAGTTACGATAGTCTTGCACTGAACCCTCAATTTGTAAAACACATTTTACAAATTAGGTACATACAAACGGAGAGTAACCTTAACGCAGAGCAAACATTCTTCACCAGGTTCAACCATTTATAATACTGTAGACAGGACCTTAAATCTTACGCTTAAATGACACAGGGGATTTCTTACATACTGACCCCCACCTACAAAATCCTTTAACAAGTTGTTCTGACCCTACAACAATGGTTAAGTTGGATAGTCGTGATCATAGGTTAAATTATGTTTGATACAATACAAAACTTTCACACATAACTGGTATAATGCCCTACAGTTATTTGTATTACATTGATCATACACTACATGAATTATCTACTTAACTATTCAGTATATAAATGTACTGGAGTACCGTAAAACTCGTCGTATTCACGACCATGTAAATTTTGTATTCATTCACAAATCCTTCATCAGTCATCTCGCGAATTTATAATTAAAGTGAAAACTTTAACCCTAACATAAATACACAATCATATTGGACAATACTGCAAATTCCTCATGCTGTGAATTATAGATATACAGATATACAGATTTTCATGAAAATTTCACAACACAAAAATAAGGTGTTTTTACGTTAACTACCATTGCACATTTCATTAGAGAATGAATATTTGAAATATTTCGCTTAAAACAAACATTAATTTTATTCAAGTACTTATACGGGTAAATTTGAACAATGAAACTGAAAACACTACATTTGTACTAATTATATTACTATGTATGGTATGATTAATTATTATATATAAAATAATAATAATGTGAACATGATTTCGAAGTGTAAGGTATGTAGATTTATAAATAACACAGGAGGTCTTTCAGTATAAAAATAAATATTTCAAACGGATGTTATAACATCAATACTAGACTTCACATCAAAGCAAGATGAATTATAAGACACGCCAAATTAACTGTAACTGTCAATCTGCTTACATTGAGGGCTATAAAACCACTGCATAGGCTTCAATACAAAAATTGAAATTTAATAATATCAGGGTTTCCATTTGACCCCGGAGTTGACCCTTTGAGCCCATGAAATTTCCATTAAGGCCACATTTTGACCATAAGAATTCTGGCTGAATGATCAATGTTTTCTACATTAATAAAGGTACTTTGGCTATAAAGTAGTAACAAATATTGAAGACCATTGAGATTCAGCACTAGATGGAACCACTAATACATGTGTATTTGTTTAGGCAATGAAATTTTTTTTTTTATCAAATATGACCAGAAAGGAAAAGTATATACACATTCACATTCTGGAGAGAATACCCGGCCCTTGAGCACAGCACCAGATAGAACAGCAATCCAAATCGAAATAAAATGAAGAATGTGTCTTCAGTAAATAAGATATTTATAAGTAAGCACTGAAGGACGAATTATTCCAAGTTTAGAACAATATTTACCTAAAGTATTATCACTCAATGATTGGCGTTATCGCATTACACACAAATTCTTCCAATATTTATCAAATAAAGTAACATTCCAACAGTAAAACAAACAGCAAGGCCTGGCATGTATATCCGTTAAGATACAAGAATGTAACCTTACCAAATACACTATTTCACGTTTTGATGTAGCACTTTACAGTCTTTACTGCTGCTATTGAGAATGGGTAAAACATTTTTTTTATCAAGCGAAACAAATTAAGAAATTCATAGTATGAAGTATTATTAAGACTACAGACTGTCAAGTCAACTCTTTTCAAAAAGCAGGGAAAAAAGTAGGGATTTTATTGACTTACTGTAAGGATAGTAGGGATGATTCCTTACTTTTGGAATATCAAAACTGGTAGAAATTCACCATAGTGTACATTCTCCATGATTAGTCCTAGCTCTGTGCTTCATGCAGGTGAAATAAATTTGCGTGAACACCACAATTTTGAAAAGAGTAGGGAGAGTAGGGCTCTTTCAATAAAAAGTAGGGAGCAAGTAAAAATGCAGGGAAAAAATAGGGAGCAAGTAAAAATGCAGGGGAAAAGTAGGGAGCAAATAAAAAAGTAGGGAGCAAGTCAAAATGTAGGGAAAAAGTAGGGAGCAAATAAAAAAGTAGGGAGCAAGTCAAAATGTAGGGAAAAAGTAGGGAGCAAATAAAAAAGGAGGGAAAAGAAGGGCCCACTTGATAGCCTGTAAGAAGTATATTAAGACTTGCATTAGCAGTCATCTGAAGAATACTATTTCACTTGAAACAGGCATTAAAGTAGCTTTCAGATTGAAAAATATTCTCCTTTTCATTCCCTATTCAAAGTTTACCATGCATGTACGGCAGTCGATCACACTGGGACTACGTAGAAGTAATATTGATTAATTACAGGTCAAACTCCAATACTAGTATTACTACTTAGCTTGTGCTTCATTGATTAAGCAAATCTTTAAATATATATATAACTGAAAACTAATTGAGTTAACTGACTGCCTTGCATAACTAAATCACTGTTGGAAAAACCAGGGGTTCCATTGGGCCATGGGGTTGACCCTTTGATTCCTGGAATTTCCAAAAAGCCACATATTGACCTTTACAATTCTGGCTGAAGTGTCAATTTTTTCTCTAAATGATAGTTAGTAGGGAGCAAGTAAAAAGTAGGGCCCATTTGACAACCTGTGATAGGCATTTTGGCTATAAAATAGTAAAATCTCAATTTGTAAAACACATTTTACAAATTAGGTACATACAAACGGAGAGTAACCTTAACGCAGAGCAAACATTCTTCACCAGGTTCAACCATTTATAATACTGTAGACAGGACCTTAAATCTTACGCTTAAATGACACAGGGGATTTCTTACATACTGACCCCCACCTACAAAATCCTTTAACAAGTTGTTCTGACCCTACAACAATGGTTAAGTTGGATAGTCGTGATCATAGGTTAAATTATGTTTGATACAATACAAAACTTTCACACATAACTGGTATAATGCCCTACAGTTATTTGTATTACATTGATCATACACTACATGAATTATCTACTTAACTATTCAGTATATAAATGTACTGGAGTACCGTAAAACTCGTCGTATTCACGACCATGTAAATTTTGTATTCATTCACAAATCCTTCATCAGTCATCTCGCGAATTTATAATTAAAGTGAAAACTTTAACCCTAACATAAATACACAATCATATTGGACAATACTGCAAATTCCTCATGCTGTGAATTATAGATATACAGATATACAGATTTTCATGAAAATTTCACAACACAAAAATAAGGTGTTTTTACGTTAACTACCATTGCACATTTCATTAGAGAATGAATATTTGAAATATTTCGCTTAAAACAAACATTAATTTTATTCAAGTACTTATACGGGTAAATTTGAACAATGAAACTGAAAACACTACATTTGTACTAATTATATTACTATGTATGGTATGATTAATTATTATATATAAAATAATAATAATGTGAACATGATTTCGAAGTGTAAGGTATGTAGATTTATAAATAACACAGGAGGTCTTTCAGTATAAAAATAAATATTTCAAACGGATGTTATAACATCAATACTAGACTTCACATCAAAGCAAGATGAATTATAAGACACGCCAAATTAACTGTAACTGTCAATCTGCTTACATTGAGGGCTATAAAACCACTGCATAGGCTTCAATACAAAAATTGAAATTTAATAATATCAGGGTTTCCATTTGACCCCGGAGTTGACCCTTTGAGCCCATGAAATTTCCATTAAGGCCACATTTTGACCATAAGAATTCTGGCTGAATGATCAATGTTTTCTACATTAATAAAGGTACTTTGGCTATAAAGTAGTAACAAATATTGAAGACCATTGAGATTCAGCACTAGATGGAACCACTAATACATGTGTATTTGTTTAGGCAATGAAATTTTTTTTTTTATCAAATATGACCAGAAAGGAAAAGTATATACACATTCACATTCTGGAGAGAATACCCGGCCCTTGAGCACAGCACCAGATAGAACAGCAATCCAAATCGAAATAAAATGAAGAATGTGTCTTCAGTAAATAAGATATTTATAAGTAAGCACTGAAGGACGAATTATTCCAAGTTTAGAACAATATTTACCTAAAGTATTATCACTCAATGATTGGCGTTATCGCATTACACACAAATTCTTCCAATATTTATCAAATAAAGTAACATTCCAACAGTAAAACAAACAGCAAGGCCTGGCATGTATATCCGTTAAGATACAAGAATGTAACCTTACCAAATACACTATTTCACGTTTTGATGTAGCACTTTACAGTCTTTACTGCTGCTATTGAGAATGGGTAAAACATTTTTTTTATCAAGCGAAACAAATTAAGAAATTCATAGTATGAAGTATTATTAAGACTACAGACTGTCAAGTCAACTCTTTTCAAAAAGCAGGGAAAAAAGTAGGGATTTTATTGACTTACTGTAAGGATAGTAGGGATGATTCCTTACTTTTGGAATATCAAAACTGGTAGAAATTCACCATAGTGTACATTCTCCATGATTAGTCCTAGCTCTGTGCTTCATGCAGGTGAAATAAATTTGCGTGAACACCACAATTTTGAAAAGAGTAGGGAGAGTAGGGCTCTTTCAATAAAAAGTAGGGAGCAAGTAAAAATGCAGGGAAAAAATAGGGAGCAAGTAAAAATGCAGGGGAAAAGTAGGGAGCAAATAAAAAAGTAGGGAGCAAGTCAAAATGTAGGGAAAAAGTAGGGAGCAAATAAAAAAGTAGGGAGCAAGTCAAAATGTAGGGAAAAAGTAGGGAGCAAATAAAAAAGGAGGGAAAAGAAGGGCCCACTTGATAGCCTGTAAGAAGTATATTAAGACTTGCATTAGCAGTCATCTGAAGAATACTATTTCACTTGAAACAGGCATTAAAGTAGCTTTCAGATTGAAAAATATTCTCCTTTTCATTCCCTATTCAAAGTTTACCATGCATGTACGGCAGTCGATCACACTGGGACTACGTAGAAGTAATATTGATTAATTACAGGTCAAACTCCAATACTAGTATTACTACTTAGCTTGTGCTTCATTGATTAAGCAAATCTTTAAATATATATATAACTGAAAACTAATTGAGTTAACTGACTGCCTTGCATAACTAAATCACTGTTGGAAAAACCAGGGGTTCCATTGGGCCATGGGGTTGACCCTTTGATTCCTGGAATTTCCAAAAAGCCACATATTGACCTTTACAATTCTGGCTGAAGTGTCAATTTTTTCTCTAAATGATAGTTAGTAGGGAGCAAGTAAAAAGTAGGGCCCATTTGACAACCTGTGATAGGCATTTTGGCTATAAAATAGTAAAATCCGGTCAAAAGTTTTCAAAATGACCCTCGAGATTCAGCCCCTAGTGGAACCCCTGAATAACTATGAAAAACTCTAACACCTAACAACAAGATTATATATGAAAAGAAATAAAAAGTGACATCAGCAAAATGTTGTTAAACATTACCTGAAAACTTCCAAAACAACTTCCACCCGGCAATGATACAAAACAGACATAGGGAGGGGCATTTGAGGGTTGGGACTCGTATACTACGAGAGCCCCATTCTTTAAGTCAGCACCTCGATCCTGTTTCATCTGCCAGAACTCTTGAAGGGCCTCCACAACATTCACTGAAAAACATGAAACCACATAAATATGAATATAAAACATGAAACCACATAAATATGTATATAAAACATGAAACCACATAATATGAATATAAAACATGAAACCACATAAATATAAATATAAAACATGAAACCACATAAATATGTATATAAAACATGAAACCACATAATATGAATATAAAACATGAAACCACATAAATATAAATATAAAACATGAAACCACATAAATATGTATATAAAACATGAAATCACATAAATATAAATATAAAACATGAAACCACATAAATATGAATATAAAATATGAAACCACATAAATATAAATATAAAACATGAAACCACATAAATATAAATATAAAACATGAAACCACATAAATATAAATATAAAACATGAAACCACATAAATATGAATATAAAACATGAAACCACATACATATGAATATAAAACAAACGAGTCAACTATAATTAGAAAATTCGGTTTATTGTTAACCTTTATTGTCTTAGATGTTATCTCGAATTCCATTTACAAACTAAAGTACTTCGAAGGCACTGTGAATTAGCAGTTTAATAGCAACAGAGGATTATTGTAACAAACCATAATTCATAGTGAAGCACGATTCCTATGTATTTTTCGCATTCTCCTGGGATGAATTAAAAAAATGATAATTCTGTTCCATTATTTTGATAGCCTTCAAAATTTGCGTCCTTTGTTTATCCAAATTTGATAAGTAATTATAAGGCCAAATGGAAAAACAGGGGACGCTGGGATACTGTAACCAGATCCCATTTTTTTTTCATATTTTGCCTAAGTAACGTAACCAAATACAATATTGACTTCGAGTACAAAATAGTTATTTACCACAAAAGAAACCAGTAATTTTAGCCTGTCGATGATGATGTCAGATTACCTCTAGATCAACATAACTGAACATTATATGACAATACGACAGTCGTCAACAAATAATGCAAGATTGTGTGTAGCTATTTGTTAAACTTTTGTAGGGATATCTCTACCTTTTTTCAATGATAACGACTTGAAGTTGTACAGGTGTTTTGTCACTTAATAGGACAATTCATTCAGTGAAAATTATAATTTCAGCAATTAGCATACTTCTAATATGACGTCAGGTCCTGGATTTCACAAAAATCTTTAAAAAATATATTTGGTCTCAAGTTTATATTTCAAATCCACTAAATGCACCAAATTTTGCACAACAATAGACATTAACACGGACAGTTAATTGTGCACTGTATGCCCTATGGATGAGAATTTTTTGAAACACAATTGGTCACTATGTAAAGTGAAGATAAATACCATATTAAAAGCATTAAACAGGGAAGTCAACAAAAATTTGAACATTCGAATATATTCATTCATAGTGACGTCTAAATATTCGAATACTAGCTGATTTGGCATTCAAATAAAAATCAACAGTCATGGCGAATACCTATCGGACGGTCAGACCTGACCGATAAAAAACGGCCAGGTCCGATTTAGAAGGCCTGTGCGTTGGTCCGATTTCGCAAAGTTTTGCTTGGTAGAGGATTGATAGAGTTGTCAAAGTGGACATTTCTAAAAGATTTTTTCTTTTTAGGTTTCAATGCGGTACGATTCAACTCAATATTTCGGGAGTTGTCAAAGGAATTATTTTGACAACCCCCGATTCCGCAATTTTTGCATGTTACTCCCCTTTTATTTACTTTATGTTGAATATGAATGATACAGAACTAAAGAAAAATAGTATTGATATTGTTACAGACCCCTTTGCTTCACAAGATTGGTTACTGTATTTTTACTTTACCTAACAAACGTATCTGCAAAGAATGTAATTTTTAACATGTTTTCACATTTGAGGAACCACACTACCCATACCCCCGTGATGCTTCATCTGCCAATCAGACCCACTACGAAAATGATTGATTGCGGTGAAAAAGAAAGTTACATGGAAGTGTCTATCTGCATTTTTAATTTTACTCATTTATTATCAGAAAAATGGAATATATTTTCGTTAGGGGTAAATTAATTCACTCTTTTAAGTTTTAGACACTTTGACCCTAAAAATTATCTGGAGCTATGACTCTGAGATAGAGAGAGTAATAGAAGACAGCAAACAGGATAGATGGTCAGTCTCACAACTGATAATCAGAGTACATTTGTATCAAACTCACATTATGTCCTCTGGGAAATTTGGTTTCCTACTGAGTAAGCAGGGTTCTCATTAGGATTTGAAAACAAGGTGTCCAATAACATGCATTTGGAAAAAGTTGCAGTCATTCAATGCAATTTCTAAGAAATATTGCCAGAGTCCCAGGAAAAGAATGTTATATGAGTCTAAAAATCATAATTAGGAGACTGGTACTGGTAATAAGAACCCTTTTAGTAAGTATTTCTAAGTTTAGGAAAAGGATGCAAGAAATTTGCGAATTTTAAGAATAATGTCGAGATGATTTATCGATGATCACCAATATACCATAGTTAGTAATAGTATAAACCTCACCTAGAACAATGCCTATGCATAGTCATACTGTAATGGTGTTGGGTTAGACAGCTGCTCTGTTATCTCAGTCGGTAAAGTGCCATACTTGTGTTTAGAGGGTCAAAGGTTCGAGCAACACGCTTGGCGCTCTTTGCCCCTTTATTTACTTAAATGGTGCCAGCGGTGTTTGACGGCCCACTGTGGTTGAGCCTCAAATGCTGGAAGGGGGAGAAGTGTAGTGGTGTTAGACTGCCACCCGGTTAGCTCAGTATGTAGAGCACCGTACTAGTGTTTAGGGGGTCGTGGGTTCGAGTGCTACATCAGGGGCACTTTTCCCCCTTGATTTACTTCAATACTTTTGTAATAATTTCAACTTAAATATAAACAATGTTCTACAAAACTTACCTCTGCCATACCCCTGCGTATGCTTGGCAAAGCTATTAACCACTGCATCGACAGCTTCCTTTAGAACTATTTTAGCTTTATTGTCATTCATTTGCACAGGATCATGATTCCTCATAGACATAGCAGCAGCAGCCATTGCCTGAGCAGACCGGGAACCAATAGATGTAGGATCCGCCATGTTATTTCTAGGTGAATGTTCTGACAGTACACCTCTACGTGCTGCAGGAACCGGCTTTTGTCGATGAAAATCCTGAGATGCCATTTAATTTGTTCACAATCACATACTGAATGTATGTAGACTAACACAGCCTACTGTATTTCCAAAATTCCTCCAGACGAAAGCATTAAAACGTATGCATAGAAAGTACAAATGATTCAAATGATGCTAATTATTGCATATAGAAACAAGTTCCAGCATCAAATTTCATTAAAAGATTTCAACCATAACGTTATCAAACAAAATTGACAAAATTGTTTCCTCAACAAGATTACAAACAGAATAGATGTATAGTGACGTCACATAAACAGTCTGTTGATAGTTCCAACAATAAGTTAGTTACCTAAACTGTTCAATCTATAACAAAATCCGATGATTATTCACAAAGTGAACACGTTTGATGACATAAACACTCGAAATATATCAGAATTAGACAAGACACACTGTCAACAAAATCTGTGACCTTTCACCTCTCTGCGGGATGACTTCCGGTTCTACATTGATTAGTGATTCAGACACCTTTGTGTGAATAGATAGAAAAAATGTTACTTTAAAACATCAATGTACCGATAATTTACAGGCTTCATTTATCAAATATGAAAAACTCGAATTTTATTAATGCAGTAACGAAGCATACCGGAAGCGGAAACCATAGCAGAACATCGTACCTGTAATTATTCGAAACTTCCATATTTCGTACCATATCGGCCGCTAATCTCCTACGCAATGATCTCCCTTCAAAAAGGGCAGAGACTTGTGTTTTCATAGGCTGAGAAGTGGTACGATGTGCACTTATTCATTATTCATGCCACAATTTGTCCTGCCTGAAGTGGATTCCGGTAATGGAAAATGAATTTCGGTAAAATGGTAAGGTAACGTACGTACCCTATTTTTAGATGAATTTTCAATTATCAGTAGTTGTATATACATAAATAAAGTCATGTTTTGAGGAACACGAAAACTCGATCAATGGCGCTACCGGGATAAAACGCACGTACATAATACTATTACGTTAGTAACAGGTGACAACAGGTGTACTACAAAACACTATGACAATACATCTAACGTGGCTACTGATAAAGTTAAGATGCGATTTTATAGACGATATATGGACAGTTTTTTACGCATGTCCACAAACTTTACAAGATACCAACACTTAATTCAGTATCAAAAACCTCTTCTGGTATAAATGATTTGTACGACTCTGCATTATAGTATATAGTTTGCTTGTAGACGTGTTAGAGATGTAATATATATAATCTTAAAGAAGAACTTTCCTTACTCCACACTTTCATTTTTTGACTACATATTCTTTATTTTACTCAATAAATTTATCGATTTTCGGCTGCTTCCACTACACTATATGATTGATGATTCGATCGTTGACTGCGTTCTTGATCTGATTCAAGATACGACGCTCACACCATAACCAGACTCATGGCAATGACGCTCACACCATTACCAGACTCATAGCAACGACGCTCACACCATAACCAGACTCATAGCAACGATGCTCACACCATAACCAGACTCATGGCAACGACGCTCACACCATAACCGGACTCATAGCAACGACGCTCACACCATAACCAGACTCATAGCAACGACGCTCACACCATAACCAGACTCATAGCAACGACGCTCACACCATTACCAGACTCATGGCCAAACTTGCACGTACCGTAGGGAACTAGGATGCCGCCCTCGGTATTGAAATCTCTATATGTGTTTTTATGGCTACATTACTCTAAATGTTTCGGATCAATGAATTTAGGCGCGATTGTTACTGCTGTCAATAATAAGACCACCTTTAGTACTCTTGAAAATGGTATTTTTATTGAGGTGATCTTAATATCGAGGTTTATACCGTGTAGACCGCGGCTTAAACCTTTTTTCGAAAAATCCAAAAAATCAATAAGATATTGAATGTATGTTTTTGATGTTATTGTAAGCATATTTATCGGAACGAAATATACACCAAAAAAAGCATCTCTGACGACCTAGCTACAAAAAAATCTGCAGGTTTTGCCATTGATGCAGATGCTTTCGTGTCTAAATCTAGTAGACCTACTCGTATCCAATCCTTGGAGTCGCTATATTGTGTATATAAATACACTGAATTTCGATGAATTTACCGAACTCCATTTTGGCTCTGGAGTGATCTGCAATCATAACATCTCGGCATTTTTTATGTTGCGTTGCACAACAAATCTCTGACGATCTAGCTACAATAGATTTTCCGGGGAAACATGCCTCGGACCCCCCCCCCCCCCCCCCCCCCCTACAGGCCTACACATCAATTTTAGCTAAGCTACGCCCCTGGAACCAACCGTTTAACACGAAAACTGGACACAATTAATGAATATGGTATCCTCATATGAATTTTGTGCACTGAATATAATACTTAAATCTTACAAATTAAATACACACAATTAATGTCCATGATAGAATATAAGCGGGATAGCATATACTATATAATTACATTATACTATGTAACGTATGTAAAATAACTTTTTACATATTTGGAAAGCAATGACATCCTTGCTGAGGGGAATAGTTTTTAATTGTCTGAAATTGACAAAATTTGGAATAAATAAGACTTTTAGGCACTAGCTTTCTTCAGAGAAACTGCGCTTTCTGAGAATTACTATAGGGCTAAACTGATGCATGTTATGACTTCTGACAGTAAAAGAACGTTTTTGACGTAATGATACCTTATATTAATCCATTTTCGTACTCAAAACGATAAATTAGAAATTGCGCTCCGATTTGTCAAAATTTCTACTTCGTATTGATGTCTACTTTCGGTTTAGAATATAATATTATGAAACTCACAGAAATTATTCAAGTTACATACCATCTATTGTATCATGTGAATGTGTCTGATGAGGAGAACTTTGCAAACTTGACGGCTTTGTATAAAGAAGCTAGAAGTCGTTTGAAAGATAAATTATTCATGCTAACGAGAATTCGTCGTATTTCATGGATATATTTTGATGTTTGAAGTGCAATTTCGGTCGCGGAAAGAGGTCAGATGTGAAATGCGTTATAAGGCTCCTTGTATAAATGCATATAGTATAGAAAGGGAGATAACTCGTGACGATCTCCTGTGTGATAGACGCAGCACATCACGCATACATGTGCATACTCTGCTTTTTTATAACAGTTCATCTGCTTGATACATTGTCCTTGCGTAAACTAATTCAGTCAAGCGTTTCTTTCACCAAGTTTGCAAAGAATATCGTTACTACTAATATATACGGTATCACATTACCACTTGAGCATGCTAGATTTATATTTTCGGAAAATCAGCAGCTTCGTAATTCAGCAAATGACCTATAATATTGTAGTAGTAATATATGACTCTTTATTGTAATAAAGACATTTTACGCCCACTCAAGTTCTAGAACCGAAATGAAAAACCTTAAGCATAATTGCGGAAGTATGTATATACAACTGTATTCATATCTGAACATGATACATGTGTCGCGTCAGAATTGAAAAGGTTTGCATCTCAACACCCGTTGGTGAATCCAATCATGTATATAAGGGGGCTTTTCCAACAGTAGCCTGTGAAAGTGACCGTGGGTACTGGAGAGCCCGGGCTTTCGAATGAATCACCGTCTTGTAACCGATTTATCTCAGCCCCCGTAAAATTGTTATCCTTAATTTACTGTAAGATTTAATCTGTCAGTGAATCTTTATTTTACAATAACACGGTTCGTATAAAAAACAGTGTTGATATTGTATTTGTCGTGATTTTTACCGTAAAATAACAAAATAACATCAATATTGCATTTTTTTTATCGTAGATGTCCAGATTCCTTGCAAGCTAAAAATAAAGAATCTACGAAAATTCGCCGACTTCTGTCGTTTATTACAAATATGTACGGAACGTTAATATCTTTGACCCAGTGTCGCCATTTATTGATACACACGCTGTCGGAGATTGGGGTCAAGTCTGATATCTAGCACTTCAGTTATCTGGAATTTGATTAAACTGGGTTAAATGAAACTCAAACGTTTGTAATGCTGAATGCATCTACATGTAGTTTATTACATAAAACTAGATTAAAACCAAATGTGTATATGTTTTTATCATTGAAAATAATTGTAATAGATGCACAAAGCCACTTCCAAAGTGGTAAGTGCAGTTGTATTAAACATGAAGACAATTAACTACATATTCAATGTTATTCAAGTCATTGTTAGTCTCAGAGTCATTCAGTTACTTTGACAAGCCATATACAAGTCTTTTAGAAGTCAACGTGTGTCAAATATTCTTCCTTTGTAAATTACTACTTTAATATTTGGTCACAAAGGGCAATGTATGCATCGAGATTACGTAGTTTTTGGTTATTATATCAGTGAAATAGCTTTTATTGCTACTATCTGAATTGTTTGTGAATTTATTGTGTGTCCGTGTCGATGAGTTGACATTTGTGCAGATAACAGAAATCAGTCAAATTACCTCCCTTTGTTTGATACTAAGTACAACATACGTGACATTATAACGATATCGATGTGATATTGTCGTTTCTTCACACTTCTTCTACTGTTAGCTTGAACACACATTTTTATAACCGAAAACTTTATAGTTGGTTTGTGCACAGACGAGGCAGACAAATGGGATTGAATAGTTTTATTTTCAGTATAAAATGTTAACGTCATTTTCAAAAGTCAGTTAGAGTACTTAATAAAAATGTGGTATTCGGTATAACATAATAATTATTCTTGTCTGTCTAAAAACACTAGAAACGTAAATGTAAGTTAATATTGAGGATGTGTGATCGATCTCTCATTGACTGTAATATTTTTAAGTGCCTTGTGCCAAGAATCAGTCATTACTCATAACTAAGCCAGCTGTCAATATTTATTCTGTCGAGTTTTCATATTTCAGTGACCAATGTCAATAACAAGGCGAATGTCAAGTAATGTTTGTGTTCATTTTCTTTGAGATTTGTGTGTGAATCAGAGATTTGAGGGCCCGATTATTACCCTAACACTCAGCACACAGAATGAATGGCTTACACTCATAGGAAGAATAACGCTCAAATATCTAAGAACATGTATTAATAATAATTCCCAGCACACAGTTAGCACTCGTTCGTATACGGTCCGCCTGTTATTATGCATTTTGACATATTTACGAATGCTTTTAATTATATTCGACGTTTGGAAGAGAGAATAAGTTGCTACAGGGAACTCAACATGCATACGACAGTGCCTCTCCACACAGACCTCCGGGAATACTGCAATTCATAAAACATAAGACATTTGAGGAGGCGCAAGGGTACATACGTTAGGGAAACAGAGGCGCAAGGAATGACATGGCCGACTACAAGGGACAACTAATGAGAATTAAAGAGGACAAACAGGGGTAGAATGCATCACAGGACAAGTCAAGAACACATGACGAAATCTCGTATGTAGAATCAAAACCCTCTGTTTTGTATTATATATCATGACTCGGTAGAAATAATTAAGTAAATAATGCGAAAGCATCTATACACCTGCCTCACAATGAGTATGTCTATAATGTTGGTACTGAAGTAGTGTCACGTATGTATACATGTATGTTTGGTAATACAGTATATTATAGTATATCTCAGTATATTGATGTACATGTATATATTTATGCATCTGATCATATGAAAGCATAATGACCTTATTTTCTAAGTAAACCATCTATGATGCAGCCTATATATAATTATATTTTATATGAACTTACCTAATGCTGCGAAAATATGAAATCTACTATTAAACGATATTCAAGTCCTTTTTTAGAAAAACAATGTGTACATTTGTATAAGCATTATATGTCAATAATTCTAACCATGTATATCTGTCACACTATGTATGTTCTTTATTTCAGATATTGAATTACCTGGTTATAGTAACTTGTCTGATCGATAATCGAACGTTTCGATTAATCGGTTAACCGATGATATCCCTTGTTTTATATCATCGTGTCAGAGGTATCCAAGCGGAGGTTCGTATGGTGTCATAAAGGGAGATCTCTGGGACGATATCACCCGAACCTCACGATGTTTTCTCGCATGAAACGCAAACACAACTATCAATCGCTTATTAGAATTATACAAATGTATACCTGTTGACAACACTCTAAGTCATTTAACTGCAACCAAGTGTCTCGTTGCTTAAAATAAACATTTTACGAACTAAACATTCCTTGTACATGACGCACGTGCGTAATTACGCTTGGTCAATTTCGCCTTTTATATATATATATATTATAGTTTATTTCTTCTTTTCTTTATAAAACATATAAGAGATAATCAAAGCATATACATGTACATATAAATGTATAATATACATGGCAGTTGTTTAAATATATACTATTTGTTTCTACATCTATGGTATTGCAAACTGTTAATATATACAAACACAGTAAAAAAATGAAATGTGACAATATGAAAAAAAAGGTTTGTATGTAAATAAAATTAACGAAGTTTGCAGTTTTCTGGTTAAACTAGATTTTTAAGTGGATTATCAACATGTACTTCAAATGACCTGCTGTTGTATTTATATATACATTATCAATTGTTATTATATCACAATATACGTCCTGTATATCAATTTATGTCATGATTTCACCTCTGTATCAATGACATCTTGTATCTATTTGAGTAGATTTTTCACTTTCATTAATCAATTCCCAAAAAATTAAGTACTGCCCTAATAGCTGTAAGCCAATCATATGTAAGTAAATGGTACAGAAAGTGTGTCAAAAATACACTAATTTTAATTCCTAGTAATAACATAATCCACTTACTGTGTATTGGTATGCGACACATGGTTTCGCCTTGTTGATTGTTGATGAATGCCGCATGTGGTCCAGTGTAGTATTTTATACAAATACAAATTGTATTATCAATGAATTTGAAATATATTCAGAATACAGGCAGTTATGAATCATAGCATGAGGGTGTCCATCTACCTTTGTCCAGACCACTGTATCAATAGACTACAATAAATTACGATTATGTACAAACTATAGAGATATATAAAAACAAAAGATATCTTTAAAAAAGATAGTTGGCGCAATTTGAAGGTTAAGATTTGTTGTGCAACGCAACTTAAAAAATGCCGAGATGTTATGATTGCAGGTCACTCCAGAGCCAAAATGGAGTTCGGTAAATTCACCGAAATTCAGGGTATTTATAGACAAAATAGCGACTCCAAGGATCGGATACGAGTAGGCCTACTACATTTAGACACGAAAGCATCTGCATCAATGGCAAAACCCGGAGATTGTTTGTAGCTAGGTCGTCAGAGAGGCTTTTTTGGTGTATATTTCGTTCCGATAAATATGCTTACAATAACATCAAACAAATATATTAAATATCTTATTGCAGTTTAGGCCATTTGTTTTCGATTTTTCGGCGAAAAAGTGAAGTACGCGGCCTGTACAGCCTATATGAATCTACGCCCTTGGTAACGACCAACTATTTGTATGGTTATACAGACACGATTATTCGATTTCGTTATTAAGACAAGAAATTTATAATTATTCCTAACAGTATGTATACCACTAGGATACACTTTACAAATCAAACCGCCCAATCACAGCTATAGGGAGTGGGATGCGGCAATAGCGCGTAACTAGCTACACGAGGCTCCCCATGGGGGTGACGTATCGGAAAGATAACTTAAATATATCGATTACTGATCAATATTATTAAGCAGTTATTTATTGACCAGTGAATATTAGTAATCACATAACTATATAAATGCTGAATTAAAACGCCACCGAGTCTTCAGTTCGATTTACATCTCTCTATCACCACGTGGATTTTAAACTCATGAATATGCATTGACAACATTTATTGCGGAAATGCAGTCATAAAATTTCTATAAATAAACACATTTAAACAAAGCTCAGAGTTATATATATGCATTTTCTATTGTATTAATGTATAATATGAGTCATTGTTTAAAAAAGGTATTCGACATGAACATCAGGAATATAATTTCACAATGGAATTCTTCGCGACGCGCAAAAAAAATCATTGGAATGTTTAGTAGTCACGTGACCAATCAGTTTGGCGAAGTAAACTTGGTTACCCAGGACACTTTCCTATACTTACAGTTGGCAAGAAACTGCAATTGGATGCACTTCGATAGCATCATGCCAAACTACATAAATCAACTTATTGTGGTATTCCGACCTGGATATGACACAACATGTATACATTCTTAAGCGGATTACTTTCACTGTGGCGCAACATAATTAAATTACATTTCTATTTGAATATAGATCAAACAGTTTTGCATTCGAGTGAGTGAATCATGACTTTTCAAATTTGAAGTTTCGTTCGGGAGCGTAACCTCGTCATCGAAATGCATTCGGAAATCGGAAACGATGAAAACTTTCGGGTTACGAAACTGGGCGAGCTTGACCCGAGAGCGATTTTTGAAGTTAGTCACGACGTAGGTATCTGAGAACAATTTGACTGTATTTTCATGATAATTAAACTGAGTATTAAAAGTTTCTATATAATGTTAACCTGCTATTGTTCACCCCAATAAGATGTTAAAACAAATACAGTTAAACCTCACATAACGACCATCTCAATAATAAGACCACCTCAAAATTGAGACCACCATTTTCGTGTCCATTTTGACTGTTTTGCTCTTTATTCAACCTCAATATTAAGACCACCTCAATAATAAGAACAATTTTAATAGTCTCAAAGGTGGTCTTATTATTGAGGTTTTACTGTAGTATTTTTAGTGCAATAAAACATCCAAGATCAGTATTTCGGCTACAACCTTTTCAAACCTGGACTGAAATATACATATAATTTAATAATAATTCTTATTCTTGAAAAATGCTTTTCAGTCGTAGTATTGATTTGAGCGCATATTTGGTTGAATTATTTGATACTCACTGTTCCATGTGTGAACTCAATGTATCGCGTGTTTCTGTTATATTGTTATACATATTTAACCATGCCAAATTGAATATAAGTATATTTAGCATACTCGGGTGGGTAGGTTATCGAATGTCTGGTAAAAAAACACACGAAAGAACCAGATATAGGCCAAAGAATAAAGTAGTATTTATTCAGCCATTTAAGTTTTTATGCACATATGTATTTTTCTATGAAAAATCAATTCATTAGTTTGAAGCACTTTCCAATTTATAAAACAGGACATTTGTATATAATAATGTTGCTAAAACTTGGATAGAGGTTACGTGAGTCTTACAGATATCACTTAGAAAATGTTACCGAAAAGTCATTTTCAAAACCCTTTTCATTAGTTTTTTATGATAAATCTAGTCATTTGCTTTTGCATCCGTTGTTGTTTTATTTACTTGTATATTGTATTTATACCTTGTTGTTTGAATACCTTGTTTTCGTCACGAAAAATGTTATCATTGTGTTGTTTTTTATCGACACCTTTTAACTGCCTGGTAGGTAGGTTTTGAAAAAATGAACCTGACGCTTAAATTACATGTACATTCAATTTGGTTTGTTCTAATTATCTCCTTGAGCTCGTTTGTAATGGAATAAAACATTGTTCTGCAATGTCCACCATGCTCATCCAATGGTCATTGCGATGTGCAGCAGTAACTAGACTCGATATGCAGGTAGATCATGTTAAGAAAACGGAGAACTAGGATTTGATGGCGCTTATGGTACGCAAAAAGGTCGCCGAAAATGAAGGCAGTAAATAATAATGTTATATTCATTATCTATCCCAAAGTACGAATACAGTAAAACCTCAATAATAAGACCAACAATGGATTGGGCCCTTGAAAACTGGTCTTAATATTATGTTGAGGTTGAATAAAGAGCGGAACAGTCAATATGGACTTGAAAAGTTTGGTCTTATCTTTAGACGGTCTTGTTATTGAGGTGGTCTTTATGTGAGGTTTTACTGTAGATATTAGTATGTAATGTACGGTATATCGTCTTTCAAATAAACTTACTTACTATATCTGTAAATATGGACTGAGGAACAGTATGTTCGGTTGCTACCAAGTCAACAAAGTTAAGTTTGTGAAACAAGTTTAAACAACTTACAATAACCACCCTCGCTAACTGCTTCCTTTCTTACTTACCAGGACTCGTGTCTAAATTAGGAAGTGTTACGTTGGTGATCATAACCCTGCTGAACAGGGCTCGAACTCACAATGTTCGGGTCAGGAGACATGCGCACTGCTTCTTAAACGTTACGCTTCGCTTGGCTGTGCTCAAAAGGTGTACCAATTAAAAACAAGTTTTGAACCGTTGAAAATGTTGATGAAGACAATGTTACGTGATTTTAGTGTCACCATTTTTGTCGTGTACAGTGTTCCCTGTGCGTCGCGCATGATCAATAAAGTGACCCATCAATGCTATCATCCAACAAAGGTTCGACAGATAGCCAACACAAGCCCACTAGAGATGGCCTTCAGAACAGACAGGAGCTCGGTCAAGCAATTTAAGCGATGATCGTAAATGTGTGCATTCTATGTTGAACAATCCATCGAAGGTTATGGTGAAATTTAAAAAAAAAACGTTCAAAAATGTACTCGTTTTTTTTAAATTTCAGTATAAATGTGAAAGCAACAATGAAGCTGAGTAGTGATACGTGTAATCACAACAACAGATACGTTATAGATGTAAGTGTGTACATAAAGCGATAAACACTAACACTATTTTGATAAATAAGCGATACTGCTCCCATGGGGAACCCCACACAGCGGCCTCGTATGCATAGAGAAGCTGATTGGTTGAGAGTAAAATCGCTTATTGCCGGGATTCCCGATTTAACGGAGCTACTTTTCTTTTGCTGTTTCTGATGACAAAATGGATATTCCAATAGTCTTGTATCAGAATACTGGGTATAAATGCTCCATGTTTGTCTACAAACATTCAAAATTGAAAAGTTATCGAGCTAAGCAAATACATTTTGTTGAGCGAATTATTACTATTTATTTAAAAATCACTACGTATATACGAATATATATTGAAAATGCATTCCAACGCATGTAAGTATTTAATTTAGGAATATTGGCTTCTGACCTCTGAAGCAAAATTGAACAACATGACTGACATATTTCTCTTTATCATCAAAGTATGTTTTGCTATCGTGTGTAGCATTTAAACTTAATTATATCAATATTTTAGTAAGATTTTAATAATATTAATAAATGCATTAATCGTTTTAAAATAGCATTTTCGCTTGCATCAAATGCAAATTCTGATATTGTTAGAATATTTGTTCGCTCTGGTTTACTTAGTAATAGCTTCTCTGCCTGTAGCTTGCCACATTCAGAATTGATTGAATTAAAACATTGAAAATTGTATTCATCTATTTTTCAGGGCTTATTGTAATGTTCATTGGATTGATCGCAGTCACAGCGTCACCAATTCCAACACCAACGACGGTGGTACGAACTTCCCACGTGCCTTTGAAAAACGTCATCTTTTCCAGTAATGGCATCAAGCTAGCAGCCGAAAATGACGCAAACGGAGAGCAGACGAACGTTCTGCCAAGTGCAGAGTCGCAGACAACGATCGAAACCACAACCGAAAGAGTTGAGTCGATCACATCAGACGTTACTGCGACAACTGAACTAGAATCAAGAGCATCTTCTCTGATGAAACAATTCAGACACGTTCGCAGCGTGACAACGGAATCTGCTTATGAAACCACAGCCATACCGTTTGAACTGGACGTCGAAATGTTGCAAATTGTTAGGTTTACTTACGAACACTTGCAAGGCTTAGTGGAAATGAAGTTGGCTGATATGGTGAGTGTTTTAATCTACAATGTTAACAATTTGTGAATTAATTGGTACCGGAAACTGATACCGCTTCGGATATCTGCTCATTTTGTGATTGGATTAGTTATACACTCCACAAAACTTTCACACTGTATTGAACCTAAAATAACAGAAACTTTATTTAAAGCCATTTGGATGTTGTTTCCGTTAATCGAGTTTTAATTAACTCTCACTGGGTCGTAGTTTTATATCAATGACCTCCAAAAGTGTAATTTAAATATTTTTTTATATTCAAATATCCAAACAGTCCCCACGTGGGAAGACAATGTACGGTTATTGTTACATAATGAATGCTATTTAGTGTTATACCTAAGAAGGTTATGGGTCAGGTTTTCGGATTCCAAATGTTTTTGGTAAGAAGGAAAACATAAAAGAAGGGAAAACCATTATTGTATAGTTTATCAATGTCGTTAAACTTTAGATGGCTTAAAATAGAAATGAACACACACCCCTGTCCTAAGATCGTGGTCATTATTGATACTCGAATATGGTCAGTTTCTGACCCTATGACACTTGATAAAAGCTGAAGGTTTTCGCGAAAACGAAGTTAATGATAAAATTAGATTATCACTTACAATTGCTGATTACGAACTTCTTTACGTTCTGTGGGTCATGATATTTAATCCAGCATTTTTAGCGATTCAGTTCCAACATTTGATACTGTACACACCGTGGTATGGCTTCTATATTCTTACATTGTAAATGTTATCTAGCGTAAAGTAACGATGAGAGTGTTCAGTCCGCAGTTCCTCCTTTAACAGCGTACCTCGCGGCCAAATTCTGAGAATGCCTCCAAACAGCACTGTCACCGAGTTGACAAGTCCATTTAAGTATTTGCGGGCGTACATTGCCAAGTTTCTCTTGCGTCTCAGAGTTTCCGCAGAAATTATCTTGAGTGATGATTGATGTTGTCTTGCACGAGTTGTCCCCCCCCCCCCCCACTCGGCAGTTTTAATTACTGTCACTGTTATAACGTTCTTTTTCATTCCAGGAGACTGAGGCTGATTTCCCATTTGTCTTTGATGTGGCAATCGCTTTGTTGAATCGACCAGTTTTGGAGGCGAACTTAAGACAAGACTCCGCAGCGTGTGTCAACATTCAGGTAAAATATTTACCATATCTGTTAAATGTTTTGTTCCCAATTATATACTCAGTACATTTAAAAAAAGGCACAATTTTATACCAATCATACTAAAAGATTCATTTCATTACTGTGTACTAGTAGAATCCGTGAATTTATATCCAGCGTATTTTAACTACACTTGACACAGCGGTATGTAGCATACATGTACTAGCCTCGCACACCGTTTAAGCAAATACGATGAATATTATAGGATAGCAATCTTAACTTTGTAAAATATAGTATTATAGTCGTACGTGTATTTATTGATGACACACGACGGTGTATGTGGTCAGTTCTGATACTCGAGCTGGAGTAAATGCGGCGGTATTGAAATTCGGATATTTTATTTCGTCAAAACTGTTCGAATCAAGATTCATTATGATTTACATTTTTTTTAAATCAAGTATTTAATCAGCTTCTGACAACGACATATGTCAGAAATGACGGAAATTGAAACATTGGGTTTGTTTCAAACATATCACTTGTTTTTCAGGACAATCTTGTCCAATTGGTCGAAGTGCTGGATGCGTTTACCCCATACGTGGAAGCGATGGAGAATAGTTTGATCTCTCTTATTCACCTTAGGGAGAATATTTATACTCTGGTGAGTTTTTTTCAAATATTTATATGTCCTTTGTTGTACCTATTAAATAATATTTAAAAAAAAACATCCAACTTATTTTGCCGTTTCGGTTTCTTCACCTGTAAACACGGTATCCCGATGTGACGTCACTAAACAAAATGCCGTTCAAGAACTCTTTGTGGAATATGTAATGTTCAGTTCTGCACGTTCTCGCTCGTTACAAAAAGAAACAAGTATGATGCAGGAATCCAGTTATTAATCCGTCTGCACAATTAGTTTCGTTCAGTTTCATTATTTTGGCGCGTCAATCAGCGTGCGATCTGTCAACCCTGATAGTTATACACAACTTTTGTACAATATTGTAATGACCAGCTTAAGATCATTTTTTTAATTTGAATGTCTGTCATGAGAGCGTTTTATGTTCATGTAAATTCATGCGCACGCATACTTTATTTTTTCTAGGTAAGTCCTGCAGTGATACCAACTTCCGGTACACACATCACCGTGGTCACCGGTACACAGGAAACGATCTACACTCTGATTGCACTTCGGTACCAGAATCAAATCATAAAAGAAGTGATTACAAATATACTGAAATGTTAGATCTAGTGATAGGATATACCACATGTGTTCTTTTACTAATCCTTCATAAATCGTTTTTCAACAGTATATTTCCAACATAAACGCTTTTACTAACAAAACTACAATAAATTATAGGAACACTTAGGACAGGATGAAAATATGAGGACATGTTTTAAGGTTTGGTTGATACAAAAATGTAGAAGTAACAATCGCCAATAATTGTTGCTAAGGAACAAAAAAAGAATTAAATAAGGGGACGTAACTGAATCTTGCCACAGATGTGGATTCATATGGAAGTGAATATTTCAACTGATGTTTATGTTAAGAACAACGAGATTAAATTCGCATGATATTAGAAATAGCTGCAATAGGGGATATTATATTTTATAGACAGTCAAACAGTCAGGTGCTTGTTAAATATTCTTAAAGAATAATGTTGTGTTCAGATCTCATTATATTGTGTTCAAAATGTCATATATTTATTTCAGGGGTGAAAGTGAAGCAAGTTTGTCTTGTTTCTTTGTGATAGTTTCACTTTCCCCCTTGTTTATTGCTTACCAATTTCATAACACTTGAACATTATTTTGAATGTATATATTGAATAAGCACTAATTTATACTCCCATAAATATGTTTAGTTTGATTATGATCATTCTACACTTTCGCTCAATGTCGATCGTTTGACACATTTGTTTTGTTTTTATTTGTTATATATTTTTGTCCATTAACAGTTTGCATCATCATCATAGATATTTATATGGATATGTTAATCAAAAAACTAACTATCATTTTATGTTGCTATGTTTTCATGTCCTACAGTTCACATTAACTTAATTCATTTTTCATTTATTTATTAACATTTTTACACAAAGCAAAACATCTATCCATGAATATTTACCCTTAATTCTTCAGATAAAATATATTTTTTGAGTAATTGATTTTTAATATACAAGTTGTACATGTAATTACAGTTGTAAAATCCTGAAAATACTCTATATAATAGCAAGTGTCTATTACAGTAGACATGGTCAGAAGTTTTGCTGTGTATCATATTTTGTTTGTCGTCAATTTGCTCAATGACGAAAAGATCTTTTTTAACAAATATATATTTATACTTTTACATTTCTTGTATAGTTATTGTTTTTCTTATACATTTTGTATTTCGTTTTCATCAAATGTCAAGTGTTGTTCCTTGTGGGATATGATTTGTGACAAACTGTGTCAGAACTCGAAGTTAAGGTGTTATATGTTAGAAAATGCTGTTTAAAGTAGTTCACTTGTACATTAGAGATTCATTGGTAGATTTGAAATGATTCGCGCTTTTAAACGATTTTAAAAATACACATGTAGTCTGAAGTTTGCATGTTCTTAATATTAAGATATTACAAAACTTAAAATTAAGATATTACAAAACTTAATATTTAAGATATCAAGACAGAGAGAATACAATGTCATGTCATGAGATATTTATACATACTAGTAGGTCAGAAATGAAAATTTAAATTAATTATTATGACATTGAGAAAAATAATTAGCAATATTGAAATTAGCAAGCATGAAATGCATTTATGTAACTTCATGCACAGAATGACAAACTTTTTAAACTGTACCTACTGTACAAGTGAATTGCCTTAACGCACCAAAAAATGTGAAAGAAAAATGTGGTCTGTCCATTGACAGCAAACATTACCCTGTAATATTATATGAATGAGGCAACTTTAAGCTCGGTGATATACATTTACATACATAATTCATACATACTGATCATCTGTGATGTATTTTTATAAACATGAAATAATTACCATTGTTGAAATCAAAAGGTTTACATTTAACCATTTTCGAGTATTACATGTTTTTTTGTTGTATTTTTCTATATGTATTAAATTTTAACAATAAAATTTTACAGCAAATTGTCATTGTTGTCATATACTATGTGGTGTACCTATAACTGTCACAGGATTTCAACAAATACGTACACGCAGCACTCAAATTAAATCATTTACTCTTGTGAAACTGATAGCGAGAAACAGACTGTAAATTAAGTATGATACTATCGAGTAAGCACTGAATATTCTTCATGGACCGTGTTCTTAGAGATTTGAGAGAACAGGAAGATCAGAAGGTAATTATTAAGTCTGAGAGTGGAGCATGGCACTGAAACAAAATCATTTCTCCAGTATCTCATAACACCAAAAAGGACCAAAAAGGACCAAAAAGGACTAAAAAGGACCAAAAAGAATATTCAGAACTCATTTGACATGTCCACGCATTTTCAACATTTAAATAACCACTATCGTACAAATATGAGAATATTTTGTGATTTGAGTGCTGAGCGTAAGTATATCTGTTACAACTTTCAATCCTGGGCTCAGATCAGACAATGATACATAAAGGGTGTTGAGGTTAGTACAATTTTGAAACCCGGAACAGCTGGCGAGATCAATTGACCTTTATTTGTTACGAATCTCTACTGAAAAACAGTGTTCATCAACCTTTCAAAATCGTATGTACGATATGGCCAAATGATTGCTACACAATAACAATTATAATCAATGGAAAATGTACAAGTATTCATTGAACACATTGTAACAATGTGTACGATGTGTGTAAACATGATGAACTTTTTCTGTCATCTGTAATCTTGAAGACAGTATACTAGTTGAGGAGATACTTTCAAAACTTAACAATTTACACGGACAAATTTTGCTGTGAACTTTATCTTGTCATTCCAAATCTTAGAATAAGTTTAACGCTACGTGAATACATCAGAAATGTTCAGTTTTTATGTAAAACATCCATTATATTGATGACTCAACATTTTGGGTATTATTAAATAGATTTTATTCCTTGTAAAATACATTGGATTTCCAAAGATAAAATGTACATAGATATAACATTTAACAGAACTAGATGTGTCCATTGGACGCAGATGCCCCGCTATGCGCTTTTAAGTCGAAACAAGGGCCATAACTCCTCCAAACATTTGTGGATTGTATCCGAAATCGATCTTATTTTATCATCAGACGCATACAGGAAATCTCTGTTCACTGTATAAGTCGTCTTCTGCTGCTTTAAAAACTGGGAAATAACAACATAGTTATAAATATTTACTCCAATATCATACTGCATACACAAAACAAACACTTTCATCGTCCAGGTATGGTAACATGTAAAACAGTTATATAGAAGCTTATCACCTTCTTACTATACAATCTAAGTCCACACATGCTTAGTAAAGTACAGTGCTGGTGTAAACTCGAGATCAGGAAGAGAAAAGTATAATAGATCAGGAGCGTTGATTCGTACAGGCTTCGTAGGCCGTGGCTTACACTTATTATTCGAAAAAAAGAAAATGGTTAAAACTGCAATATGATATCTTAAGTATGGTTTTAATGTTATTGTAAGCATATTTACCGGAGCGAAATATACACCAAAACAATATAGTTACAAAATATTTCCGGGGTATCATGCCCCCCGGACCGCCCTAAATCTAGACCTACACATCAATTTCAGCTAAGTTACGCCCCTGTAGATACATATGTATACGCAACAACTGTCAGAAAGACTACTTGAAATGCACTGCTCAAGGCTTAGTGGTGTAAGTTATTACATTATGACTTAATACTCAACGCTAAGATTCGGCACTGTAAAACAAAACCAACAGCATGCCCTCTATCAGGCATTGTCATTCACCATACATGTATAATCACAGGCAGGGATTCCACTAGGGGCTGTATCCTGTTATTTTGATCATTTTTCGGCGCAGCCGTACTTACATGGTTTTGCTAATTGCATATTCAGTGTTTTGTAAACCAATCAAATCTGACGTTAACCACCAAGGCAATTTCGCGCCATTTCTCTTCAATTTAAAAATACGTGTAACATTGAAGCAGATTGGTTAACATTTTCTATAGTGTATTTCGAGATTTATCCAGCAAGTAGTGTTGTTATTCATCACAACGGGGAATTGTCCGGTGCTGGATTTAAGAAGACTTTCTTGGTTTTATGTACCAGTCGCGAACATTTATATTGCTTTAATCAGATAAATCGCTATCTAACAAGTTTATTAACATGGATGTGTGAGTTCACAACTTATGCGATAAGTAACGAGGAACTACATATATTGAAACAGACTATACTGTGTCTATGACTGATCACACTACGGAGTTATTTGTATCCTGTCTCCTTCGTAGTATTATCTATATTTAGACAGGCCAGTCGACATGCGTCCACAGACATTCAGCGAGACGCTTGCAACGACTCACTAATTACCCAAATTTTCCGTCTACACGAAAGGATGTACATTGTTTACACATTTGTTTGGTCTTAGCGCATGGAAATACCCTTCTACATTTTAGTAATAAACTCAGTTGTTACGTGATCGTGCCGACCAATGAATTTAGTATAAGGAACGAACGGTGATTTCGTTCACTGCGACTAAATCATTGGTTATAGCAGTAAGGTTAAAAAGGTCAAATATAAAAATATACTGGGTAATATAGCAGCGTGTGAATGTAACGATAGTGGAATCAAAGCGCTGTGTGGGAGCGTACTACGCAGTGATCTCGGGGTTTCTGTAGTATAGCGTAATTGAATGACATTAAGCATTCTTTTTGTTGAACCACAAATTTTAATCCCAGATTGCAACAAATGTGCAAACTTCAAGTTGCGCCGACCATCTTTTTCGGTGTTGCTGTATTCAGTGTTCTGTAAACCAATCAAATCTTACGTTAACCACCAAGGCAATTTCGCGCATTTTCTCTTCAATTTAAAAATAGCTGTAACATTGAAGCAGATTGGTTAACTTTTTCCAGTGGCTGATCTCCCGGGGGGGGGGGGGGCACGGAGGGCTTGTTAGCCTTGTTATGATTTTTCACACATTTATGATGGGGAAATAGCCGACTTGTGTAGACAATTACACGACAGGCACGTGTGATCTACATCCTTTGTTTAGTGGATCTTTACACATTTTTAAGATAATTAAACCCAGTTTGTTTTTCACAGAATTCTTTTGAGATATATAGTTTATAAGGAAGTGTATTAGTACAATTAAACTAAATGAAAATATCCAAAATGAAGTGGTCATTTTCGGAAAATGACCGACATTTTTAGAAATAGTAATGATGCAATTGTGCTCTGAAAATTTTCTGAAAATGGATTGTTTGATCGCCGTTTATGGATTAACTTTTATTATTAACCATATATCTAACAAGATTGCTCTTTGCATTAGGGTAAGTAAAAAATTACGGTACTTATTATAAAAATCCGAAAATTTATTGGAAACCTGGCACGAGTATGTGATGAAATTACACTTCCGCGAGTGCAGCATAAAATCGCTACCTGTGATGTTTTAAATGCAGTTTATGCAACAACTTTATGTAGTAACCCATGTTGGTTAGAAAGTCAGAGGCGTTAAAAGGGGTCTGCATGGAGATACGGTAGAGGCGTTAAAAGGGGTCTGCATGGAGATACGGTAGAGGCGTCAATCGGCGTATCTATGGAGTAAAGGGTTAATGTACCAGTCCGCGAACGGTCGGTCTAAACACCCCAGGACACCCCAGGACACCCCAAGACACCCCAGGACACACCAGGACTGCACCAGGACTGTCACAGGATACACCAGGACTCTTATAATTGGACTAGAATGTGATTTTAAAACATTTTATACAGTTATTTAGACATAATGGAGTAATAATGGGTAATTTGCGATCTATATAACGTGCATAAGGGAAGTAACTCTGAGCATGACACACCAGGACACCCCAGGACACCCCAAGACACCCCCAGGACACCCCAGGACACACCAGGACTGCACCAGGACTGTCACAGGATACACCAGGACTCTTATAATTGGACTAGAATGTGATTTTAAAACATTTTATACAGTTATTTAGACATAATGGAGTAATAATGGGTAATTTGCGATCAATATAACGTGCATAAGGGAAGTAACTCTGAGCATGACACCCCAGGACTGCCACAGGATTCCCCAGGATACCCCAGGACTCGTATATTTGCACTTGAATGTATCTTTATAAACAATGTAGGACATTTCGCTGTTAATATTTCAATGTAATAAAGTAATAAAGTGAAATTTGTTGTGTCTGATATTTCACATTATACAAGGGAAGTAACTATTTTTTCGGTATGACTCTGATACGCTTTGGATATGAAAATCATTTTTTTAGACATGTAGTTTTCTAAAATCTGAATTTGTTGCTTTAATGCATAAATTAAACATCATATATATATATATATATATATATATATTAATGATGAAATATGCTTAATGTTAGCTTGCGTTAATCATACTCATGAAAATAACTGACTTTGTAATAAAGTTTGCGTAATACTGTTTAACTGTATCATTTTTACTCATGTTTTTTACTATTCATACTAACCACTGTGTATAAGTGGAATTCGTTCCAAACGATGTCAAAACAATGTCAAATTCCTATGCATGTAATCAAGGGGTAATGTTGATATAGTTGGACTTATAATGTATGATTATGTACAATTACAATACACCTCGTTTTGTTCTGTCAGTACGATCAGTCAAAATGCAAAGCTAATTGCACGTATTATTTCTATCGCAATAATTTTACAAGTTAGTTTAAAGGATAGATTTGTGTGTTTTTCCATAAGATACTTAGTTCGGATTTTAACATATCATTTCGCACGTAATTTTTATAGGGGTCATTTTTTAGTCATAATTCAATTATAAAATCACATCAAATATAGTTTATCAATTAACAGAGGTGTCATAATCCAAGTAGTAGTAGTAAATTGTTTATTAGAGTGACATGTGTATGTAGTTACAAGACTATTGGTATATAACATGCAATAAGTGAAATATAATACACAACGTCTCTTATGAAAAGAATTATTGTTTCTGATGTGGATGGTATATATTAATAAAATAATTTAATTAGCTTAATGTAGGTGCAAATCTATGTACTCCCAGAAAGTAGCGATTTTGTATATTGTCAAAGGCTTATGATTCTTTAAAACTCCATATTGATGCGTTATAATATAAAATAGGTATCATGTATAATGCATGATTCACATACGGCTATATGATTCATGTAGCTTTGCCAGGTATTAACTCAGGACTGTTTTATGTACGGTTGCACAGAATTACTTATCTACCAAAACTGATTATATCTACTCGTAGAATTGTTACTTTTTTTAAATAACTACGTTCACATTGAAATTAATAATCAAAACTTTAAACAATTCTTTTAATTTTGTAATAAATAAATTATTTAACATGTCTGTTCTGTTCTGTTCATACCCCCGAGTACAACGCCATTGAATGTTTTTTTGTAATACCACTCTAATCATTTTGGGGGGGGGATGGGCCACGATAAGAGTTCCTCCCAGTGGTGTGGCCCGGATGTATTAAAATCACATTTCAGTCAATTAAAAGATTCCTGTGTAGTCATGAGGAATCCTGTGGCAGTCCTGGGGTGTCCTGGTCTGTCATGCTCAGAGTTACTTCCCTTATGCACGCTATATAGACCGCAAATACTCCATTATTACTCCATTATGTCTAAATAACTGTATAAAATGTTTTAAAATCACACTCAAGTCCAATTAGAAGAGTCCTGGTGTATCCTGTGGCAGTCCTGGTGCAGTCCTGATATGTCCTGGGGTGTATTGGTGTGTCATGCTCAGAGTTACTTCCCTTATGCACGTTATATTGATTGCAAATTATCAATTATTACTCCATTATGTCTAAATAACTGTATAAAATGTTTTAAAATCACATTCTAGTCCAATTATAAGTGTCCTGGTGTATCCTGTGGCAGTCCTGGTGCAGTCCTGGGGTGTCCTGGGGTGTCTTGGGGTGTCCTGGGGTGTCCTGGGGTGATTAGACCGACCCGTCCGCGAACATTTATATTATTTTAATCAGATAAATCGCTATGTTACAAGTTTATTAACTTGGATGTGTGAGTTCACGACTGACGCAATGAGTAATGTTGAACTATATTGTAACAGACTATACTGTGTCTATGATCACACTACGGAGTTATTCATAATGCCGTCTCATTCGGAACACCTCGGCATTATTGGCTCCGCCAAGAAGTTACGATTGATTACAGTACTCAGAGTATTTGTAGTATATCGCAATTGAATGACATTTAGGCATTTTTTATGTTGTACAACAAAATATAACATAGAGTGCAACCAATTTGCAAACTTCAAGTTGCGCCGACCATCTTTTTTAAAGATAGTTCTTGTTTAAAGATATTTCTTGTTTACTGTATTTTAACATTTTATAGCCAAAATAACCTATAATTTATAGAAAATTTGAATATAGATCAAACAGTTTTGAATTCGAATGAGTGAGCATGAAACAATGAGACAATGAAACAAAAACAAGATAAAGATCTATGCTGCAACCTCTAAGTGTTCATTGCATGTAACCAATGCATATCACATATTTTCACACAGATACCGTTCCCGGTACTATTTGTACATCCAACACTATGATATCCTACCCATGTACAACACAACACCCTCGATAAGATCAAATATCGCCACATGTATCGTTTTCAGCTTATATGAACATCAAAGTATATCACTGTACAAACAGACTGTGTGTGTTTTATTACTATATGAGAAACGTAAGCAGGTTATTCATTGTCATTACCTAAATACTCTCAAAGATGACCGTCGATCAAAGTTTCGTTCTCGGAGCGTAACCTCGTCATCGAAATGCATTCTGAAATCATCGGAAATGGAGGAAACGATTCAGCTTACGAAACTGGGCGAGCTTGACTCGAGAGCGATTTTGGAAGTTATTCACGATGTATCTGAAAACGGCGTCATTCATGATAATTAAACTGAGAATTAAAAGTTTCGATATAATGTTAACCTGCTATTGTTTCAACCCAATAAGATGTTGAAACAAATACAGTAAAACCTCACCTAACGACCATCTCAATAATAAGACCACCTCAAAATTGAGACCACTATTTTCGAGTCCATTTTGACTGTTTTACTCTTTATTTAACCTCAATATTAAGACCACCTCAATAATAAGACCAGTTTTCAAGGGTACCAAAGATGATCTTATTATTGAGGGTTTCCTGTAGGATTTTTAGTGCAATAAAGCATCCACACAAGATCAGTATTTCGGCTACACCGTTTACAAACCTGGACTGAAATATATATAATTTAAAGTCAATAGTTCTTATTCTTGAAAAATAAGACTAAACATTTGAGTGCCTATTTGGTTGACTTATTTGATACTCACTGTTCCATATTTGAACTCAATTTATCGCATGTTTCTTTATATTGTTATACATATGTAAGCCAAATTGATTATAACTATGTTTAGCGTATTTGGACGAGTATGTTACCGACTGTCTGGTGAAAAAAACCAGAAAGAACCAGAGGGGCCAATGAATAAAGTAGTATTTATTCAGCCATTTAAGTTTTAATGCACATATGCATTTTGCTATGAAAATCAATACATTAGTTTGAAGCACTTTGTACCTTATACACAGGACATTTGCACATAATACATGTGTTGCTCATTTAGAAAATGTTACCGAAAAGTAAAAATCTAGTCATTTGCTTTTATACACGTTGTTATTTTGCATACTGGTATATTATATGTATACCTTGTTGTTTATATTCCATGTTTTCGTCACAAAAATGTTTTTTGTTGTTTTTTATCGACACCTTTTTCCTGTCTGGTAGGTAGGTTTTGAAAAATGAACTTGACGCTTAACATACATTCAATTTGGTTTGTTCTAATCAAAGGGGGTCGGCACATAAAAAATTCACTACCATTATATACTATATATACAAGGGGTGCAACTTCCAAAATATCGTTTTCCATACTGACTCGACATAACCCGCTGTAACTTCCGATCAAATCAACCTTTTTAAACCAATTAAACGGCTATCGACTCTATATACATTTATCTATCCAGAACACATCAATATTATTTCCTATTCCGACTAAATATGTTGCACTAGCCGCCGAAAACACGCAAAAGTGAGCCAAAAAATCAAGTAGGACAAGTCCGTGGCAGCAACAATGCTGCATACGCAGCATAGAAATAACACGGAAATACAATTACAGAGTCGTAATGAAAAAAAAAATCAATCTTATCTAATTTATAAATACAAAATAAATCGATTGCCATGATATTTTAACGAAGACTATTCACATATGATCCGGGATTATGATTTTAATATCGGTCGGTTTGTTTTCGTCTTGGAAGCTGTCATTTTATCCGTGTGACATTGCAGTTGTAAGCTGATCGCTGATTGGTCGGTCGTCTACTGACAAGCTGGTTCCAAGCGGGGAACCAGCATTGTTATACACCACTAACCAATCAGATCGCATGTTACAAATCGAGAGAGGTCATGGGTCAATTGAAATCTACATGCATATTTGACATTTAATAAATAAACTTCGTTTGTGGAAATACGAAACAAATTCAACGATTAAATATCGAGGTGTGTGAAATATTTTAATATTATCTATAAGACTGAACCGAAATGTTGGTCATTTGAGCCTGGTTAATGCAGTTTATTGTTATTTCAATGCTTCGATGTCACTGGTTGTTGCTGCCACGGACTTGTCCTACTTGATTTTTTGGCTCACTTTTGCGTGTTTTCGGCGGCTAGTGCAACATTTTTAGTCGGAATAGGAAATAATATTGATGTGCTCTGGATAGATAAATGTATATAGAGTCGATAGCCGTTTAATTGGTTTAAAAAGGTTGATTTGATCGGAAGTTACAGCGGGTTATGTCGAGTCAGTATGGAAAACGATATTTTGGAAGTTGCACCCCTTGTATATATAGTATATAATGGTAGTGAATTTTTTATGTGCCGACCCCCTTTGGTTCTAATTAACTCCATGATAACGTTTGTAGTGGAATACATCTGTGTTCAGCAATGTACACCATGCTCATCCAAGGAGCGCCAACCTCTTGTGTAAGTTACGTCATCATGTCCCGACAGTAAGCAATATTTGCCCCAATATGAAAACCAAGTGACCATATGGAGTAAATATTGTTTCCTGATTACACATAGTGACATCACATGTGACGTTTTCTTGAAATTACGTCACTTACAGAAGAGGTTGGAAATCCCACAGCAGTGCTCAAAATGTCATTGCGACGTGCAGCAGTAACTAGACTCGATACGCAGGTAGATCATGTTAAGGAAGCGGAGAACCAGAATGTGATGGCGCTTATAACATTGGTTCACAAAAAGGTCGTCGATAATGAAGGCAGTAAATAATAATGTTATATTCATTATTGATCCAAAAGTACGAATACAGTAAAACCTCAATAATAAGACCACCCTTGAGACCCTTGAAACCGGTCTTAATATTGAGGTTGAATACAGAGCGGAGCCGTCAAAATGGAATTGAAACATGTGGAAATAATTTTGAGGCGGTCTTATTATCGATGTGTTTTTTAATTTTGGTTCTACTGTTTATATAAGTATTTTATGTATATCTGTAAATATGGACTGAGGAACAGTATGTTCGGCTACCAAGACAACCAAGTTAAGTTTGTGAAACAAGTTTGAACAACTTACAATAACCACCCTCACTGTCTGCTTCCTATCTTGCTTACCAGGACTCGTGACTAAATTAGGAATTGTTACGTTGATGATCAACCCCCGCTCAACAGTGCTTAAACTCACAATGTTCGGGTCAGGAGGCATGCGCTCTGCCTCTCGACCGTTACGCTTAGCTTGGCTTTGCTCAAAAGGTGTACCAATTAAAAACAAGTTTTGAACCGTTGAAGTATTGATGTGTCACCATTTTTGTCGTGTACAGTGTTCCCCATTAATTAATATAATAAAAAAACATTATCATACGCATGATGCCGCGATGCACGTGCGTCGTGCATGATCAATAAAGTGACCCACAATGTTAATGCCACCGATGCTATCCTACACAGATAGCCAACACAGACCCACCAGAGATGGCCTAGATAGCAGACAGGAGCTCGGTCAAGCATTTTAAGCGATGATCGTAAATTTGTGCATTCTGTGTTGAACAAACCTTAGAAGGTATAATTATGGTGAATTTTTTTTTTAAATATTAAAAAAAATAACGTTGAAAATGTATAAATTGATTTTTTATTTCAGTATGAATTGTGCATACAACATTGAAGCTGAGTAATACGTGTAATCACAACAACAGATAAGTAATAGATGTAAATATGTACACTATTTTGATAAATATATATGCATAGAGAGTTCCCACGAAGCTGATTGGTTGAGAGTAAAATCGATTATTGCCGGGTTTCCCGATTTAACGGAGCAACTTTTCTTTTCATAGCGGTTGTGTTTCTGATGACGAAAATGGATATTCCAAAATTCTAGTATCAATACTCTAATCCTAGGTATAAATGCTCCATGTTTGTCTACAAGCATTCAAAATTAAAAAAGTTATCGAGCTAAGCAAATACATTTTGTTGAGCGAATTATTACTTTTTATTTAAAAATCACTACGTATATACGAATATATATTGAAAATGCATTCCAACGCATGTAAGTTTTTAATTTAGGAATATTGTCGTCTGACCTCTGAAGCAAAATTGAACAACATGACTGACTTATTTCTCTTTATCATCAAAGTAATATATTGTTTTGCTATCGTGTGTAGCGTTTAAGCTTAATTAATTCAATATTTTGGTAAGATTTTAATAATATATATAATACTAGTACATGAATCGTTTTAAAATCGCATTTTCGCTTGCATCAAATGCAAATTCTGATATTGTTAGAATATTCGTTCGCTCTGGTTTACTTAGTAATAGCTTCTCTACCTGCAGCTTGCCACATTCAGAATTGATTGAATTAAAACATTGAAAATTGTATTCATCTATTTTTCAGGGCTGATTGTAATGTTCATTGGAATGACTGCAGTCACAGCGTCACCAATTCCCACTCCAACGACGGTGGTACGAACACCTCCCGTGCATTTGAAAAACGTCATCATTTCCAGTAAAAGCATAAAGTTAGCAACCGGAAATGACGCAAACGGAGAGCAGACGAACGTTCTGCCAAGTGCAGAGTCGCAGACGACGATCGAAACCACAACCGAAAGAATTGAGTCGATCACATCGGACGTTACCGCGACAACTGAACTAAAATCAAGTGCATCTGCTCTGATTGAACAATTCAGACACGTTCGCAGCGTGACAACGGAATCTGCTTATGAAAGCACAGCCATACCGTTTGAACTGGACGTTAAAATGTTGCTAATTGTTAGGTCTACTAACGAACACTTGCAAGCCTCAGTGGAACATAAGTTGGATGATTTGGTGAGTGTTTTAATCTACAATGTTAACAATTTGTGAATTAATTGGTACCGGAAACTGAAACCGCATGAGAAATCTGCTCATTATGTGTTTGGATTAGTTATACACTCCACAAAACTTTCACACTACATTATTGGACCTACAATAATAGAAACTTTATGTAAAGCCATTTGGATGTTGTTTCCGTTAATCGAGTTTTAATTAGGTCGTAGTTTTATATCAATGACCGCCAAAAGTGTTATTTTAATACTTTTTTTATATTCAAATATCCAAACAGTCCCCACGTGGGAAGACAATGTAAGGTTATTGTTACATAATGAATGCTATTTAAGTGTTATATCTAAGAAGGTTATGGGTCAGGTTTTCGGATTCCAAATGTTTTTGGTAAGAAGGAAAACACAAAAGAGGGGAAAACCATTATTGTATAATTTATCAAAGTCGTTAAACTTTAGATGACTAAACATAGAAATGAACACACGCCACTGTCCGACAATCGCGGTCATTATTGATACTAGAATATGGCCAGTTTCTGACCCCATGACACTTGATAAAATCTGAAGGTTTTCGCGGAAAAGAATTTAATGATAAAATTAGATTATCAAATAATTGCTGATTACGAATTTACAACTTCTTTACGTTCTATGGGTGATGATATTTAATCCAGCAATTTAGCTGTACACACAGTGGCATGCATGGCTTCTATATTCTTACATTGTAAATGTTATCTAGCGTAAAGTAACGATGAGAGTGTTCAGTCCGTAGTTCCTCCTTTAACAGCATACCTCTCGGCCAAATTCTGAGAATACCTCCAAACAGCACTGTCACCGAGTTGACAAGTCCATCTAAGTATTTGCGGGCGTACATAGCCAAGTTTCTCTTGCGTCTCAGAATTTCCGCTCCGTCAGCGGTAATATTTTGTTCAGTGCAGAAATTATCTTGAGTGAGGATTGATTCTCTCTTGCACGAGTTGTCTCCCCCCCACTCGGCAGTTTTAATTACTGTCACTGTTATAACGTCGTTCTTTTTCATTCCAGGAGACTGAGGCTGATTACCCATTCAGTGCATTTCGTGTGGAAATCGCTTTGTTGAATCGACCAGTTTTGGAGGCGAACTTAAGACAAGACTCCGCAGCGTGTGTCAACATTCAGGTAAAATATTTACCATATCTGTTAAATGTTTTGTTCCCAATTATATACTCAGTACATTTAAAAAAAGGCACAATTTTATACCAACCATACTTCTTAAAGTTTCATTTCATTACTTTTGAAACTCATTTGTTATGAAATATTAGTCGATTGTTGTCGCATGTACCGTACATGTTGGGTACACATGCAATACTATCGTGTCAAGTTCTTTTCTTGTATCCTAAAAGTCCGTCAATGAAAATTTAGAAATCCCATCTCGTGCGTTATTAAATGTACTGCGTATATATTAGAGTTCAGAATGTCGAACACTCATGTTTGTGACCCACCAAACAGGCAAAGCTATCTAGCGCTTGGTTAAAACAGTTGTCTTAATATTTACACCGTTTTCAGTTGAATTTAGTAATCATTTCCTAGTAGAATTCGTGAATTTATATCCAGCGTATTTTAACTGCACTTGACACAGCGGTATATAGATCTACATTTGTACTGGACTCGCACATTGTTTAAGCAAATACAATAAATATTATAGGATATTAATCTTATCTTTGTATAATATAGGATTACATTGTATAGTCATACATGTATTTATTGATGACACACGACGGTGTATGTGGTCAGTTTTGATACTCGAACTGGAGTAAATGCGGCGGTATTGAAATTCGGATATTCTTCTTCGTCAAACCGTTCGAATCAAGATTCATTATGATTTACAATATTTGTTTTTTTAAATCAAGTATTTAATCAGCTTCTGACAAAGACATATGTAAGAAAAGATGGAAATTGAAACATTGGGTTTATTTCAAACATATCACTTGTTTTTCAGGACACTCTTTTCCAATTGGTTGAAGTGCTGGATGCGTTTAACCCATACGTGGAAGCGATGGAGAATAGTTCTATCTCTCTTATTCACCTTAGGAAGAATATGTATACCCTGGTGAGTTTTTTCAAATATTTCTATGTCCTTAATTATACACAACTTGTGTACAATATTGTAATGACCAGCTTAACATCATTTTTTTTAATTTGAATGTCTGTCATGAGAGCGTTTTATGTTCATGTTAATTCATGCGCACGCATATTTTATGTTTTCTAGGTAAGTCCTGCAGTGATACCAACTTCCGGTACACAGATCACCGTGGTCACCGGTACACATACAACGATCTACACTCTGATTGCACTTCGGTACCAGAATCAAATCATAAAAGAAGTGATTACAAATATACTGAAATGTTAGATCTAGTGATAGGATATACCACATGTGTTCTTTTACTAATCCTTCATAATCGTTGTTCAACAGTATATTTTCAACATAAACGCTTTTACTAACAAACCTACAATAAATTATGGGAACATGTTTTAAGCTTTGGTTGATACAAAGATGTAGAAGTAACAATCGTCAATAATGGTTGCTAAGGAACAAAAAAAGAATTAAATAAGGGGACGTAACTGAATCTTGCCACATATGGATGTGAATATTTCAACTGATGTTTTGTTGTTTATGCAAAGAACGACGAGATTAAATTCGCATGATATTAGAAATAGCTGCAATAGGGGATATCATATTTGACAGACAGTCAAACAGCCAGGTGCTTGTTAACCATGTTGTGTTCAGATCTCATTATATTGTGTTCAAAATGTTATATATTTATTTCAGGGGTGAAAGTGAAGCAAGTTTGTCTTGTTTCTTTGTGATAGTTTCACTTTCCCCCTTCATTATCGCTAACCAATTTCATTACATTTGAGTTTTTTTCCAAATTTTTAAAAAATAATTTTGAATGTATTTTTTATATATATATTGATTTTATAAGCACACATTTATAACTCCCATTAAATATGTACAGTTTGATTATGATCAATTTACACTTTCGCTCAATGTCAATCGTTAGACACATGATTTGTTTTTATTTGTTATATTTTGTCTCCATTGTTTGCTTCATCATCATAGATATTTATTTATATTGATATGTTAATTAAAAAAAATGAACTTTTTAAACTGTAAGTGAATTGCCTTACGCACTAAAAAATGTGAAAGAAAAATGTGGTCGGTCCATTGACAGCAAACATAACCCTGTAATATTATATGAATGTGTCAACTTTAAGCTCGGTGATATACATTTACATACATAATTCATACATACTGATCATATGTGATGTATTTTTATAAACATGAAATAATTACCATTGTTGAAATCAAAAGGTTTACATTTAACCATTTTCGAGTATTACATGTTTTTTTGTTGTATTTTTCTATATGTATTAAATTTTAACAATAAAATTTTACAGCAAATTGTCACTGTTGTCATATACTATGTGGTGTACCTATAACTGTCACTGGATTTCAACAAATACGTACACTCAGCACTCAAATTAAATCATTTACTCTTGTGAAACTGATAGCAAGAAACAGACTGTAAATTATGTACGATCTGAGTAAGCACTGAATATTCTTCATGGACCGTGTGCTTAGAGATTTGAGAAAAACAGGAAGATCAGAAGGTAATTATTAAGTCTGAGAGTGGAGCATGGCACTGAAACAAAATAATTTCTCCAGTATCTCATAATAACACTAAAATCTCAAAGAAAATGGACCAATATTCAGCACTCATTTGACATGTCCACGCATTTTCAACACTTAAATAACCACTATCGTACAAATATGAGAATATTTTGTGATTTGAGTGCTGAGCGTAAGTATATCTGTTACATTTTTCAATCCTGGGCACATATCAGACAATGATACATAAAGGGTGTTGAGGTTGGTACAATTTTGAAACCCGGAACAGCTGGCGAGATCAATTAACCTTTATTTGTTACGAATCTCTGTCGAAAAACAGTGTTCATCAACCTTTCAAAATCGTATGTACGATATGGCCAAATGATTGCTACACAATAACAATTATAATCAATGGAAAATGTACAAGTATTCATTGAACAAATTGTAACAATGTGTACGATGTGTGTAAACATTATGAACTTGTTCTGTCATCTGTAATCTTGAAGACAGTATACTATAGTTGAGGAGATACTTTCAGAACTTAACAATTTACACGGACAAATCTTGCTGTGAACTTTATCCTGTCATTCCAAATCTTAGCATAAGTTTAACGCTACATCAGAAATGTTCAGTTTTTATGTAAAACATACATTATATTGATGACTCAACATTTTGGGTATTATTAAATAGATTTTATTCCTTGTAAAATACATTGGATTTCCAAAGATAAAATGTACATAGATATAACATTTAACAGAACTAGATGTGTCCATTGGACGCAGATGCCCCGCTATGGGCTTTTAAGTCGAAACAAGGGCCATAACTCCTCCAAACATGTGTGGATTGTATCCGAAATCGATCTTATTTTATCATCAGACGCATACAGGAAATCTCTGTTCACTGTATAAGTCGTCTTCTGCTGCTTTAAAAACTGGGAAATAACAAAATAGTTATAAATATTTACTTTGAATATTATACTGCATACATCACGGAATGTAAATGAAACACACAAAACAAACACTTCCATCGTCCAGAACTCACTTATTCACAGGTATGGTAAACATATAAAACAGTTATATAGAATCTTATCACCTTCTTACCTATACAATCTAAGTCCACACATGCTCATGCTGGTGTAAACTCGAGAACAGTTAGAGAAAAGTATAATAGATCAGGGGTGTAGATTCCTATAGACTGCGTAGGCCGTGACTTACACTTTTTATTCAAAAAATCGAAAAAAATAAAATGGCCAAAACTCCAATATGATATTTAAGGTATGTTTTTGATGTTGTTGTAAGCATATTTACCTGAACGAAATATACACCACAACTAAATAGTTACAAGTTTTTTATACGGGGGATCATGCCCCCCGGACCGCCCTAAATCTAGGCCTACAGAACAATATCAGCTTTTAAAGTTACGCCCCTGTAGATAAATATGTATACGCAACAACTGTAAGAAAGACTACCTGAACTGCACTGCTCTATGCTTAGTGGTGTAAGTAATTACATTATGACTTTATACTCAACGCTTAGATTCAGCACTGTATAACAAAATCAACAGCATGCCCTCTGTCAGGAAATGTCATTCACCAAACATGTATAATCACAGGCAGGGATTCCACTAGGGGCTGAATCCTAAGGGTCAGTTTGGTCATTTTTACTGTATTTTAACATTTTATAGCCAAAATACCTATAATTTAAAGAAAATTTGAATTTTCAGCTGGAATCCTATGGGTCAAAATGTCGCTTTTTGAAAATAAATAGGTTTTCAAATATGTATCTCCCACTGGGGGATGGACTGGACAGGAAGCGCTGTATAGCATGTGACAGAACTACATAGACAAACAATTTACATCATAACACAGCCGCCTAGCTATCTGTTGTCCGACAATAAAATAGCTTCCTGCGAATCTTGCATAGTTAATGGAACAGGTGTATATTGCGGTGTTGATTTATCCGAATTTCCCGGCAAGTTTGTCTGTAAGTTCAAGGGTTCCTGATAAGTCTCCACTTTGCTGTCCACATAATATTTACCAACTTTAAATCTACAGCACAAAACATCCACTACACTTCCTACACTATCATGTAATAATCCTGAAACACAATAACAACTATTATATTATGTATATATTCAAACGATATATAAATACAGTCAGACACTGTTCATTCCAATTCATTTATTTTGGTCAATTTTATACCTGAAAATTTGGATGGGGGCATCAAGTCCCTGAGTAGTATATTAGAAAATCATAATCCAAATGGATTTATTCATCTACTCCTAGACAAAATTGATTACCAAAAACAGAACTTTACTTTAGAAGGTATAGAATGGAGCATGAAATTGTCTTAATAAAACTCAAAACAGTTTTATACACATAAACACAGGGGTGTCACTAATTTTTGAATTAGCAGGGAAATCATCAAAAGTAAGCAGGATCTGGGGGTACTGATCATTCATACAAGAAAAGTAGCTGGGTGATGATGCTTTAATTACTGGGTAATTTTACCGGCTACCGGCCCTTATTGACACCTGAAACACATGGATAGGAATAAGTATTAATGTACCCCAAGAAATTAAGAAAATCTATGACCATCTGATCACATACCTGATACTACAAATATTCCTCCTACTATACCACAGAGACGCACCAAGAACTGCCAGAACGGTTGGTGTTCTTCCTTTACATGTATCTTAAATGCAAACACGTCATACTTGACAAATATCCCCGGCACTCCATGACTCCCACTACTGTGATCTATTGGTCGACTCTGTAATATATAGATAGAATGAAGTTTAGAGACGAAGTGAACGATAGTCAAGTCACTAAAAATAACAATGGACTTTCACATTTTGCATTTTAGGAAAGGCCATAGTTTTCTATTGAATCACTGAAACAGTACTGAATATCTTAACATAACAGTATAATCACAGGTATTTTTCCAATGTTATTTAAATCACTAAGACATACCCGTTCTGTGACAGAATATTGGTAAGTATCAACTTGCTGTCCATACGTTCTCACTACTGTTGGTACAATTTTCATGAAGTATTGGTATAAGTGATAATCTGAAATAAAACAACCATTACATTTGTTTTGACAGAGATTATACACCTATTCTATGTGTTCCAATATTTAAGCAGACTATACTCACTGTAAAGTATGTTTATCGACTGTTGAATATAACCGACTTATCTTGGTTTCCAACCAGTAGTAATCGGGGTCCCGAAGTTTCACTACTCTGTACTCCACACTCTGATATTAAGATTTACTCTTCAAGCTTCGAGTGAACACAAATTTTGCTGGGTAAGGAGTTATGCCAAACAAATAATGTTTTAAGGATAACCTAATTCATTACATACAGATAAATTAAATCAAGGTGAAAATAAGCCCTGCCTGTCAAATCTACAAACATGATTTATACAAGAAATATCTTGAAAAAGATGGTCGGCGCAATTTGAAGGTTAAGCATAAAAAATGCAGAGATGTTAAGATTGCTGGTCACTCCAGATCAAAAATGGATTTCATTTAATTAACCAAAATTTAGAGGATTTTGGTAAGGTAACGTATACTTTGTTAACCAATCCGTGTCAAGGTTACAAACGCTGATCGGTTGAAGAGAAATCGCCTCAGTGGTTAACGTAAGATTTGATTGGTTTACACAACACTGATATGTAAATAGCAAAACTATGTTAGTACGGCTGCACCAAAAAAAAGCTGCTAACATGTTTCTGTAATAGGGCCAATATGGTGAAAGAATGATAAAAGTAACCATGGAAACACTTACTGGTTTTAGCAACTTGCTCCTCTCCATCTAGTGGATTTATAATTCCACCTGATTGATCACCAAATGAGAAATGATCTATTCTATGTGTGAAATTGTAATCTGAAAGTATATCATAGAACTGATACCGAGATATTGCAAAACTATTTAAAGATTATCGCCGAGTAGGGGTGTCACGTTATACCCATGTATATCGGAATATTGCAATATGCAGCTTAACTGCACAATAAGTAATGAGGGGCGTACAATGACAATAAATATGTATAATGTTATACTTCACAGTAGGTTTCATATTTCTTCTCTTGTTGAATTCTTTTATTTACATGACAGTTGCTTATATTTTAGAATAAGTAAATATGTTCTAACATTTCATCACTGAATAAAGTGCGGGCAAGAATTTCAGATTAATACAATCATGAGTGTGCATAATTTTGAATTGTTGTTCTTGCTATATTGTTCAAATGATGCAACATACTAGTGTATGATTGATTGAATTATTGTTATCCAAACTACGTAGCATGAATACCAGCTTGCTCAACATGTGACGCCTACTTCACAACCTAGCCAGATCACTATGATCCAAGAGAATTTGAATGATTTTTTAGCTTCAACACTATGTGCAAGTTAGCTCCATAAACTACAGCATATCTACACTTGACAAACTAAGACTTACCTGATGTTTTCAGCATCATAGAAAGATGAGCGTGACCTCGGGGTATTACTGGCACTGATCTGAAATGAATAAAGTACAATATAATTATACAAGGTCTAGACTAGACTTTAGGCATGGACATTTCACTGGATACCAGTTGGACCAACTGTAGTACATTGTAGCTAACTTTTGCACTACTGAGTTCAAATGCAGAAAGGTTTGCTTTCATTGAGGTAAGAACATCATCTTTCAAGGCAAATTAAGGATAATTTAGATAAAACCTGTATCTATCTAAGTACAGTTAAACCTCAATAATAAGACCACCCTTGGGATCCTTGAAAACTGGTCTTCTTATTAAAGGTGGTCTTAAAATTGAGGTTGAATGAAGATCACAACAGTGAAAATTGTGCTCTTAATTTTTAGGTTGTCTTATTATTTGGGATGGTCTTTAAGTGAGGTTTTACTGCACAATAAAATAACTCACTAGGACGTAACTGAATTTAACTTTAAAATTCTATGTACAATATGAGATGGGAACTTTACAATTGATTGATCTACCGTTAACTTACTTTCCAGCGGTAATATGAAAATTTCCCGCCACTTTATTGACTTCAAGTGAACCGTGGACCCTACAAGCGTCATGTGGACCTGAGGGTTCATCTTCTCTGAAATACGTAATAACAGTAATGTTACAATGACAGTACAGGATAATGCAGAATATAAAATTTATGAATACAGTAAATTTCACAATATGGACATATTTGCAAATTACAAAAATTAAAGAGTCATGAATGTCACGAAAATATCAGTCAGTGTAACTTTCCTTGTTCAGAGAAGTACATTTTACATATACATGTATGTTACTATACACAGTAACAATACTAATTTCCAATATATCTGCTGATAACCGCATGTTCAAACGGTTAATCATTTACATCCCTAATTTTTTATAAGAACAACTTTTTTGTTCCAATTATTTGGTTTTACTCAGCCTCCTTGGAAGCCAGGAAGCAGACATCGAGAGTGATTAGTATAAGTTGTTTTTTTCACAATCAATGTAAAATAAATAAGTTTAAAATTATTCAAAATCTGTTGTTGCTGAACTGCATATCACATTATCAGTACAACATATAATATGTTTTATGAAATTCCAGCTACCTTTGTGGCATGCCAAGTTTGAATCCTGGGTGATGTCCAGACAACCACATAAGTTCCTGTATAGCATGGTACTCATTTCTCATGTACTGATTCACCTGTACAGTGATGTCATGGTAACGACGTTGTTTAGGGGACAGCTCATAGTGTGTGTTGTCCATTTTGAGGGAGCCAAAGCTCAAAGCATCTTGTCCTGTCTGGTCAAGTACATCTGCACCAATGACTGGTATATAAAACATAGGATTGTCACAATATCTCTGTCAATAGCTATAGACAGTTAATAAACCTTTTAATTGTCAAGTACCACCAATCATTTGTCGTCATATCAATTAAGACCAATCATGACAGACATCTAGCCCAACACTAATTAGGAGTGAAAGAAATCTATTTTACAAAAAAATATGATTGAGTTTATTTACTGTATATTTTAAACTTATTATTCCAGTTGTTTAATGAAATGTGCATTCGAAAATCGTATCTTCTGATTAGGGGTTTAAAGAGGTTCTAGTGTATACTGTAAAACTATACGCTTTTGCGAGGCTAAGTGTTCAGGTAGTTTCACAAGATTAAATGTTCCTGAGTTTCTACTTCCTGTTTTGTCGTACAATTAACACAATGTGAAAATCAGACCCGAGTATGAAATAATCTTGTTACATGTACCGACAAATATTTCCATCATTCTAATCAATATCTATTAATTGTGTTTGAAGACAATTAACTGTTGAACAGTCATGTATACATGTATTGACATGAATGCCATTTAGCAGTGCAGTTTAAATAACCAGTGTGTTCAATAAAGTAAATAAATTAAAAAAATCCTTATCTTTTAAACTAGAGTATTTAGAGGGCATTTATTTTCTCGCATGTAATGTATTACAAGAATAGCAAACATTTCTCCCTCATCAAAATCTCTGATTTAACAGTATATAGCGTGAGTTTCAAACAACATTATCATACATGCTATTTATTATTATGACTTGAGTTGTTTGTAATGCTAATGTTTCGCACTTCCGTGGCACTTATGCTTTGTGTAAATAAATCTTGAATCTTGAAATGTGTTATTCTATAACATTAGCAACAATATCAGTGAACAACAATTACACAATGATACTTACATTCACACCTCATAGCAACAGTCATATCAACATTAATCTTGATCTTCCTGAAGAAAAAATAACTAGCAAGTAGGAACATTGTTATCACCATACTTGTAATAATATCAAGAGCCATTTTCCCTTAAAATTACTACTTTTATCGATGAATGAGTAAACATATTTTTAAAGGTATACATACTTGCCACTCATGCATCACTTTCAAAGATTTGCAGTTAAAGCATTTTTTCACAATTTCTAAACTATATATTAAAACTTAAAAGATTCACTAGAGACATTGAATACTTCTTTAAAGGCATAGACAAGCAACTCAATAGACATATTTGATCAGATCATTGCTTTACAGCTAGTGTAATAGTAAATAAGTAAGCAAGTGGTTTATTAAAGTGACATATGCAATACAACAATGGATACGTAATTATACAGTATAACGAAGAGATGTACGCGGCCATGTGGGCCTACAAGTCACCTTCGAGTATATATTATGTACATAAAGTCAACACAGTGTTTACAAGAAAAACTATTAAATATTGAATATGAATATATATATGACACTATTAAATATGTAAGCATACACTTAGTATATTTACTGTTTAAGCAAACGTAACTATGAAATATAAATGGTGAACATACAAAAGGTTATATATAATACAATGTACATATAAATAATCAATTTAATGTAAATAACATTTATCGTTTCCCTGTATGTTGATACGATGGTGTATTATCTTGTATGTTGATATGATGGTGTATTATCTCGTATGTTGATACGATGGTGTATTATCTTGTATGTTGATACGATGGTGTATTATCGTGTATGTTGATACGATGGTGTATTATCTTGTATGTTGATACGATGGTGTATTATCTTGTATGTTGATACGATGGTGTATTATCTTGTATGTTGATACGATGGTGTATTATCTTGTATGTTGATACGATGGTGTATTATCTTGTATGTTGATACGATGGTGTATTATCTCGTATGTTGATACGATGGTGTATTATCTCGTATGTTGATACGATGGTGTTTTATCTTGTATGTTGATACGATGGTGTATTATCCTGTATGTTGATACGATGGTGTATTATCCTGTATGTTGATAGGATGGTGTATTATCTCGTATGTTGATACGATGGTGTATTATCCTATATGTTGATACGATGGTGTATTATCCTGTATGTTGATACGATGGTGTATTATCCTGTATGTTGATACGATGGTGTATTATCGTGTATGTTGATACGATGGTGTATTATCTTGTATGTTGATACGATGGTGTATTATCTTGTATGTTGATACGATGGTGTATTATCTTGTATGTCGATATGTTGGTGTATTATCCTGTATGTTGATATGTTGGTGTATTATCTCGTATGTTGATACGATGGTGTATTATCTTGTATGTTGATATGTTGGTGTATTATCTTGTATGTTGATATGTTGGTGTATTATCTCGTATGTTGATACGATGGTGTATTATCTTGTATGTTGATATGTTGGTGTATTATCTTGTATGTTGATATGTTGGTGTATTATCTTGTATGTTGATACGATGGTGTATTATCTTGTATGTTGATACGATGGTGTATTATCCTGTATGTTGATACAATGGTGTATTATCTTGTATGTTGATATGATGGTGTATTATCTCGTATGTTGATACGATGGTGTATTATCTTGTATGTTGATACGATGGTGTATTATCCTGTATGTTGATACAATGGTGTATTATCTTGTATGTAGATACGATGGTGTATTATCTTGTATGTTGATACGATGGTGTATTATCTTGTATGTTGATACGATGGTGTATTATCTTGTATGTTGATACGATGGTGTATTATCTTGTATGTTGATACGATGGTGTATTATCTCGTATGTTGATACGATGGTGTATTATCTCGTATGTTGATACGATGGTGTTTTATCTTGTATGTTGATACGATGGTGTATTATCCTGTATGTTGATACGATGGTGTATTATCCTGTATGTTGATAGGATGGTGTATTATCTCGTATGTTGATACGATGGTGTATTATCCTATATGTTGATACGATGGTGTATTATCCTGTATGTTGATACGATGGTGTATTATCCTGTATGTTGATACGATGGTGTATTATCGTGTATGTTGATACGATGGTGTATTATCTTGTATGTTGATACGATGGTGTATTATCTTGTATGTTGATACGATGGTGTATTATCTTGTATGTTGATATGTTGGTGTATTATCCTGTATGTTGATATGTTGGTGTATTATCTCGTATGTTGATACGATGGTGTATTATCTTGTATGTTGATATGTTGGTGTATTATCTTGTATGTTGATATGTTGGTGTATTATCTCGTATGTTGATACGATGGTGTATTATCTTGTATGTTGATATGTTGGTGTATTATCTTGTATGTTGATATGTTGGTGTATTATCTTGTATGTTGATACGATGGTGTATTATCTTGTATGTTGATACGATGGTGTATTATCCTGTATGTTGATACAATGGTGTATTATCTTGTATGTTGATACGATGGTGTATTATCTTGTATGTTGATACGATGGTGTATTATCCTGTATGTTGATACGATGGTGTATTATCTTGTATGTTGATACGATGGTGTATTATCTTGTATGTTGATACGATGGTGTATTATCCTGTATGTTGATACGATGGTGTATTATCTTGTATGTTGATACGATGGTGTATTATCTTGTATGTTGATACGATGGTGTATTATCCTGTATGTTGATACGATGGTGTATTATCTTGTATGTTGATACAATGGTGTATTATCTTGTATGTTGATACGATGGTGTATTATCTCGTATGTTGATACGATGGTGTATTATCTCGTATGTTGATACGATGGTGTATTATCTCGTATGTTGATACGATGGTGTATTATCTCGTATGTTGATACGATGGTGTATTATCTCGTATGTTGATACGATGGTGTATTATCTCGTATGTTGATACGATGGTGTATTATCTTGTATGTTGATACGATGGTGTATTATCTCGTACTTACCCTTCCACTTCAGTATCCACTTCAAAGTCAAACTTGAGATGAGTACTGGTGTAATAATTGAACTCTGAGATCACAAGTATGAAGATGAAAACGAACGTCAAAACTGAAACTATAACAAACAAAAATACCTCTTGAACAAACTTTCAGCAAACTGGAGATTTGACCTAATTAGTAAATAAGTGCATGTATATAATGTCAAGAGTTTTCTCACTGTGACAAGATAGAAACACAAGTTATTCATGTAATTTCAGAAATTAGATTGTACCATTACTTATAATTATTGTCCCACATCTTATACAGATCAGAAGCCTTGTTCAACACACAGAGTTTGTCAAGAGTTCTCTCCCTTTATCCTTTTTAGAGATCACTCTCTTTATCCCTTCTACAGTATATAAAGGGAGCATATATATATAGAAGGGATAAAGGGAGAGAACTTGTGAAATCGCAAATGTGGTTCAATATATCATTGTACAGTAAAACCCCAATAAAAAGACCACCTACTGGACCCTTGAAAACTGGTCTTAATATTGAGGTTGAATAAAGAGCAGAAATGTCAAAATGGTCTTGAAAAGTGTGGTTGTAATATTTAGGTGGTCTTATTATTGAGGTGGTCGTTAAGTGAGGTTTTACTGTATAATGTTTTCTCAAGCAGTATTCAAAAGAAAGAGCTATTAAGCAACATGTCCGGGTTTAAATATTCAATAATACAGAAAAAAAAGATTATTTCCTATGTGTATAAAAGCCAAACAGGGAACAAAATTTATGAGATCATGAAAACTTTAACATGAACTGATGACATATATTTCACCAGACAGCACAGTGACTCTATACTTACATCCACCCCCTGTGGCTGTTTTCTCCTGGAAATTTTCAGGTACTTTAGGAAAAGCATCCAGTTCTTTGACGACTTTCAGTGCCTTTGACTGCTGAGTTCTGTTGGCGACTGTAGCTCGCCTCATGATTGGTGATGTAAGAACACAACAGATAGGAAAATGTCTACAGTTGCCTTGGTACCAAGCTTAGGCAAGAATGTGCTGGAACAGAAAAATTACTTAAGTATTCAAATAAGACCTCATAAATATAACTTCCTTAGTTAGAGGTAAACCATTAAACATAAGATCATACAATCTGCCATTCATATTATCCTGATAACCACCTTATCCATCAATCGCAATTTATCAAATACACTAAATAAATTATAAAACAACAAAACGATAGAGGCGAAATTACCTTTCAAGATTGGAAGTGTTACGCTAGTTTCATGGTATCCGAATTTACTTTATATCCGAATATCCAGCAATTCTTCCGTGGCTCGTCTAGCTGCTTCACTACGCATACATATCAGTGATTATGAACGTCAGTCTTAATATTGCTTTAATTTCATTCGATACAACGTTGTAACCTTTAATCAGTGAAGTAATGCACTAAAATTTCACTATTTTTTGTTTTGCCACTACCCGTCCATGCTGATCTGTCATTAACGAATGCCACGTATAGCGTTGTCGTCATGTTCGGAAACATGAATACGGACGCCAAATGATCCTCCGATCATATCTATTCATATGTACCGTCAAATAGAATATAAAATTGCACCTTAATACATAAGAGTCGTTTTGCTAGATCAGGTGCTATTGCTCCAGCGTTTTAATGCATATTAAACATATAGCGTATTTCATAGTAATTAGTGTTATTGTACAAGAAACCAGCATTATGTATGTTGGTTTATTCCAGTGACATTGGCAACACCTCTCAGCAGTTTGAGGCAGCTGATAGAGCTCTACATCTGGATTTTTTTAGCTATCCCAGTCTAGATTGATCATACCTTTCAGTCTTGCCTGCACGCCCATTTTAGAACTTCTAAGCAATTAATACACACTTATCCTTTTGTTTTACCAGCCCTGCATTCAGTAAAGGTGTTTGTGGCTAACATTTTTTTGTTCCCGGTTTGCAGTGAATGTGATACAGTAGGCCAGGGATACAAAACATTACAATTTCGTAATGTGAGCAACTGTTAGCCGTAACTGAACTCCTGGGCTTTACCATTGTGGTATTTTTTTTTTGTTCCTGGGGGTGTTGATGATCGTCACATGTAACACACACAAGCCTTGTTAGGCACTTATTATTACTTATCAATATGTCAAGCATTTACAGCTATATGACAATCCATCCGTATCTCAACTTCACTATTGAGGATTTTCTCTTGTAATGAATACTCACTGGTACTTAGACCATTATTTTTTAAGCATTCTATGCTTTCATGGGATGTCAGATGGATGGCATCCATATTTCTAATCATTTTAAGGATCAGACAAATGATACTCCTGCGTTAGGTTGGATTTGGTAATCAAATTTTCATGTCTGTCTCATTAGAGCTACCTTAAAGCGAAGACTTACGCAATAGTTTTTTTAATAGAAAAACAGCAGTCCGTTAAACCCATCCAATCTTCATGATTTCCATCCAGTACCAACCTCATTCCACAAGTCACATGAATCCAAAGTGGGTAACTGATACCATTAAACGTGCAACTCCAATCAAGTCATTATCACAGAGTACATTTTCTGTTTCAAATGCAGTGCCAAGGCCCCAATTTCACAAAGATCTAAATATTCATCTAACTTGAGCTTAATTTATAATAATATACAAGAGAGAATGAGATGCTACAGGGAACATAAGACAGTGCCTCCCCACACAGACCTCCAGGTAGACCATTAACAAAACTTATTCACCGAGTTATCAAGTACATAGGTCATCGCAAGACAGTAACAAAATTTAGATTTATACAAACTAGCGCTATAATTTATGGCGATACGATCGATTAAAATATTTGACACAAGAAAATCTGTTCAGAGATGTTTTGTGAAATCAAGGGTAGAGCAGCAATCATTGAACAACACAAGTTGATATGTGCTAGATGACTCGTTAATGTTTCCTAACTGGTTATTCAGTCATAAGCATAAAATCAACACTATCAATATTAAATTAAGGAAAACATCTGTATCATTCAGGACGACTCACCAGGTGAACGTATTTGTTTCCTGAATTCTGCATTTCATTCGCTAGTTGGAATATTTTCAGATTGTTTGTGTCATTGTTTTCATATACATGTTTAATTCTTTGTATTAATCAGGCATGGGAATGCAAAATTTCAAAAAATCAGTTGCAATTTCGGCATGGGGACTGCAGAAGCTTCTGGCTTTGAAGCATCTACGATGACTTAAATTGTCTCAAATCCGCTGATTACCAGGAAAAATTCCCATGCCTGATTAATTGTAGATATGTTATGCTCTCCAATTATTGGAGGTAATTGAAGTATAAACTAAAATAAATACATCAACAAGGAAAAAAAGCATAAGCAATACACATGTCTGTTTTTTCTTCGTTTATTAATGTATACTGTACAGAGATTAACGGTATGATTTCTGGTATCTTGCGCGTGGACCTGGACCACCGAACTTCTTGGGTTCACATCTTCTTGGATCAGCAACCAACAAGCATTTGTCATAATTAATCAACAAGTCCTTGATCTCTTTTTTAGAGGCTTCATCCACATCTGAAACAGGTGCATAAATTATGAATTTAACAGATCATGATTTTTAAACAAACCTCAGCTTATACAGACTTTTAACAATTAAGCTTTTGTTACAATAGGCCCAACATGTCCCTGACAAAATCACAGTCAATAGAATTAGTCTTAAAATTTAATTATAGTCCATTCAGGCAGTCCTTCATCGCTCACCTGAATACCAAGTCTTGTGATCTACAAACATAATCACAAACAGTCATACTTTATACTTTGCATCAGTACTAACACATCAGAGCGCTGTGGATGTTATAATCAGCAACTTCTCATAAGCAGAACTGGTTACACGGTATCATCATTGTGTTGTGTACAAAGTCAGTCTTGGCAGAAATTGGCATTTAGGAAATGTTGTATAAATAACTCAGACTTACATTTCTGGTAATAAGCTACCAAAGACTTTGAGATGGCCTGTCTGATAGCTGTAATGAGAAAATCATACAATAATACATTAGAAGTCCACACAAGAATACATAATTCTGTCATACTGTTAGTTATCAAGCTGTATCCTCATTTACCAATTATTGCAACATTCCAGTTACCATCATTATACATTAACATCTCTCATTAACTGACATTAATATTGCCAGGTCTTAGGTATCTTTTATCAGGCATCTTTGGAGAAGCATTTCGCAATATGTGTTTCTTGCTTAATTTACCAAGACTAAATCATAGCACCGGAAAATGAGCCATCTTAAGAACAATGAAATTGTGCAATGCAAGTTCAGGGTTCAGGACTCCACATACAGATATATGCTTATTGAAATTTAGTATGTCATAATGAGATTACCGTAGATCTGAGCCACATGACCACCACCACGGACTCGCACACGGATATCAACACCAGCAAACTTCTCCTTTCCTAACAACAAGAATGGTTCTTGAAGCTGAAAATAGACAAATATAAGGTGGTTAAATGGGTATTCAAGTAAAAATAAAGCCTCGTCTTTCTAGAAGAACAACTGACAACTATAATTAATACATGTACTCAACACGTGTTCACTAAAAACAACCCCAGTATGTTCAGTGATTTTAAAACAACACTGAAGTTTTGCAGTCTTGTTTTCACATACATCAGAGCGCTGTGGATGTTATAATCAGCTACTTCTCATAAGCAGAACTGGTTACACGGTATCATCATTGTATGTTTGACTAATTACTCCAGTTTGTTTACAATTGATATACTCAGTCATTTAAAAATGCACAATTTAAAACAATAAATGCATCATTTTTGTCAAGGGTCATTTTATTGCATTTTCAGCTCTGAAAATACCCCTGGTTTGAAAGAAATTAAGTGCACATGTCTCAAAATAATAAAAAATGTGCAATCTATTTATATATACTGTCAGGACTCCCCTTACGGGTAATAACAATAGCGCAAAAAGTTCTTTTTTGCATCCCAATTTTAATCTACAAAAACTGCATTGCGCAGTTTTTCAAATGTGGCGAGTATACTAATAAAATTTACATCTCGGATTAGATGTATATTAATAAATGTACTCATCAGAGCGCTGTGGATGTTATAATCAGCAACTTTCATAAGCAGAACTGGTTACACGGTATCATCATTTAACTTAAGTACATTATACTTCATTCAATGGTAGGATATTCCTACATTAAGTAAAGAGATATTAATCACCTCAGTGTGTGTAACAAGATAATCACAGACACTCATTGCCATAGAAGTCGGTTAATTGGCATTATTTCATCATTGGTGATATTTATAAGACTTCATTCCTTTTAGAAGAGAAACTACAGTACATTTTTTTTTCAATTCAACTCTGTACAAATTAAGCATTTCCGTTCAGGATAGGATATTCATATTTCATCATTTCTAGACAACGAGAACTGCTATAATTCAAGCATACATCAGAGCGCTGTGGATGTTATAATCAGCTACTTCTCATAAGCAGAACTGGTTACACGGTATCATCATTGCATGCTTCAAATATCGAGCAAGTTTTTAAACATTCTACACACATGTTCAGCATAATTGTTTTGTAAAAATTTTCAAAATTTTCTATGATGCTATCAAATATTGCAAGCATACATCAGAGCGCTGTGGATATTATAATCAGCAACTTTCATAAGCAGAACTGGTTACACGGTATCATCATCCAAGTACATTATACTTCATTCAATGGAAGGAGAATATTTGGATATAAGTAACGAGATATTAATTAGGAACTAAGTAGACAATGATCACCTCAGTGTGTGTAACAAGATAATCACAGACACTCATTGCCATAGAAGTCGGTTAATTGGCATTATTTCATCATTGGTGATATTTGTAAGGATACATTCTTTTTAGAAGAGAAACTGCATTTATTTTTAATTCAACTCCCGCACAAATTAAGCATTTAGGCTCAGGATATGCTATTCATATTTCATAATTTCTAGACAACGCAAAGTGCTTTAATTCAAGCATACATCAGAGCGCTGTGGATATTATAATCAGCAACTTTCATAAGCAGAACTGGTTACACGGTATCATCATTGTATGCTTCAGAAATAAAACATCTTTTTGCCTTAGTATACACTTCAGTTTGAACCTCAGATTGCAAGTGTTCAACATATTGTTCCTAACACTGAATCTATAAAGAATTACAAATGTGGGATACACCTGAGTGTGTGTAACAAGATAATCACAGACACTCATTGCCATAGAAGTCGGTTAGTTGGCATTATTTCATCATTGGTGATCCACACATTAATCATTTCATAAAGCTGCAAGACACTACAATCATTTTTTGAAAACAATAATGAAAGTGGCAGCATCTTTTATATTGATTGAAAACTATATACAGAGTTAAAATAACAGTGTTATATGTTAGTCCGTCCGGTCAATTGAATCCATGATTAATACAATCTCAAATTAATAACCACAGACTCTTTCAATAAGGTATTAACTGCATACAACAAGACTGCATCAAGGTCAATCCTGACTGAAATTAATGAAGACTTTGCATACTCCTGAAACCCAATGCCTGGACTATGGTAACAATGTCATTGATAGTAATATTATTGTGGTTTTTCTTCCCACTGAACATACATCAGAGCGCTGTGGATATTATAATCAGCTACTCTCATAAGCAGAACTGGTTACACGGTATCATCATTGTATGTCTTACAACTCGAGTTTGTTACAAATGACAATCAGTTTTGGACAAGCGTAGCTAGCTAATAATTCAAAGACGAATATTAACACGTCACTTCAAGCGAACTTCACAAATGTAAATTCTTATTGATGCTATTAAATAATTCAAGCATACATCAGAGCGCTGTGGATATTATAATCAGCTACTTCTCATAAGCAGAACTGGTTACACGGTATCATCATTATATGTTTGAAAAATTACTCCAGTTTGTTTACAACCAATATTAACATCAATATACTAAGTGTTTAGAAATGCAATATTATAGACATGCAACATTTTTGTTAAGGTTTTATCTGCATTTTCAGCTCACTCCTTGTATGAAAATACCCCTTGGTTTTAAAGAAATTGAAGCACACATGTCTTAAAAATACGAAAAATGTGCTATATATACTGTCAGGACTCCCCTAAATGGTATTAGAAGTATATTAATAAATGTACTCATCAGAGCGCTGTGGATATTATAATCAGCAACTTTCATAAGCAGAACTGGTTACACGGTATCATCATCCAAGTACATTATACTTCATTCAATGGAAGGAGAATATTTGGATATAAGTAACGAGATATTAATTAGGAACTAAGTAGACAATGATCACCTCAGTGTGTGTAACAAGATAATCACAGACACTCATTGCCATAGAAGTCGGTTAGTTGGCATTATTTCATCATTGGTGATCGAAGGAACAGTAAAAAGAAAAATTTCTAGACAACAAGAACTGCTTTAATTCAAGCATACATCAGAGCGCTGTGGATGTTCTAATCAGCAACTTTCATAAGCAGAACTGGTTACACGGTATCATCATTGCATGCTTCATATATCAAGTCAGGTTTTAAACATTCTACACACATGTTCAGCAAAATTATGTTTTGCAACAATTTTCAAATCTTCAAGATACTATCAAATATTTCAAGCATACATCAGAGCGCTGTGGATATTATAATCAGCAACTTTCATAAGCAGAACTGGTTACACGGTATCATCATTGTATGCTTCAGAAATAAAACACCTTTTTGCCTTAGTATACACTTCAGTATGAACCTCAGATTGCAAGTGTTCAACATTTTGTTCCAAACACTGAATCCATAAAGAATTACAAATGTGGGATACACCTCAGTGTGTGTAACAAGATAATCACAGACACTCATTGCCATAGAAGTCGGTTAATTGGCATTATTTCATCATTGGTAATCCACACATTAATCATTTCATAAAGCTGCAAGACACTACCATCATTTTTTGAAAACAATAATGAAAGTGGCAGCATCTTTTATATTGATTGAAAACTATATACAGAGTTAAAATAACAGTGTTATACGTTAGTCCGTCCGGTCAATTGAATCCATGATAAATATAATCTCAAATACAGCTATTAATAACCACAAGACTCTTTCAATAAGGTATTAACTGCATACAACAAGACTGCATCAAGGTCAATCCTGACTGAAATTAATGAAGACTTTGCATACTCCTGAAACCCAATGCCTGGACTATGGTAACAATGTCATTGATAGTAATATTATTGTGATTTTTCTCCCACTGAACATACATCAGAGCGCTGTGGATATTATAATCAGCTACTCTCATAAGCAGAACTGGTTACACGGTATCATCATTGTATGTCTGACAACTCGAGTTTGTTACAAATGACAATCAGTTTTGGGCAAGCGTAGCTAGCTAATAATTCAAAGACGAATATTAACACGTCACTTCAAGCGAACTTCACAAATGTAAATTCTTATTGATGCTATTAAATAATTCAAGCATACATCAGAGCGCTGTGGATATTATAATCAGCTACTTCTCATAAGCAGAACTGGTTACACGGTATCATCATTGTATGTGTGACAAATTACTCCAGTTTGTTTACAACCAATATTAACATCAATTTACTCGAAGTGTTTAGAAATGCAATATTATAGACATGCAACATTTTTGTTAAGGTTTTAACTGCATTTTCAGCTCACTCCTTGTATGAAATACCCCTTGGTTTTAAAGCTATTGAAGCATACATGTCTCAAAAATACGAAAAATATGCTATATATACTGTCGGGACTCACCTGAATGGTATTAGAAGTATATTAATAAATGTACTCATCAGAGCGCTGTGGATATTATAATCAGCAACTTTCATAAGCAGAACTGGTTACACGGTATCATCATCCAAGTACATTATACTTCATTCAATGGTAGGATATTCCTACATTAAGTAAAGAGATATTAATCACCTCAGTGTGTGTAACAAGATAATCACAGACACTCATTGCCATAGAAGTCGGTTAGTTGGCATTATTTCATCATTGGTGACCGAAAGAACAGTAAAAAGAAAAATTTCTAGACAACAAGAACTGCTTTAATTCAAGCATACATCAGAGCGCTGTGGATATTATAATCAGCAACTTTCATAAGCAGAACTGGTTACACGGTATCATCATTGTATGCTTCATATATCAAGTCAGTTTTTAAACATTCTACACACATGTTCAGCAAAATTATGTTTTGTAAAAAAATTCAAAATTTTCTATGATGCTATCAAATATTTCAAGCATACATCAGAGCGCTGTGGATATTATAATCAGCAACTTTCATAAGCAGAACTGGTTACACGGTATCATCATTGTATGCTTCAGAAATAAACCACCTTTTTGCCTTAGTATACACTTCAGTATGAACCTCAGATTGCAAGTGTTCAACATATTGTTCCTAACACTGAATCCATAAAGAATTACAAATGTGGGATACATCTCAGTGTGTGTAACAAGATAATCACAGACACTCATTGCCATAGAAGTCGGTTAATTGGCATTATTTCATCATTGGTGATCCACACATTATTCATTTTACAGCTGCAAGACACCCGTATAAATTAGGAATTTACCAATTTCAAAATGGTTCCGGTGCAATTCGATAAATAGTGAATGGGAGAATATGCTTAACAGTTCATTGTGGCATACACAGTTTTGTTCTACAATCTACTTCTGACCGTTCCAAATTTTTTAAAACCATAATGAAAGTAAGCGTCAGCATCTTTTATATTCATTGAAAACTACGTAACGAGTTAAAAAGTACAGTGATATATGTTAGTCCGTTCAGTCAATTGAATCCATGGTTTATATAGGCTCAAATATAGCTATTAATAACCATGGACTCTTTCAATAAGGTATTAACTAGAATGCATCAAGGTCAACCCTGACTGAAATAAATGAAGTTGTTGCATACTACTAAACCCAATGCCTGGACTATGGTAACAATGTCATTGATAGTAATATTATTGTGGTTTTTCTTCCCACTGAACATACATCAGAGCGCTGTGGATATTATAATCAGCTACTTCTCATAAGCAGAACTGGTTACACAGTATCATCATTGTATGCTTACTACTCATATAAGAATCGAGTACAAGACTTTATTAAAACACCATTGTAAATGTTTAAAATGTTCCTGAAGTCCAAGATAATCATCAAACATGCACTTTTCAAACACAGTTTAAAGTTTTAGCAATAAATCCTTGTGGACAGAACTGATTTCTAGAATCCCACCTTCTTCATAATGTACAATAGCTCATACCATTGTAATAGCAATTAACTAAGTAGACAAAAATCACCTCAGTGTGTGTAACAAGATAATCACAGACAATCATTGCCATAGAAGTCGGTTAATTGGCATTATTTCATCATTGGTGATATTTGTAAGGCCACAGTCCTTTTTATTAAGGAATAGAAAGTACAAAACATTTTTTTTTAATTCAACTCCGCACAAATTAAGCATTTCCATTCAGGATATGATATTCATATTTCATCATTTCTAGACAATATGAACTGCTATAATTCAAGCATACATCAGAGCGCTGTGGATATTATAATCAGCAACTTTCATAAGCAGAACTGGTTACACGGTATCATCATTGTATGTTTGAAAAATTACTCCACAGTTTGTTTACAACCAATATTAACATCAATATACTCGAAGTGTTTAGAAATGCACTATTATAGACATGCAACATTTTTGTTAAGGTCATTTAACCGCATTTTCAGCTCACTCTTTGTATGAAAAATTCCTTGCTTTTAAAGAAATTAAAGGGCAAATGTCTTAAAAATGCGAAAAATGTGCTATATTTACTGTCCGGACCCCCCCTACAGGTATTAGAAGTATAATTACTAATAAATGTACTCATCAGAGCGCTGTGGATATTATAATCAGCAACTTTCATAAGCAGAACTGGTTACACGGTATCATCATTGTACGTCTGACAAATAAGGTTCTGTTGCAAAGTACACCTATCAGTTTTGGACAAACAGCACCTCATTCAAAGAAAATTTTAACACCTGATTTAAGCCAATTTCACAAAGTAAATCATCAAGATACTATCAAATATTTCAAGCATACATCAGAGCGCTGTGGATATTATAATCAGCTACTTCTCATAAGCAGAACTGGTTACACGGTATCATCAATGTATGCTTCATACTCATAAAAGATTTATTACAAGATTTCTAAAACACCATTGCAAACGTTTAAAATGTTCCTGAAATCCAAGAAAATCATCAAACAAGCACTTTTCAGAGCAAAGTTTAAAGTTCTAGCAATAAATCCTTTTGGGCAGAACAGATTTCCTACCATTTTCTTAATGTACAATGGCTCATTACATTTAAAAAGCAATCGAATTAACTAAGTAGACAATGATCACCTCAGTGTGTGTAACAAGATAATCACAGACACTCATTGCCATAGAAGTCGGTTAGTTGGCATTATTTCATCATTGGTGATCAAAGGAACAGTTAAACGAAAATCTTATTCTCTAGCAAATAAACAATAAATCGAAGTATCAACTAGTTTAACTTACAACCATACAAGTTAAGGTTTCACAAGTTCATTGGTGTATTTCTTATAAATCCTTAAAAAACCCAGCTAGGCTATGTAAATATTTTACATACATGTTACATATCCAGTGCATTCAAATTCATAGCTGAACAGTTGTTTAAGTATGTAAAAAATAACATGTGAGGAATACATTTGTGAAGACTACATTCACAATGTACAATAGCTCTTACCATTGTAATAGCAATTATCTAAGTAAACAAAAATCACCTCAGTGTGTGTAACAAGATAATCACAGACACTCATTGCCATAGAAGTCGGTTAATTGGCATTATTTCATCATTGGTGATATTAATAAGACTACATTCTTTATATTAAATTAACCATAGCATAAATAGTAGAAATCACACAATGGGAATGAGAGACAGTGTGAACTGCTATAATTCAAGCATACATCAGAGCGCTGTGGATGTTATAATCAGCTACTTTCATAAGCAGAACTGGTTACACGGTATCATCATTGTATGCTTTTCTTAATTTGTTATGAAAATTTTCCTCCTATGACCCAATAAATGTTAACACTATGAACTATATCTGAAAATTCAAATTTTACTATATTTTTACTCTTGCAGACATTATGACAAGACACATTCAACAGTTTTTACTGCATACCTTGTAGCGCAGGATCTCTGGCTCCATCTGTTCAATTGGCCTTCCATTGATTTTGACCAGTCCTCTACCTCTCTTACAGTGGGCAACTGCTGTTGCCGTTTTCTGAAGAAAAGAAATAAGAATATATATTAATATGAAAATACCACCAACACAAATATATTATATTTGAAAATATTTTGTTGAAAGATCTGATTCATCTCCGACTTCAAGCAGGAGTTATGTCAGGAAAATACAACAATAATCCCCATTGAGCATTACTCAACATCTTACCCAAGATCTATTCTATAGGATGAAACCTAAACAGCGAGTTTTCATGCACACAGTAGTTGCTCAAAATGTTCAGGACCAAACCATTCAGATAAATATGCCACCCTGTTAAAATATAGAGCCTGGAACTATCTATCCTCCCTTCCAGCTGCAAGCCTCAGGCATTGAAACTCTTGCCAGCTCCATCACAGCATGCCTCCATTGATGCCTTGACCTTCATGTCACAATAATAGACTGGGCGCTCATCTTGCTCTAGCACCGGATCATCAATTATTCTATTCCTAAGCAACATGCTCAGGAATGGGCAAAGAAGTTGAAGCAAAAGTTATACTGTAGTTTACAAACCTTACGTCCGAAGACTTGGACAGCTTGCAACGTTCCCTTTTGAGGCATCCTGTAATGTAGGACACAATTGATTACACAAAAAATAAGTAACGATACTAATAATAAATGGTAAGGGTCAGACTAAACTAATCGCGAATTCATATGACAAATGGAAATTTAACTGAAATATCAGATATTTGATAGTTTTAAATGGAATAATCCTGCTGTTACTTATCTGTTTAACGCTAAAATATATCTATTGGAGTAATAACAATATGTATTTTCTAGTAATTGACCAAGTTTGTCACTAACCTGTGTGCCAATCGGAAATTCTCGAGTAAAGGAAGTAGCGTGGGGTTTACACGTGCCTTTTCAGAGAGGCATAGTAAAAATATTGCCGAAACCGGAATGACGACTATCAAATTGACGACCAACAACAGCTGTGAGATGCCGAAGCATTTATTTGTTTAACCGCTGGCCGAAAAAAAACAGAAAGAGTGATAGAGGCTTCTTTAATGGGAATATTTTTTCCTGTAATAGGCTTGGAGTTCTGATAAGAAGGTATACGTCACGAGTGCCATCAATAACCTAAATACTATTTGGTCCCATATACCATGACCCGTTAGGTATAAGTCTTAGTATCTTTATCACAAGTAACAAAAGATAGAGTGATAGATCTTGGATAAAGCAATTACTGTCAAGGTTCTCTGTCATTGTATGAAGTTTTAACAAAATCCATTTAATCTGGAACACACACGATAACTTTTTTTTATGATCCTGACAAAAATATAGCAAAGGGAGATAATTTAAAAAGTAAGTTAGATAAGAGTTATGCTATATATGCACTGCACCTTCTCTTAATGTCGCATACCATTGTGTGAAATTTCAACAAAATTCACATCATAGTTTTTGAGTAATTCTTCAGACAAGAAAATGTAACTTTAATATAGGGAGATTATGCAAAAATTAAGCAACAGTTATGGTTATTATACATTGCACTTAATACATTTTTGAAATTAGACTTCTTTTATTGCAATTCCAATATTAGGAAAAAGATGAAAAAGTAAGCTACAAAATGATAACAACACGTCAGAATGTACATAATTCTTAAAAACTTGTTCCACTCTTCAAATGGAAAAAAATTATGCAATACTTATATTTCCACATTCGTTTATAATTCTATAAATCACTATAACCGAAATCCATTTTGGATGACCAGCAATTGTAGCATCTTGGCAATGTTTTATGTTGCACAAAAAATCATTACCTTCAAATTGCGCCGACCATCTTTGTTAAAGATAGTTCTTGTTTCAACTGTGAATAAAATAAACAACTCTTTATAATGTATCTTCATAGTGTTTTAATTTTATATAGTGTATTTAATGACAATGTGATACAATTATGATTCAATGATATCTATATATAATAAAACATTGCACGAAATTCACAGCACTTCTCGCAGTTAACTGTACATATAAATGTAAACACACACAGCATCCAACAATACAATTGCTCCTTTTTCTAGCAATGAATAAACTAACACGAGCACCAACCATATTGCCCATCACGTCACTTGTAAAGATTTAAACACGCAGAAACATTCTGCATACATTTGACATCAGCTTCCAATAAAAAAAATCACAAAACTTGTTTCATTAACAAAAACATTACCTACAGAATCCCGCCATGCTGGATACGAGTATCATGTCCCAAGGGTTGGTAAGTTGCATTCAATATGCACCTTGATCCAGAGGCAAATATTAAAAATTCTAGCCTTATAAATACCCAAATTTGGTGATTCATGATGCAAATTTCCCCTATCAGAAGGACCTACCATACTTCCCCAAAAACTGAAAAAATGGCTGTCATATAAAATCCCTTTGAAATAGGCTGTTTCGAAAAACAATAAGGGTGAAAAGTGGACTTGAAGTTTGCAAGAGAACACTTGATTGTTGGTAAGTAGACTAATACGTTCAAACCAGTAAGAACCGAGAATATGTAACAAGAATTAAGATATCCTTTTAAAACATCATTAAGATATAAGATATTGCCGGATTAATGAATCTAGCTCAGCATGTAAACTTGTCTGGAGTTACAGATTTTTTAGGTCAGGAGAGGAGCTTCTAGGCAAGACTGCACGTTTTCAATATTATCTTAATATAAATTAATACGCTACTATTCGGGTAGCTCATTCGCCAAAAATGACACAAATAATTCAGGAAAGCTGTTTATATAAAGACTCTCGCCATTCCACAATTGATATATCCCTGACAAATCAGCCATTATACTCATCAAGTCTATAATAAACTTCAAGGACTTTTCATGTACTATTTTCTTGAGATGATGAATATGGCGGTACTGCGAGTAGACCATCCGGTTGACAATGATAGCAATGAGACCCTAAGGCGCCTCAAAAACAAGTACATGCATTTGTTCCATACAAAATTTGAAGAAGGATGCTTTACACTCGCGACAAACTGTTTGTGAATTATCTGGAACACACCAAGTGTTGAAATTCATTTAATCAATGAAATCAGCCGTTGTCTGGACAAAGGACAGACATACAAGTTGGTCAATTCCATGCAAGCCAATCGGCTGGTGGAAAACCCACGGAACAGCTAGTGAAACGAAAAATGACGATTTATGTCGAGATGCAAATGTATACTTGCAATAAATCTTAAAATCGTCTGCAGAAACTATTAAATATAATCTTGTATCAAATAACAATATTCAAATTACATGTACAAAATGTATTGTGAATTCAAGTACACATGTTATACACAAGTCATCTATAATGCTTTGTATTTCCTTGTATAATAAATATACATTTGTTGACAAGTTAGGGTGGCAAATATGGAAAGGATAAATTGATGTATGAATACAGCATGACCAACTTTGTACCAAAGCTCCAAGTAACGTCACAATGACGGAGAAGTGAATTCTTAGCGGCAAACAGAGGAAAACTTAAGAAATCAGATGACATTCTCTATCCTCCTTTTACCCATCATGCACGAATCTTTTATTTTACAGTTTTTTGTCCGTAACGAGGAAGTCAGCTGAAAAGAGGACAAATCTCACGCCACAATAAGCAATACAGCATAATCCAATAGAATAACAACATAAAAGCGACATAAAAATAGCATTATTTGATTAGAATCAATAAATCACATTCGAAAATTAATGAAGAGAAAAAGTAAACATAGAAACCATATTATCTAGGCCAAGAAGTCTTGTTCAATCCCTAGAAAGTGAAGAAATTAAATGCATCCAACTTTACCAAGTAGTGATAATCATAAAATTAAATTCAGAAAATTTGTTTTCTAAAAATGAATACAAATTGCGGAATCTTAAATATTTTTGGCAATGACACACGTGCATTTACATATCCGACTGACTTGTAAGACAATGAAACAAATGTTTTATAAGTCAGGAATAATGCTAAAATTGTAATTATAAACAACGCAAGTAGTTCTAAAACGGAATTCCAAATAGCAAAAAATATATTCATGTCACTGACTAATATTATAAACACTGGCAGCTAAATTGATATATTAAATGCTTGTTGTGATCACTGTGAATGAAAACAAGCCAGCACACGACACACTGACCTCATCTATGTACACTATTTCGTACACTGTTTTGTACACTATTTCGTACACTGTTTTGTACACTATTTCGTACATTTAATAGAGAAAACTCCATCTCTGTTAATTGGATCAACTTTGTCAACAAATATAGCAGCATCCCCAGTGGTATACAGTACAGATTCTATATTGAAACAGTTTGAACTGCATCTACTCGAGTGAATTTTGTTCTGTTATTAGTTTATTGCAATAATCAATATCCTTGTTCATTTAAAACAATTATTTGTGCCGAAAATATTCACTTATTGTCTTACATCACCAATAATAATTATCAAGTCACAAATATAAATTCCTAATCTTACTTTTTATTAACGAAATAAAAATAGCTAGTCCTTAGTTTGACTCTCTGAACAATGATTTACTCATTTGTAACAATAAAATGCTTCAAACATTAGGTACAAAATAAAGCCTCAATAAAATAGTTGCAGTTTTAATGGCATCAAGTATACAACATATATAAAATACTTTCGTTTAATTTTTATCATGAAGACACATAAAATACATTAAATAAAAGATAAACGAAGGGAAAACAAGGTTGAAAATCAAGATGACGATACAAATGTTGGCCTCTTTTTCTCACAATTATGACAATGTTGTCAACTTGAACAAGAGCCAGCCTTATGAAACAATAGGTACAACTTTTCTATCAAATATTTCTTCCTGCAGAAATACGCCATCACATGAAATATATTACATATATGTTCTACATATTACATCAATAACGACTTCATGTCATCTGATTCTGCACATTCCATGTATGTTTGTCCATCTGGTGAAACCCCTTTTTTATCAGCACCCTGAAATACAATCAAATGAATTAAACGGAATGAATAACACCAAGTGATCTTCACTAAGGCAAGCAGTTAATTTACATCTAACGATGTTTAATTTTCTCAGGCTCACGAGAGAATAAAATCTTATTTTGTTTTTGTTTTTATTCAGTTAAACACCACTTTTCAAAAATAAATTCAGTTATAAGTGGTGGTCAGTGACCGTACCAGTTTTTCTAAAATTAATTATTAACCAGTATTAACTTGCCTCCACAACATATATCAGACGTGGAGGATAAATGACTAGCGCTTGAACTTAATTTATTGGGAAGACTCTGATTTTCATATGTAGAAAACAGAACAACACCAATCATATGGTCAGTAAAATAAACCTTTAAAGGTACATAGTCTGACTTTTTGGACCAAATATCCTTAGTGATAAATATGAGAACATTGGTGGTAACTTACTTCATACAGATGTACTCTACAACAATGCATTCTTACATGTTCACCAAAACTACAAAGACATGCGTCAGATACCAGTATTTTCTATCCTGACGTATGCGCCCAGTTAGCATTAGCATAGGAAATACCAGTATCGGACTCGCACTTTGGAGTTCCAGAAATTATAATTACTGTTTACAACTCACCTTTGATAATAATAATTTTACAGCGTCTGTGTGACCTTCCCATATTGCAGCTAGAAGTGGAGTTATTTTATGTTTATCTGGCATCTAAATGAAAGAGAAAAACATCTGTAAAAAATAAATGTTTTGAACCCAGTCCTTCCAAATGCACAGTCTTCAATATAACTTACTCAAACAAAGTCCTGGACATGGAGAATTTTCTTTTCAGGCCTTTAGGGGCCGAAATTGGGCCCAATTGCCCTCTCTGAAGAGAACACATTTTCACCTACTAAGTAAAATACCCCTTCTGAAACTATTTTGTTTGATTAAATTGGCTACTTCATTAACTGATTCCAATCATCTTTTCAGTAAGGGTGTGATGAAATGCTCACTTTAGCGTATGACACAAAGTATGACACAGCACATCTGTACCCTATTCTGTGCTTGTACAACTAGCTCCCATGTCTGACAAGTCAAAATTAACATGTACACTAGTCCGGGACAACAGTATTTAAAGATAATTTCTAGAGCTCTGATGCACATTTTGATTCAGCAATTTGAACAGGAAACTTAATTATTTTTCTATGACAGGTAACATAAAGAAACATGAAAAACTGTACAATACTTACATTGATATCAGCACCAGCTTCTAGTAAACAGTCTATAATGTTAGTCTGACCATAATCTGCAGCAAAATGAAGTGCAGTTCTACCCCCTAATAACTCATGATTTACATTTTCCTGAAAAATAAATATACTATCAGATGTGGCTGAACCATTATTAAAGTAACCTTCTGCTGTGAACTTCACAATTCAAGAAATAGACAGAAGTTCCAGTAGGTAACCTAGGAAGCAGTCATCTTGTGCGATTACTATAATTTATAAACTTAATTCACAATCAATGATCAATAAATGTTTATTACTACTGACAAGTCACAGCATGGATTATCTTTTTCTTTTGGCAGTCAATTTTATGTATAGAATCTTTACAAGTATTTAGTAGGGGTTTCATGATGTAATGCCATTTGAAAATTGACATATTTTTCGAAAAGAAAAGACGTTTTTTGCTTCAACTCTGCATTGTTCATTTTCTGTTACAATCATAGTTATTTATGTCACTGAATTGTACAATCTTTCCAAGCTTCCAAAAGCATTGGGTATAACATCAAATTTTTATTGGCAAAATATCATGACTACATGAGGTATCGAGGTCGCGCTTTGTTTTCCAGGCTTATAAGTTAGAACTTTTATAAAAGTTTTCTTAATTTGAGTCAAAAAATCAGCTTTACAGCATTGTTGTTTGCAAAGCACACACAAATCTACCCTCAGATGAGTAGTTACTTAAATAAGTATGACAATGGCTGCCTACTGTAAAGCTAAAAAAACCATGACTGCTTAACAGACTTACCTCTGTGTCATACAACTTCAACCTCCTAGATACAAGTTAACCAGTATTTTTTTTATCTGGCAAATAGCTGGCAAATACAACAAATTAAGCCTTAAAAGGTCGTATTAGTACAATGAAATATTTCAACAAGTTTTTCAAATTTAGACAATTATAGGCAAGTTAATATCAATTTCATGTTTTTAGTGCGGTCTTGCCCTATCCACTTCCCTTCTTTGTCAGTTAGTGTGAAAGACAAAAGTTCGCCAAATGTGAGACTCAAAAAAACGACCCCCTCAGCACTAGTACCATGCTCTACTAACTAAGATAACCAGGTGGCCATTAACGCCAAATGGTTACAATTCCACTGTGGGTATGAGTCATGACTCATCGTGTACGAGGAAATATTCATGCCACTGTGTCAGAGCAGACAATGTTTTATTACGGTTAGAATAATTAAAGACACATACTTCATATCACATACATACAATGCCCATTTGTTCAATAAGAAATTAATAAGATACATTATTTAAGTTTCTAGATCGGTCATATATATGCAGTTAAATCGGATGACATTATTCAAGTATGTGCCGGTTTTTACGAACCCCACCCACTTCTGGCAAACATGATGAAGGAACAAAAACAAATACAACGAACAAACTATAAGTTCATTCAAGTCATACCTTATTGATATTTCCCTTCACTGCATTAACATCACCGTTTTTTACACCCCACAACAGTCCCTCAGACATGATTAAAGCTATTTAATAGATATTTCTTGGGTGTAAATATTTTCGCTTCCCTCTCTTCCGGTTTATAGTAGTGACTGGTTGAATCGTTCATAAAAATATACGATTCGCTCAAGGAAGATGGTATGTACTTTGCAGACAGTTTGAAAAACATTACAGTTTTATTTTCGGTCTTGGTTATTTGCATCAATTGCGCCTAGAAACATGATAAAATATAAAACTATTCATTGACATGAATACATACGTTATATACCAATTTATTGTCCACCTAGCCAAGCTGCCCGGCTAGCTCAGTCGGTAGAGCACGAGACTCTTAATCTCGGGGTCGTGGGTTCGAGCCCCACGTTGGGCGCTACATTTTTTTCATTTTTAAATTATTTTTTGTTCACCAATTAATGTGCAGATTGCTGTATAAACCATTATACGCACGTTTAAACAGAAGAATTGAAAGACGTTTTAAAATAAATAATAAGCCCAAATTATCTCAATATTTTATTTGCCGAGCAGACATCAATGTACATAGTGCTAATTGCTTTAATTAATTCATACATTACATTTAATTTCCATAAAGAGAAGGAAGTGTTTTAGGTTCGATGATGCTAAGTACTGTCGCGGACATAAATGGTTTTAGTGTCCGTGCTGGACCACACAATAACACATATACGGTCCCTGGTCTGTGGTACTGTCTTTGAGGTAAAGTACGCATTCTCGACAGCTCTCGGATATTTCCGTACCACTTCGTTACTCTACGAACATCATTGAGCACTGTGCGCGTAGTTGGCCGAGGTTCTGCGCGACAAACTCTTCAAGCAGTGAGGCTTCTGCCCGTACTTTCTGGTGTGTTTCCTGATAATATGATATTTAATTAATGCTGCTGCATGCTTTATGAAAATAGTTTCTTTATAGTTGTACTGGTATGATAAATGATGCCGCCGACGTGTAATAACTCATATGTATGATTTTTTTATAATTCACTGAACTAGCGGACCCCCCCCCCCTAAAATTCCTCAACCTTATATGTATGTCTGAGTATAAATACGAAATATACAGAGATCTTTAATTATAAGATTTTCAAATAAGCGATTCTGAATTGGTTTTATGTTCAATAACTTAAAAAAACAAAGAATGACTGCCGTTGTATAAAGCTTGAACAAAGCCAAAAATGACCCGAAATAGATACGAACCCCCTTCCACACTAAGACCAAATCCTGGATCCGCCCCTGCACTGACGATAGTTTGTTTTCACCATCTTTGACGATAACGTTCATACATAATGTTAGTTGTATAATTATGGGTGTGAAAATGATTGCGATAATACATAGCTACGAATCGTTTGCGTAATATCACGGACCTATATAGGTCCGTGGTAATATGCACCGGGGGTACTTATATTTACTAGGGGGAGGTAAAATAGATATGACACAAACTTAGACATTATACTTTTTGCGTATATCTGTTTCATTTTACTGTCAGTTGTCACGAAACTTCTTTCCTCCGAGATAAGAAGGGGTAGCCGTTGACCTTGTCAGGGGTTTTGTGGAGTCGTCTTTACGTATTTATTTCTGTGTGTCTCTTGTTAGAGACGAACAAACTGCATGATGCGTGTATGTGGTCGCACGGTCATGATACGCTCCTTGTCTGTTTTCCCGAAGTAACTTAGCAATAATGAAATAAGATTTTTCGTTTGATTAATTAATTTATTATCGTTAATTCAATTAATATTACTTAAATTCACTAAATGGGTACTAAAAAGTTCTTACCACGACCGTTATTTTTTAAACTCTAGATAGGTTCTTGAAATTCTAAAATTCATTTTATGTGTTTTCTACGAAACGAGACAATGAGCGTATCATGATTTGTATATCAAATGCAAGTAAGGGGCGGTGCTTCTGGAACTGGGGCATCTCCTGTATCATGCACTATCCTCCAAAAATCTAAAATGACTAAACATTCTTCTGGAGGCGTCGCCAATATGGGAAATCGAACAATGTCGGAATTGGCCGAATGCGATATCTACGAATTGATTGTGTGTAGAATCAAAGTACTGTGAGTGTTAATATAGATTGTGTAGAATTTTGGCCACACAAAATTCTATCCGTATGTTTAGCGTTAGTTACATATTTCGAAACCACCTTATAGTCAGCAAAAACAAACTAAGTGTCGATAAACAATATTTTGTATCTACAACATCTATCTTCCCACAAACAAAGTATTATACACCTAGACACAAACACACTATTTAACAGAAACAACACAAAGTACTAACTAAATGACTAGATATAATTGATTGAATGCTTTTTTCAGCTTTCGAACATGATCATTGGTTATCTGATAGCATTGTTATCGTTACATGGGTCAATGTCGGTATGATTTAACATCATTACCAGGGATTTGAGACATTTTCAGATTTGTTTTTAGTTGTTCGGTAGAACAACGAGTTCTATGGCAATTTTCACTAAACAGGGCGATTATTGACAGTAAGCTTTATGTCCCTGTGAATATCTAGATTAGGTGACATTTGAGCGCCGCTGTACGATGTCCAACCTCTTCTTAAAGTAACACCATTTCCAGAAAACGTCACATGGTCCGTGCTTCTGGTTGAGGAAATTTTGCGAGAAAGTGATCAAACTTGATTGGGTAGATAGATGACTTATGGGAAATTATATGTTGACTTCGCGTACAAATACCTATTGCCTTGGGGAATATAACCCAATGATTAACGACTGTAAAACAACAGAAACAATACGCACTTATAATGAACTTGTCATAATATTGGTAATAACAATAGCACCAATTTTACTGTAAATATATTGTATGTTTCGGCAGGCCCGGTTCCACCGGAAGGCCAGGGGGCCTCTCCACCCCCCCCCCCCCCTTATTAGGTCTTAAGGTTATACTACTCTTTTCGCATTGTCAATATAATACATTGATTTATGGTCGATTTCCTTTTGTATAAGTGTCATAAAATTTGGCACCCTGTAGTGCTCATTGGCATTGAGACCGTCTAGAAGAATCGTATGCTCACTCTACATCAGCCAGGCGCTTTCAATTTCCGTATCATGCACATAGATAGATAAGTTGAAGGCGTCTGTATAACACAGATTATTGAACATCATTTGTAACAGAGATCTGTCGTGGTGGTGTTTGTTAGTGATTAACAATTTGAAGGGGAGTTGTGAAAATATGACACCTGATATTAGCTCTACTGAATTCATTAAAGTTTTCTTAAAATAATTTTAATCAATTCAGTAATTTGTGGAAGTGAATGTTATACTTGGCCTAAAGTTTTGCCTAATAAGATAATTTTCCCGAATAAGCCTCCTTTCATATTAATTTTCACATTTTCTTTAAAAAAAACTATCATGTAATGCTACATGAAGTAAAGGTACAATGACGATAATTTGACATCAGACGAATTTTCTTTTTTCAACTTCAATTTTACTCTGCCGCGCAGCCGACATCAAAATTAATGTTGTTTAAATGTTTCAACCAGTCTCAATAACTGTTCATGACTAGTGTACGGTTCTTTTGTTTTCAAAAACTTTGCCTTTGGGTGGCATTTTAAGTCTTCTGTCAATTTTGTTAACGATAAATCCTTAACAAGTGGACATTGGTAAAAATATTGGTACTTGTATGTATTGGTCGTTCTGCATTTTTAACAAGATAATACTAGTGGAATTCTCATGAACGAGTCCTCAAATGTTAAACCCCACAATGCACCAGAAGCAACCCTTTCATACCTATATTATAAAAAAAATAATCCGGGGGAGACCGTTGGTACAGGAAGTGGTGTCCCCTGGACATTTTGTAAAATGTTGGTACTTGTATGAATTGGTCGTTCTGTATTTTTAACAAGACACATGTAATACTAGTCAATTCTCATGAATGAGTCCTCAACATTTAGACCCGAAATTCATGAGATGTCACCATTTCATACCTATATTGTACAAATGTTTCGGACACACAGTTCCAAGAATTGTGTAAAATCATTCATTAATTCCTACCAATGTAGATCTATTGGTGAAGTCAAAGACCTAAATACATCAGGTTTTTGGTGAAATAATCAATTTAATTGATAATAGAATGATTGCTTTGTACATAGTGATGCAAAATATATGTATTACTGATGATTTGAATTGAATTGAAGTTACTTGATTTATGTCTTTAACAATGAAGTTTAAAATGGCGGTATGACAGTATTAATATCCCGTCTTTTAGTTAGTGTAAAAATATTTATTCTATCTAAACATTCTTGCCTCCAATTTACTTCTATCATAGAGAACACATAGCAAAACATGTAAAAATGTTAAAAATGCATGTTATAAATATTCGTGTTAACTTCTTTTATTGAACAAATGTACTAGTATGGATACACAAATGTCCTAGATAGTATTAATTAATTGTTTCACGCATCCATATTTTTTTATTTGATAATTAATTTTCATAGATCTAGTTCTTCATAAATACAACATGTCATACCCAACAGTCTGCGATGACTACACGTATGTCAAAATAAATACTCGATTGTTCCCTCTTGTATTAACAACTTAATCTCTCTTATAAACTATCCGTGTAAAAAGCATCAGCTTAATCTGCGATTTTCGTTCACCGTCAGTTATCAAACTTCCTTTTCCGTGTCCTCCGTATTTTGATGACAGAAACTGTGCGTTTCATCTACCGCGCACGTGTTCGTGCGGTTATACTTCAAAGGGATGCTGCATACGGCAAATACGACCCTAAGTACTTTGAAGACATATCAACCAATCATGTTATCCGCAAGCGCGAGATCTATGACCGGCGATTCGACAGAATAGTCTGTGCGCATGCGCATGAACTTTGACACAATTTGGCCGTCTGCTTTGTTGACACAAATGATAGCTGGAGTAGATTGATAAAGATTTAGTACGAGTGTAGTTCTAGATGTAAATTTGCTCAAATATGGATAATCACGGAGTTGCAAGTCCCCCAAACGAAAGAGCATTATTGAAATTAATGGAGAGGACAGGATATTCTATGATTCAAGAAAATGGACAGCGAAAGTACGGTGGACCACCACCCAGTTGGGAAGGACCTCCGCCTGGAAGAGGATGCGAAATATTTGTTGGTAAAATTCCACGTGACTGTTATGAAGATGAACTTGTTCCGGCATTTGAGAAAATAGGAAATATCTATGAACTCCGGTTGATGATGGATTTTAGTGGTAGCAATCGTGGTTATGCGTTTGTAATGTTCACAAACAAGAATGATGCTCAGAAAGCAGTAAGAGAAATGAACAATTTTGAAATAAGGAGAGGACGTTTACTGGGGGTGTGTCCCAGTGTTGACAATTGTAGATTATTTGTTGGTGGAATACCCAAGAACAAGACCAAAGAGGAGATTATGGGGGAAATGCATAAAGTTACGGAAGGTGTCACTGATGTGATAGTCTATCCATCAGCTATGGACAAAAGTAAGAATAGAGGGTTTGCATTTGTTGAATATGCTAGTCACAGGGCAGCTGCAATGGCCAGAAGAAAATTAATACCTGGAAGAATATTACTCTGGGGGCACCAGATTGCTGTAGATTGGGCGGAACCAGAGCAGGATGTTGATGAAGATGTCATGGATAAGGTATTGAATTTTGATTTAAAATTGAAGCTTCAGTGAATTTCTACCTATAGTGTGCTTGTGCTTGTCATTGAATACAAGAAGGCATAACATGTGCTCAACTTATGAGTAATGTGTTGTCATCATATGTGTAGCTATTTGTTCTGTTTCTTGCATATTTTACATATTTGCTCTAAGTTCGTTATAGTTGTCTTTCACTACTAACTTGACAGGAGCTTGAAGTTTCTTTATACGTTTGTGACCAGTAATATGTTCAGTTATTCTTGGCTAATTTTGTTACTGAGCATTCTCCCTCTGTATGGGGTTCAAATCCCATCACCTTCATTCATTAACCGATTTGCCAATATTCAATCTCCAGAGTTTTCCCTAGGCTTTTTCAGCTAGGGGTCCTTGGACCCTCTTGTTTGATAAATTGGGGGTCCTTGGTAATATTGTAGGGTCCCATTATATGCATTTTGTACTTGACAAATATTTATTCTAGGGGTCCCATGGGAGCACAGTAAGTTGAAAATGGGAGTCCCTATTAAAGAAAAGGAGTCGGGGAATCGAGACTGCATCAGGGAAATCTGTGCATGTCATAGTTACGGTCGGACACATTTTTAAAAAATTGCACAACATTTTGAAACCACTGTTAAAGTGATTTTTTCCTGAATTCATTCATTTAAGTTGTGCCTCATAGTCGAACGGAAACATTATTTTAATTTTTGAATGTAGTAACACCCTTCGAGATTGAAAAGGGAATCCCTTGATTTTCCCACTGCGGAAATCTATGAAATTTTATCAAAAAGTAAAAACGGGTTGCAATGAAATCCAAAACATTAATTGTGAATATTAAAGTACTTGACAACTTACACTTTAAATAAAGTGAATACAACTTGCTAATTAATTATTTAAAATATTAAAACTTTTTGGATACAGGCGAGTGAATTGTGAAATGTTTGGAAATGCAATTTATGAAAACTTGATTTTTCCTTTAGCATTTACTGGCCTCTAAAATTTAGGGAGAAAGATGCTTGGCATTACTTGGCCCATATGTTTTTTGTGACAATACTTGTTGGCTTACTGTTGGGCTAGTGTTCTGAAAAAATAAAGGGAAAGCCTGTTAATAAATAGCTTCCCATATTAAATGAAACCAGGATGAATATATGCATGATTTGTGATAGTGTCAATATTCAGAGGTGAAGCATGACAAATATGGAAATTCCTTTTGCTTAGTCTGGTTGACTTAATATATATACTCTGAAATATTTTAATAATGCTTGTAAATCTTCATAAAATAAACTTCATAAAATTTATTTTATTGAACTTTTTACATAGTGAAAAATAAAACAATGAGCTGTAATTTCATCTTGGATTAAGATCATGAACAAGTTTACAAAAAATCAGAGCAAGATTAAACTGAAATTCATATACAGTCCGACTTCGTTCATTCAAATCCAAATTTTATTTCAAATAATGTTTAGTTTCGAATAGCCCATTTCAGTTCAACATGCCTAAGAACATACATCTGGACCTGATATTTATTTCGGATGATGGCAAGTGTTGGGATAGTAGGTTGTCAAATTAACGAGGTCCGACTGTATTCAACTTGAAAGCCCTTTGCCCTCCCAAAACAATTTGCTGGTGCTTGCTCGGCATCAATTTTGTTGTAGCCATTGTTGGATTGAATGCATGCCATGATGCATGCCAGGCATTGTCATTACACATCGATGGGATGCAAGACTCGGTTTTTGACTATCGGACCAGTCCTCCATCAAAGCCTGGTGTGGTTCTTTTTTTATTTGGAAGTTGCTGATGTCTATACACCCATTGTTTAGGCTTTGTCTGAACATTCTAATTTAAGCCAAATCTGACTGAAAAATTAATGCCCTCATCCCATTCTGCTTAATCAACTGGGCTAATACTGGTAGTGGTATGTTAGGGACAAGTGCATGGACATGATTGTGTTCTCCATCCGCCCCTCCAGAATTTGTGACGTAGCAATGCATGTCAATGTCTCTATCATTACAGCCTAGTTCTTAAAAAGTTTTTCCATGTAGTAGGAGCTTACAACATGCTTCAGAGGTAATATTTGTGTCACTACTGGTAGATGAGGGGAAAATTGTTGCATTGTCAGGGCAACTTGTTCACTCTTGTTTAAGCCAATCTACCTGTAAAAAAGTGTCTTGATAAAAGGTTGATATATTAATTGCAATCAAATTTCAAAATATTTGGCCATCCAAACTTGGAATGTCATACCGCGAGCGAGGTTGTATGTAAGGCAATGTTACTTGTTGTATTGAGGATTTGATATAATGGTGAATGCTGTAGGTTCTGATATTTCACATTTTGATTTCTGTTTTAAAGAATTTTGGATGAACTGATTCAACATCTAAATCATTGATGAATCAAATTGTGGTTAAATTAATACTGTTTCTCTGAAAGTATAACTGATGATCTGGTCATGAGAGGAAGTTCAATAGATCTGAATCGGGTACATTTTTCTAGCATGACTGTAGATTGGTGCAAAAATAAATGTGAACATAATCATTTTTGACCCTGCACTGTTTAAATTTTAATATTGAGGCTGAAAATTAAATGTTATCAATTGATAGGTCTGTATTTAAAGACCTGTTTCAATTTATATTTGAAATAACTCAGATAACAATACTTGGGATGAGACCAGTTGGTATTAATTGATAAACTATGATATAAAATAGAATTCCTAGGTCACTATTACCTCTCAGCTGTAACACTTTTATGAACAACGCTTATCTTATTTACATTGGTGATCGCAATATTGACAAGGGGACTTATCTTAAACTTGTACATGCAATACTACAATCAGTTGATTGAAGTTGAACTGTAACACAATTTGTGTTGTAAATAAATTGATTGCCGAAATGTCTATAGCTGGCCAATTTATAGACATCGATATACATGAAAGGTAAATTCTAAATTGTTACAAGTCTCCTCTGATTAAACAATTGCCCCAGTATGAATATTTGTCTTTAGTGGACAGCAAGACTTCAATTGGATCATCGTAGTAAAATTGTTTGCATGTGAAAGCCTGTTTACTATTAAATTTTATTGTCTGGTTATTATCATAATCCTCTGTGTTAATTCTTATGGTAAACACTTATTTTGTTTGCATAATTGTCATTTAGTTACATTTGTTTAACAAAAATGTGTGGATCATCTTATTGGAATGTGATTTCTTGCAAGAAACTTGCTTATTTCTTGACTAGGTCAGTCTGTGTGCACAAGTGCCTACCTATTCTTGAAAATGGCCTGGACTTTTTTTAGGTGTCTTGAGAGAAAATTGTTTTGGGCTGCATATTAATTGTTGAAATTTGAATGACCACAAAAAGTAATAAACAAAACAAGAATATCTTAAAATAAGATGGTCGGCACAATTTGAAGGTTAAGATTTATTGTGCAGCATAAAAAAGGCCGAGATGTAACAATTGCTGGTCACTCGAGGTCCAAAATGAATTTCAGTAAATTAACCATAATTCAGTGGATTTCGGTAAGGTAACGTACCCTTTATCAAAAGGTTAACCGATCCGCGTCATTTTTTCAAACGTTCAGTTGAAGTGAAATTGCCTTGGTGGTTAAAGTAAGATTTGATTGGTTTACACAACACTGATATGCAAAAAGCAAAACGATGTTAGTACGGCTGCGCCAAAAAATTACTTGTCTACCTACCCACTTACACTTTGCTGGGTAGAGTTGTATGTCAGACCAACACTTGTCAAGAATGGTCCAATGATTCTGAGGCAGTCTGTTTACTTTTACCAGTATATTATAATAATTCATGTCATTCTGTTAACCCATAATTAATATTTCAATTATAGATTTTTGAATTTTAGAAATTTGTATTATTTAGAAGAGTACCATCTTCTCCTTTTAAAATGAATGTAAAATTTCCCCAAAAGTAATTCAGGAAGCATCTGTGTCCAGAAATAGCCATGTATTGGAAGCTTTTATCAGTTTACAAATATCTACCAAAACTAAAGTCAGTATCAACATGACTTTTGTGCATTTTATATATATTTTTTATATTAAACTGGGTTTACAAACAATTTACAGATAGTACACTGTTACTGTTATCTATCATTTTATACACGAGGAAGTAACATATTTTGATTGATTTCATTTTATTTCATCTCCCATGTATTAAAGTATTTCGGTTGTAAAAACATTTGGCAAGGTACAACCAATGACTTGATAATGATTTTTTTAAGTTTAAACTTTAAATTTTTCATTGATTATGAAACAAGTTCTTATCCTATTCACTCTTGATGACTGCTTCCTGCATGGCTACCAATACCATCAAATACTCGTGCCAAATTTAGGTATTGTGAAGTTTGGGACAAATTACCTAGTAACTTAAGCTGGCTATGCATGATCCCACAGACTCGAACTTACTTTTGTTGATTTTACTGCTCTTTCAAGAATTAGTGACACCCCTGTCAAATACTTTCTCAAAGGATCAATTAGAGTTTGGAGGTAGTTTTTCAGATCATAGCAAAAGAGAAAAGTTCACTATACAAGTGTATTTTTGTATGGATAACTATGAATAAATGTTTAGTTTAGTGTATTATTCAGGTGAAGATTAAGTACTTTGTCTAATATTGTATTCTTCAGGTAAAGATTTTGTACTTTGTCTAATATTGTATTCTTCAGGTAAAGATTTTGTACTTTGTCTAATATTGTATTCTTCAGGTAAAGAGTTTGTACTTTGTCTAATATTGTATTCTTCAGGTAAAGATTTTGTACTTTGTCTAATATTGTATTCCTCAGGTGAAGATTTTGTACTTTGTCTAATATTGTATTCCTCAGGTGAAGATTTTGTACTTTGTCTAGTATTGTATTCTTGAAGGTAAATATTTTGTACTTTGTCTAATATTGTATTCTTCAGGTAAAGATTTTGTACTTTGTCTAATATTGTATTCTTCAGGTAAAGCTTTTGTACTTTGTCTAATATTGTATTCTTCAGGTAAAGATTTTGTACTTTGTCTAATATTGTATTCTTCAGGTAAAGATTTTGTACTTTGTCTAATATTGTATTCCTCAGGTGAAGATTTTGTACTTTGTCTAATATTGTATTCCTCAGGTGAAGATTTTGTACTTTGTCTAATATTGTATTCTTCAGGTGAAGATTTTGTACTTTGTCTAATATTGTATTCTTCATTGTATTCTTCAGGTGAAGATTTTGTACTTTGTCTAATATTGTATTCTTCAGGTGAAGATTTTGTACTTTGTCTAATATTGTATTCTTCATTGTATTCTTCAGGTGAAGATTTTGTATGTGAGAAACCTCATGTTGGATACTACAGAAGATTCTATATTAAAAGCTTTCAGTCATGCTTGTGGGCAAGATGGTGCAATTGAGAGGGTGAAGAAACTCAAAGATTATGCTTTTGTTCACTTTAGAGACAGAGATTTAGCTATTCAAGCAATGAACAATATGAATGGTATGTACTGTAGAATTACTTTGGCCTAGAATAAAAATATGTCCATTTTCTGTAACATGCCGAAAAATAGTTGAGATGGTAGTGTTTTGTACCCCCCCCACACACACTGAGTTTTAGCTTTTATATCCGACCAGACACACCCAAGTTATGGCCCTTGACTCTTTGACTAAAGTGGAAAGTGGGGGCATCCATTCCAGTTTACATAATTGTATGTATAGAATTGTTCACAAATGCATTTAGGGACAGAAACCAAAGCAAAGAGTGGGTTACTAAAGCACCCACTTCTGTAGAAGTGCGCATTTAGGGCCATATAATATTATGTAAGTTTGTCTGAGCTTGAAAATGTTCATCAAAATGTGTGTTTAAAGGTTAAAGCTGTAGTAAACATCTTGAGACTCTGTGATTTTTTTTATTAACAACTGACTAAATTATCGTTGGCTAATTTTTTTGAAAAAAATAGGTGCAAAGTTGGAGAACTCAAAGATCGAAGTTGTGTTGGCGAAGCCTGTGGACAAGGCCGAGTACCAGTTGTATGCACGGAAAAAGACAGCTATACCTACTCAGGTAAGAAAACGTATATTTACAAGAAATGATTACAGTTGCTCCGAATATTTACCCATGTTATTCTGTCTGCTTTTTATAGAGACGCGTGTATTGAAACTTTTTCATCGCGTTATATGCTGTTTTTCAACAATTTTTCAGTCATATTTATATGGAAACAGCTATAGTTGACCCAACCGGTTTTCCTGGAATTAATTATCAACCAGTACTTACTTGCTCTTCTGCAAGCAACTGACAACTCCATATGTGAAGGACATGACTGTAGCCAATGTCATGGAAGCACATAACCTGCCCAACACCGGATCTGCCAGTTGACGGTCTAGCGCTCTACCAAATGAGCTACCCTGGCGGGCTATTCAAACTTTTACATAATTTTTGATATCGTATTGTAAATTAGATCATCTTTCACTGGCTTCTGTTACCTATAGAAATGTCTTGCTTACAATATTGTAATATAGTCTATTGAGATTCTAAAGCCAGTTTGAAACTGGCTCATGTTGTGGACTATTTTACGAAACTTGAGAGTACTTAGGTCAAAAATATTTATGTTGGAAGTGTAGTTGGAAATTATTGATATTTGAGAGGCACAAATTTAACAAGAAGGTACACAATTATGAAAAAGAGGTATATATTCTGTGTTTGAATAACATAATCTTTCTGGGTATATATAGTTCTAAAGTTATGTTTATTTATTTTTTGTTCATGTTACATCTTGTAGGAAGACAATGACGATATTGAATCCATAATTGAGGTAGATTGCATGTTGTTGTTGTTGTTGGTTCTTGCCTTGTTTTGTTTGGGTTTATTTATTGTTAACCATTAACTGAAATTTGTCTTGTGTTAATTGTTATTTTGCTATAGATGTTAGTTTTAACACCATAGTCACAACTAAACACTAAAGCAGAATTTTGGCAATTGATGTGTTTGCCATGAAAAGTTGTCACATACAGAGTTCATCAAATAGAGTCCGCCTTTATCAAACTGAAAAATATTCTCATTTGTAAGATTTCCAAATTTTTAATGGTCTGAATAAATTTTTACCAGCAGGTCTCAATATATCAACTTGCCTTCTCGCATAAAATTCGCGATTCGGTTATGTCAGGCTCAGGGCAAGTTTTTCTCAAGTTTGAATTAATTAATCGTAACAATTTAGTGAAAGCTTGCCAGAGAAATCATAAAATGGAACAAAACTAATAAAACCTAGGAAAATATACTTGAGAATGGCAATTCTGTATGGAGATTTGTTACGATTTTACTAATATAAATTGGGAAGTGTTGCAAAGTCACTGCAGTTTTGATTACTTTCCTGCCTTTGTTTGAGAATCTGTCACTTTTCTTAGCAATTCAAACAGGTTATTGTACAATATTTGTATTAAAACTGTCACAATGTATGTGCCTATATCAATGTATTCATGTACAGCTGCTGCTTTGTTCCTGAAATTTTGACTACAATATATTGTTGTTTTCTAGAGGAGTGTTCTGGAATATGTGCTCAGTGCAAACTTCTCATCTATTTTTTCTTAGCAGTGTGTGAAGTTTAACTTTCCATAGAATTATTAATATCACAGAAATGTCTTCAAGATTTTAACTGATGAGTAAATATGTTCCTTTTTAGGCATATATATGCATAATTGTTGTTAAACATGTATATGGCTCTTCTGAACATAAAATGTTTGAATGGTCTTCATCCAGTATTGTTGTTGCATTGGCTAAAACATCTCTGATAAGAACCATAATAAATTAAAATTTACATGATTGCAATGTATAACTAATGAAAAATATATTTTTTACCATATTACTTATAGACAAAACTTGTTAATTAGCCTGACCGTTTAAATTTTATGATGTACAAACATCTTTCTTCAACAAATGCGGATCAATTCTTTAGGAGTTCATTCTTTGGAATATATTTTTCATGTTTGTTTAGTTCAACAAATGAACAAAAAATGAGCATAATATTACTGTAAGCTATGGCTTGATATTCAGTTATATTTAAAGTTCTTTAATGCTCTTAGTCTAGCCTATTTTCATGCTAGATGCATACCCGTGTCCATTCTGAAACTTCAGGAGGGAAATTTCAGGAGGAACTTCTTCTGCAGAAATGTTAGGTATTATTTTCACTGTTTTATTTTTAGTCATTTGGTTTTGGTCTACAATTTGGTGATGCATCGACAAATGGTGGACCCTTCAACCCATTTATAAATCAACAACAAGCTTTATTTGGAAGGCAAGCATATATCTATACTGTTACATTGATCTATTTCTTGTGTCATTGCAGTCTTCACGATAACCCACTTGCCCGAAGCCCGGGGCAGGTAAAATTACCGTTGGACAAATAAAAAATCCATTTTGTCTGCCCGAACGGAAAAGTCGTGTTAGTGGTCCAGTCTGACTAGCTTTTATACAAGCTGTCACATTTTGTTTGTGTAACAGCACTTTTTCATCAACTATTGTTGCCAGTCTTCATTTCCAATTTCATTATATTGACAGTGCTGTTAATTTTATTCAGGCAAGTGGAAGTGAATTCGGGCAAGTGAAAATTGCAAGCCGAATGGGCAAATCCTTCAAAAAATTATCGTGAAGACGGTCATTGTATAAAAACGTACAGATAAAAGTATAATCAGTTACTGCATGATACCGTATTTCGGATAAAGTATCGGTTATAATGTATTGGCAAGACAGAGAAGGTATATAGGGCAGCCTTGTGGAAAGAAATGGTCTGAATTTGCATTCATGATGCCTTTGATCAACCTAAAGTATGCAAATTGTCATAGCACAACATTCTTGAATATTGATAAATCGTTAAACAAGACAGGTGTCCTAATGACCAGCCTTTGACTTTGTTCTGTGTACAAAGGTGGAATTAATGAGCCTTTCAGCAAAAAATAAATAAATTATTTGCATGTCATTTGATACTCCTATGTTGTAATGTTCAGTTTATGTAATTAAAAATAACATAGATGTTGGTATTTATAGATTTGTGGTATGCAATTTAGTCAGAATGTTGGTATTATTTTAGGGGTGTTGGTAGAACAGCAGTCGGCGTGCGAGGTATGATGCGTACACGTGGTCGAGGTGCTGCAGGAGCCAGAGGAATGCGTGGAGGATTACTGCCTGGCTTTGTACGAGCCCCGTTTGGAAGGGGATCACCACAGGTAGACTTTTATTGTTTATGTTGGTATTTCTGAAATTTAGACACAATGATGTAGGCCAACTATCTGTTCGTTGACCACAAAATCATGTCACTGTTTTTTTCTTCTCATTGTTTATAGGATTGTTGATAACATCTTAAAATTTGTTGTACATGCTTGTATGTTTATTGCCGTCTTAACAGAAGAATGTTTTGACCAACAGCTTTTCGGGCTTAGAAATATAAGTCTTGTAGGTTTGAGGATTTTTTTCATGCAATATTCCTTTTTTCATCACTGCATTCATCTTAAAATGTTTTGAGCAGCTTGTGAACTTAGTTTGTGTTGTGTCGGAGTTCTTCATCAGTTTTATCCACACCCAATTATGTGTTCAATTGTCTATTCATTTTTTGATGTCACTAAAATCGTAATCTATAGATCAAAACGTAATTTTTCTCTGAACCAATACTAAATTTTTGGATCATGTACATTTTTAATAAGTTATAAACTTAGGCAATACTATAACATATTAATTCTAAAAATAATATATTACAATATATTTTTGTATGAGTTTTCTGTACCCTTCGTATGTCTCACTTCAGTCCTTGCAGTAATGATTTCAGTGTTTGAACTGAATATATTGTCTACCTAAAATTCTTTTATTTTCCGCTTGGTTTAGTATGTGTCTGAGAACAAATCTCTGTTTGTTTATCTCGAGAACCTAATTATCTGCGTTCTCAAAACACGAATGTCGATAGAAGATGACTAAGAAATGTTTAAAATGCATATGAATAGTAGCAGCTGAAAGTGTCTGACCACTATAGTGGCAACGACGTCACTGTCACCTGTTCTAAAGATGGAAATAACTTATTGGTTTAACCTAATCTGACTTCTGTTTGTAAACAGTGATCATAGTTTCTTATTAAGGTGTTGTTTCAGAACATCTTATTCGGTCAAAGATTGTACCCAATTACTAGAAATGCTTTATTTCAATATGTATGTAGGCTACTTTGTATGATCTGCTGCCCGGCATGGAACTTACACCAACTAACCCTGTTACATTAAAACCACAAACATCAAAATCTCCTATTCAGGTAGTACATTTGTCATTTTGTCACCCAGTGTTGTATATAGCCAGAAATCCCTGTGTATAGTTTCCATAGGTTTATGATGTATCCTTGTGGAGATGTCTTCTTCAGGTTTAAGACTCGATGGTGAAGTAATTACTTACTTTGCTTATTAAAGATCTATGAATACATTGTTGGTGATGAAAGGACTGGCAACAGTATTTTCCTAATGTGTTTAATAGTCCGTATATTCTGCGTTCATCAAGTTAGGTAGAGAATTTGTTTGTGAAAAAGTTGAGTACCAGTCGTTAGAAAAAAGGTACCGCAGTATTCTGCATTTGTTTACACGGTACAAAGGTCGTTGCCATGGAATTCCAAGGTCATTATATGATGACATACGTGTGTGGTGACATTTATTTCCCTTCTACAAATTGCCCAGAAACATGCAAATTTTAGAATAATTACAAATTTGTACTCGTGCAAACGTAATAAATGAAAATAATTGCTTCTTTAAAATTGTTGTAGGATTATACCTCTGTTGCTTAGATGTACCTTGTTTTTTGTACTTTGACAGTTTTGTGCCACAGTTTACTAGTAAACCGATGGTATTGCACCGATGTAATTTGAAATAATATAAAATACAGAAAATAAATGCATAAATAATTATAATATAATATAAACATAATATCAAGAAAATTTTGTTTTGTGTACATTTATTGATGTGTTAACTCTCGAGCTAGTAATTGACTTAGTTCACCAAGTTGCCGTCGCTGTTGCTTTACAAGACTGTTGCTTCCTTGTTTATCATATAGATATATGCTCTGCTTGAAAACAATGTTTGTGTGTGTTGTAGTACATAGCGGCTAGTTACAATGTTAAATGTCTGATGTTTAATGTAGGTAGGTGGAGATGGTGTAAGATAATAGAATTGATAACCTTTATGAGCGCTGCTGTGGGATTTACAACCTCTTCTATAAGTGACATAATTTCAAGAAAATGCCACATGTGATGTCACTATTTGCAAGCAGGAAACAATATTTACTCCATATGGTCAATTTGTTTTCATATTGCCATATGGGGCAAATTGAAATGACGTCACTTGTAGAAGTTGGAGATCTAACAGCAGCGCTGATATCTTCTCCTGTTACATGTCTGATTACTCTATGCTTAAACCCATGTCCCACATACGCAGGCTGTAACTGAAACATATTAGTGAAGATGTGATTTCCAACATTTATTATACCCCCACAAACGAAGTTTGAGGGGGTATAGGGTATATAGGAGTGAGCTTGTCGGTCGGTCGGTCTGTCGGTCGGTCGGTCTGTCTGTCGGTCCGTCGGTTTTCATGGTTTCCGGACGATAACTCATGAAAGGCTAGACAGATTTGAAAAATTTTTGGTACACAGGTGTAACATCAGAAGATACAGGTCAAGTTCGATATTGGGGCTGGTGGGGCCAAGGTCAAGGTCACTGTTACTAAAAATAGTTTCTCTTACTTTCACTTACTAGCAAATGGTTTGTTTTTAGTTGTAAACGACTTATCTTTCTGTGAAAATAACTGTTATTTCTAGCATATTGTTTGATATATTTTGCATTGATTTAGTTCCATTTTGCCCAGCTTTTTGTGAGCAATTCTATACAAGTTCAGTTTTTTATTTCACAGGAACTGTTGATTAGTTCTTACTGTTCTGTTGGCAGCATTTTTGGTTTATTACATTCAGATACTAGCAAATGGTTTGTTTTTGTTGTTGAAGACTCGCCTTTCAGTGAAAATAACGGGATTTCTTTTAAAATCCATTGAAATAAGGCATAATATAATGTTATATCCAGGTAGTTTGATTATTTGATTAAATCTGTGAAACTGCAGTCAAGGACAATGGAACAAAATGTCTTGATTGCGAATATAAATTGTATCAATTTAATACGCTTTGTTGCTATATTTGTTCGAATTTGAATGCAAAATGTTCAGATCTTGGGAGTTAAAATCAAATATATTGGTGTTACTAGTTCATACTCTAGTCGAATGTATCATTATATTTCTTTGTGACAAAGTGCTATATATTACTGTTCATTTTTTCTATTTTATTGATTTTGACCTGACTCCCATACTGTGGTATTCATATCACCTCCGAAATATTAAAATGTACACAATTCTTATTATAACCCCACTTCAAAATATGCAATGGGGGCTATATGGGAATCACCACTTGTTCCGTCATGTCACATAACATGGTTTTCCATGAATTATTTCTACCAAGCCTAGTTGTGTATATTGTCGGCACATTCTGATTGTGGTCCTGTAGTGATAGATAGTGATAGATAATTTCATTGTCTTGACTGGCGGCCATCTTTGAATTTATCAAAAATATGTCTGACAAAGCGGTATTGTGGGGGTATTAATCACCTTCAGTGATAGCTCTAGTTGGAACATAGTTTCAGGCCTGATATGTTACTGTGGTATTATGGTGTGCAAATAAACATTAATATTGTAAATGTGTGTATCTATGTCTTTAGAGTATTTTTTACAGAATGTAAAGTCCAAAGACATAATGTCCCATTTTTCATTGTGAACTAACTGTCTATTCTCGCTAATTCAGGGTGCAAGTATATTATCAAAGGACGTCAGTTTCATTTGCACATCAGATCTTTCCTTGCCCAAAGTATATTTACTCCTTACCCTTCATCTGACCATTAAATCCTCCCAATCATATAGTACATTGGTTTTGTTATACATGTGTTGTTTCCAATCACAAGTATTTATAGTATCTTGACGAAGGTTGTAACTTTAGAACTTATGATATCTTGACAATTTTATGATTTTTCAAATTTATTTATTGAATAATTTGAACCATTTCACTGACTTTGCCTAGTGCTCATCTTTCTTTTGCAGTGAAATTTACACAAGTTACACATTTCTCTTGCAGCACAAAATTCTGTTGAACGCATTGAATTTGCATGAATTTAAGTAATGTACTTGCTGTTCAAGTTTTTATTTTAGATAATTGTGGATAAGTTGCTAAAACATTTAAGTTTTCATGAAGAATTGTTCAGCTTATATTAGATACTACATTGGTCATGTATTGATATATCATAGATACTGGAAGAAGTCTGCCAGAAGAATGGGTGGGGTGCACCAAACTATATGTTACATTCCACACTTGGCAGAGAAAATGGTTCTGGTGATGTGCAGCTGTTTCTCTACAAGGTTCGTTCTCGTTTTCTCTTCATTCTCAGGCACGAGAAATTGTCGCGAAAATCTGTTGATTTGACGCTCGCACGGGCCGTTTTTGAGACAATTTAGGCCATCATATAGCTTATACCCAAAATTTAACAAATGACTGGAGGTTCAACATGAATTTAGTATTGTTATGACTCCACTGTGCATCTCGCAATTTTACTGAATAATTTTGTATCCTTCATCTTGTGTTGAAGTTACCAATTGTCTTTCATGATAAATGATGGAAAAAATGGAATTATAGCTATTTTGTATAGATCTATTAATTTGGGAATATTTAAACATTTCCTGTCTGCAAATTTTGTTTACAATGAATATTTCAGGGGTGTAAATAAAATTACCCAGTTACTTAAGCATCATCACTTGGCTACTTTTCTTGTACGAGTGATCGAAATTAAGGGTACCCACCAGACCTCCGCCTACTTTTGATGATTTCTCTGCTAATTCAAAAATTAGTGACACCCCTGATAAAACAATGTGTAATAAAGGAAAAAACATGCTTGTTTTCACATACTGATTCAAGTATTATATATTTACAGGTGTCTATACCTGCATTAAGTTCAAATGGACCATTCCAGCCTAACAAACTCTGCCGAACTGTCGACGAAGCTAAAACATATGCTGCAGATTTTGTCTTACAGCAATTAGGAATACCCACAGAAGGTAAATATCTTTTAGTGGCATTTTGTTGCTAGGTAACCACAAGCTTAGCATAATTAATTTGCTTTTGCTAACAGAAACTTTGACTAGGAATAACTTACAGATTTTTGTCTCTTCTGCTGACATTGTTCCTACTTGTCAGATTTACAAATGAGAACTGTAATTCTTGTATGTTGTTTGATCAGTGAATCTTGTTGAAGTCGGTCAGTTTTACTTTTTGCAGAGCTCTGCAATTTATATCACGAAAAGTAATTGAAATTTTCTCTGAGTCTAGTTGCAATAGTTAGATTCACAGGAGCTTTATTGATTATGTTCATAAAATTTCAATACTTAACATTTTTAAATAATAGATGTATATAATATAGAAAAATCTTACAAAACTCGAGATATATTTTTTTATTACCTTGTCATTTTAAAAACAATAATGGCACATATAAATAACAACTGTAATTTTAATGTTCCTTCGCGGCTGTTGCATTTTTAGTTTGTATGGAGACGTTGCGATGAAATGTGTATGATTTGGATACATTTCTCAAGCTCTGTGTGTGTACTGACAACACTGTTTCTTTACTGTATACTTTCGTTTGCTATGTATATTATTCTTTTTATTTCATTGCTTACCTCATTGAATCAGACTGCACAAATGTTATCATGTTTGCTCACAGTAACTCTTCACACACACTCTTTATTCCATCTTTCTGGGTCTCAATTTTATTTGAAATCTTTCTGAAATGGACAGACATAATAATGTATGCTTTACTCTTTAATCTCTCTCCTTTTTAACTCGCCTGAGCACGAAGTGTATGAAATAATTGTAATGTTTAATCTCTTACTAAATTGTGGCTGATATTTGTTTTTGATATATTTCTCGTCAAATGCTCCCAAATGGGGATAAATACATATTGCTATTGAAAATATGTCAGAGTCATGGGGAACTACTTCTCTCGGCTTAAGTTGCTTACCATAATTATATTCAATACATCAAAAGATTAATTGCGTCACAATGTAGGAGATGCAACATGGTAATATTTGAAATTGAAGGTATTTTCTCTTACTAAACACAAGAAGTGACAGGATAAATAGAATAATAGGTTGGTGATGTGGATGGAGAAAGTTAATCAGACAAAGCAGAGGAATTTATCGAGTGAGAATGTTCTCCATCTCCGTCACCATCATATTTTTTCCTCTTTGTCCGTCGTCTTGATAAATTTTAGGTCAGGTGAGCTGTATGGGGCCATGTTGGCCCTTGTGTGTTCCTTTTACTCTTTCTTACTCAAAGTCTCATTATGTGTGTGTATCCGCATTGCTAGTTAGTTTTGTATTATTCAGAGTTATACAATATATTTACTAGGTGCTGAGCTATTTACTGGTCGACCTATAACAATACCTATGTCAGTGCCTTTACCAAATGGGTTACCTGCCCCAATGCCATCTTCTCACGATGTTGCTTTTGCCAGTCAAATGTTGAAGATGCCTCCCCCACCACAACAAAGTAAGTAATACTAGGGTAAAAATGTAATGAGAGGAAATTGCTAAATGTACCATGTACTTGTGTCTAAACAGTTACTGGATTATACAATTAAACTTCACTTAAAGACTACCTCAAAATTAAAACACAATTTTCAAGTCTATTTTCACTATTTTGCTCTTTATTGAACCTCAATATTGACACCAGTTTTCAAAGGTCCCAAATGGTTATCGTATTATTGAGGTTTTACTGTATTACAATGCAACTTGTCTAGAGCAACACCTTTTGGTAGATGCGCAGGTCGGCTGCTGTTGAAAGGTTGTTGATCAAGAGAGGATAAATTGTCAGTATATGGATTCTGTTGTTGAAGGGAGGTGGTTATTTAAATTAAGGCCAACTCTTCAGAGGTTGCACAGCGCTAACTCCAGCATGTTTTTAATGAATTAATGATATGTGTAGTCACATATGTTGGACCACGACCTTTCATCCAGTTACACGTCTCTCCTCTATGCATGTATAGTGTTGTTTGTTGATTATACATCGTATCATCTAAACATTTTGATCAAAGATTGATAAAACAAACCTTCCTCATGACTTTATCGCTAATCTGATGATACAATTGTCATACTTTATCATTCTTTATCTATACCAGGGTGAATTGGTAACAGTTCACACTTGCACTGAAGATAATACAACCATGTACATTCATGACATATTGTGATTGAACTGATATAAAGTCTTATCAAGGGTCGAAGTTTTGTGTATAGATTTTAAGGAAATAAAAAATCCTTTCTACCCCAATTGATGATCATTGTGTCATTAATGCACTATAACCTTAATATACAGAACATGGATTTCCCTGATGCAGAAATCTTGAGTCCCTGATTCCCTTTTCTTTCTAAGGACTCCCATTTTCCACTTACTGTGCATCCCTGGGACCCCTGAAGTAAACATTTGTCAAGTTTAAACTGCATATCTAGGACCCTACAAATTTACTAAGGACCCCAATTTGTCAAACATGTGGGTCCCAGGACCCCTAGCTGAAAAATCCTAGGGAAAACCCTGCAGAAGAAAATTATTTTACGAAGGTCTTTTCCAGATGAGCGTTGTCAAATTTTTTATCAATCTAAACTAGAATTATAACTTTAATTTCAACTGCAGAAGTTGGAAATTTATATGTATATAACAATTAGTGTTGGTCATGTATTGGTAATGGCGTTCTTGTCTCACAGGTTGATAATTTTTATCAGCTGTTGTCACGACGTATTAGCATTAAATTCCAGAAAATTCTATGTTTTGTGGTTTCATCAGTTGAGTGCTGCTATGAGATTTACAACCTCTTCTGAAATAGATGTAATTTCAAGAAAACACAACATTTGATGTCACTGTTTGCATGCAGGAAATGCATGCAGGAAATTTGTTTACTCCATAATTATGGTCACTTCGTTTTTATATTGCCGTATGGGGCAAATATTGCTTTCTGTTTTCTGGAAACGACATCGCTTAAAGAAGAGGTTGGAAATCGTACAGTGGCCCTCAATTAAACAATCACTTAGGGATATCATTCTTATGTTTGATTTTATGCTTGCAAATTAATTTATCAATACTTTTATTTTATCCTATTTCTGGTTGCAGTGAGTCCGTTTAATGACGTTTCTGTGATTTCAGTGCCTGAGCAATATTTTCACCATCAAGCATATAGTGCTCCACCACCTGTCAGCAGTATGCAGCCAGTTACGTACTAAATCTATCGAGGTAATCATACCTAGATCACATTACAACATCAGCATTGTATTATTTACCTTTCTGTAATAGTCTAAGTTTGGTTTCCTATCAATCGCTGGAGAGTGATGACCGTTTGCGGTCATACTTCACAGGATGTTGACCATGGACTATATGAGTTACATAGGAGTCATTGTCAGCTAACATATGTAACATGGAAATGTCAAACTGTTCTCGTGTCCTAAAAGAACTTGGGAGTAAAAAAATCATGAAAATGAACTATGATTTACTTTGATGTATGATATTTTATTATATGCATGTATAAAATATTTTAAAAACATGGATATTATCGATAAATCTGAATGCTAGATGCTCGAAACTTGTGGGTAACTATGCATTCATTGTGCACGTATATTTACTGTAAATTTGTTGGATTTCAAATCTTATTTTCCATTGAAAATTTAAAAGATGAATAGTGATGGTCTGGGTCTATTCGCGCAAGAAAGTGTCTTTGAACATAGAAAGAATATATTCAAATTGAACATATGCAATTTATGTTGTGAACATATCTTACCAGAGTTATTTCTCTTTGATTATTTTATAAATGTGTTTTGTATTCACATATTTGTCAATATTGTCGTTATTTGGTGTACGTTACCTGTATTTTTCAGGCCAAAGATGTTAGAATATTTTGTTATGGTTGATACAGCTTTGAATGTGTATCTAGTCAGATCTCAACTGTGCAGATGACAGAATTCAACAGGATTTGAAGTACAATCCAGTGTATTATACAGCCGTGAAATATATGTTTCCTGGCTATTTTCTGTGATATATGTCGGAACATTAGTACTAGTTATAACTAGTTGACTTGTTAAATTTTGGTATTCTGACTGGTATACATTGTGAAAATTATCTTGAAGTGGCCCCTATTTTAATATCTATTGAAGCATGGTGATGTTCCTTCGGTGTGTTAATGTTTTGGTGCTAATTTTGTTTTTAGTCTATTTATGATAAAAACTGTAATATGTTGGATCTCTACCTTATTGTTTATGTTGTAGCCATATGTGCTGTCAGATATAGGTGTCAGGTTGTTCCCTCATTTTCTAGATTGTATGCAAAGTTAAGATACGACCGACAGATGAGATCTATGAATATCTAGATCACAATGTAATTGTCGATTTGACTTGTTTTGTTTCTTTGTGCTTATAAACTTTCAACATCTTATAATTTGCTGACCATCGTTAAGTTATATTATTTATCTTGAGTTTCTAAACACATTATATGACATCTGTTAATGAAAAGAATGATTATTACTACTAAATATACATGCAATTAGGGCTGACATTGATTCAAATATTTGCATATCAACAATATTGTCATATTGATTATATCTTTGAATTCCTTTAATAGACAAATAACTCCTATTTTCTGTATGTTTATGTGTGTGCCTACAATATTAATGTTCAACTTGTATTTTGATGATAACAAGATACCATTTCAGTAATTAATCCATATTTTTAACTTCACAGTATTATACATGTAATTATAATATTGCTGACATTTGAAATGCACTAGAACACTGTTTAACAAGCGGCCGACTATAAAGTGATGTTGCGCATTTTTGGCACATTTTTCTGTTGTACCAATTCTCCTGTATTTTCCGGCCATAATATCGATACTTATAAGTGTGTATTGAATATCGATTGACAGAAAATAATGTTGATATATCAATATGGATTGCATCAATGACGGCCCTACATGCAATCCTATAATTTCATATAAATATAGTTTAGGGTTGCACCATGAAGTGGTTCTGATTGTAAAGTGTAGAAATTCAGTTAGTGAAGGAGGTTTTACTGCTCCCGAATGTCGGGTTACAAAACACTGCGTTAATATTTAGGTTACCGTTTTGATGCTATATTTATTATCATAAAACTTGTGTTCTGCCATGACAGTTTTATTATAAGGGATACATGTATGTATGTGTGTTTGTTTGACTGATTGTGTATTAAAGGTAACTTTATACTGCTTCAAGGTGCATGGAATCTTGACTATGTTGAACTTCCATGTAGCATTAAGCATCGAAAATTTCTTTATTTTTTTTGTGTTTTGGAACAACGAGCTGAGTCAGGTTAACATCTGTGGAAATGTCTGTTTCTGTTTTACCTGATAACCAGTGTTGCATGTATTAGTTTATTTTTTTATCTTATTGAGAAAATTTGCATATTTTTATCCTGTTATGTTACATACAAACATAGCCACAAATGACAGGGAAACTATTGTATCTCCATGTAAATCAGGCATGAAAATTTTCCGCCGAATTTGACGCTCGCAAGGGCTGTTATTGAGACAATTTAAGCCATCTTAGATGCTTCAAAGCCAGGAGCTTCAGCGCCCTTTGGACTTCTTGCCCAATTTTCAGCTGATTTAGAAATAGTGCATTCTCATGCCTGATACAAATAAAGAAGCTGATATACTTGGTTTCCATCCACCCATATAATTAATTAAACAACATAAATACATTGGCAGTTTGAGCTTTAAGTGTATTGATTTGAAGGTAATGATGTGTATTGTGGTCAGATTGTATAACAGACTGGGCTACTTGACCTGTGTTTTATTTGTTGGCCATTTATGTATGTGCCATAGTTTACAGTGTGCTTGTTTAGCCAATAGTGCTATTAAAAGATTTTTTGATTTACATTTTTGTTTCATCAAATAAGTAGGCTTATCAGTTTTAAGCATGTGCCAGATTTGGTCTGGTTTTAAGTTAATGTTTTTTTTCGTATCTACTGTTGTATTTATTTTACTTTGTTCTTTTTATGATTTATTGTTCATTTATATGTTCATAATGTTTTTTATTGTTCATTTATTTTATTTTATTATATGTATTTTATGCACAATGAATCTAAATGCAAGAGTTATTATGTTTTTTGACTGATTAAAGTGTTGATTGGTTTACACCAGCAGTGTGCCAAAGAGTTTATACTTAGTACTAGGTGTGATGGAAGTCACAGTTGAAGGAATTAAATGTGGGGATAGCTGTCTATTTGAGGTTTACCGATTTCAGCAAATGTATTGGGTGGATATGATCATGATGAACTTGGTAACCAACTGGTTACTGTTTAGGATTTTCTTGTACAGAAATGTTTTCCAACAAATATTAATTGCATGCTTTGCAATGCACATTTTGCAAGTGTTAAATTGACTTGACAGTGGTGTGTGAATCAAACAATTTTATGCAAGTTATGGTGTATTGTCTCTAAAATGTATTTAAAAAAGAATAAGCAATGTATTTGTATGTTCTTTGTCGGCTTCAACCTTTTGATACATCTCTTATATTGTTGCTGAACATTTTGCCTTGTTAAGTATGTATAGTAAAACCTCAATAATAAGACCATACTTGGGACTCTAGAATACTGGTCTTTTTATTGAGATGGTCTTAATATTGAGGTTGAATGTAGAGCAAAATGGTGAAAAGGAACTTGAAAATTGTGTTCATAATATTAATTTATTATTTAGTTGGTCTTTAAGTAAGGTTTTACTGTAAATGATTTCTGTGAAAATTGCTTACATCGCAATAGTGGTTTTATGCTTGATAAGATGGTTGTGAACAAAGAATGGTTTGATTTAGTTAAAGATTCTAATGGTGGATATGTTCAAGCTGTCGTGACAAATCGGGTTGGTTACAGATAGTAGTTGTCAAAAGGTTACTGGGTCGGTGGTCGAGAGGTTACTGGGTCGGTGGTCGTCGATGTGGATAATGTTGTTAAATTATTTATGAGATTGTACTGCTGCTTTTAGCAGAAGATTTTTTATACATGTTCAACTTTACATTGGTTATTCAACTTTTACTTGGCAATAATCATACATTTTTGCTCAAATGTCTCATAAACTAGTTGATATTAGTATGTTCGTAGATTACAAACAGATTGTCACAGGCATGTGGATTTTATCATGAGAAGAAACTGGGTTTTAAAATCATGTTCTAAAGAACATAAGTAGCCATGATTTATGCAGTATTTAATGTTATGTGTTTTAATGTAACTATAATCGGTGATTGTGCTGTGATGTTTTAATCGGGTGAATTGTTTGCTATAGAGCTACCATTGATTTCTTCTTTGCATGTTCTTCCAGTCATATTGGTCATTGTACGTGTATATCTTGGGTGAGATGCTTCCTGTTGGCGACTGATCGCCTCAGTTTTGGACAAAACTTGTAAAATGAAATTTGTCCGATTTGGTCAGGTATGTGCAAAAATGGTAATTTGTTCAAGGGTGCGGCTAGCTATACGCCGACATTTCCAGTGACCACTCCCCCCTCAGCTATAAGCTTTTGCTTACTTCAACTTAGTATTTATTTAATTGCATGAACTGGGTATTATTGTGGGATGGCAAGTTAATTCTTACTTGTTTGTTGTTCAGCCATATATGTATCTTCCGATACATGCTTGTTCAAATTGCACACTGACCTTTCATGCTTTCCCTCTTTGAAGGGTGGAAGCCCTAATATGTCAAAGTGTATGTAAGTTATCAATGGTAGCTCTATGATGATTTCATTGTTAGTGGTTTGATTAGTACTAGCTTTCTGTGAGAATGAAAAGAAAACGAATTATGGCTTAAACTGTAATACTAAAAGCATTATGATTTTGCTTTGAAAAATAAGCTGAAATTCTTAAATTTAACAAGATTTTAGTAAATTTATGTGTAGTGTAAAGTTCCAATTGATTCAAAACAAAATTATGCCAGTGAAGATATCGATGTATTAGATTTTTGTTGTTAATGTTTGCTAAGCATGATTATGGTAGATCTAGCAGGTTCAATCTGATTCTGGGGTTTTATGTTCGCACGATAATTTTTGGAGTGTACATTTTGTGTAGTAACTCTTGCCATTTTGATTTTGCACTTGATTTTATGTGTTTATAATTTCTATGATTGGTATATTGGTAGATTAGTTCTATGTATTACTGTCTTCTTTAATTTTGTTGTAGACATTTTGTGTATGTTTTTGTTGCTATGGTGATGATATTTTGCATGTATTAAGTTTTTGTTAGAATGAGCGGATAAGTTCATCCTTGTGATGTTTCAATTTATTCACTATTTGTTCGCATTTTCCAAATCCCCATTTTTCTCCATGGATTAAGTCCTTGACTTGTTACGGGAGTGATCTTGATTGTTTTATTGATGGATGTATCGTTTGGGAAAATTGGAGAAATAAGCGTGTTTATGTGATTGGAATCATGCAAAATATTGGAACCATTCGATTTTATTTATTGCTAAATAAACACGATTGATTTGTGATGTGTCTGTGTATAACATATTATTTCCTGAATATGTTAAAAGTTTGTTGCTATCATGAAGTATTGTAATCTAGTATTCAGCATTTTACCCAAGCATGTTTTTAAGCATGTTTGAGGGATGCTTTTATGTAAAAAGGAATTAGTAGAATTTGACTTTTAGGATTGTTTGCTAATTGCAATCTGCTATATAGTTCCCACATTTACAATATTTACCTCCCTTGTTTCGAATAGTCGGACATATTGATAGGGAAATTTCCGAAGTTTATGGGGAATATAATGTAAACGATGATGAAATAAAATCAGGTTTATAAAAATAACTAATTCATTATGCTCGTGTGAGCAGATGACTTGGAAAGTTGAAGAAAAAGTGTTTTCACTTGCAAATTATCTTGGTATTTTCTCAATTATCACATATTCTGGTATGACTCCGTGCTTACCTGTTTTGCCTAACAAAATGGCGGATGATTTAGATCAAGGGAGGTAAAAATTGTAGATGTGGGAACTATCTCTTGGCTAATTCAATACTTCATGTCTGCACTTGTGTCCTTATTGTTTGTCCGTCTGTGTTTACTGTTTTATTGATTTGTAATTAGATACTTTTAGTTTATTGATTTTAGCGTTATAGATAATATAATCAGATAATAATTATTCTTCAATCAACAGAAATAGTGCTGACAATGTATGCTATGATATTTTCCAAGAAAATGTGTGCAGGTGGGATTGCTTTCATTTCGTTTTGACCGATTTTTAAGAATTAAATCATGGGTATGGTGGTTCTGAATGTAAGTTAAATAGATGTATGTAAAATAGCAATACTTTGGAGATCATGCGCTGTTAATATTAGTGTTGAATGGGTAAGCGCCATTTTGTTGGGAAAGTCATTTATTTATTTTTGTTTCAGTTTTGTTATATTCTTTGTAATCATTTATGTATCTTAATGTTCATATTGTTAAATCATTTTAATCTGTTTACTGCAATGTCTTAATTGTTGCCGGCGTCTAATGATTATTGTAAAATCATTGATGGTCCTAAAATCATCGTGTAGGAATCTATCCCTGTTTTCATTACTCTTGATAAATATTGACACGAAATTTCAGAATATCTTTTTTTTGGGGGCAGTTTGTGATAATTAAGATATTCTCTTGCTTATATTATAAATCCTTGATTAATTTCTTTTTCTTTCAATTCACTGGTCATTCTCTTAAATCTCTTATTCGGTTAACTTCTCTGTAACAATTAAAAATATAGATGTACTTGATATATTCTTAAAATATGAATTTGTTGAAATCTAGAGGTAATGATCGTCTTCTGGTCCAGTCTATTTTTAAAACAATTTACTATTTATTCAAAGTTAAACATTTTAAAGGTTGTGTTGCTTCAATAAGGTTGTTTTGTTGCATAAATCTGTGATAAAAGTTTTAAGTCTTGTCCGTCTAAAAAACAAGCTGGTCTTGATGCACAAAGAATGGTCACAAAGTGAGGATTGTGTTAGGCATTTTGTTGTTGGTGTCCATGTTAGGTTGTGAAGGTATTACCAACGTTTTACATAGCTTTTACTCGACCTGGAATTCCATATATTTTAACATTGTGTCTCATCCAAGTGATGGATTTAGCTTTTACTCGAGTAGACTCTGGGAAAATTGATGCCATGATTCAAAAGTTGCAGCAAGTGTATGTAAGGTTGTTTTTTTGAAACGAGTAATCTGTGTATTACATTTGACGGTATTTGTCTCGTCGCAAGGGTAAATTGCTTCCATTTTACATACTGTGCGAGTGACTCTTACAGGTCATTCAATCACTGGTTCATTCAGATACTGTTATGATATTAACTTAACTTGATGACAGATTTGGTCTGTTTTTAATTAATATTTCAGAATAATATTCCCGTTTCCTTTTCATATAATTCATCCATGTACTTAACTTGACGACAGATTTGGTCCGTTTTTAATTAATATTTCAGAATAATATTCCTGTTTCCTTTTCATATAATTCATCGATGTACAAGTGCGAGTCTATTTTAGCCAAACATTTGAAATCATTACAATATCGGAATGAACCTGTTGTTTATGTCTTAGTTAAATACATATCTAGTGTACTTGAATGATATCATTTTAAGGAGTTCTACATTTCCAGTTGTCTTGTTTAACAGTTACTATATAAATATTCATTATCATTAAACTCAGTTGCTCAATATTTGTTTGTTATTGATATACACGGCACTGACTGGAGACTTGCTATTATTTAAAGCTTTTTATAAATAAAATTTCAGACATGAAGTCTTTGTGAATAATGCACCAGGTGTCATTCGCATCAGATATACCCAGGCCAAGCAAATATTTAGGAAAATCTTGATATAAATAAGTTTGAGTCGATGTATAACTTGTTTCAGAAACTTTATTCTTTTGTATTCTGATAGTAACAATAACAACAATATACAAACCAGCTTAAGACTGCAATGAAGGGATATATTGTATTTAAACAATATGATCATCGGGTTGAATTTTCTCGATAAAGTTCTATGAGAAAAGGAGTAAAAATGCATGAGAATAAACATTTAAAGTAAGATACTTGAGTGATGTCAACACGTATAGAAGAAACATTGCACGAGAATAAACATATTTAAAGGAAGATACTTGAGTGATGTATAGAAGAAACATTTTCGCAAAATCGATTGAATATTAACCTTACAAATGTGTCACTCCTGGTATTTCCTTAAATACGAAATTACCGTCACAACTGATAACTTTATCATATTGCAACCAGATACACTGCACTGCTCTTTGACCGCAAGTGCCCTACATCTCCCACCTGAGTAAATAATGTTTAACATTATTTTCAGTGCAGACCCACGATTACCAAAGGGCTTTTACTTGCCCTCGTTTCCCTCGGCTGTAAGCAACCCCGAATTTTGCATTTCATGTTAGAATCTTTCGTAGTTGACCATCCAAAATCATATTTCAAGGCCAATGGTTATAGTGAAAATTAGTAATATTTATGTTTTTATAGTGAATAGTATCCACGCATAAAATGTGAGAGTTATTTTATCGTATTGACCGACAAATTAAAACTGATAAGTTAACAAACTTATCTATGTTTGTAATAATTTTACATGGAAGTAGATGATAACACAATCATACATATTCTACGTACAAGTATGTCAACACGTATACCTCATGTCATATAACAAATTTGCCATGACTGTACACTAAATAATTTACTTTTTCTATATTCATTAAACTTGCTGTATACATCCGTTTTCACTCATTCAATGATTTCTTCATGTACAAAGCAAAACCATTAATTTAAACTAGGGATGGGAACGAGTACTAAAATTGGTACTCGGAACACCATGAACACAGAAGTGGGTCTACTTTGTGTAAAGGCTACATCAATATCATCAGTATTAAACAACAAACTGATGAATATAGACCACCTGATGTCATTTTATGTATACAATCATATAATTATAATTTTCACAACTTTGAAATACACCCTTGTTTGACTAGTGTAGACAGAAATATGGTATACATGAGCTAACAATAGATTCACATGAATGCGTCGTGGTTGAACAGTACGAGTATAGCACCGAGGTGTCTCTCACAGCTTCGCATCATTGTATACTCTACACCATTATATAATGTTAACAACATAGTACAATAAAACCTCACTTTATAATGACAACCTAAATTATAACACCACCTAAACATTAAGAACACAATTTTCAAGTCCATGTTCACTGTTTTGCTCTTCAACCTCAATATTAAGACCACCTCAGTATTAAAGTCAGTTTTCAAGTGTCCTTAAGGATGGTCATATTATTGAGGTTCTCGAGTATGATCATGCGATGCGTTCTAAATATGCATCATATGCTAATTTACGGTACTTCTCAGCTGCAGTATACGGATCCTCGGCAGAATAGATGCCACGCCCAACTATGATTAGGTCCGTCTTGTTCTGTAATATTGCATCACGTGGGGTAATATACTGCTGTCCTAATGCATCAGATTCTTCCACGAACTGGACACCTGTTAATAACAAGAATTCTTTAAAATCATATTAAAGTTCAGAAATTAAAAAAAAAAATTGTTGAAAAACAATGAAAAAGCCACACCGATAACCAGAAACTATCTTTTAAGTTTGCAAACTATTATTTCATACAGTCAGACCTCAGTCATTTGAATTCATCGATAACATCCAATATCACTCAAAATCGTTGATATTTTCGAATTTTCTTGTGTTTAGTGTGACAGATTGTGGAAATCTAAGAGTCCACCCCCCTAAAAAAAATGACACATCACAAAAACAAGACAACTGTCCAAAATCAGAGTAGACTTGTAAGAAATGTCTGCTCTACTAAATATGTTCCAGATTCCAAATATCACAATTGCTTATTTTTTCCCTTACTGTGACCAAAAAGGGTATCAAACTTGGATAGGCTTTATCTTTTAATTGTAATTCTTAATACGTCGAGTATTTCCAACTCAATATTTTGAATGTACAAATGTATTTATTTTGTGAGCAAAGTTGAAGATATAAAGCAGACAAAATGGAAAACACTGCCGTATAAAATAAATGTTACCTGGAGTCATGTATATAAATTGTGGGTCTTCACACAAACGGTTCTGACATATAAATCCAATCACAAAGTCACTATAGTTCCTCGCAATATCAACAGAGGCTGAAATAAAGGCAGGTTGTTAGTTATTTCTGTTATGTTGTTTGCTTACCCCACATTTAAACAGTAATCCATTTGTATACAGTGACCAGTGGACCTGACCAAGCTTCATGGGTGTTTGACAATAAATGCTGAGTCATGAGCTTGAATCCTGTCTTGGACAGCTAAGTATTGGATCATAAACCATGTAGAAGTGTACGTCGTCCGATAAATAAGTTTAGAATAACTGACAACATTTTTACACCAATGGAGAACAAAAGCCAAGATGTTTTTATAAATTAGGGGATTGAAATTTAGCCACATTTGAGATTATAACAGTTATGGGAGTCCCTGTGTTTGAGTGGTTATGGTCGCGGACTTGAAATCACTTGCCCCTCACCACGGCAGGTTTGAACCCCACCTGGGATGTAGGACTGTGAGGGAGCCATCTAGCTGGGTAACAGTAGGTTGGCGGTTCTACCCAGGTGTCTGCCTCAAGTCTTCCTCCATTCTTATAGCTGCAATAGTCGCTACAGTCGACACTCATTATGTCGACATCGGTAATTTCAACATTTGGGTTAGTCGACATATCTGTAAAGTCTCGATTTCTGTCGCTATAGTATAGGGAAATGATTTTCTATGTAGACAATTTCCGCTATGTTGACGTGATTTCTCTTGTGGTGACATTCTCACGATGTGATTGAAATTGAGAATATATCAATTGACCGTGAAGAGATTAACTTTTAACTCGACCCATTGTTCCATACTTAATTTGTTGAAAGTTTGTAAAACAATGCACAAACAAACAGTCTATCCTAGATGGGGGGTATAACAGGTTTCCACCGTATATAACCCTGCCTGTTTTCTTGAAGCCCCATCACCAACAATCATTCCTTCTCACAGTGCAAGGAATTTGTCCAATCCACAATGAGCTGTAATTTAAACATAACTTACCTTTAGTGTAATCTCCTTTAGCAAGATTTCCTACTGAACTCATCTCTGCAATCAACAAACAAGCCCGTCCTTTCTCCATACCAATCTGTAACCAGTGAATATATCAGGTTACTATCAATATCCTTGGTTCTTATATCAACTCCACCCATTATATAGGGGAGACATAATTAACCTGAGGTTTTTACATTGCATAGATTTCTTTTGTATAATCTTCCTAGTACATGACCCTGATATCAAGTACAAGGGGGAACTGATGGGAAACAGAAAACAACAGACTGTAGAATGGCAAACAGTGGCATGACTTTTCAACATTTAGGTTGTTATATACGTAATGTGTCTTGAAAAAACCCTTTAAATGAGATTCAACACTTGGAAATCACAATTTTATGAAGACAAATGTGAATAAATTGCATGTATCTTGGTAATCACATACAGTTAACAACGCTATATGTTTTACAGCATATGCAGACAATTTCTTACAATATTTCGTGGGTTTAATGCACAACTGCTGTAACTGCTATCCTACATAGGCCGACTTACAATAGTGTAGCACCACACACGTGATGTATTGTAGCATGAAACAGCTTTGTAATAAAATTTATATTTTCTGAATGTATACATCTTCGCCAGGATAACATTTGACACTGAAGCACATTTAAATCCTCCTAATACTCGCATGTCAAACAACTTTTAATGTAGATATTACCATATAAAACATTTCAATGCTTACATATCTACCCTGCATTGAATGCTTTGTCTGATACTGTTTCTAATAAATCAGTGTTAGCTGTAATAAGGTAGAAGATGCTTAATGTGTATAGTGTATTTTGCTTTTATTTATCGTTGCCACAGGTTTCCCATATGGGCTACGCCTCCGGACGAATGTTAGTGAATTTATTTTGGATGATAGTGCATGATACAAAAGATGCCCCAGTTCCAGAAGCACCCCTGGTTCCTTTACATGCCCGATGTAAGTTTAGGTCTTCTACGATCAACAATATTTTAATTTTGCCCATTTCTAAAATGCTATATGAATAAATGAATTTCTTGAAAATGTGTCTTCTATTTTTTTATTCTACATATCAGAGTACAAATATGCTTTCCTATATATAGAAATATTACGAAATAGTAAATAATGATTTTCCATTTACTGGTAATTTTTTACTGCTAACGTTTTTCAAGAAGGAAGTTTACATAGAAAAAGGGTCACAATATTCAGACAATGACAGATTTGGGCAAAAGATATTTATACTGTATAATTGTTGTAAAACATACGCTATGTCTATGTTTTATTGTTGGGGAACAGTTTTATATACTGCCATCAGTCTATGAACAAAAGATCGCTAGGCAATGATTATAAAGCCACTAATACTCGACCTGTTTCAAGCCTTGTACAACACCGGGTCCTGGCACTATGTGAGCGTTTACAATATCTGCCCAGTCTATAATCTTGTGAAGTCCACCTTTATACTGGTGCAGTACTGTATTGCCGATATCAGCAAATTTCCTGTAAGCAACAAAATTTCTTCGTTGAAGTTAATGTTTCGACTCTAGGTGAAAAATGTCGGACCTCGTTTATTCGACCTTCTACCCGAATACTTGGTATCATCCGAAATAAATATCAGGTCTCGGTGTATCTTCTAAGGAATGTCGAATTGAAATGGGCTATTCGAAACAAAGTATTATTCAAAATAAAATTTTGGACCCATTGACTATGAATTGAAATGGGCCATTTGTCAAATAAACAAGGTTCAACTGTATTTTGTAATTTACATATATGCCCCCAGGGTAGTCTTTCATAAATAAAGGGCAAACATAAAATAAGCATTATGACTGTAATGTGACCTTCACCTTTCATCTACTGCCACATAAATAACATAAGGGTCATTTACTGACCACAGGAGGGAATGATCTAGTTAAGTCAGAAGTCTTAACTGATTATTTATCAGAAACCATTTCCAGTGTAAAGGTCACTGTGACATTGACCTATATTTTTTTAATTGTGTTTGGTGCAGATGGTCATTTGATCAAACCAGTTTTTCCGGGAATCAATTATCAACAAGTACTATCTTGACCTTCCGCAAGCAGCCGACAACAACACCAAATGAATCAAAGGTGAAGGACAAATGACCATAGCCAAAGGTCACATAAGTTCATGACCTTTGAACTTCTGATCCCCTAAACATCCAGAGCCATCTACTGACCACAGGCCATCAGCCTACCAAGTTGGATTAGAATAGGCCCATATTTTTCCAGTTATTGATTGGTCAACCGAAGAATCAATAGACCGACTTGAAACTTTATCTTTTTGGAAGGAGGTATACAATAGAAACGCTGAAACAAACTCACCTATCTTCAAATATGAGAAAATTATGTTTCTTTGCTAAAGCTTGCAATTTTTCTACGAAGTCCGCAGAAAAATCCACAATGATATCTGCATGTGTTTTCACCATACACACTTTACTGCCAACCAAATCAACCAGCTGTAAAACAATGTGATAATGAGTAATCTTTCAGGGCAAAATCTCATAAACATTCTAAATTTTTTCTCAGTACCTATTTTATAAATATACTTAACAATATTAAAAATGCAACTATTTCACTTAACCTTCATTTTGTTCCAAGTTATAAACAATTTTTATTGTTACAAATGTGTAAATCATTAATCAAACAGAAATCAGACTATGGCCCTAGTATTCATATTTCATAAAATTAAGTTTAGGACATTATGTTTGAGAATTAAAATGTAATTATTTCTTTATATTGTCACCATGTGGACACGGACAATGTCTAGATGTGTTTTTAATGGTGTGGAGTATATATCACAGCACACCTAGAACTATGTTTACCTTCAGTACATCCTCACATTTGGTCAGATCAACCGAGACAACTAAATTGGACTGTTTTTGTTCCATCAGGGTGAGTAATCTCTTCCCTAATTCATTTTTACATAAATGTGCTCTCTCCTTGAATGTCATCTCCTGAAATACAACAGTAACTAGTCATTGCCGTTTTATACGACTTGAGCAAAACCAAAAAATGACATTTTTAGCTCCTGTGACCAACTTATGCAGCAGACTGGAACCATTTATAGAATGTTGAAAAAGTACCAACTAAGGAGCATTCCTGTAACATTTTGTCAAAATCTATTTAGTGGTTTAGGAGATGTAGTTTATAGCTTTCACTCTATACATTATACATATAGTGAACAAGACCCTGCCCCTAGCTACCATTTTTTATTAATTAACTTATGATTTATATAATCTAAAAGAGGACCATTAGACAGACAATGCTATTCAACAAATATAAAGCTCTAGACCACATGGTTTTGGCCAAGAAGATTTTCAAAGTTTGCACTTTTAAAATCTATTTTTAGCTTCTGTGACCTACTTATGCAGCAGACCAGAATGATAAATGCAACTTTGAAAAAGGCCCACCCAATGATCATGCCTGTGAAGTTTGGACTAAATCCACTCGGCAGTTTAGGAAATATTGTTTAACAAACATTTTGATGCACAACGGCCGACACCCAATGACTCTAAAAAGCTCACCAGGTGCTCAGGTGAGCTAAAAACAACAGAATATCCAACAGATCAAAGCAGCCAAGAGCTGCTACATAACCAACGAAGTGATCAAATGTAAACAATCACACCATTGTTCACCAATAAAACAGTTAATTAACAATCAATCAAGCAAGACAATAACAGATTGGAATATTACAATCTGCCAGGATAAAATAACACAGAAGGTGAGATATCCAATATGTTAACATTTACAGTACACAATTATTGCTTTATTTGTTTTTTTTTGTATATGCTTTATTTATTGTTGCCACTAGTTTCCCTTATGGGCGACGCCTTCGGAAGAATGTAAGTCAATTTTTTAGATTTTTGGAGGATAGTGCATGATACAGAAGATGCCCAAATTCCAGAAGCACCCCTGGTTCTTTCAAAGATGGTCGGCGCAATTTGTAGGTTATAAAAAAATGCTAAGATGTTCCGATTGCTGGTCACTCCAGATCCAAAATGGATTTTGGTAAATTCACCAAAATTCAGTGGATTTCGGTAAGGTTGAAGAGAAATTGCCTTGGTGGTTCACGTAAGATTTGATTGGTTTACACAACACTGATATGCAAATAGGAAAATGATGTTAGTACAGCTGCACCGAAAAGCATACAATTTTAGTATCGGAATGGTACCCACAAATGGCACCAAATATGGGGAAATGAGTGCATTGAAAGATCTTGTCAGAATGCTGATTTATCGCAATATGGTGAAGTGTACCTGTATTACTGACAGAAATAATGTTCCGACAATAAGTGGCCTACATGCTCTTATTAACTTCCTCTATGCCTGAAGAGTAACAAATTTTAACAAAATAGAACAGAACAATTATTGTCCCAAGATTCTGTCACGTTTCCCTCTAGCTCTCCATATTTCATGTAATAACAGTGTAATTTGTATAAAAGGAACAAACAATCGAAAAGCATTAACAGTCATTCTTAAGGATATCCTAATAATCGTAATGTTGTCATAGTAACAAAGAGTGTCGTGTTGTTTTAAAGATGTTGTACATGTAAGATGCCGAGAGGCATTTTTAGAACCAACTCAATGCCAGGGATATTTGTCATACAGTCAGTCTTTAATATTTCAATTCAAGATTTCTGCCATATTTAACAGTCTGCCAAACAAATCTGTGTATTTCGAAACAAATATTTCAACAAATCAATGTTATAAATCAGACTGATTTAGTCACTACAGCCAGTTTAGGGTTCCCACAATATTGGTAGTGCTGGCATATTAAACTACAGTCAGACTTCGTTTATTCAAAATTTATTGGGTTCGAAATTTGATTTTGAATAAAACATGGTTTCGAATAGCAAAATTAAATTTGATGTGCCTAAGAAGATACATCACAACTTGATGTCCTACTATTTTGAGGTCCTACTGTATTTCTGAATTCAAGGAAAGGTTTAAGTCACTTATGTGAAGACAAACAGTTGCAACATCTACAGTGATTCCTGCATCGAGTGAAGTTTTATACTATTTGAGCAAGTTCATCTATCATATTGTCAGATTACATTCACATTATATTCACAAATTTTCTGACAAAATAAAACAAAATACAGTAAAACCTCAATAATGAGACCATCCTTGGGACCCTTAAAAAGTGGTCTTGATATTGAGGTGGACTTAATATTGAGGTGGAATAAAGAGCGAAACAGTGAAAATGGACTTGAAAATTGTGTTCTTAATTTTTTGTAGGTCTTTTTATTGAGGTGGTCTTTAAGTGAGGATTTACTGTATACCCTAAGAACACACTAATTTATCTTCCATTGAAGTAATTTATATTTAAGGAAGTCTGAACATCGGATACATCTTTCTAGACGATGACACCTAAATAGACAGTTCACATGCAGTGTTATTATAAACCTCAGCTCTCAAATAATGTACTTCCTTGATGCATCCAGGAAAAGCTGACATTATACGAGGAAAAAATAACAAAAATATAAATCAAACCTCACACAAAGTAAATTTTCTGATAGGATCAACTAAAGAGACAGATAATTACGGTATACGGACAAAACCCCCTCCAGACAAAATCTCCTTCGCTTATTTTGTACAAGGTGGACAGAATCCCCTTCATGAATTTTACAAGGTGGACAAAATCCCCTTCATGAATTTTACAAGGTGGACAGAATCCCCTTCATGAATTTTACAAGGTGGACAGAATCCCCTTCATGAATTTTACAAGGTGGACAAAATCCCCTTCATGAATTTTACAAGGTGGACAAAATCCCCTTCATGAATTTTACAAGGTGGACAAAATCCCCTTCATGAATTTTACAAGGTGGACAAAATCCCCTTCATGAATTTGTAAAATGGGCAGAGCCATAATTATGCTGACCAATATCAGATATTTTTTTTGCCAATTTTAGGAATAAAGCATTATGTTTTCCATCATACAAAACACTGCAAACACATGTACGACCAGAAGCTGAAATATAGCTCAGCGATCTGCAAGTGGTTTGAAGTTAATTTTGACCTTATTTATTTTATATTTTGGTAAATTTGGTCCTGTTCTTGTAACTGATGTTGATCCTGTATGATGAAGCCATTTGTAAGAGCAATTCTGAACATATTATACAAATGTATATATTTTTATGTTTAATGCTTAAAATAGGAAAACTGTTAGATTTTTTGAGAAAATCGAGAAGAGTTACATAGCCCTTTGCTAAAGGGGTTCCATTTGACCCTGGAGTTGACCCTTCAACACAGGAATTTCCAAAAAGCCACATTTCGATCCTTATGATTCTAGCTAAAGGGTCAATTTTTATCTAAATTATAAGAAATTCACCCATAAAATGGTAAAATCCGGTCAAATATCACCAAATATGATTCAGCACCAAGTGAAACCCCTGTGTTACTAAAGGAAAGAACCCAGTCATAGCAACTAGAGAATGAATTATGTACGATGAGTATTCACAGCCATTCAGTCTCCGCTCACATTTTATAGCATCCAGACTAGTTCATCAACTTGTATTGATACGGATATAACCAGTCAGTTCATGGCAGACATGATTAAAACTCGGACATAAATCAAAACTCTTTCTCTCAATAAAGCACAGTATGGTTTGTCTCATGTTTCAAGTCGTATCAATCTGTCTGTAGGAATGTAACGTTATACCATTGTTTAATGATACAGAGGTTGACATTTTACTAAGGGATATATATATATTTTTTCCTTCATAGTATAAGATATTTGCAAATGCTTCACAGACCATACTTTACATACTACATTTTACAATGAGCTTACCTATAAAAAGCAAACATGGACATTCATTATTTTAATAGCAATGCTTTGACTCAAGACTACTGTCTAGCTAACCAGACAGACTACAGTCTGAGCTAACCAGACAGACTACCGCCTGAGCCAACCAGGCAGACTACAGTCTGAGCCAACCAGACAGACTACCTCCTGAGCTAACCAGGCAGACTACCTCCTGAGCCAACCAGACAGACTACCTCCAAAGCTAACCTGACAGACTACCGCCTGAGCTAACTGGGCAGACTATTGTCTGAGCTAACCAGACAGACTACCTCCTGAGCTAACCTGACATACTACCGCCTGAGCTAACCAGGCAGACTACCACCTGAGCTAACCAGGCAGACTACCACCTGAGCTAACCAGACAGACTACCACCTGAGCTAACCAGACAGACTACCACCTGAGCTAACCAGGCATACTACCACCTGAGCTAACCAGACAGACTACCACCTGAGCTAACCAGACAGACTACCACCTGAGCTAACCAGACAGACTACCACCTGAGCTAACCAGGCAGACTACCACCTGAGCTAACCAGACAGACTACCACCTGAGCTAACCAGACAGACTACCACCTGAGCTAACCAGACAGACTACCACCTGAGCTAACCAGACAGACTACCACCTGAGCTAACCAGACAGACTACCACCTGAGCTAACCAGACAGACTACCACCTGAGCTAACCAGACAGACTACCACCTGAGCTAACCAGACAGACTACCACCTGAGCTAACCAGACAGACTACCACCTGAGCTAACCAGACAGACTACCACCTGAGCTAACCAGACAGACTACCACCTGAGCTAACCAGACAGACTACCACCTGAGCTAACCAGACAGACTACCACCTGAGCTAACCAGACAGACTACCACCTGAGCTAACCAGACAGACTACCACCTGAGCTAACCAGACAGACTACCTCCTGAGCTAACCAGACAGACTACCTCCTGAGCTAACCAGACAGACTACCACCTGAGCTAACCAGACAGACTACCACTTGAGCTAACCAGGCAGACTACCACCTGAGCTAACCAGACAGACTACCACCTGAGCTAACCAGACAGACGACCACTTGAGCTAACCAGGCAGACTACCACCTGAGCTAACCAGATAGACTACCACCTGAGCTAACCAGACAGACTACCTCCTGAGCTAACCAGTCAGACTACCACCTGAGCTAACCAGACAGACTACCACCTGAGCTAACCAGTCAGACTACCACCTGAGCTAACCAGTCAGACTACCACCTGAGCTAACCAGACAGACTACCACCTGAGCTTACCAGTCAGACTACCACCTGAGCTAACCAGTCAGACTACCACCTGAGCTAACCAGATAGACTATCACCTGAGCTAACCAGACAGACTACCACCTGAGCTAACCAGACAGACTACCACTTGAGCTAACCAGGCAGACTACCACCTGAGCTAACCAGACAGACTACCACCTGAGCTAACCAGACAGACGACCACTTGAGCTAACCAGGCAGACTACCACCTGAGCTAACCAGATAGACTACCACCTGAGCTAACCAGACAGACTACCTCCTGAGCTAACCAGTCAGACTACCACCTGAGCTAACCAGACAGACTACCACCTGAGCTAACCAGTCAGACTACCACCTGAGCTAACCAGTCAGACTACCACCTGAGCTAACCAGACAGACTACCACCTGAGCTAACCAGTCAGACTACCACCTGAGCTAACCAGTCAGACTACCACCTGAGCTAACCAGATAGACTATCACCTGAGCTAACCAGATAGACTATCACCTGAGCTAACCGGACAGACTACCACCTGAGCTAACCAGACAGACTACCACCTGAGCTAACCAGACAGACTACCACCTGAGCTAACCAGACAGACTACCACCTGAGCTAACCAGATAGACTACCACCTGAGCTAACCAGACAGACTACCACCTGAGCTTACCAGACAGACTACCACCTGAGCTAACCAGACAGACTACCACCTGAGCTAACCAGACAGACTACCACCTGAGCTAACCAGACAGACTACCACCTGAGCTAACCAGATAGACTATCACCTGAGCTAACCAGATAGACTATCACCTGAGCTAACCAGACAGACTACCACCTGAGCTAACCAGACAGACTACCACCTGAGCTAACCAGATAGACTATCACCTGAGCTAACCAGATAGACTATCACCTGAGCTAACCAGATAGACTATCACCTGAGCTAACCAGACAGACTACCACCTGAGCTAACCAGATAGACTACCACCTGAGCTAACCAGACAGACTACCACCTGAGCTAACCAGACAGACTACCACCTGAGCTAACCAGATAGACTACCACCTGAGCTAACCAGACAGACTACCACCTGAGCTAACCAGACAGACTACCACCTGAGCTAACCAGATAGACTACCACCTGAGCTAACCAGACAGACTACCTCCTGAGCTAACCAGACAGACTACCACCTGAGCTAACCAGAAAGACTACCACCTGAGCTAACCAGACAGACTACCACCTGAGCTAACCAGACAGACTACCACCTGAGCTAACCAGACAGACTACCACCTGAGCTAACCAGACAGACTACCACCTGAGCTAACCAGACAGACTACCACCTGAGCTAACCAGACAGACTACCACCTGAGCTAACCAGATAGACTACCACCTGAGCTAACCAGATAGACTACCACCTGAGCTAACCAGACAGACTACCTCCTGAGCTAACCAGACAGACTACCACCTGAGCTAACCAGATAGACTACCACCTGAGCTAACCAGACAGACTACCACCTGAGCTAACCAGACAGACTACCTCCTGAGCTAACCAGACAGACTACCTCCTGAGCTAACCAGACAGACTACCACCTGAGCTAACCAGACAGACTACCACTTGAGCTAACCAGGCAGACTACCACCTGAGCTAACCAGACAGACTACCACCTGAGCTAACCAGACAGACGACCACTTGAGCTAACCAGGCAGACTACCACCTGAGCTAACCAGATAGACTACCACCTGAGCTAACCAGACAGACTACCTCCTGAGCTAACCAGTCAGACTACCACCTGAGCTAACCAGACAGACTACCACCTGAGCTAACCAGACAGACTACCACCTGAGCTAACCAGACAGACTACCACCTGAGCTAACCAGATAGACTATCACCTGAGCTAACCAGATAGACTATCACCTGAGCTAACCAGACAGACTACCACCTGAGCTAACCAGACAGACTACCACCTGAGCTAACCAGATAGACTATCACCTGAGCTAACCAGATAGACTATCACCTGAGCTAACCAGATAGACTATCACCTGAGCTAACCAGACAGACTACCACCTGAGCTAACCAGATAGACTACCACCTGAGCTAACCAGACAGACTACCACCTGAGCTAACCAGACAGACTACCACCTGAGCTAACCAGATAGACTACCACCTGAGCTAACCAGACAGACTACCACCTGAGCTAACCAGACAGACTACCACCTGAGCTAACCAGATAGACTACCACCTGAGCTAACCAGACAGACTACCTCCTGAGCTAACCAGACAGACTACCACCTGAGCTAACCAGATAGACTACCACCTGAGCTAACCAGACAGACTACCACCTGAGCTAACCAGACAGACTACCACCTGAGCTAACCAGACAGACTACCACCTGAGCTAACCAGACAGACTACCACCTGAGCTAACCAGACAGACTACCACCTGAGCTAACCAGACAGACTACCACCTGAGCTAACCAGATAGACTACCACCTGAGCTAACCAGACAGACTACCTCCTGAGCTAACCAGACAGACTACCACCTGAGCTAACCAGATAGACTACCACCTGAGCTAACCAGACAGACTACCACCTGAGCTAACCAGACAGACTACCACCTGAGCTAACCAGACAGACTACCACCTGAGCTAACCAGACAGACTACCACCTGAGCTAACCAGACAGACTACCACCTGAGCTAACCAGACAGACTACCACCTGAGCTAACCAGACAGACTACCACCTGAGCTAACCAGACAGACTACCACCTGAGCTAACCAGACAGACTACCACCTGAGCTAACCAGACAGACTACCACCTGAGCTAACCAGACAGTCAGAGGGTTACTAGCCGCATGCAGAAAACTTCTCATCAACATAGACAAGGTAAAACTACACATGAAAGTAATAAACTATTCAAACAGCCTTAAATTCCAAAAGTTCAATATAAAGTATACAAAAATTATGTAAGAACAAAGACCACTTACAGCTTTCACCTTTTTAGCCAGCGAGTCTCCATTACCCAGGGTCGGCTGTCTTGGAACGTCAAATCTGTTCTCAGCAACAAACTTCAGCACTTTGTTGTACATCGTCTCGTCAATTTTACCATGTTTCTTTAAAACTGTTACCAGCTGGGACATAGTTATAACACTGAAAGAACATAAAACTTACATTATTTCAGAGTGAAAATCGAGTAATATAATGGCTCAGAATTTTGAAAAAAATGCTTTAGATGCAAATGTACAAAAATACATTACAGTCAATTTGATACTTTTAAACAAAAAGAAATGAACTGTGCCACCCTGTATTTGTTACCAAAAAATCATGGTTCACCATCATGGTATATAACATATTACCTGTGTAAGTTGACACCATCATTGGATATAAAATATTACCTGTGTAAGTTGACACCATCATTGGATATAAAATATTACCTGTGTAAGTTGACACAATAATTGGGTATCAAATATTACCTGTGTAAATTGACACACTCATTGGGTATCAAATATTACCTGTGTAAATTGACACAATAATTGGGTATCAAATATTACCTGTGTAAGTTAACACAATCATTGGGTATCAAATATTACCTGTGTAAGTTAACACAATCATTGGGTATCAAATATTACCTGTGTAAGTTAACACAATCATTGGGTATCAAATATTACCTGTGTAAGTTAACACAATCATTGGGTATCAAATATTACCTGTGTAAGTTGACACCATCATTGGGTATCAAATATTACCTGTGTAAGTTGACACCATCCTTTCGTAATCTCTCAGTTCCACCCTGTTCTCTCTCTAACAGAACAACTGCATCTTTCACAACCATTCCATATTCTTGTAACAACTGAAATAGATAAACAATATAAACGTAACTTGTTATAAAAATTTGGCTTAATTGAACCATAACTGTTTCTTCAGATTTATTGGGCATTTTTACATTCAATCACTGCTATAAAAACCAACAACATATAGATTGGTAACTATATTTCTAGGGATGACAGCAAAACAGTCCTATCTGTATGTAAATAAATAAATCGATAGACTGGTTCCTCTTTAACCCCTCATTTAATCATTGACAAAATCCTATCTACAACAAAATACGGTCCTAGTACTTTCCTCATTAATGTAAACCAGTCTCAGTTGAGTACGTAGAAAATAAATGACAATATATGAAGTAATTACATAGTAACGATCCATGGTTGAACTTTCCTGAGACAATAATTAGATGTTTTTGTAAATAATGCATACTCACAGACTTGACGTTTTAATTTGTCAAAATTACCAGTCTTGTAATTGAGAACTTATCAATTGCAAGAAAAACTTTTAATCACAGAACAGGATTGCTTGGCAAAAGGTCATTTTCACAATTGTAATGTTTTGCTAATTTACCATTTCTATGTTCAGGAATCAGTTTCGATCAGGTAACTAATGTAAGAAGAATTTCATCAACTTAAAGTAAAACCTCCATAATAAAACCACCATTGGGACCCTTGAAAACTGGTCTTCTTCTTGAGGTGGTCTTAATATTGAGGTTGAATAAAGAGCAAAACTTTGAAAATGTTTATGTTTTTAATTTTGAGGTGGTCCTAATATTGAGGTGGCCAGTAAAACCTCACTTCAAGACCACACAATTTTCAAGTCCATTTTCACTTTTTTGCTCTTTATTCAACCTCAATATTAAGACCACCTCAATATCTAGACCAGATTTCAAGCATATGAAGGGTGGTCATATCATTGAGGTTTTACTGTATGTGTGCAGTAGGTCACTATCTTCTTACCTCAACAGTTTCATAAACACTTGAACCACTCGTTACCACATCTTCTACAACCAGACAGACATCGCCAGCATTATATTTCCCTTCTATCATTTTCTTTGTCCCATAATCCTTTGCTTCTCGTCGTCGTATCAACATTGGAACATTATTGTCAACAGACATAACCTGAAGAAATAATACAATCATACAGCCAGGAGTTACATATAAAACACTGATGCTACATCAAAAATAAATTATCTGCCATATATACAGTAAAACTTCGAACAGTTTTGGCTCGAACACAATAGATACCTCAAACAGGTTCTTAAGTCCCGGCGAAATTCCTTCTTATTTCATTTTATCACATAACTTGCACTCCAGGAGTGGCATAAAGCAGTGACATAAATATCATATGTAACTAGTTACATAAATAGCCAGTGTGACGTCACTTATGACGTCATACATGGCCAGTGTGACGTCACTTTAAATGACAACATATTGTTTACAATTGTTCTGAATTTCGGCATTTATTAAAAATATTGTTTATTTAAAGATTGATGGTGTTATGTGATAAATAGAATCTTACATTCGTGCTTATTTGATATTGTTTTTATGAAACTCGTCGACTGAAACGAATATGACGCTCGGCAGAGCCTCGCGTCATATTATTTCAGTCGACTCGTTACATAAAAACCATAACAAATCAGCACTCATGTAAGATCCTCCATTTATCTTACAGTAGATCACTCAAACAGGATTTGCGGTCCCTAGCTATCATTTCATTCATTGTTCACCATAGATAGGTCGAACAATACAATAATTCACACCTTCATTGACCGCTTAATATTCTATTGTTTGTTGACGGGTAAGATTATCGACACATGTTATTTGCATGTTGTGATAATTACTTGATGGTTGTACATGTAGAGCTACCATGTGACAAACAATTCATGTGTATAAGAATAAATGAATCATTTATTTAAATCTGTTTTTGTTATTCTTTTATTTCTTTTTTAATCATTATTATTATAAATTATGTGGCAACTATTGATCGACATGCATTCAGTACGAAAATACAAACAACACACATATGACATGCGTACAACATGCTTAGTACACTTGCACCGGCGACAGTCAGTTCGTACATATACCGTAGATGCCAATAGAAGCCTCGAACTAATTGCTAGGTCAGACGGCAGTTCGAGGTTTCGAAGTTTTACTGTAAGTAGGATCTAAATTATGCTACAAATATACTCAGTAATATCCATAATTGGTGCCTCAGTGATTTACAGCAGCCATGGAGAAATAGCGACTTTACTCATAGACTGTTATTTAGCATTGACCACTACCATCAGAGGCAGATAGCTCATCCGTCTTCTACTATACAACAGAGTTCTCACAAGAAGATTTAAATATGAGTTCTAAGAAAGGTTTTAAGGGATCCTTTCTATGGAATTACAACAAGAAGTAGTACAGAAGACAAATAACAAACCAACAGAAAGAACTTCAGATATAAAATATGAATACTTCACAAAATATTGATTAAGAACAAAACGATACACAGTAAAACCTCACTTAAAGACCATTGTAAAAGTAAAAACATTAATGAGAATATATTATATTTTCATAGAAAGTTTTCATTTTTCTCCCACAGATATGTCAACAACAGGCTACGGTAAAGTTGCCGCGCTGTCCGACATGTTGGACAAATTGCAAACAAGTAGTTTCCTCCGCGGTTCCTGACCAAATGTCCAGCACAAGCACTTACATTCAAAGTAAGTTAATGTTAGACAAGAATTGTACGTTTCCCTGATCGAATGTCAGACTAACTCTGAAGCAAGATTGAAAATATTATGCTTAGACAACTTCATTAATACGACTGACTTTCTCCTGAACAAGGGCTTGTATTAGTATTCAAGTTTTCCAGTGCTTCGATGTTTTAGATGAATTATGTGCCAATCATTGATTGGATACAACTAACGACCGACTAGATCACATGATATACATACTGAAGCTATAGGCAGGGCAGTGTACGGTACTCCGCACATAGACACAAACTTCTCTGCTTTCTTGGACGTCTTCCATAGTACTTGTGATACTTCTCTCTGAAAACCAAACAGCAAATCAATTATCATAATATATAATATATTAATATATTTTTCTAAATGTTACATGAAGGAATGGAGGTTTGGTTACAGCATTTATGTCCATAAAAAAACATTATAAGGGTTAATTATAGTAAATGTTCTGTATGGTTATGCTAAAAGAAAGTTTAATCAAATCACATGACACTTAACTTTAGCATATATATATCTAAGTAAAATTTTCTATACAGGGACAAGGGAATATGTTGATTACAAGCTCAAGAATAATGCATTTCTGAAGAAATAGTCTATTTAGAACCAGAAAAATTGTACTTAAATGTATGAAATTTTTTTGAAAAAAATGTAGGCCCTCGGCCTTCACAGCTCATAGGAATCCACGCCCCTGACAGACATGGCTGACAGACATGGTTATCTTCTTCATAATTTTGTAAACATATTAGTCTGCCAAAGTTCACATAATTTTTTTGTAATGTTTTAAAGATATAACCTTGGGACATAAAATGTTGCAAACATATATATTGCCTCAAATACAGAGCCTAGCTAGTGGATACATTTACATTTGGTACACTATCACGTGACTATGGACAGTGCTGTTGACAGTTAAAAGTTAGTTTGAGATGCTCCCTAGAACTCAAATCTAAAAATAACCATGATGACCGGAACTGATTGACAGGTACCGAAACTGGTTGAATTGGCATTTGGGTACATTAATTACTGGCAGACGAAGTTTTCATAATTTCTGGAGGTAGATTTTATCGAAATGGGGTTTAAATTCTTGCTGAATAATTTATCTTTCATCCTATATCCCATAATGCATGATTTACACAGCAGATGATGAATATGCAGTAAATAGTCCGTAAGTGTGCCGAAACTGGTTAATTATTATTGACTGTACGCTTTCACATGTATGGGTCGCGGAAACACATGACAAATAACACAATTACCAGCAAATTTGGGTACGAGACGATGACACGCAGATCGAAGTAGGCAGGTGACTGTATACCACTCTTCAATTTAAAATCACCAAACTTTACCCCCTCAACTTCATACAGCTTAAGAATAAGCTGTTCCAAACCTTCGTCTAGTTGCATGATGAGTAGCCTGGATTACCTGCCCTTGCCATTACATTATTGTACATTATGTGCAGAGTACGCTGGGTACCAGACTACATGATGAGCAGTTGTGTGTAAAGTACGTGCATCCGGACCAAACATTGTACGTATGCCAGTGGTGGAAGAGCTCTGGCTTTCGCTGCTGTGTAAAGTTATCTTATTATTATCTGGGACCAATGTATATATCGTTCCCAGTTATTATTTATACTAGTTTTAGACAGTTATATATTAAAGAGGTTGTATACCGCTCTTGTTAAACCCAGACGAACTTAAAAATGTATATTGGGTCAGGAATAGTGAGTTTTCAGCACAACTATATATGCAGGCCTGTATATAATAACATGTTATATGAGGCATATCATGAGAGAAATGATAGTATGTGTCTATAGTACCTGTTAGTATAATACACTAAAACAACAGCGATGAAACGTTCTTTTTATGGAGGTCACGTCTAAGCAAAACATGGAAAAACAAGGTCTATTTAAACTGAAACCATCCTTTGTTAACTTACAAACACAGTCTGACGTATAGGAACTCTTGCAAAGAAACTGACATTCTTAGACAATGTGATGAAGGACGACAAAGGTGATACCAGGACTTCCTTATACATGTGATTAAGTCACTTAAAAAACACCAACATTGATATACAGACGACTTAGAAGTGACGTCACATGATTGAAGAGTACAAACTTTGGATTTTTCTATTAAGATTGTAAGACTCAATAACAAACGTTAATTAAAATATACATTTACCATAGGGCATCCTAAAACCTAGACTGAACATCAGGAAATAATCATTCTGTCATCGAGTTGTCGACATTTGTTAACAGAACTTGTTGTAATGCAAGAACGACAATCGAGACAATGTAGAGCGGCCCCATCTCCTAAACTCGATATCAATAATAAAGTGTCCATCTTCTACCAAAAACATGCTGTAACTATGCAGCAAGAAAGCGCACTCTGACAACACTTCTCCCTTTTATCAGTTAGTTATAAATATATTTTAAGACCGATAAAAGACATACGAATTTACTCCAGTATATTTTTCTCTATGTAGCTTGTTGTTTGCTTGTAGATAATGGGGATTATTTTATATTAGCAGGACAAATAACTACCTGACCTCGCGCAGGAGTCAAACATTCTAAAACGTTCGATTGCACACGCTGAAACAATTGATAACTGCATGCACATTTAAGACAGTTACTGATCTCATACTTAAGTATTTTCGCGAAATCGGGGCCTGGTATCACAACCGTGAACTTTATGTACACTAGCATCTCAATAACATGACCGCCTTTAGAATCCTTGAACACTGGTCTTATTACTGAGGTGGTCTTAATATTGAGGCAGAATAAAGAGCAAACTATGGAAAATGGACTTGAAAATTGTGTTCTTAACTTTGAGTTAGTCTTATTATTGAGGTGGTCTTTAACTGAGGTTTTAGTGTATATATTTTCACAACTCCTTGTCCTTTTGGAAGGTTGAATACTTTGTATACAGGTGGCAGTGCCTGTTCGACTTTTATATTAACTTTTTACACATGAGATAGTCACGAGTTCTTTCCCTTTATCCCGTTCAGAGTTCTCTCCCTTTATCCATTCTATAGTACTGTGTATACACATACTATAGACGGAATAAGGGAGATAACACTAGATGGGATAAAGGGAACGAACTCGTGACAATCTCCTTCGCTTTTATACATGTAACTGCATCTCATCAATCTGAACATTTTATTTTCAACTTTATCTAGTACACCATCAAAATCTAAATACTTTTTATGGCGAAGAAGTATCTAGACCCTGTGGCTTCATATCATATCAATCAACTATAACCTTGCAGAATTACAATGCCTGAATCGTTGGAAAAGTACAAAATCGTAAAATGATATATGTCGTTCGCTAACTTTTTCTGCCATTCTATGGTTTGTCTGATGTGCGATTTTGTTATAATTGGACACAATCTTAAATTCAAAAGACTACTTTTATGACAGCTATTTCCTAATTAGTGAAAGGTTAGTTTTACTTGTCATAGATAAATCTACAATTGACAGCACCCGTCCTTCGCATTAATAGCGAAAACCTTGCAATTATATTTCTTATTTATGAAGTTATAAAGTATAAGTAATTATTGCAGAGGGATACCAATGGCATTTCCCAAGCTTTAACTCTGGACTTCCTCGTACAATCTGACCAATTAGCGATCACTCGATATGTTTTTGTATTTCATTGTTCCTTCCTTTCTCGAGTAAATGATTCCGGAGTCTTTGTTCGTAACTTAATCAAACAAAGAAATTATTACGACTGACAATCTACAGTATTTTAATTCGCATAAATCGTCCATAATTTGCTGGGTTGTTTCAGATCAAACGGGAGCTTTCCCGCTGTGAAGTTACAGCATGTTTTAGACAGAAGATAGGCACAATCCGGAGATTCTAGATTTTTGATATCCTATAGATTTTTCCCATAAGCTTGCCAGATTATAGGGAGTGGGACGCACGCCGAGTCCGTGTCAGACGGAGGCTGTGACAAATCCGGACCAGGTATATAGTTTCTGTGCTTTTTGAATGGAGATAAACAATTTGACGGGCACATGTGATCAACACATTGACAATTGGTAGTGGAAGACCAATTAACAAGAATTAAAGATTTAAATGAATATACATGTATGTTAAAAGACAAACAGCCTTTCCCTTTTAACATGAATAATGTTTAATCAAAGTGAATATAATGTTCTATAGCTGGAATACTCGTAAAACGTCTAATAGGCCTACTGACTGGGCAAAAATATGAACCGTAAAAATAATTCACACAAAGAAATTTTACTATAAAAAAAAGAAATTTTACCAAAAAGATTAAAATTGTTAACACGCTAAAAATGTTCCACGGTCGGGGCAAAACAATGGGATAGGTCGGGAAACCTGAAACAAACATTTTTGTTTACGCCTATGTATAGATCGTGCAACTTGATAAGGTTTAGGACATGCATGTTCTCGTCAAAAGGGCTATCGTCCAAGCTATACTGTACAATTGAATTTTGAGAAATCTCAGTGAAACTATGTACGTTATATTTTGACAAGTTTACATCAACTTGAGCTCAATTCATTTGAACCAGTAACAAGAATGACGGATAAACACTTCTGACCAGTATAAACAATGCATCTGTATATGAACAACACACTATTAGTTGGATTATCTATCCAGTACGTGTCTATAAATAAACTCTGAGCTTACAACTTGCTTGATAAGCCAATAAGCTTTAAAATAAACAACATATAATTATAATTTATATTAATAATAACAAGGAAATTTATCTATACTTACAATCATTGACGTACATTCGTGTTATCATGGATTAATTTTGACACGGAAAGATCAGCCATTTTTCATATGTCCGTGATAATAATTAATAATCATTATGACGTAAGAACTAGACTGGTACGTCTATAGTACACGTCATAAGTACGTGAGTGTAGGCAATCAGTCGGGAACCAGTGGACGGAAGAACATACCTTTCTTGTACTGTGTGACGTTTGTTTCTTTTATTCACATCGGAGGATTAAAATACGATTACATGCTATAATCTCGCAGATTAAGTACAGTACATAAATCTCAGACTTTTTCGCATGTTATCGGTGGTAATGTACCCAACAAGTCCAAACTTCAAGCATATTGGACGAGTTTATCCGAATGAATATGTTCGTAGTGTCTAATTAATGTAAAACCAGCGAAAGTTATTATAGAAATCGTTACGCAAAGCCCTTCAAACGAAAAAATGACCATTTGCCAACCAATTAACAAGAAATACTTCCGGAGTAATGGCTTACAGTGCTACTTATTATTGAGCTACTATATCATTGATTTAGAAAATTGAGTACGTTCATATTTCTTAGCATATGGATAGTCAGGCTAAGACGGCTAAACCAATCAGTATTAGTTTATGTACTTTCTTAAAGCTGTTTGCTGTTTTATCTTCATTAACTTTGTATTGTAGACTGCGTAGCTGAGACATTTACCAGTGTATGCACGCCTTTTTAGGTGGGAGGGTGGGAGGAAGGGGCTTGGGGGGCGGTCAGGGGGCATTCCCCCATAAATATTTTGAAATTCTATATCGTAGTAGCAGCATCCAGAGACATTTTCAAACATATTTTAAATAAAGTACAAAGTTTGCCTGTTTTGTCAAAAATCTTGATATTTAGCCCATTTGCAGAGCGGACTGCTAAAGAAACGACCGATCGATAACTCTGTGCAGGATATTGGTAGGAAACACTTACCCAAACCCCTGCAGATGAGAAATAACGTCACTTTCCTCGTTCTTTAAGTTTAGTCAATAAGAGTTAAGAAAAAGTAATACATGCCTCCCTCAATTTGCCTGTAAGTCTCTCTATTTGATTTGGTCAGTCGCTTTTTTAGAACAAATTTGGCATAACCAACTTTCATAGCACCTCGCTTAGTCACAGTCGATAACGTGGGTAATGGGAACAATACATGGGAACTGTGGGAAAATCGTTAATATTTCAACAGCGGATTGTGATGTCAAAATTGTGCTAGCGGTTTTGACAGAAATAGTATCTCGGCAATACATATTCCGTTTTTCAACAAGATTGTGAAAAACATTGTGGTCCTTTTTAAATATTTTTTTAATTAAAATATCATGTTTAGTTTACATGTAGCGAACATAACACAAGCATTATGGAGGCGAAGTGATCGACTGGATGTGCGCCTGAATACTGACCCAAAGACCATGGGTTCGAACTCTGCGTTGGACCAGTGGCAACAGACATCCTGAGTAATACATAATTATAAGTTATAGCTTTGTTTTGCTATCGACGTAAATGAATCAGTTTTATGTGAACTAAATACAAACATTCTCTTAGCAGTGAATTTACAACAGTAGTGCATGAATTAATTTGTATGGTAAAACGATATTAAACTGGAACTCATTACCGGCAATCTCCGCCATTTTCTTCGGCCTCAATCGCTGTTCTTGTGATGCGGGAACGTTCTCAATTTACACACATTACTATACTGGAAGACGTTTCGTATTTCGCTATTTACGGATATGTACGAATGCATTTCGCTATTAACGGATTTGTACGAATGCATTGCGCCATTATTTACGGAATTGTACGAATGTATTTCGTCATTATTAAATTTTACGGATTTGTACGAATGTACTTCGCCATTATTTACGGATTTGTACGAATACATTTCGTATTTTTTTACGGATTTGTACGAACGTTCACGAGAGCCAGATAAATACTGCCCGACTATAAAATGATTTATGCAAAAATGAAAGATTCAGTTTAAAAGCATTTTAAATTTGTGTCGTAGTCACTACTACTACTAGTGCAATGACTCATATTTTGCGACACTTTGAAATACGACGTTATATAGTAATACTGATGTAGCCATTTTTGTGAATTGTTGCTGACCAGACGATATAAATAGTGGTCATATTATCTGAGTGGACGTCCGATTCATGGTTACGGTGGGCTGGACTTACCGCTTACAAGGTGCTTTTACTGCCATGCTTTGTCTAGGAATCGATTCTGTCACCCAAGCACTTATCACGACTGGTGTAAATAACGTTGCAAGTTGTGTTTTCAGTAGAACATCACCGAGTACTGAAGGCGATTTGTATCGTGTGAAATAAGTATGATAAACAAATACGGAGATGTCTGATGTCTTGCAGCTACACGTCTGGCTTCAGATGAATAAACACATTTTCAGGGCCCGGACATACATCAGTCATTCTTGTATTGGTACCGATCAAGTTAGGAGTCATTGGTCTACGAAGCGATATTAACTTGCTGTCTTTCCCCTGTGCAATTCGTGTTCATGTTATTTGATCTCCACTTTCGCCCTTATGTTGCCAGTTGGCTTGACTTGTCCTGTAATGTATTCCATCCATTAAATCTCCACTGTTTGTCCTCTTTGATTCTCCTAGTTGTCCATTATGGTCGGCCAGGCCATTCCTAGCTCCCCTGATACCTTACGTATGAACCATTGAGCCTCCTCATACATGTATTTAGTACGTACGTACTTTCGTCAAGACGTTTTTGTTAATTTTTTGATGGATGGGAGTTTGTTGTACATCAAATTCCAATTATCACTTCTGAAGTATTTCTCTAGAAATCATGATGCTATCTCATCTCGATAATGAGATATGATCGTGTGTTACATCACCCGTTTATCATACATCCACTTCTAATGTTACTTTGATGTTAATTGGTGTGAATTTCTTCGACATTTTAAAACCTTCTTCGTGTCTGCTGGACATTTTACGCAACTCTAGGAGTGTTCGCAATTTCATATTACGCACTTGCAGTCTGCGCATCCTCTTGCGCAGTTAAGTATAAACGTCAATTAATTTCCGGAACAAATAAAAAACGGACTAGAATATAATTTGTAATTGTATAAGTATGAAACGTATACCGTATATTTGAATTGCACGTCACTTTTATAACACCACTTGCCAAATAAACACAACTTGGAAAAAATGCCGACGCCGGGATCAGCTGAAATACAAGTTCCCAGAATATACTCCGCTAACAATATAACAAAAGAATCATTTTGCACACGATAAATTTCTTTATCTAATTATGATCTTATTTGTAAATGTGTATTTTCGTGTTTCTTTCCTAGCTAGATGTTGTTATTCAAGCTAGATTATTATCGTTTTCTTATGTTGTTCAAGTATCCCTTCTTGAACGTGTTCTGTTTCTTTGTGTTAACGTTTATGTATGTAAATGTATTATCATAGTAAGCAGTAACTCCATTAAGGTTTTGTAAATGACTGACCGATCGACAGACCGACCAATACATTTCACTGGTTTGTCTTTTTCTGTATTTTATTTGTAAACAAGAACTATCTTGCAACAAGATGTTCGGCGTAAACTGAAGCAAGCAAATTAGTTGCAATCTGAAGGTTGAGATTTGTTGTGCAACATGAATATTTTTACCGAAATTTAGTGGATTTCGGTAAGGTAACGTACCCCTTATAGAAAGGTTAAACAATCCGCGTCAAGGTTACAAACGTTGTTCGGCTGAAGAGAGGTTAACGTAAGATTTGATTGTTTTTCTCAACACCGATATGCAAATAGTAAAGCCATTGTTTGTACGGCTGCGCCGAAAACTTGAATGTTTGAAGTATATTGACTGGCGTGTTTGTGTAACGTATGGATGTCTCCCCCAGGGAATAGTCAATGTGTGTCTTGGAGCGTTCTATCGCATGTTTCATGCCATTTAGATACTACTAGTCGATGTGTTTTATTGTAACATATAAAATATTGAAGACATGTTGTTTCTTTTTAGGATTCACTGTGACGTAGTTGCGATACAGAATTTATCAAGCCGTTTTATTTTATTTTATTAACGACTGTTTCACACGATTATGACTTTGCGAAACAAATTTTGTTTAAAATCTGAATTGTTTTTATATGCTGTCCCTTCGTGATTTTTTCGGCATTTTATGTTTCAGCACCCAAAAGAACAAATAATGAAAAACACGCACGCTAGTAAATCTTAGTGATGGAACGAATAATGTGCGGATTTAGAAGAAAACAACATGGTCGGCCGCGTTTTGTGGAAACAAACAACAGTTTGTGTCTTATTTAAACCAGAACAAAACGCGAAAATTATTATTTGAAATCAACACCTTTTATAGCACAGCTGGTCATAGTAAATATATGAATATGAATTATCCACGAACACGCTCTTTTGCTATTTACAAACATATTAAAGCGACCTTACATTTCTTTTTCTCTTCTCAGATGGCTAAATGGTAGGTTCCATTAGCACCGAAATAGCAAGTCATTGTACAAAAAATACATTTTGTTTGTTTGATGTTGACATGTTTCTAAATCGAAAGTAGCCGATTTAGTCCGCCATCAAAATGAAAGAAGCGATTTTGACAGATTGGAGAGGGTGTCCTGTTTCATGAACATAGAATGGAATTAGGTGTCATTATATCAATGAGGATTTTTAGACGTGTTGTCATGCAGATGACGTCACATTCAACAGTTAATGCCGATAGGTTGTCATCAGTGACAGCGAAGTTTCTTAGAAGAAAGGAGTTAAATGTCTTATTTTGCAGATTACGTCAAATACAGCGAAACAAAACCTGTTTTCGATGGCAAGAATGTAATTTCTTACCAAATATATAAAACATTTTTTTGCATTTAATAAATAACATAAAATTGTCATGACGCCTTAATGCTAAATTCTATTTGAAAGAATATTTTGTTTATGTAAGTGTCTTACCCCTAAGAAACAGAGGAAATAGTAAGTTAAGTGAGATAAATGACCAAGTAATGGATTTTACTAAATCACTGATTACGCTAACATATCCAATACAATCTCACAGTCCTGTATATTGTATCGCTAGTGTATTAACTTACTGAAGCTTTCCTGAAATCATTAAAATATAGAGGATTTAGTTTTTTTACTTGGTATAAAATTCATGTTCTGTTTTCCTCCTTTTCGGTCTATTATTTACTGACTCTCTTGGCTTGTTCCGTGATGTATTCTATCCATAACCCCCCCCGTGGATCTCCCCCTAATTTCTCCGTCGTTGTTTCTGATGGTCATTCAGACTATTCATTGCACCCCTATTCCCATACATGTTTTCCTTGCACCTCCTCAGTCCCTTATGTTTTGTAAAAGAGAGAATAAGTTGTTAAAGGAACTCCACATACATAAGACAATGCCTCTCCACACAGAACTCCGGGAAAACAACAGTCTATAAAACATCAGGCATTTGTGGAGGTGCAAGTTGCAAGCCGTTGTCTCCCGGGGATCTGTGACAACTTTACCTCTTTAACACTGTCCGCTATATTTTGGCCATGGTAAGATAAGGTTAAACCCAATGTTGTGTTGCCACTGACTGCTCCAATGTGTTACTCCTATTTTCACCAATCATTTATGTTCGTTACTTGAACCCCTGTTACTTTTACCCTTATAAGTGTCTACATGTGTATACATGTACATGTATATGTTTCCATGCCTCCTTGCGTGTATGGGATGTCTGTGCAGTTTGTTTGTGGCATTTCCTGTTAGAAACACTTATTCAATATTTAAACCGTTTATCATAACTCGACTAGAACTGAAAGCATCCATGACGTTTGAAGCACTCTCAAACACAGTTCCTTGTAAATCTTGGACCCATGGTTACAACAGAGCATAGAGACCAGTCTAAAATGCAGCCTTGTGATTGGTCAGTTTCAAGACTATGCTCAGAACCAGCTTGAGTTTTGGGACTGACTTTAAAGCTCAGATCAATAAGTTCAGACACAGTGTAGCTTTGAATACTTTGTGTTGTAGGAGGAGAAGCACTTGTGGCTGCCGCGGTATCAGACCCCCCTCCAAATCGAAATCGAACTATAAATATACGACTTTTACACCAATGTTTTATTATTAATCATCTTCAAATGTAAAAAAATATACAGTTTATTAACACATTTGTTATAAAGGACGACGATGTATAGATATAAATACAATTTATCATTTCTTTTACAGCCATGATCATTATATAAGTTTTCTTATTTGTTCTGTCAATGTTAAGGTGTTCGGTGAAAACCATAAATAAAATATTATATATTACACCTAGACGTCGATAAGGTGATTGTGTTGTTATTTCTCCCACTATGACACTGTTATATTTGATATATTTGACAGGCGTCGAGAAAAACATATATTGACGTTACTATGACGACAAAAGTATCAAGTTCTGAACAGTCCGTAGTTAATTGTGGGTCTTCATAAAATGTTGGTCAGCTGTTATTGGCAATACTTGAGTAGATGTTAAGGTGTTTTTAGTTAGAATCAGTTGAAGACACACCTGCGCAGACGTCCGTACTCCGACTCTGGATTCTCAACATCTGTCAAAAAGTCATAAAAACAAGCATTTTATTTACATTTCCTGAACACCGTACAGGCATACCCAGCCGAGTTCTGTCGTCTGTTTATCACGGTCCATCCAGTTTGCGTGGTACTAACGATATCGGCCGATATTGTGAATTATCAAAGCTATACTCACTAGAAGTCATACATAATCGACTGAAATAATCGTTATTCTAAAGCCAGTTTCGATAGGAAATTCTTCGTTTTCAAGTCTGTGGTGCCTTTTATTTACAACTAGATGTCGATATATCGGATGAGACAATTTGACGATACATCGATATATATGGTATCGTTTACTTACCATTTACAGGCTTGCAGTTCATCATTCCATATATTTTCACTTCTAGTTATGTCTTTTAGACGCTAATGAATTACTGTGACCATCTTGTTTCCTCACTATTTAGAAGTATGTGTGTTATTTTGCACAATAAATAAGAAACATACTAATAATTGAATATATGGCGAAGTTTAAGACATAGTATTTTGAAAGCGGACATGTTCTATTTTTGTTTTGGGTGAATTTTTGACGATTTCAGGCATGTGTTTATTATTCTTAAGTTTCGATTTTTTGAAGTAAGTATCGATAAACGGTAGACCGATACATATCAATTATTCATCGATATCGTTTCTATCGATGACAGCTGTACGTTTAAGTAGTGTGAATAAGAAATGCACCGATGATGTGTTTCGCGGTGCACTCCACCTTTTCACTCGTGAATTTAATCCGTACTCATTATATCGTGTAGCATGTGTGGAATGGTTTATCAGGTACTAATGATTTTTGAGAGCTTATTCGGAAGAAAGCAGTAACGTCAAGTCTACACAGCCGCTGGTTTTATTTGCTTAATCTCAGTTGAGTCGTTTTTTCCAGTAACAACTAGTAATATTCGTACATCTCAAAATGGCTATTGATTATGCGCAATCTTTATGCCTTTCCCTGTTTCCAAATTATCGGAAAATTATTATTAATTAACACCTAGGAGCTAAATAGCATTAGATTTTATCCCAAAATAAAGGTTTAAGCCGCCGTTAATTAAGTATAATCAATTTATCCCTGAGAGCAGATAATCGGATTTCGCAAGGTGTATACTTTTTCGGAGTCTCGTTGGGCGGGATTTAACGACGAGAATTGATTCCTTACCGTAAGAGTAAAATCACATATCGAACATTCACATAGATTTTTTTGCGTTTGTACTTGTAAGTTGTTGACATTCAAAATTCTCCAAAATTCTAATATCGAAACAAGCGTATGTTTTCTTTCTGTCTTGAAATGTATTCTCCTTAAACATTATTTTGCATGAACGCGGCTAAAGGAAAGTAGATAGTGGCATGAGAAAGCTTACTTACGGCATTTATTTGTGTCGGTCACTTCACACAAGCGATGAAGCAGTTTAGACAAAATATAATTTCTCAGTACTTTGGAAAACTTTTCGAAGCCTCGGTATGACTAAATTCCATGCCGCAGACATTTTGACCTGATTTAATGGCAAACATGCTGCTAGATCTCACACCAGTGGTCGGTCTGGTGTTCGTTTAAGTGCCCGACATGGAATCTAGATATTTCTCGGATAGCTAAAGTGGTTCTCGTCGATTCTACGAACGAACATACATAGATAGTAACTGAATTGCATTGATAAAATTTACTCATATCGATAAATTTAATAAATAGATTACTTATGAAATATCACCAAATTCTGGAACTACTTTTTACGGTTGAGTATTGTTGTGCTGCGCCCCAAGCAGATTTTTTTCCAGGCAAAAATGATAATGATGATAAGAGGCAACACAGGGAAGCCCAGTCTTCTCTGTCAGCCTCTATGATATATACATGTTTCATCATTATGAAACACAAACATTGATAATAGGCAGGTATATACTTGTACAATGTATATACAGACAATTAAAAAGTGTACGCTAATATGCTTTACACTTAAAATATTAACTTTATTATTGGGACATGTGGAAATTGTGTCGTCTGTTTGTTATATAGATGTACAGAAGTTGCAGGGTTTATGTCGTCTGTTTGTTATATAGATGTACAGAAGTTGCAGGTTTTATGTCGTCTGTTTGTTATATAGATGTACAGAAGTTGCAGGGTTTATGTCGTCTGTTTGTTATGTAGATGTACAGAAGTTGCAGGGTTTATGTCGTCTGTTTGTTATGTAGATGTACAGAAGTTGCAGGGTTTATGTCGTCTGTTTGTTATATAGATGTACAGAAGTTGCAGGGTTTATGTCGTCTGTTTGTTATGTAGATGTACAGAAGTTGCAGGGTTTATGTCGTCTGTTTGTTATATAGATGTACAGAAGTTGCAGGGTTTATGTCGTCTGTTTGTTATATAGATGTACAGAAGTTGCAGGGTTTATGTCGTCTGTTTGTTATATAGATGTACAGAAGTTGCAGGGTTTATGTCGCTGTTTGTTATATAGATGTACAGAAGTTGCAGGGTTTATGTCGTCTGTTTGTTATATAGATGTACAGAAGTTGCAGGGTTTATGTCGTCTGTTTGTTATATAGATGTACAGAAGTTGCAGGGTTTATGTCGTCTGTTTGTTATATAGATGTACAGAAGTTGTAGGGTTTATGTCGTCTGTTTGTTATATAAATGTACAGAAGTTGCAGGGTTTTCGTACATCTGTAACTACAAGCTACTTTATAGGAAATATCTGACCCACAATACAACGTTGAACAACACTGGTGCGATGATTTTTTCATCGATTCATTCAATTTTATTGTCACATGAACATTTACGCGACAACATGTTTTATACTTATAAAACTGCGCTAGTTCTTTCCCTTTAGAGTAAAGTTTAAGTTTGTCAGTCACTTATGAGATTTTAGAATTACATTTTTTACAGAAATATGACAGAATATTAAAACATCATTCGGAACACCTCGGTTTGGTCCGTCGCTCTCTTGAACATTCGGAACTGTTCCGTCAGTATCGAACTTTTATTAAACGGCGATGTCGTGAACATAACCACTTAAAGTTCTTCTTTATCGTTTAAGGAGTGTTTTATTGAACGTAATTACGCCTTCTACTCTATTATTTAAATGGTTTAATATGGAATTTAATGACCAACATCTGGAGTTGATACCACCCTGCCTTATAACACAAACATTGAATGAAGCCACAACCATTCAAGAAAAGGTTAATCTTTCAAACCTTTAAATGGTCCCAATGATTGTATTGCGTGACATTTGTCAGTGCTATACACGTTTGGTCTGTGTATAAATACATGAGCCTACAACAACAACGTTCCAACCTTGGATAATGTCATAATTCTTTGCACATTTCCGGTTAATGTTTCGGGTATATGTTTCTGTTCAGAACTATATGTTCCTACATGAATATCAAGGTATAAAACAAGCGGACGGATACAATAAGCTGAATCAAAGATTGATGATCTAAACCAGTCAGCACAGCGTGCCATATATTGTAGATCTCAACCAGTCAACTAGGCGTGTCATAGATTGTAGATCTCAACCAGTCAGCGCGGCGTGTCATATATTGTAGATCTCAACCAGTCAGTGCGGCGTGCCATAGATTGTAGATCTCAACCAGTCAGCACGGCGTAAATAGATTGTTGATCTCAACCAGTCAGCACGGCGTGCCATAGATTGTTGATCTCAACCAGTCAGCACGGCGTACCATAGATTGTTGATCTCAACCAGTCAGCGCGGCGTACCACATATTGTAGATCTCAACCAGTCAGCACGACGTGTCATAGATTGTTGATCTCAACCAGTCAGCACGGCGTGCCATAGATTGTAGATCTCAACCAGTCAGCACGGCGTAAATAGATTGTTGATCTCAACCAGTCAGCACGGCGTGCCATAGATTGTTGATCTCAACCAGTCAGCACGGCGTACCATAGATTGTTGATCTCAACCAGTCAGCGCGGCGTGTCATAGATTGTAGATCTCAACCAGTCAGCACGGCGTGCCATATATTGTTGATCTCAACCAGTCAGCACGGCGTGCCATAGATTGTAGATCTCAACCAGTCAGTGTGGCGTGTCATAGATTGTTGATCTCAACCATTCAGCACGGCGTGTCATAGATTGTTGATCTCAACCAGTCAGCACGGCGTGCCATAGATTGTAGATCTCAACCAGTCAGCACGGCGTAAATAGATTGTTGATCTCAACCAGTCAGCACGGCGTGCCATAGATTGTTGATCTCAACCAGTCAGCACGGCGTACCATAGATTGTTGATCTCAACCAGTCAGCGCGGCGTACCACAGATTGTAGATCTCAACCAGTCAGCTCGGCGTGTCATAGATTGTTGATCTCAACCAGTCAGCACGGCGTGCCATAGACTGTTGATCTCAACCAGTCAGCACGGCGTAAATAGATTGTTGATCTCAACCAGTCAGCACGGCGTGCCATAGATTGTTGATCTCAACCAGTCAGCACGGCGTACCATAGATTGTTGATCTCAACCAGTCAGCGCGGCGTGCCATACATTGTAGATCTCAACCAGTCAGCGCGGCGTGCAATAGAGTGTAGATCTCAACCGATCAGCTCGGCGTGCCATAGATTGTTGATATCAACCAGTCAGCGCGGCGTGCCAATCAATGTTGATCTCAACCAGTCAGCGCGGCGTGCAGTAGAGTGTAGATCTCAACCAGTCAGCGCGGCGTTTCATACATTGTAGATCTCAACCAGTCAGCGCGGCGTGCAATAGAGTGTAGATCTCAACCAGTCAGCACGGCGTGTCGAAGATTGTTGGTCTCAACCAGTCAGCGCGGTGTGCCATAGATTGTGGATCTCAACCAGTCAGCATGGCATGCCATAGATTGTTGATTACAACCAGTCAGCGCGGAGTGCCATATATTTTTCAAGAACTCTACATTCTTATCTGAAATCAAACATTTCACGCGAACAGTATAAATAATTAGTGAGCAGCCCTAACTTTATGGTTCTCCAATAGACATTGCTTACATATATAAAGATAAGTTATAGTCATTGGATTTTGTAGAATTAGAGTCTGACGTAATCCCCAATGCGGGGGCATTGGTGTAATTAAATAATTTCCACGCATGTCGTATTTTTCGGTTCAACCGGCCGATGCAATGTTGATCACGTGGTCTCTATAACTCCGCCTTCATTGACAAGTTGTCATTTCCAGCGAGATGTGAAATATCCAGCATTTCTCTCTTACTCACTCACAACAATCTTCACTTTGAACTGACAGCACGTATTCTCAACATATTTGGAATCTATTTGTAAGGTAAACCAGCATTATTTCCTCCTTTTTGTTACGTAGCTGATACTTTGCAGCAATTGATTGTATTTTTTTCTGAAGAACAGAGGAACTGAATACTCCGAATTTTTGTTAATGTTGAAATTCTTGGAAAAGTTTGCGTTTACCTATGAAGTTATATCATTTATTAGAATTGCAAAAACAAAACGATAGCGTTTCAATCCATGAATAATCTATAACACTGTGAAGAAAACAAACGAACTACTGTTTAATATTCTGAAATAAGGGTAGACAATTAAAGCGTAAAATGTAGAGTATTAAAAAGATAATTTTTCGCTCAATGTTTTACTATAAGATAATTCGAGAGTTTTATACAATGCAATAATCCGGTCTGTTTTTCGTGATTGTTATAGGAATTTTTGAATACTAATTTATCTTTAAAGATATATTATGCTCATTTTTTGTTTAATTTTTTACCGAAACAAGCATGAACAATTTATTTCCTATAGTTAAAATATCAATAAACATGCATTAACAAAGAATGAACTCATAATGTATTATTCCGTATTTGGTGAACAAAGATGTTTGTCCATCATAAAATTTAAAACACTTTGTTTTGTCTGTTAGTAATATGGTAAAAAAATATATTTTCAATTGGTTATACATTGCAATGGTTCTTACTGGAGATGTTTTAGCCAATGCATCAACAATACTTGATAAAGCCAATTCAAACATTTTATGTTCAGATGATCCAGATATATCTTTAATAATACTACAATGTTTAGTATAATGTCAACTTCTACGAGTATTTATCACATGTATGCTTCCTTGGTCACTTCGGATTCGGGGGTAAAGATCTATATCTTGTAAACTTACTATTTTGTACAGTTGTATAGACTATGTGATTTGGAACAACTTTATTCAGTCACTTGTGTTATGAAAACATGATAGAAATCTCATTATTGTCCTATGTATGTAGGATAATATATCTTGATGGTGTTGTCTTTTTCACAGAAATTGCTTTTATTAACAAGTTGAGTTTTTTCTTAAATCAGATATAATATTCCTTGTATGATAAAATGATAAAAGAAAGAAATATTTTCATTGGCAGTGGATTTTGTCAAATCAAATCAATAGTCTAAAAATATAAACATGGTACGAAATCAAAAAATATGAAATATCAATGCTCTGATTCAGAAAAAAATAGAAAAAGAAGTTTTTTATTTAATTTTTATAGTTCATTAAGTTATACATTATTTCTTTATATCGTGAAAAAAAAACGTTAAATTTATATTTCCAATCAAATTTGAGTGTTAAAGACTAATATATGAAGCGGATAGTAGTGATTTGGAATAGAAACTACAGTGTGGCTACGTACAGTACGGTACATGTTTTGTTATTATCTGTTTATACAATCACGTGTAATATTCATCTTGACGTATGAAATATAAGAACAACAATATTACTATGTAATTGATATTATTCGTAAATATATATATTTATTTTTTCACGTCACATGATGATGTATTTAATGTATATATTTGCTAATGACGATGAGCTGTTATCGCTCAAGTCGATAATAAACTTTATGTTCTGTTCTGTTCACAAAGAAGCAGAAAGTCGTGATTCGCATCATCTCGATTTTTACCATTCGATATATACGTAAATAATTGAAATAAAATAAATATATAAATAGTTACTTCATCATTGTGATTTTCACTTTGAAAGCTTCAAGTTTGCTTCGAGTGCTTTTACTGTTTATTTGCTGAGGCAAGAATGAAACTGTGCATGGTATAATGTAGATATGTTTCGATACCATGAGATAAACACCTAAAATATGGGTACCCGTCAAGATGCAATACAGATAGCAAAAAATACACCACCAGAGAAAAAATAAGTTATCTTTCAGTGGGTACCAAATATGTCCATGTTTAGCACGCATGGTATCGATAAATGTTCATACTTTCTTTTTTGACTCAGCATATTTTTAATTCGGAGTTTCTACGTAACGATTACACATTTTACTAACTCTTATCACAAAGAGAGGACGATTGGAAGTATATATATAACATTTTGGTACACTCATGGCCTAATATGTGTCTGTGTAAATGTCATGTTAGTGTTGAATTATAAAAAATGAATTTGTTTAAACCAAACATCATACGCCTGCAATGATAGAGATTAATTAATTAAAGCATAACAACTTGCGCTGAAATCTTGTCACGTAATATTGCGGTATTCTTAAAGTTAAATAATATATTTTATAAATAATGGTAAGTCTTGAGCGATCCAAATATATTTCGTGATGCCATGAGCTCATTGTCTTAATGTCGGCAATATCACAACGGGTTCAATCTATCTAAATACTGGTTGATTTTTCGCGTATACTTCATAATGATAATTAACTAATTGCCACTGTGTGGTAAAATATTGACACATTCGGACCTCTTGTATATCAATGTTTTTAGGCATGTTTTATCGTCTATCCTCAGACAATTACATGTCCGGAATAGATATGTATGATGCCAAAAACGTCCGTATATGACGTAGTGTGAGCAATCGCCTCTCATAAATAAATGACTGCATTAATAATACGTACTCGTATGCCTAGTTTTATTGCAATTGAATTGTAAACGTGTGCGCGGACTTTCCCGCGGGGGGTTCCACCTCCGGCCGTGCAACGGAGTGTTATCAAAAATGCAAGACTTCAAGAAAATGTACTAGTTTACTTCATCAAACAAAACCAGCGACCTTTATTCACTAGCTAAATAAGATATTTGCTTAATAATGCATCTTAATAAGAAATATATGACTGTTCATTGTTTTCTGCTCCTCAAACTATGACGTCACGACCGAAGCTATATTCATACGCAGGTACTAATAAATCAACATTTTCGAAATCCAACACAATTTTTTTATAAAAATATACTAAGAAAATAATATTTTCTCTGCAAAACAAAGCAAACTGCAGATGTGTTTTTTTTAATATCGGGTTTATCATCATCGAAATCGTTGGACTATTTCTTGTTGAGCTGTTCGTCAGACGCCACAATTAGTGTCTCTGCGGTAGCTATGTTCGAAAACCGTTTTAGTACTAAAACCAGCCGCGCTTAGGCGCTGGTTAATAAAAAGCGCAGTTTCCTTATCGAACAACAATACAACAGTTGCTCTTCGAAATCATCATTGTAGATTATACATTAAATTGAAACTGTCTTATATATTATAATTATAGCATTGCAGACGCCGTACACTAAGGATATTATATTTATCTGTAGAAGCACGGTCAGAGTTCTAAGTAAGGGATCAATGAAAAAATACTTATAGAAATCTTCTAACTTTAAACATAGATAATTGATGTATAAAACTAATTATGTTTTCCACGCCGTCTCTTCGTTCAGGTCAATACGTAAATGAAGCCGGCAAAGTATACCTCTTCATATTCTTTACTCATATATCCTTCCCTGTATTAACAGCGAATAAACATGTTAGTTTTGAATACATCTACTTGGAAGATATTCAGACCTTAATATTGCAAAAATATGAAAATATCAAAGTCCGGTGTGCACAAAGACAGCTCGTCTTAACCAGACCAAAATCCGGTGTTCACAAAGACAGCTAGTCTTTACCAGACCAAAGTCCGGTGTTCACAAAGACAGCTAGTCATTACCAGAACAAAGTCCGGTGTGCACAAAGACAGCGAGTCATTACCAGAATAAAGTCCGGTGTTCACAAAGACAGCTAGTCATTACCAGAACAAAATCCGATGTGCACAAGACAGCTAGTCTTTACCAGAATAAAATCCGGTGTTCACAAAGACAGCTAGTCTTTACCAGAATAAAGTCCGGTGTTCACAAAGACAGCTAGTCTTTACCAGAATAAAATCCGGTGTTCACAAAGACAGCTAGTCTTTACCAGAATAAAATCCGATGTTCACAAAGACAGCTAGTCTTAACCAGAATAAAATCCGGTGTTCACAAAGACAGCTAGTCTTTACCAGAATAAAATCCGGTGTTCACAAAGACAGCTAGTCTTTACCAGAACAAAATCCGATGTACACAAAGACAGCTAGTCTTTACCAGAACAAAGTCCGGTGTTCACAAAGACAGCTAGTCTTTACCAGAATAAAGTCCGGTGTTCACAAAGACAGCCAGTCTTTACCAGAATAAAGTCCGGTGTTCACAAAGACAGCTAGTCTTTACCAGAATAAAGTCCGGTGTTCACAAAGACAGCTAGTCTTTACCAGAATAAAATCCGGTGTTCACAAAGACAGCTAGTCTTTACCAGAATAAAGTCCGGTGTTCACAAAGACAGCTAGTCCTTACCAGAATAAAGTCCGGTGTTCACAAAGACAGCTAGTCTTTACCAGAACAAAGTCCGGTGTTCACAAAGACAGCTAGTCTTTACCAGAATAAAGTCCGGTGTTCACAAAGACAGCTAGTCTTTACCAGAACAAAATCCGATGTACACAAAGACAGCTAGTCTTTACCAGAACAAAGTCCGGTGTTCACAAAGACAGCTAGTCTTTACCAGAATAAAGTCCGGTGTTCACAAAGACAGCCAGTCTTTACCAGAATAAAGTCCGGTGTTCACAAAGACAGCTAGTCTTTACCAGAATAAAGTCCGGTGTTCACAAAGACAGCTAGTCTTTACCAGAATAAAGTCCGGTGTTCACAAAGACAGCTAGTCTTTACCAGAATAAAGTCCGGTGTTCACAAAGACAGCTAGTCTTTACCAGAATAAAGTCCGGTGTTCACAAAGACAGCTAGTCTTTACCAGAACAAAGTCCGGTGTTCACAAAGACAGCTAGTCTTTACCAGAATAAAGTCCGGTGTTCACAAAGACAGCTAGTCTTTACCAGAACAAAGTCCGGTGTTCACAAAGACAGCTAATTTAAAAAAAGGATCAATTCACAAAGACAGTTTGTCTTTTTCCGATCTAGCAAAATATTGTTAAATGTTTTATTCTAAAAATTAGTTTTAATCACTAGACCGAGTTGACTATAAGCCGACGGTTGATCGGTGTGCCTGGTATATGTGCTGCACTGTCATATTCGAGATATCGTATTTACTTAAGAATGAATTAAACAATACATCATCGAAATATCGTCATCACATCCAGAACAGTAAGACACTCTGTTATTTATTTATTTCATATTCTCGCTAGTTTAAAGATCACAATCTCATTTGTAAAACAACAGACTTGTCATGTTAGAGTACTGTGATTTACGGAAATTGTGTATGATATCTACAGTGCTCTTGCGTCCATATTGTTATAACAATCTTCTGAAATGTCCCTTGTAATTAACAACCAAAACGTGTTACTGCTATTACTGTCATATAGCTGCTACTAGTGCTATCACCGCTACTACTGATATAACTGCTGTTACTGCTATTTCTGTCATATAGCTGCTACTAGTGCTATCACCGCTACTACTGATATAACTGCTGTTACTGCTATTACTGTCATATAGCTGCTACTAGTGCTATCACCGCTACTACTGATATAACTGCTGTTACTGCTATTACTGTCATATAGCTGCTACTAGTGCTATCACCGCTACTACTGATATAACTGCTGTTACTGCTATTTCTGTCATATAGATGCTACTACTGCTATCACCGCTACTACTGATATAACTGCTGTTACTGCTATTTCTGTCATATAGATGCTACTACTGCTATCACCGCTACTACTGATATAACTGCTGTTACTGCTATTTCTGTCATATAGATGCTACTACTACTATTACCGCTACTACTGATATAACTGCTGTTACTGCTATTACTGTCATATAGCTGCTACTACTGCTATCACCGCTAATACTGATATAACTGCTGTTACTGCTATTTCTGTCATATAGATGCTACTACTACTATTACCGCTACTACTGATATAACTGCTGTTACTGCTATTTCTGCTAAAGCTGCTATGACTGCTATGACTGCTGTTACTGGTACTACTGCTGTTACTGATACTACTGCTGTTACTGCTATTACTGCCATTTCACATTTATATGTACATCTATGAAAATCTTATTCAATCACAGACCTGAACTTTGATGTAAACTTCCCATATATGTAATTAACTAAACTGACAGACAATCTAACATTAATTACCAAATCGTCACATTACTGAATTATATATAGAATGTCAATTATCCTGTTTAATTAGAAAACTTCCAAACCACCGATCACCAAATAGGGTAAGGTTGTATTGGCGTGATGTAAATCTATTAGCAGTAGAACTTGTAGCAAAAAAATGTAATATTTACAATGTATTGTATTCCAGGAACAACATTGTAACATATTATAACAAAAAGTGTAAGGTAAATGATAATAAATAAGGTAATATTATACAGTAAATAACGTCATAGATGATAGTTCAAAGTTCGCACATGTTCCATAACGTGAATGCCTTTGATGTTACTTTGATAGATTTAGATACAAGATTTCTGCGGCTCTGAGTGAGGATTGGTAACTACGCGTTAATTCTGTGCTTGTCGCTTTTATCGTAAGGGTCGTGGCCTCGAGTCACGTAGGGGTCACGTATCATTTTCCAAATTCATAAAGTCTGTTCAGGGCAATTGTACTAATCACGTGACCCTATGTCTATTCAGAGACACATCAGAACAGTCTTATAAATAAAATAATTACATAAAAATGCACGAGTATAATGTTAGTTGTTTGATATGAGGGGGATGCCAATTGTTTGTTGAAGGACTGTATCCTGGGTACCCAGGCTATTCGTAACATGTATACATATATAATATGATAACCTAGGTAAACTGACTGTTAACATCTCGTAACCATGAATAACTAATGAGGTGAAAAACAGCAGAATGATTGGCCGCAGGACACATACCTCATACGATACGGAAATTGCCGAGGAGTTACGGTTGAAAACGCGGTTCTGATCGTATTAGGTTGCCATTTTGTTGAATTTGCTGATAGCTCTTCACAAAGGAGATTACTTCTTTGTTGTGATCGTCCATTGTGAATTGGTCGAGAAATGCTAATGAATATTCATGCATTACGAAGTTTCGCTAGCCACCTTACCCAGGGTATCATATATGTTATGAATAGCCTGGGTATCGAAGATGGGATGACAGTGGAACGACAAATTTCATTTTTCTCCGAGTACCTGAAGCCTGGCCTTGAATGCCGAAAACAATCTTAGTCCTTTGATGTAACTACCATGACAAATGCTTGATGTTTGCACCTATGAATACCATATTTAATGAATGCATATTGTTTCGATGATTAGACTATAATTATTTCTTTAATAATTTATGACGCATGCTCAACCTTAATTTTGACTCTCCAGTCAGTAGTAATTAAACTGCCTTTAAATTTAATTCGATTAGAAGAATTTTGTCTCTCTGTCGGTTCGTTAATTCTCAAATATTTCCCATGCATTATGAGAGGAGCTATGGAATTGAAGGCGACTCGTATTGGATTTTTTTGGATAAAAAATTGAAATTTGGGAAATCACGGCTTGATTCATTAAATTGTATTGATTAATAATTAGAATTAATACTTGAATTATCATTTGACAAATCATACCGACCATATCAGATTTAGAGTGACGTCGACAGTAGTAGCAGTAACAGCAGCAGCAGCAGCAGCAGCAGCAATAGAATTGATATAACAGCTGTCAGCAGTAACAGCAGTAGTAGCGGTATTAGCCCCGGCCTACGTGTCTCTGTACTCATACCTTTACACGTGCCTTCGTAACAGCGACAGTATAGAGATGATACTTCCGTGTCTGGACTACAGTTGTATTTCTGATCTAATAGCTGACAGAACTGTCATGAGTTACACGGCTGTAACTACTCAACACCTACCCTTATGTCGGTATCACTGTATTAATCAGTCAAAATCGTTCCGTGTGATAATGAGAATAATGAATATTTCTACCATCTCATACAACCTTTTTTGTTAATTTATCAACTGACAGAATCATTTACTTTTTTGCCATATTGCATGTAATGTTGCTTCAATATCCGTAATTGAAATACAGAATATTTTACCATTTAGTTAATGTTAAAGCTGATATAAGCAATTGTATGACTGTTCTCAGTGCTGACATCAGCACTTGTATTACTGTTCTCAGTGCTGACATCAGCAATTGTATAACTGTTCTCAGTGCTGACATCAGCAATTGTATGACTGTTCTCAGTGCTGACATCAGCAATTGTATTACTGTTCTTAGTGCTGACATCAGCAATTATATTACTGTTCTCTGTACTGACATAAGTAATTGTATGACTGTTCTCAGTGATGACATCAGCAATTGTATAACTGTTCTCTGTGCTGACATCAGCAATTGTATGACTGTTCTCAGTGCTGACATCAGCAATTGTATTACTGTTCTTAGTGCTGACATCAGCAATTATATTACTGTTCTCTGTACTGACATAAGCAATTGTATGACTGTTCTCAGTGATGACATCAGCAATTGTATAACTGTTCTCTGTGCTGACATCAGCAATTCAGCTTGTATATGTTGTTGTTGTTGTCATTGGTTCTTCTGATAAATTCACACCGGTTGATATCAGGTAATCATCATCACAAAATGAAACGCAGTAAATATGAATATTTAATTTACGATCTGTTTTATGACTCACTGATCAAATCTTGTACGATGTCGTAAAGGGAAGCAATCGCAATATCAAAAAAGTCTTTAATATCGATTGTGTCAAGGGAAATTACTTGTGCATATGTACCGAACTGTTGGAAATAATATCAGATGCAGAACGGAAGATTTTCATTTACTTCAATCGGTATGTGACCTAGAATCAGGGACATTATTTTACAGAGTAAATCTATCTTATTGTATGTTTGTAAGACTGAGATTTAAAACCACAAAAACACTCCTTTCCTCGAAAAGTTCATTAAGCTCATCATTGAAAAAAAATGCACGAACGAACTCATTAAGCGTGAAAAATAGATTTGCGTATGCATATTATCTATGTCTTATAATTATATATGAAGGGTTTGATATGTCATACTAGCCATTAAAATCTTCAATACGTTTTTCTGTCCATTTAGGGCAAGTATTACTCCGAGACATTTTGCTTCACAGAGATGATAAATACCCATCTTTAACCATTTTTTTATTCAATAACTCTGAGCACAAAGATTGGTCGGTATTGACGACATCGTATCGGTGTCTGACATAACTTTAAATGAGGAAGAACAGAACTTAAATGCTGTAAAAAATAGAGGGAGTGAACAATACGGCAAAATTTGTCACATACTGTAAAACCTCAATTATAAGACCACATTTGGGACCATTGAAAACAGGTTTTATTATTGAAGTGGTCTTACTATTGAGGTGGAATAAAGAGCAACACACTCATAATGGACTCGAACATTGTGGTCTTAATTTTGAGGCGGTCTTATTATTGAGGCGGTCTTATTATTGAGGCGGTCTTATTATTGAGGCGGTCTTATTATTGAGGCGGTCGATATGTGAGGTTTTACTGTAGAGCTCATATCTATTTTTTTACTACGGATATCTTGTGACATATTTTCGTGTTTTTTTACAAACTGAAAAGTAGATGTTTTTATAAAACGATTATCTATCTATCTAACCGCATGTTCGAACGATTAACCGGGTAATCGTTTACATCCCTAATAAATTGTAATAATATGCAATAAATGTATGTATACTATCATCACGCCACGTGATACGCGTGAACAAAATCACGGACCTATATACGGTATATATGGTATATAGGTCCGTGACAAAATGAATAGAGTAGAATATTTATTTCCAATAAAGAATATACCTTTGATTTACGATGACAGCCTTACCGCAAGGTCTGAAAACTATAGACCCCCGCGCTTTCTCGAACTATAGCAACCCCTTGCGGGAGGGGCAAATCACGGCTGTTGGTGAGACGTTGTTGCTTCGGGGAAGGGAGTACACATGCTTATTTTAGTACGGGAATATAAATTATGTTGCTAAAGAGTACCATGCAATATGTACACAACTATCACAATCATACGTCACCATGTTCACAACATTTCAGTAAATTCTAACTTTAAAATGGTGATAAAACCCTCCACTGAACTGTAAGAAAACTACAATACTCGCTATGATCGCGCTACCAGTTACTAACGTAGGGAAATCATGATTAATCGCTGAAGTTATTAACGGCGAAATAAAGAATGGTATAACATCGAGTGAAACAAGATTCCTTCATTGTTTTGTAGTATTTAAGGCATGAATATTTCATGATATATTTATTTCAGATATTGTCTCCTACACAATGTATTGTGTCGATTCGTCCAATTATTCTGATATAAGTTCCAATTAGGAAATTTCGTGTCACAAGTCTGTAATTAGTGCAATTAATTACAATTGATTACATTTAAAATAATTGATTAAATCGAGTTTTTCGGACACCCTGAACATCTCAAATCAAACGTGGGCTTGGTCTCGTGATGATACCTGATATTTGTTTACTATTAAAACTGCCCAGCCTTTATTCGAGAAGAATTCAATTAATTGTAAAAAACTCTAATTAGGCTTACAGACCAGAACAGGTTACAATTAATTTGTTTCCATTTAAATAATTATACGCATCTCCTCGGATATTTGATATTACGATCTATTTTTGAGTGAAAATAGCCTAACCCCAACAAATTATTTCTGATTATGTGCGTTGTGTGCGTATCGCGTGTGTGTGCACTTTTACTCATATTCTACATCCATTTCGACATTTAAAGTATTTGTTTTAAAAAAGGGTATGTCGTCGAAGCACATGGAACTTTTACTTTAGCTGTATGCGATATGTTTGCCTCTTCTCTTTCTAGATATTGTTTGTTAAATAAATAGTCAATTAAATGATCTCATATTTTGTTACTTGACACAATCTTGTCAGGATTCCTGGTGCTGGAAAAAGTGGGTCTTAATTTTGAGGTGGTCTGATAACGGAGTCAAAATATGGAAGAAAAGTTAAAAAAATGTCCAATCAAAGTACAGTCGTTTTAATGAGATAGTCATAATGTCTTGGTGGTCCATGAGTAACGTTTTACTGTACATAAAAAGTAGATATAGAATATTAAAAAGTCATCAATTTGGATCATAATATTATGTTCCTTTAACTTTCGGTACACCCCTGTTCTGTTTGTTCAGAAAAAAACTCTGAAAAGCTGAAAATGACAGTTAAAAAATGAATGGAGTCACGTACAAAGCGTACAGCCACTTCAAACCAACACGTAGCCGTGAAAATATACCATACATGTTGCCAGTTACAAAAGCTCAAGTAAATGTTTTACTTCCGATATAATGTCATACATTGAACCTCAAATCTATGAACACAATTTACTGTTTACATCGTTTGTGTTGATATAATGTCATACATTGAACCTCAAATCTATGAACACAATTTACTGTTTACATCGTTTGTGTTGATGTTTGGCCGAGACATGTTGAGCAGAGGACGCAGGTGAACGCAGGTAACGGAGAGATAGCTAATTAATCATTTTTCAGATTCTCAGGAAATAATTTACTGACACAAGTGGTTCAGTAAAGTAACCATTAGTTATATCTAAGACTTTATATAATCATTACGCGTCCTTATTTACTATAAGTTGGCATCTTGTTTATTCAAATTTACATTTAATCATCGGGGTCTGCGATTAATTGTGACAGAAGTACATTAAGATTAGGTCATAATGCTGACGACCGTATCATCGAATTTTACACTTAAACTTGACTAAATCTCAGTAGATACAAGTCACTTAAGCTGTCAATTGGTCGTCGCCTTATTTCCAGAACCCAGTAACTCAATTGTAGGCGGGTTTTGAGTATTTGGTACCGTTAAACCGTCTTTCCAAGCCCTTTCTTTTTGTACTACATAATATATTGTTCTGCAATGCACATAACTTAAATAAAATGCAATTCCATAACCCCGTACGTCACAATTATCTCAAGAGGGTTAAACTTTTATGTTGTTTTATTCAAAAAGACGAAACTTGAACAAGTTATGGCGTTCTGGAAATAATGCGACGTGGTTTTGTTGAGAGTGCATGGATTTCAGAAAACATTGACATTTGTAAACATCTGACATCATTTCCTATTTATGAAAGAGTTCAAACATACACGTTTTGACAGACAGTATGCAGTTTAACAGTCGCCCACTCTCTTAGGAAACGTACCGACATTAGTGTAATTAGTTGAACACTAAGTTTGATAATATAAAAAATGAACATGACAGTATTAGAAAGATGTCATGATTGATAGCTTCATTATCTTCACTTTAAAATGGCAAGGTTATGGAAGCAAGTATTCAACATCTCAGAGTATGCCAATGTTATGAATTTATGTTTATCCTATAAATGTTGCACACATGTGGTAGAACGGTTGTTGGATTTGTCAATTACGTTACATGATGTTCACGTCTTTCCTGAAACCACATTGCGGATTTGTCCTCTTACGTTACATCAAAATCACATGGTCCATGAAACTATATCAAGGGTTTGTTAATTTACGTTATACAGTGATCACATGATTCATTAATCTATATTATGGGTTCGTCAATTTTACGTTACGTAATAATCACTTGCTTCCTAAACCCATGTGGTAGGTTTGTCAATATACGTTACGCTGTCATCATGTGATACATGAAACTATATCTTGAGGTACTCTAAAGGTAATACTGGGACTGGTCGGCCCGGCACCAAGTTGATGTGACAGTGAGTGCTATCATGTCACGTGTCTACAGTGTGGTATCATGTCACGTATCTACAGTGTGGTATCATGTCACATGTCTACAGTGTGGTATCATGTCACGTGTCTACAGTGTGGTATCATGTCACGTGTCTACAGTGTGGTATCATGTCACGTGTCAACAGTGTGGTATCATGTCACGTGTCTACATTGTGATATTATGTTACGTGTCTACAGTGTGGTATCATGTCACGTGTCTACAGTGTGGTATTAGTCACGTGTCTACAGTGTGGTATCATGTCACGTGTCTATATTGTGATATCATGTCACGTGTCTACAGTGTGATATTATGTAACGTGTCTACAGTGTGATATTATGTCACGTGACTACAGTGTGATATTATGTCACGAGTCTACAGTGTGGTATCATGTCACGTGTCTACAGTGTGGTATCATGTCACGTGTCTACAGTGTGGTATCATGTCACGTGTCTACAGTGTGGTATCATGTCACGTGTCTACAGTGTGGTATCATGTCACGTGTCTACAGTGTGGTATAACAGTGCGCAATCACGGTATCTGCTTCAGGTCACCGTGTCACAGAAAATTTAAAACCGAACACACATACATTCTACTTTCTTATCAGGGACATAATGGGTTAATCGAAACCTCTCGGACAATCCTAAGTATAAAGTACTTCATTATATTGACCGGAGTATTCCGAATGAAAAAAACCCTCCCACTTGCCAACTGTTAACTCTTTATAACTGATTATAAAACAATAGTTTAAACAGCCTGCAATGTAATCAATCACTTAATTAAATATTAATTCAGAGACTTTCAACAACTATAATCATACTATGAATTTGGCATCTTACTTCAATGCGCTTTATTAATATAGAATTAAAAATAGTTTCCAAATATCGCACATGAGCGAAATTCCCGTTTAGTCCTTATCAATAAAATGCACTCAATTATTTCGATTTATTTTCACATCATGTCGTCTTTATGCAGTGTATTTATTTTCACATCATGTCGTCTTTATGCAGTGTATTTATTTTCACATCATGTCGTCTTTATGCAGTGTATTTATTTTCACATCATGTCGTCTTTATGCAGTGTATTTATTTTCACATCATGTCGTCTTTATGCAGTGTATTTATTTTCACATCATGTCGTCTTTATGCAGTGTATTTATTTTCACATCATGTCGTCTTTATGCAGTGTATTTATTCTTCTCAATGTTTTATTTATCATCAACATCTTTTGTTAAGCCGTTTGTTTGTGTTTTACATGTATAATAAAATCAGAATTAATAAAGTAAAAATATCCCCAACTGTCGCGAAACAAACACATACCGTATTTGTGAGACGTCTACAAGACCAAATTTAACTCCGTGACGCGAATCAGATAGATTCTAAAATAGCTTTAAAAACCATTAATAGCTCATGATGACTCTAAAACAAGACGTCCTCTGTTGCATTTTGGAAATAATTATGTTCATAACTAACAGCCTACTTTTTTTCTTGAATCTAAGGATTGAGAAGTTGACAACAGAGCATTGTAAGAAACCCTTTCTTTCAGATAGTTTTATATTTTAATCAGTATACTGCCGAGGTTAAACAAATATTCGAGAGAGAACCAAGCCCCACCCACAACCGCCCGTTTCTTACTAAAGCATTATTTAGTTGAGAAGACAACCGTATTTTCATCCGTTCCAGATGTCTCTCAAATGGGTTAGGCATATACTCAACATAGCTAATTTCAGAGATGTGGGTTGAACCAACTTGACGCGACTTCGGAAAAAATGTAGGTTTTGGAAACACGAAATCTTTACAAATGTTTAGAAATCCACAAGCGAATTATATGAAGAGTGACATATGAAAGTATAGTCGGCAAATGAGAAAGTCAGTGTAAATTACTTAAAAGTTTGAAGAGAAAAAAAACTGAGTTAGTGTAAGGGTTATTGTGAGGAATGTTCAGATCATTACTGTTTGTGAATCTGTATTATTAGCGCAGTGCTTGGTTCCTTGATGCTTGTAGACGCCTATGCCAATATTGTCAGAATTTCTTAAGGAGATAATTAAACATTGCCTAACTCTCATTACGTTGCTCCGGTTTTATTCCCCATACATAACTTGATTACCCCGTGCTGTACTCAACATTTCATGTAAGTCACTAACTGTACACACTATTCTACTTTAGTATATACAATGACAATTGTAAGATGTTATTAACATTAATGACTGACACAAGAGGATTGGCGTGAAGTTGGGGCTGACACAGCCGGTGATGCTAGTATATAATAGTTTTTTTACCCAAATGCACTGAACATCGTTTCCGAGAAAAACGCAATAAAGATGAGAATGAAAATATGATCTTCTTATTGATGTGGTCTTAAGTTTAAGTTGATCTTCAAAAACACCTTAGTGACGATGTTTGTATTAACAGAAAGTCGTAAATGTATTATGAAACTATGCAATAGTTGTTAACAATGAATCGTGTAAAAATGTCAATGAACTATGGTAAATATTGCGACCCGAACAATCGTTACACGCCCTGTAGTTAAAACAAGCTTCCCCATTTTCTACAAATGTTCCAAATCAAATATTTGACCGAAATGCGCGTCGACATTTAATTAAAGACGCCGGAATGCCTTAAAGCCAGAAATACAAGTCACGTGATGACGGACTAAATGCGATCAATGGCAGATATTTCCACTACTACAACTTCATCTTACAAGATCACAAATTGACTGATTCCTCCTCAATTCCGCGAATATGATGAAAAACGAAATGGAACGAAACGGAACGGATAGTTTACACTTTTTCCGGAATACTGAAACACATATCTTTGCCGAAAGTGTTGTCCGTTGAATTATTGTTACATTAATTTAAATGTTGTAAATTTAGGAGCCGCAGTGGTCGAGGGCTAGAGCGCTTGACTTCTGATCCAAAAGTCGTGAGTTCGAGCGCGGGTTTGATCGCGAACTTATCAATCCCTAAATTTGGCGCGAGTACTTGTTGGTAGCCAAAAAGCAATGTTGTTTTGGCTCCTTTTATATTATAACAGAATAGATTTTAATAAAAAATATAGAATGGGCGTCAACATCAAAAACATACATTAAATTATCTTATTGCAGTTTTGGCCATTTTGTTTTTTCGATTTTTCGAAAAAAGTGTAGGCCGCGGCCTACACGGCCTACAGGAATTAACGCCCCTGACAGACATGGTTATCTTCTTCATAATTTAGTAACCATATTAGTCTGCCGAAACGTTCGTTTGGTCAAAAGCACGCGTGATATGGCGTACGCCTGGACTGAGCGAAACGAAAGAGCCTATCGACATTTTGTTTTCACACAGTGATCACTCCTCAACACCACGGAATCGTGTCATTACCGCAATATTTAACATTCGTCGTCTTGAAAGCTATACAGCGTGTAACGCACGTATGTAACAATCGTAGATTTGATGCTATCAGTCAAATACGGGAAAACATAAAACTATTTGATCACGCGACTATAGGTGATTTACGTCTAATTTATGCAATTTTGCCCCAGAAACAATACGTGTAATGTGTTTTAACTTACTGTAGTAGAGTTTCTGCAGGATATGAAGATTTTATCAATAAAAAAACCCATAAAATTCATTTGACAGTTTTTTTTGTAAAGAGAAAAATGTTATAGAACGCATAGATCTACCCTGAATGTTCACAGTCGAATGGAAAACATATTCTTCACTTAGATGCGGTAGTTAGTTCAAAAATCGAACTATCTAATGGTAGCCTATAATCTGTTGAACTCTTTGCACTGGTGGAGAATCAATATTTTTTTATCTGTTATCAATTAAAAATAATGGTAAATATGTTGTTGTGCTATGATAAAACAAACATATAATTGTAACTGTATTTGTACGTTTTAAATGGTCTTATGGATATTTGTGCTGTGTGTGGTTTGAAAATAATTGGGCAAAATGGCGTGTAAAACACGACACTATAATACCGAGACGTCATCATTTACGTAAGTCATTGTCTTCTGCCACCAAGTTGGTCATTCAAGCAGTTAGAAACAAATCAGAATATCAAGAAAAGTAAGAAAAGATTAATAATTAAAAAATCGAGCGATATACCACAATTCCATGTACATATATCAAGGGCTTAGCTTAGCTGAAATTGATGTGTATGCCTAGTTTGAGGCGGGTCCAGTGGCATGGTCCCCCAGAAATATGTAGCTAGACTAGATCGTCAGAGATGTGTTTTGGTGTATATTTCGTTTCGGTAAATGTGCTTACAATAACATCAAAGACATACATGTATACATTAAATATCTTATTGCAGTGTTGGCCACTTTATTTTTTTCGATTTTTTGTAAAAGAGTGTAGACCTCGACATACAAGGTCTATAGGAATCTACGCCCCTGTAGGCCTATATCATAAATTGGTAATTTCCACATCGGTTTGTCAACGATGACGGTAAATATTGCATTTCCAAAAAAAATCCAAATGGCACATTATTTCGCGATCTATTATATTTTTTCACCCACTGTTTTTCAATGTAAAGTTTGCCCCATCCAACGTTTTGAAATTTCTGTCAAATTAGAAGACGATAAATTATACTGAAATATCAACTTTGATGTTCTCATACCTCATTTATATAAAATCTTACTTTCTAAATTTGAAATCCATTAATGAGCAACTTGAATCCCCATTTTGGTCTCCGTCTATTTGATGTCCTCTGCTATAATTGACGAAAAAATACCGTACCATCCGGTGGGTATGAGTAATGGGATAAAATAAAAATAAATGATATTGTGTGGTGCAGACGAGGCAGGTAGCGGTGCCAATAATGCCAGTAAATTTGAAATTCAGCATTAAGGAGACGTTAGGTCGGGCGGTACATGGCTAAGTCAGGCGGCTGTCTCTCTGAGAATATACTTTAAGGTTTTCATTACATTTCTACGCTGCTGCCAAATCAACGATAATGATCAGATGTGTCTTATATAGAATTCGATAGAGCCTCAATATAATACGACCACCACCCTTGGGACCCTTGCAAACTTGTCTTCTTATTGAGGTAGTTGAAGTTGAATAAAGAGCAAAGCAGTGAAAGTGGTATGCGTATTTACCCTTTCACCTCCTCAAATGCCCGATGTTTTTATGAATTGTTGTTTTCCCGGAGGTCAGTGTGGGGAGGCACTGTCTTATGTATGTGGCGTTCCCTTTAGCAACGTATTCTCGTTTTGAAAATTACATTATTAATTTTGAGGTGTTTCTATTATTGAGGTGGTCTTTTGAGTGAGTTTTACTGTAATGTTATTTTTGTAATGGGATTTTGAGTGACATGGTCGGGGCTGTGTAGTAACTCAATCAGCTGTTACGGTGGAAGAAGACCCCAGGTGCTCCTTCTGACATTAGTTTGGTAGGGGCGGGTACTGGGTTGAACCACCGACCATCCCAAAGCCGGCTAGATATCTTCCTCAAGTACAATGTCTACAATCCGGTTGGTGTTCGAACCCGAAGTAGAGAAGGGCAAGTGATTTGCAGTCAGGGGCCATAACCACTCCGCCACGTTGGTCTCAACTATTTTTTTAATCAATTATTTACCAGACGGCCATAAATGTACACAAATGAATGACAAAACGTGGGTGTAACATTTAACGATGATATCCAAGGTTTTCTTCCAAATACCAAAGACAACTGGCCTTTTTGATAAAATTTCATCGTTATTGTCGCTTTTGGGACTTGTGTTTATAGTGTGATAAAGTGCAATATAGACCGCTAGAGTATAATACTACCTCCGTGTCCTGAAGAGCTCAGGTGGTAAACAGAGATCAGATCGGGTTTTTATAGTTGCATTCCGTTTAAGTTAGACACCTAACTTAATGAAAATACGCTGAATGTTTTTGTATATCGTACTTGCAGAATATAAATCGGAAATTTGCGGGGAAGACAATATATTGATATTTCCCGGAAGCGAGAGAACTCGGGAATTATGTGCGTACATACGTGCTTTTCTGGTTATGACTTGTAAAAGTGTCATACAATTATCTCAAAATTATTACGAATTCGATAAGAACATTAGAATAAGATCTGTGTTCCCAGTGAGAGATGAGAACGGGCCCTTAACTATTATTTAAAACTTAAAAGAAATTAAGCATAGTTTACGGATCACCATTTGCAACTCCGCGTATAAATTTGAGAATTGTTTTTATAACCTCGATATATTGTTTTCGTTAGGGTGGCCGATGTATAAGTTCGATTATCCAAACGTACACAATTACAGGGAGTCAAATAATCCACCATGCATGTAATTAGACGAATACCTATTGTGCTTGAATAAAAACGTCTCGGACAATTGCTGTTAATGAAGAGTTGTTGACCAACCCCTGATTGAAGTGTAACGTACGTACGCATATATATGAGGCCCATCCATTGCATGTACATATTACTAGAAAGTGTTTACATGGAACCCGATTTCAGAGGTGTAAAGCTGTTAAATCGATTTGAAACTCCAATATTTTTACTCACAGTTCCAAGGCTGTAAACCACTGTATGGTTATTATTTCTATTTGTGTTTTGGTTTATTGTTACCAGCTGTGATGACTTGTCCTGTGATGTATTCCATCCATTAACACCCCCCCCCCCCCCTGTTTATCCTCTTTAATTCTCCTTAATAATGTTCGGCCAGGCCATTCCTCTTGCCCCTGTTCCCTTACGCATGTACCTTTGAGCCTCCTCAAATGCCTCATGTTTATGGACTGTTGATTTCCCGAAGAACTGTGTGGAGTGGCATTGTTTTATGTATATGGCGTTCCCTGCCTGCAGCAACTTACTCTCTCTCCTATATTGTTGCTTGTACACATGATTAGAGAGGGTATTATTTGACAACATTAACCGGACACAGATCAATTCTCGCTCCTCCTTTCTTGCACGATCGGCGTCTCGTCGACAAGTCACGTGATAATTATACACTGACTGGATTTCGTTTTTATCGCCGACGATAATATTCACAGACTTGTGATTGCCAGGTCAATGTTGTCCGGCTGCAATACCAATATTTATTGCAATCTCGGGCAGGTATAGTTGCATTGTGTTTACAATGGTGTGGCGTTTTAAGTGCTTGGTCCTAGAATCATTCTCAAACAAACCCGAACATCGCCGCTTTGTCGGAGCACAAACTATCCCTAAACTATCAAAGTATTTCTACATTCTTGGAATTCTCGATAAACCCTTTCACATACTTGCTGCCAGCTGCTTGCACATTCCACACTATTCATTTATATACCCTTTCACATACTTGCTGCCAGCGGCTTGCAGAGAACACATGAATGCCGGTCGGTAACCTAGGAACGCTGGTATGGACAAATGACTAGCGCACAAACTGAAGTACTGTTGATTACCGCGTAAAACCCCATCACAACTGAGTGTGTTCAGAATTGACAGTCGCTTCGCTTCTCGTTTTTGAGGCGCTTTTACGTCTCATTTCTATCATAGTACCGCCATATTCATCGTCTCAAGAAAATAGTAGATGTACGGTCCTCTGATTGTATTATAGATTTGATGAGTATAATGGTTGATTTGACAGGTATATATCAATTGTGGAATGGCGGGAGTCTTGATATAAACGGCTTTTCTGGATTATTTGTGTTATTTTCGGCGAATGAGTTTACCCGAATAGCTGCTTATTAATTTCCAATACGATAATGTGAAAACGTGCAGTATTGTCTTGGAAGTGCCTCCCAGGACCTTCAGTCCTTTGATCGTTTAATAATATTTTCGAGTTTCAATTTGTTTTCTCTGTGGAATCATTTTCAATACATAAATATAAACATTGCAAATTCACGTTAGTGGGTAACACTCTCTCAATAGACTTGTTAGTATTTGCAATCAATTCTCCTTAGATTACAGATAACAACATCTTATAAAATTCATGAGAATGGTGTATAATGGTATAAATAAATTATAAGACGATGGTGTAATAACGAAATGAACGCTGTGAACTTACGCTGGAAGTAACAATCGACAACTAGATTTAGCGTGCTGAAACAACTACATTTGTTAGAAACACAATGAAACTTGAATAATTAATTGAAACGGTCTTGTACAAATAAGGACATCAATAGAATTTATCGCTTTAGTTGGTGCACAGAACTGATCAGTAATTAAGCAATAAAAATGTGATAATGACCTTTAAACTTCCAGTTTGACATTCTTATTATGGTTACTTGAGATCCAGGTCACGTAGAAATAACATCTTGTATCTATAATTGGCCGTAGTCCGAGGAATACCGAACATGTGAGATTGTATTGTTTAGTTTTTCAAATCTAACAAACACCAGAACAAACATGAGCTACATTACTCCCTCTTATAATACGACAGAGAACACCGCATACATAGGACGACGCCTCTCCACATAGACCTCCGTGAAAACAACAGGCCATAAAACATAAGGCATTTGGGGAGACTCAAGGGCACATACGTAAGGGAATAGGGGCGCAAGTAATGGCATGGCCGATCATAACGGAAAATATAGAAGAATAACAGAGGATAAACAGGGGGGGATTTAATGGATGGAATACATCACAGGACAAGTCAAGACAGCTGGTAGCCCCGCATACGTGTCTCTGTCAGAGCCACGATCAAATCTATAGGAAAAACGTGGGATTTTGCCGCACGATTTAAATGGCACTCTTCTGGTGCGTCTTTAAAATCGACCGAACAGACTAATGAGGGTACGGAAAAACTGTAGCAATCAAACAAAAATCGAATTTTAGCGCATCTGAGTACCTCACAATCACTTCGACAAGAAGACAGGGGTCAGATATTTATTACTACACAAATTGTCGCTAAGGTATCTGTCAATCAAACGTAGCTCCACCAAACTACCTTACACACTGGATGTTGACATTCACGCTCCCGCCAATTTGGCCCGTCAACGTAGCAATACAACATGGATTTTAATGTTGAAACAACTTTTGATCAGATTCGTGATAGATATCACTTTGAGTATTGGCTCAAGGAGGAGCAAATAAAAGCAATATCGATGGTGATCTGGGAAGGGTAAGTGTGCACCGCCTCCATAGCAACTCTGCCACCTCCGTTGTACAGCGACAGTATAGAGATGTTATGTCCGTGGCTGGACTAGACAGCTGGCAACTATAGGCCAAAAGTGGGCAGAAAATAACATGAACACTATTTAAAGTGAAATAATTTAACAGGAAAAGTTGAAACTGAACAGTCGAAATTATGAAATGGGGCGGGTTTAACAAAGGAATTGTACTGTGGAACGGAGGATATTTCACCATTAAATGCTTTAGAGTCACCATCAGCGATATTGTCAGGTTGTGACAGTACACGCATGTTAACAACCAACTCTGAGTGTTTCCCTGAGGTCATACAACTGATGTCAGATTGCATTTCAAAACAGAAACAGAAACTATGGGAAAGCGCGCTAATTGTATCACTACACATCACTATGACTTTATGTTCATTTGCCGCGTACTTCTCTTTCTCGTCTTGCTTCCTTATAATTAATTGACCTTTATGAACATCGTGGCACACTTTGTTTGGTCCCCTGCTGTGTGCATGAGTAGTTGATATCAACGATTAAGGTGTAGTTAGCAATGTACGATATGCGCACCTTAGAAAAAGCAAGAAATAGTTTGAACAAAGATGGTCGGCGCAATCTGAAAGCAAGCAAATTAGTTGCAATTGGAAGGTTAAGATTTGTCAGGCAATATAAAAAATTGCCGAGATGTTACAATTGCTAGTGAATTTACCGAAATTCGGTAAGGTAACGTACCCCTTATCGAAAGGTTTTGCTCTTTATTCAACCTCAATATTAGGACCACCTTAATAAGAAGACTAGTTTTCAACATTTAATTCAAGTAACCGCCATGTATAACCACGCAAATGTTTGACTCATAAATTATATATGCATATTGAATTGTATTTGCTATGTAAAATTTGAAGACTGGGCTAGGCGTACGCTCTCGTTGAAAGAACAGAACACTTAATGTAATATATTCCCCTACCACCTCTGCGTCTTCATGGATTTGGTTAGTTGTTTGTGGAGTAATACAGTATTGTTCTTGACTTAAAGTAGGGAAACGAGGGCATGTCAACAGATCCACTGATAAAATTTCCTTGATGTTCACAACGACAGAACGAAACTAAAAACAGAATTGATTACAGTACATTAAATACGATCGGAGCTGTAAGCAATTAATGTGTTTCTCTATTGGTCAGCCTCTCAATGTCTTGCGGCAAATGAATCACTTGTATCATATTCATTTACTGTATTTACTTAGTTCTATTTAGGACAAGATGGAAGTTGACAATTACACAAAATAGTGATGTTTATTTCAGAAAATATCTTCTGTAAAACTCCATTAACTGATGAAAGCATAACACGGGGATAAACAAGAACAAAACGCTGTCAAATTGTGTCTCCATCGGGAATATACAAAAATACAATTGTACGTAAACGCAAATAATTCGAAATCACTGAACCTAACATTTTGATGCAATACATTTTATGAAAATATAGAATATTACCGGAGTGGTGATGAATGGCGGAATTTATTAAATGAGTTTTCTGTAAACGATTAAACCGAGACTTCGGCTACATGGAACAAAACAGAATCACTACGATCAGGAGACTACAAATACGTATCCAGTAAGTAATATAAAAATATGGATTTGCTGCGTCAATGTTACAGACATTGTTCGGTTGAAGAGGAATTGGGTAACACAACACTGATATGCAAATAGCAAAGCCATGTTAGTACGGCTGCGCCGATGAAACAATCTTCAACCTTTATGCCATAAACATGCATCCGAATTGGTTTCTGTAGAATATACTACTCGAATTAATGCCTCTGACCGTATTAGTAGAACAATTTCAATTGATTAAGATTTAACGCTTATTTAATAAGAATGAACTCTGTGGGGAAACATTATCGCATTGATTTAAGATAATAACCACAATGATTGCTACTTAAAGATTAAATTATGAAAGAAAATCTCCGTGTTTTCTACATTTGGGATTTTTGAAGCAGACGGTAAAAAGGAAAGGCTTGCATTGATTTTGAAGTTGGAGATTTTGATAAAATGGGCCATTTATGATGAACATTCCTTAATCATCCCCCAGTCATAATGATTTATCACATTACTTGTACGAGATACAGGCTGTAAGTTTTAGTCGTATAATAATTCAGATTTTGAATGTCTAGTTCTTGAAAGCGGAAATGCGTTCTTCTTGTAGAAAGAATAGGTCGTTTTGAAGTCGTTAATAAATGATTTAGACAACTATATGTGTTTTTACTATTGCATGTTTCTCGTTAAAACGTGAAAAAAATCATTCCATTACCTTTTATGACATTTAATTTCGTTACTTTGGTCTATATTACGTCAATAACATATTTCCGCGGATTTGATAGGAATATAACGGTTTCCGTTTTTTTTTACAATTTCATGAAAACGCTTCATTTCTTTTCTCTAAATTGAGAGTTTGAGCACCATCCTCATATGCACGTTGTTATGGTTACTATATTTTTAAAGTGGCAATATACGAAATGTTATAAATAGTTACTATCGACATGAGATGCTTGAACGGGGAAAAAGTTTGGCAAAAAATACAATGTAGAATATAAAATAATCCACTTACGTATTTATTTGTTTAAGTCTCATTAATATACATTGTACTGTGACATATTACTAACTACAACAATTATAACGTAAACAAAGTATACCACCATTCAAATTGAGCTAAAGAGACAATAAGAATGCACATGTATATTATTTAAACATTGTAATTATGACATAACATATAGCACGTTTATAATATCAGTCTTTTATCTTTATTGTAAAAACGAATTAAATGAATTTTCAAATCAAAGTGATTTGTACTTTGTATATATTAGAATATCGAAATGATTGTCGCATGTTACACGTGTGAATGAGAAAACACTAGTACACTAGTACTGAGCTATTGTTCTCAGAGCTTTGTCTGTGAAAATGCTAATTTGTGAATCTCCTTTCCACGAAGATTTCCAATAATGACCTGTGATATAGAAATTGAGATGAATGAGCTCAGAGTATGAATATATAATTTTCAATTGATTTAACTAAAAGTAAAGTGTTTATTTATTATAGTGTCACCCCTACTTAAACGGCCGTCATTTCTGACTTATTAGAGACCCCTACAGAGCACATTTACTTCCCGATTCCTATCCTTTAATACCAGGCACCAGGCAGGTATGCGCACGGTAACCATTATTTAACTAGCTGGGGACTCACCAACCGTCCATATCAGAACGCACCCCTACCGGGATGCAAACCTTCGACCTCCCGCCGCGGGTTCCAAGGCGGATGCCGTAACCACTCGGCCACAGGAGATGTGTTATTGTATGTAGTCGCCACTCGCCGATTAAGTAATGATTTTGTTCATAAAAAAGGAGCCATAAAAGTCCATACTTGTGACAAACGGTTAAATGTTAACAAATATCATCAGTTAATTAAGACCATCTCAATAGTAAGACCAGTTTTGAAGGGTCCAAAGGGCGGTCTTATTACTGTGGGTTTACTGTAGAATACAGCGATGTTATTCCATCAACTTCATAGACACCCCTCGTATCTATACAGTTTGATGATAATCAAACAAAACATATTTTATGTACTTTACCATTTTGTTCGAGTCGGAGGCCGTCCAGTGCTTTGATATTTAACCACATTTATCATTGGCGTTTTTTTCTATTTTCAGAAAATCGAGCTAACAATGAGACTTAACATCAAGTATTCATGGACAGCAATATTAACGGGTCTATTATCTGTCCTTTGCAACAACTTATGTCATTGTGATGTTAATTTTCAACCGGAAAACAACCATTTAGTGAACACAGATGCAGTAGACACTGAAAATGATGACATTGACACTTCTATGAACAAAAGAGCCTGGAATAAAAACTTTGCAGTTTGGGGGAAACGAAACTGGGAGAATTTTCACTCATGGGGCAAAAGGGACGACAGTATTGATGATTTATCGTTGGCTCAAATAGCTCCTGAAAAACGCAAATGGGCCAAGTTTTCATCCTGGGGCAAAAGGAACGCAGGACTGAATGACGATATATATTGGAGCGATGATGCCGATGGTGAAAAAAGAAACATAGAAAATGTGGCTGAGCCTCTCGTGGTAGATGACTTGTGGCCCAATCTCGCATTATTGGCAGGGGAGCCTCATGATTATGACGTAGATAAACGAAAATGGTCCAATTTGGCCGTCTGGGGCAAAAGAGCAGTTGATAACCAGTTGAAAGAAATGGTGAAGAAATGGGCAAAGTTTACATCATGGGGTAAAAGAGCTGATGAACTAGACTCAAACGTAGTTGATAAACGAAAATGGGCTCAGTTTGCGACGTGGGGTAAACGAGATATGGCTGATGACGTCACAAATGACGTAGATAAAAGGAAATGGTCATCGCTAGCAGCATGGGGCAAGAGAGATTTTGACGAAGACAATGATATCGAAAAACGAAAGTGGGCGAAGTTTTCATCCTGGGGGAAGAGATTACGGAGCCCACAAGCTTGGCTTGCGTTGAAAAATGGGGGAAAGCGTCGCTGGTCAGGTCTTACTACTTGGGGAAAACGATAAGCCGAAATATTGGCCTCATTCCTCTACAATTTCCACTTTGATGGTATGTATTACGTATATAATTTAAACTGTAATAATAGTTAAACGGTTAATCCTTAAAAGATAGAGGCTAGGCGTCTGATGCCTAAAACTGACATACAATTTCTAAAATTGATTTCTCGTGTTAATTATGACACCACGTAAGTGTATCAGGCAGACGGAAATTAATACAATATATTGGATTCCCAGTGATGTGTCGCACACTAATCACTAACTGCTAGACATTTGCTGACATTTTAGACTTAAAAAAAATTCACGATGTGAAAAAATTGTTGAATGGAGTTCCGAGGAAAGGAAAATATTGACAGTTTTGAAGTTAATGTTGCAAAATTTCATTAGTATCCAGCAGACGATGATCGCACTTTGCAGTCTGCAAGATGTACTTAGTGACGCAATATTTGTTCATCATTGTTATTGAGCTGTTAATCATTTTTCGTTGCCGACTTTTAACTTTTCCTGTATATTTTAAATATTTCCGCGACAAATCAGTCGAAGACTTATAATTAGTTTTGAATTTAAAATTGCAGAATAACACATGGGGTTTAAAGATCTTTTAATTTATTAAATTTGTCTTAAAACGACTAACCGTGCTTTCATCTTTTGTTATCTCTTCTTTTTTTTGAAATGTTCTAGATTTGATGTGTAAGCAACTATAACTTTGTAAGGGGTTCATTATATGTGTATTTAATGCGAAAGGCGAGTCACTTTCTCCGATGTCATATACTGTGACCTATGACAAGCACACGATCAGATTAATTTACAAATGAGCGTTGCTATGGGATTTATAACATCTTCTGTAAGTGACGTTATTTCGAGAAAACGCAACTTGTGATGTCACTATTTGCAAACAGGAAACAATATTTAACTTCATATGGTCACTACGTTTTCATATTGCCATATGGGGCAAATATTGCTTACTGTCAGTACATTGTGACGTTACATGTGACGTTTTATTGAAATGACGACACTGTAAAAGTGGGTGGAAATCGTACGGTGACACTCATATGTGTCATTATCGTATTGTAATATATGGACAATCATAACTTTTTAATAGAATGATTTTTGCAGCATATAACAATATTTCCCATAGATCTACCGCCGTTTTAACAGATCACAATTTATTGCCCAAACACTGATAAGCAAACAAACACGTAAATGGCATTTTAAATCTTTCTCGTTTCACATCAAAGTGTTATGCACAATTTATTAAAATTATGTTTAGGCCTACTTTTCCATTTTTTACTTATTTCATTTATCAATGTGATAAAAATCTTCAAATCAGTGCTGACTCGTCGTGTGCATTTCATGAGTTTGTAAAGACTAATTCTGGATAAAACGAATTAACTAAGACAGACTGGGACACAGGTTAGTCAACGTAGCCAAGTTGCTGAAATCTACTCATTCTTTACACGAGAAGCCACTTTACGAGATAAAATTGACTTAACTAAGTTAGACAATCAACTGAGATGTATGATTATATCTGACAATTAACTCTAATACAGTAAAATTGCTCCACAGACTTACAATTCTGATGTCTAGCTTTCTGCACCTTCGACTTTGACAATATAAAGAATCCATCTTGTTTTAAAATGTGATAATATCTTCAAGGTTTCAAGATTTATTTACACAATCTGAAGTATGTCATATTTCCGTGCCTTATTCCATAGGAGTTCTTTCAATTTATCCCTTCCAGAGTTATCACCCGTTGTCAGACACATTTACATGTACTGCAGAAGGGATAAAGGGAGAGATCTCGTGACAAAATAAAGTGGTTCAATCCGCAGGCTTTCTGATTGTACGGACGTATAACAACACGTGTCTGTATCAATACATACACGATATAAGTAGTGTATGCTGTATGCAATTAATGATTTGACATGATTGCGTTGTTGTCAAGACGTAGAGAGCCTGACCCGTGTCATGAAGGTCTTGCGTTTGAATCTCGTCTCGAACGAAGTCGCACTGTGAACTTCAAAATCTCTGAATTTGGTGCGAGGAAAAAAATGAAATTCGTCTTCAATGTTTTCGGCTACAAAAATAACACATTTTGTACCGTGCTCGCCTCGTGAACGTCTTACGCCTCCGTTATATACATATTTTGACTTTTACAACATGGTGGAGAAATACTGAAACAGAATAAACGCACAGATAGTTATTTATTTCACAGCATGTCTGTCATTTCAAACGGGGGAAAATATTTCGACAATGATTCTTTCACAAATCCTCGCGCGGTGATAAAAGCGAATCATCCGTAATTACAGTAAGATAAATGTGCATGTCAACCGTTCCCGATCTCTGCTGGCACATATTGTCTATATGACAAACGTGAATTTTGGTGAAGAAGTTATCACATTATTCTATAATTATTAAATTTACGTCTTGTCAATTCACCGACTTTCCTAAGTGTCTCTTAGTAGTCTATACTGTGTATATTGACACATTTTCATGACAGCCAATTCAAACCAGGATTTAGTTCAATATAGAAAAATCTGATTCTGTGTAGTTTTTAAACACACGTAGATTTACTTTATTTTATATTTACTTTACATTTATAAGTTGTATTTTAAGCAAGCTATATGTTGTAATTATGAATGCTTTTGACGTGAATTAAACATGCTGCAATTTTCTAACATTTAACTGACTGCCAAGAGAACTAGCGTCTCTGACATTCTAACAATGCACCATTTTTTTCAAACTATTAACATAACGTCTTGTGATAATGTTTAGCTACATACATATTCCTTGTACTGAAGTAACGACGACCATATCAGCGTCATTTTAACAACATATTTATGGTTGCCTCGGTGGCGTAGTGGGTATGGTCGCAGTAACTTCAATGCCAAGGGGCTGACGTCGTTGGGGTCGTGGTTTAAACCCCCTGGGTTCACTAATAAATTTTCATATAAACGAAAGTTTTACCGTTACGTCAGCAACGTTTTACCAATTACGTCACGGTATGAGTACGATGAAAATAATTTCTTTTTTTTCAAAGGTTATAATTACTTATGTTGAAATGATTTCTTGTCTACAAATGTACTTCTTCATATAATTGTTCTACTGTTTGTCAACTTCTGGTCGTGTTTGTTTGAAGTACATGTTAACGTTTAGTTATAGTTTTGCGTATGCTTTATGTTCTAACGTATATCAGAAAGACATTTTATTTTCGGAATCATATACCATAAATAACATTTCGTATCATTATTTCTGAAATTACTTCGGTTCTTTTCGTAATTTCCAATAATTTGACTATAACTTAGCTACCAACACAGTAAATTGAAGACCCTCTCAATTATAAGACCACCTCAATATTTAGAACACAATATTCTAATCCATTTTCAATGGTTTGCTCTTTATTTAACCTCAATATTAAGACCACCTCAATATTGAGACAAGTTTTCAAGGGTCCCAAGGGTGATCGTATTATTGAGGTATTACTGTATTTAAATATGAAACAATCAAGAAGTACGTTTTGGACAATAGACGAAATCAGGATTTCGCTAAAAGTGGGTTTTTATCCGCGGTACAAACAATCTTTAATTTTAGATCCATTGAAGTGTCAAATTATGTCTTTGTTTTCATTGCGATTCGAGCACGATGTTATTTAAGGATACATTATGCTTATTTTTGGTCATTTGTTTATTTAAACAATCATGATGTACTTTATCTAGTTAAAACTTAAATCAATATGCATTATCACAGAATACATTTATAATGTGTTCTCTGTATTTGAAAAAAGACATGTATTATCATAATATAGTTTTTTGACAAGCGGGTGTTTTGAACTAGTTGTGTCTCTTAGTAATATGATTAAACGGCAATGGTTCTTATTAATGATGTTTTAGACTATGGAACAACAATACTGGATGAAGCCCATTAAACATATTTAGGTTCAGATGAGCCAGATACATCTTTAAACGGTATAGTGTTGTTTGTACCGTAAGGTTAGAGGGAAAACCATATTTATACCAATCCGGAGTAAATCTATTTGCGAAATTTGCATACTATGATATCAAATAATCTATACATAACATGCTTCATCACGAAATGATATAAAGACAGATTTGATTTAATTCACATTAGAATATTTATCATAATATTACATGTATTTATGTATACACGAGGGTGAATGTCAGTAAAACAGATCCAGAAATAAAGATGCCATGAACATATTTAGTAACACTCATAATTAAATCATATTCCGTCGGAAACTCAACAATAAATTATCATATAATTGGTCAATAAATCGTCATTTTTCTAATCCGTACAAACTTTAACTAGGTTTTATATAATTCATATAATCAAATTATACTCAAATGCAAGTTTTATATCTAATTATTTTAGTAATTTTCTTACGTCGTATTTTGAAACGAACACAAGCATTAATTCAAAGGCTTATTTGACTTGTCTTGTCAATATTGTATTTTAATTGACATTATGTCTTCGTTTCAATGTCATTTTCGGTTGCGAAATCAAGTTTGGTATGCCTTATTATAAAGAACAGATATGAGAAATTGCCAAGATGTCTTTCTTGGTAAAAAACTAACAGTGATTCATTTCACTGTTCAATTAGTTCAATTAGAACACATTATTTCAAACTTCCGGGATGAAAAGAACTGCGTCACACAGCAGATTGCCTTCTATAGCGTATGTATATATAGAACTGTACAATATGTACAATCGAATCAAGACCACCTCAATAATAAGACCATCTCAAAATTAAGAACACAATTTACAAGTCCATCATCTGAAATATTCGGTTTCTAATTACCTGATGACATTTGTTAACATTTAACCGTTTGTCACAAGTATGGACTTTTATGGGTCCTTTTTGATGAAACAAAACCATTACTTAATCGGCGAGTGGCGATAACATACACCTACACATCTCCTGTGGTCGAATGGTTTAGACATCCGCCTTGGAAGCGGGAGGTCGAAGGTTCGAATCCCGGTAGGGGGGCATTCTGATATGGCCGGTTGGTGAGCAACCAGCTAGTTAAATAATGGTTACCGTGCGCCTACATGCCTTGTGCTTGGCATTAAAGGATAGGAATTGGAAAGAAAATGTGCTCAGAAAGTAAGTGTTTAATAAGTCAGAAATGGCTGGCTCTTAAATAGTGTTGACACTATAATAAATAAACACTTTTACAAACCTTGCATGTACACACCATTACGTGGTTTCCATGGTCACCCAGTGTTACTGTATTGTAACAAGTTGTGTCATCTCATTCTCATCACCACCAATACAATAGGCTGCAGGCGTAGTAATATACTGATAGTTTGTGAACTCTCGTTAACATCGAGAATCTCGTCAATGAGTGAGAACATGCAATATTGTCCACAACTTGCGTATCTAATGAAATGTCGAGGCCTGTCATTGGTGACGAGGGGAATGAAAGAGGGATATTATAGTTTAGGGTGCTTAGCTGTTTACATTTTAATAATGACCGCTGAAACAAATACCCGCAAACTAACAGCAACCTACGAAAGCCTGGTGGCGACATTTCGGCTTCAAGAATTCTCAAATTCAACTTCATGAATTCACGAGTTCAACTTCATGAATTCAAGAGTTCAAATGAATGAATTCGCGAGTTCAAATTAATGATTTCATGAGTTCAACTTCATGAATTCACGACTTCAAATTAATGAATTCACGAGTTCAACTTCTTGAATTCACGAGTTCAACTTCATGAATTCACGAGTTCAACTTCTTGAATTCACGAGTTCAACTTCATGAATTCACGAGTTCAACTTTATGAATTATTTATACTGATAATAAAATGTATTGCATATACTAAATGAGTTTATTATATTTATATTTTGTAAAAAAATAGTTTTCAAGACATCGATCAAATATTTAAAATATTATCGTCATTTTACGGACAATTTATAAAAGAAACGCAGAAAAATGCACTTCAATAAAAAAAATTAAAGACCGGCTCAAAATAATTCGTAACGAGAAATGATATTTTATTTCTAAAAACATAAATTGAAAATATTTCCTGGAATCAGACACAGTAGAATACGGACATTAATTCTATTTTTATTGTTAATTTTTTTCTCATTAAAATTATAAAAAAATACCAAAATTCATTTTCGTGGGATTGCAAAATCTTGCGGTCTTTATGACCAATAATTAAATATAATTATAGCCATTAATTATAATTCTTTAATTATCCTACAATTGTTAAAATATTGATCATTTATCTTTTCAGAGAGCGATGCCTTAGATTTATCCGAACTCGACCATACGTCAGCGATATGACGTCACATCCGTCCAAAATTGATACGGACGCTGAAATCACCCCAAACTCTTGGAAAACGAAAAATAGTGCAAAGGACTTCTGAAAGACTTTATTACAATCATTTTGTGATTATATTAGACCGAATTAATTAACTCTCAGTTTTAAATGGGAGATAAAATAGAATCCACTACAACGTTACTGTTTCCTTCTTCATCAAACCAATAGAATAAACCGAGCCTCGTTTTGAATAAATCTAAGCCTCGATTTCAGCATTTTTTCCTCATGTGTGAGATGAAATAATGTTACTTATCTCATTGTATTTATGAGAAACTAAATGAGTTATTTGAATAAATACCAATTTTTAATTATTCTACACCCTCCACCGTATATATGTACAGTCGACCTCGTTTATTTGACAACCTTCTATCCGAATACTCGGTATCATCCGAAACAAATACCAGATGCCGATGTCCCTTATGCACTTCGAATTGAAATGGGCTATTGGAAACCAAATATTATTCAAAATAAAATGTCGAACCTAAAAATTTCGAATGAACGAGGTTCGACTGTATATTCAATTTGTGTACAATATTCAAGCCGCATTCACGTAGAATACATAAAACCTCACTGAAGAAACCACCTAAATAATAAAACCATCTCAAAATTGAGAACATATATAGTTTTCAAGTCCATTTTCACTGTTTTGCTCTTTATTCAACCTCAATATTAAGACCATATCAATTAGAAGACTGATTTCTAAGCGTCACATATGTGGTCTTATTATTGAAGTTGTTCAAAATGTTATAAAATACTTGTTGTTGAAATATCCCAAAAAGGGGACAAATCTACCGTCTGGTGTAAAAATTCACTCAAGCTCAATATTTCGGCCACACTGGGCCTTTATCAAGAGCAAAGAACGCAATATTTCACAATATCAATATACAATAGGTTTGTTTGTCTACTCATCAAAATGTTTATGCAAAACTAGTTTTGACGTCAGTTCCCGTATTCAACAGAGGAAATTACGTCTTGACGTCACAACGTCAGACTATTTCTCTTGCATTCAGCCCTGATGGAAATTTGGTATTAAGTTTGTTAATTCAGTCACTCTCACGTATAAGTCTTGATAAAGGCCAAGTGTGGCCGAAATATTGAGCTTGAATGATTTTTTTTACCAGACGTTATAAAATACAGCAATATGAAAATATCAACATAGCCCCAGTATGAAATTGAAATCTCAGTAAACAGTTCACCGGTTGTTGTTGAAAATGGTGTAACCAAACGGAGCTATGCACCAAAAATCAGAACACCAAAACGTGTATTTGATTTCTATAAGATTTTTTAAAGGATTTTCCGAACAGCCCTCGCATGTGATCAACTTGGCTACCACACCATTAACCTTCATATTGCCGACAATATTCACATTTACACACATATATGAGCGCTGCTTTATTATTTACAATCTCTTCTGTGAGTGACGTCATTTCAAGAAAACGCAACATGTGATGTCATTATTTGCAAGCAGAAAACAATATTACTCCATATGGTCACTTAGTTTTCATATTGCCATATGGGGCAACTATGACTTACTGTCAGTACATTGTAACGTCACATAATGTGACGTTTTCTTGAAATGACGTCACTTGGAGAAGTTGTTGAAAATCGTACAGCAGCGCTAAATTATCTATTAAGCCGGGAGTAACAATATAATGAGGGTAGGAGGAGAATAAGGTGGAACTGGAAGCTACCCCAAATCAAAGGACTCAATGTCCTGAGAGGCGCGTCCAGGACTGCACATTATCGTATCAGAAATGAATACGCGACTACTCGGGTAAACTCATTCGCCAAAAATGACACAAATAATACAGGAAATCCGTTTATATCAAGACTCCCGCCATTCCACAATGTATATATCCCTGACAAATCAGCCATAATACTCATCAAATCTATAATAAACTCAGAGGACCTTACATGAACTATTTTCTTGAGATGATGAATATGGCGGTACTTCGAGTAGACCATCCGGTTGACGATGGTAGCAATGAGACGCTAAAGCGCCTCAAGTACCTCACGGAGACCTGAAAAATATTCAAACAATCACATAAGGGTACAATACAATAACACAAATGATTGATGATAATTTAATGATATTTTATTGGTTATACAGTATACATATAATCAAAATAAACTCATAAGTTATATAAGGAATACTGTATAGATAGTTCCCACATCTACAATAGTTACCTCCCTTGTTTTTAATCATCAGACATTTTGATAGCAAAACTTATTATCACTTATATGAGTAATTCCCAAATATGTGATTATTGTGAAAATACTAAGTGAACTTGCATGTGACAACCATTTTTTCTTCAACTTTCTGAGTCAACTGCCCACGTGAGCATAATCAATAAATTACTTTTAATATCTGATTATTGTATCATTGTTTATACATTATCATCCCAATAAACTTTAAGGAAGAACATGGCTGACTATACAGAACAAGGGAGGTAAATATTGTAAATGTGGGAACTATCTATTTATAGATCAGTGGCTCAAGCACTCCGGTAATCATCCATTTCTATACAAAAGCTTACCTTAATCTTTAAGCCTTATTAGAATCGACTCGTGTCCATTTAAGCCAACCAGGGAGTGTATTTATCCACGTCTCCATTAAACGGAAGTTTACTGACGCTGTCAATCCGAAATCCGATTGTTTCTACAGCCAACAACTTGTGAGAACCTAATACTGTTTATTGGACATTTGGGATATACAGTCCAGCCTCATTTAAAGACCACCTCAATAATAAGACCACCTCAATAATAAGACATCAATAATAAGACCACATCAATAATAAGACCACATCAATAATAAGACATCAATAATAAGACCACCTCAATAATAAGACCACCTCGAAATTAATAACACTATTTTTTCAAGGCCATATTCACTGTTTTGCTGTTTATCCAACCTCAATTATTATTCGTGTTATTATTGAGGTTTTACTGTATTCTTTATTATGATATATATCACTTTTTACTCCAAGTATAAGAACAGTTTTGTTATACATGTGTTTAATACTTACCTTTTTATGTGACATGGTAACCACAGATCGGATACTGGGTCTCATATTCATTTCAAACCTTGCATCACGAAATAGTTCTACTTCATCAACGGTTCTTTGCATATGCTTACTCATTTCGATTAAAAGTCTTGTAAAGGCAAATGAGAATCTGAATTTAAGATACTAAATTTTCCTACGCGAGACCTGGCTCAAATGTTCTATCGTATCCTTGATGTCAAAAACACGAAGTTTGATATATCGCTTCAATATCTGTGCAGAAATCTTCGGCGAAAATGTTCTTGTACACGTATACGTAAACATTAAGCGCAAAGGGACTAACAAACATAGCATAACTTTTAGCGTTAAAATACAAGTAAATCTCTAGAACAGTGAATACACCAGAGCCTTCAGTACTTTTATTTTATTTGTGACACCTCTACAATATGTTGGATATGTTCTGTCCACAGAATATACCGACTACCATGCTGTTTAACGTGAACAAACTGAGATGGAAAAGAGAGAGATTAAGTTGCTACAGGGAACGCCACATACATAAGACAATGCCTCCCCACACAGACATTCGGGAAAACAACAATCCATAAAACATAAGGCACTTGATGAGGTTAAAGGGTACATACGTTAGGGAACAGAGGCGTAAGGAATGGCATGGCAGACCATAAGGAATAACTAGGAGAATCAAAGTGGACAGTGAAGGAGGGGGGGAATTAATGGATGGAAAAGATCACAGGACAAGTCTAGACAGCTGGCCACAAAAGGCCGAAACTGGGCAGGAAATAACCTGAACACTATATGAAATGAAAGAATTGCACAGGGGCATACATTATTCTCAGGATAAAATAATACACCACTAACAAATTACAAAGGTCATGTTTATGTTATGAACACGGAACCAGTCTGATATTTCCTTCAGATAGTCCGTGTATTATTACATTGTATCAGACGCAGTCTAGCAATATGCTTCCACTCGATACGCACTAAAGCAGGCACAAGGGAACGAGCAGCGCCGGAAGACATCTTACATCGATGAAACAGGAAATGGACACCTGTAAAGTCTCAGAAAATTGGATTTTTCCTGGAAGTAACATTGTGGATCACTATGTATTGACAATTAATGGTAAAGAAGTCGACCAGGATGCTGCAAATACAATACAACCTCTCTAGCCCGACCAAAATCAGCAAGAACCTCTCTTCCACAATTTATCTTTTGCTGTAGTAAGAATTGACAATCAATTTAATCATCGTAACCATGCCATGTTCCCGTACCCAAAGTATATAAATAACCGCTCTGTTAATTTCCAAACGTTTAACATACATGACTCCCTGAACATCCGAATACTAGTACAGTCTAGCACTATCTGTCATGGAACAGTCTGATTAAGCCAAATAGGCAGGAAACCTGAAGGGAAATCTGCAAATATAATCTGCTGCATAAAAGCAAGTCGTACTCGGTCGATATCCAATACATTATAAACATTTTAATGGTTTGATGTAAGCGGTCATTTCATTGCACATGAAATTAGAATGGAGATTAAAAGACTGGTCCGATTGGACCTTTTAGAGCAACATTCTCTCATCAACAGTCAAACGTTGCGTCGTCCAGGGATGTTTCTCTGGAGAGGTTGCACTTGACTCTTTTATTGACGTTGATGATGACAATGAGGCGCTGGAAAACAATAATGATGAAGATGATGACGATGAAGATGATGATAATGTTGATAATGATGATAATGATGATAATGATGGTAATGATGATACTGATAATAATGATGATAATGATGATAATGATGATAATGATGATAATGATGGTAATGATGATACTGATAATAATGATGATAATGATGATAATGATGATAATGATGATAATGATGATAATGATGATAATGATGATAATGATGATAATGATGATAATGATGATAATGATGATACTGATGATGATGATGCTAATGATGATAATGATGATAATGATGATAATGATGATAATGATGATGATGATGGTAATGATGGTAATGATGATACTGATGATACTGATGATACTGATGATGATGATGGTAATGATGATACTGATGATACTGATGATACTGATGATAATGTTGATAATGATGATAATGATGATAATGATGATGACGATGAAGAAGAAGATGATGATGACGGTCGTGGGAGTGATTAAAATGATGTTGGTGATAATGATGACGACAAGTCGGCGATTTGGAAGAGTTGATGTACTTCAACTTTGACGAATAGAGATTACATCCGTGTTGTTAGGTGATAGACGGCAACGATATTCACCATATATCATTTTTACCATGACCTGCTAATTTGTTTTGTAGTGAAATCTTCTCATTGTAAAAACAATTTGCTTGATAATCACCGACAAGCTTCGATCATTTAACCGCACAACATCACAATCCTTAGTCATACATTAACAAGACTAATTTTGATGCAAAGCATCAAAACGGCGGCACAAGTTTTAGGAAGCATGATATTGAAGATTTATTATTTTGTTTATCAATAAATAAGAAAGTATGATCATCACCAAGCCATAATTCTGGTAAGAATCATCCACAATTCATGACAATTGCCTAAATAGTCTTGGTACCAATCAATCATTTGTAGTTTAATTGGAATATGACTTGTTTATGTAAAACAAACCGACCAGTTTTTAATGGACAATGGGTGTGAAACAGATGTTTGCAAATTATCCTGATCAAAAATAGAAGACAAGCATACTGGAGTCAATTCATAAGAATATTCTGAATACTGAACAAAGAGAAAATTAAATAACTCGTCCAATGTGTCATAAGATACCAACACAGCAGTACCACCATCACGGGGTAACCCATGCCTGTTTCTTTCATGCGAATCAAATAAAAGGAAACGGTTCGTTTGTGGGTTGATGTACAAACTTATTGTCAGGCCATTAACAGTCAAGATATGATAAGGAGACAGTAAGCATGCTTGAGATATTGCGTCATTGAATGGCATTTGACCCAAATGTGACTGGGCATGTCTGTTTATATAACCGTAGTACATATCTGACGAGTACTGCACATCGTACAACTGCCCTCTAAATGTAGCAATATTTGGCAAATCATTATGGCCTAAGTAGCGAACTTCGCCAATAGAGTGAACAATACTTCCATACAGGCGATTGCCTTCAGTCAACACACTGTCGATATCTTGACTTCTGAAATTGAAAATACTGCAAGGCTCGTACTGAAAAAATGCCAACAGCGCCGCTAATGCCATTGCAGTACACTGCATTCCATTATATGGTGCAAAATTTGGACAACCTTGATGGAAACTACCTAAAATACTTCTTACCATGTTTGTTTTTGTTTTCTTGTGTGGTCACTCAACCAATATGGCGGAAAATGACGCTTCTATAAACCACGTGATTAAATAGACTTTTTCCATTGGTCGGTGATAATGTTTCGCGGGAAAATGCTGGTGCATCGATTTACACGAAACGAAGAAAAAAAACGATTACACGAAACGTAGATAGAACGAAACGGATCTAAAAATATACATGATTATAACTTCTAGTTTTACAGATCTAAAAGAACTATTGGGATATCAAAAGGGAAAAATATCCACTAAAAATGTCAAAACAACGTAATTAAAAGTTCAGTTCAACCATCAGCATTTGATCTCGAATGTACTGAATCCGTTTTACTGCCAATGCGTTATTTGAACAACAAATGCTATGACGTTTTCAACGACAATTTTCATTGGCTGAATTTTGTTTACATATTACCATCAGTACATAACTTATATGGGTCAAGTTAAGGCAATGTATATTGCATAGTTTGGTCACTGTATTTATATTTGTACATTATAAACTGCATTCATGAACTTATTAATATGGATTAACATTTTTTGTTTAACAATTTGCTTTTTTATAAGTACAATTTCAATTTGCGTGCACAGCATTAGGAACCATTTCCTGAACTTTGATGATGAATTGAGCGTAGTTGTGAAACGAAGCTATGTAATACACGATGCCTAACCGTTTTCGTGACTAGCTGTTGTAAATTCTTATAAGCATACGTAAAACATTTTTTAAAGCTTTTTATTAACGGTAAAAATACATTTTAAATATTTTGACATTTTTTTATTATCAATTAGTACACTTTTTTTATCTGTATAATTAGAATCACGTTTTGTAAGAACAATTTAAAAAAGCATAATACCAATGGCTTCTCCCATTTCGATTATGCAACTCCATGTACCTAGATTAAAAATTATTCAAATAGACGACGGCCTGAAGGCCGCCGTCAATAATAAAATGTTCATTTTGCTAGATTTCGTCTGTAAGATACAATAAAATGTACCAATTAGAGAATATCACTTGGAAGAAAGGTCAACAAAAATAAAGCCGTTATTATGTATTTGTATAATATTTTGAATTCCGACCATTGAGGCAAACTAATCCGAGAAATAGGATATCAGGCAATAGCATTTTATTTGCCGGTGTGTACTTTATACGGAAGACAATTAACTAAAGCGCAGTTTTCAATTACTATTCAGTTTCTTGATTACTACGCAGTTTGTACCGACTCATATTACTGAATATGACATCAATGGGTACAAGAAGACAAAGTTTTATAAGCATTTTCTAGTGGTGAAGTTAATTCTACGGAGCCCCTAAAGTGACATTCCAAATGTTTTTTTTTCGAGCGACACTTTTATTTTCAATTTTATATAAAGCATCGAACTTAGGACCTCGGTTTTTCAAAGTCTCGTCCGAAAGACTGTTAGTACTGTCAGTGGTGGAACGGGGCATCGAACCTGCGATCCCTGGATTACTTGTCCATCGCGTTACCACTTGACCACGAATCCGCTACGATCACAGTACGTTTGTTCAATATAATGAGCACCGCTGTACGATTTCCAACCTCTTCGTAAAGTGACGTCATTTCCAGAAAACGTCACATGCGACGTCACCATTTACTGACAGTTAGCAATATTTGCCCCATATGGCAGTATGAAACCGAAGTGACGATAATTATGCAAATATTGTTGTAAAACATGTGGCGTTTTCTTGAAATGACGTCACTTACAGAAGAGGTTGGAAATCCAACAGCAGCGCTCATATCTATATAATATACCGAGGTATCACGTGACATTTGCTGTATCGAGGTGTCCGATGTGAAATGTATTGTGTTTCGTTACGTAAATCACAAACAGGAGAAGTATACAGTAAGATTATATGATACAAAACTTATCATAACTACACCATTAGACTTACCGAATCCAGTTAAGATCACAATTAATCAAGTTAGATATAATGATGTTGACGCAACATTGTGAGAACGTACCATATAACAGCAGATCGTGTTAGTTATAAACCTACATGAAAAAGTCTAACGATCAAGTGAATATGATATAAATGACAGAATGAAATGGTTTTATACATTGAATCACTAAAGTGCAATTAGCAGAGACGGCCAAATGATTGATAATTTATATATTTAACGTCCTTTGTTGCACAGAATGAATCACCTTCGTATGATGTACATAAGCAATTATACCGACCTGTAACTTACTGAATAAATAACCATCCTATGGTATACCTATTGAATAACCAACCTATGGTTTACCTAATGAATTACCGAACTATAGAGTACTCAATGAATTACCGACATATATAGAGTACTCAATAAATTACCGACCTGTCGCGTACTCAATGAATAACCGACCTGTGGAGTACTTAATGAAATACCGTCATGTGGAGTACTTAATGAAATACCGTCATGTGGAGTACTTAATGAATTACCGACATATGGAGTACTAAATGAATTACCGACCTGTCGCGTACTCAATGAATAACCGACCTGTGGAGTACTTAATGAAATACCGTCATATGGAGTACTTAATGAAATACCGTCATATGGAGTACTTAATGAAATACCGTCATGTGGAGTACTTAATGAATTACCGACATATGGAGTACTAAATGAATTACCGACATGTGGAGTACTTAATGAATTACCGACATATGGAGTACTAAATGAATTACCGACCTATGGTATACTCAATGAATTACCGACCTATGGAGTACTAAATGAATTACCGACATATGGAGTACTCAATGAATTACCGACCTATGGAGTACTAAATGAATTACCGACATATGGAGTACTCAATGAATTACCGACATATGGAGTACTCAATGAATTACCGACATATGGAGAACTCAATGAATTACCGACATATGGAGTACTCAATGAATAACCGACCTATGGAGTACTAAATGAATTACCGACATATGGAGTACTGAATGAATTACCGACATATGGAGTACTCAATGAATAACCGACCTATGGAGAACTAAATGAATTACCGACATATGGAGTACTCAATGAATAACCGACCTATGGAGTACTCAATGAATTACCGACCTATGGAGTACTAAATGAATTACCGACATATGGAGTACTCAATGAATTACCGACCTATGGAGTACTAAATAAATTACCGACATATGGAGTACTCAATGAATTACCGACATATGGAGAACTCAATGAATTACCGACATATGGAGAACTCAATGAATTACCGACCTATGGAGTACTAAATGAATTACCGACCTATAGCGTACTAAATGAATTACCCACCTTTTGTTTATTTACCGTTGTTGTAACCATATTAATATACAAACTAACATGATTCATTAATCAGTTTCTAAAGTAATATTTAAGTAAATGTATAATAGCATAGTTTACTTTATCTTCGATGTCTGATTTATCAACAATTTTGTTTAGAAATAATGGCAATATAAATAAAACTCTGGAGCAAAAAATAAATGTGGTGTCTAAAAAAATATTTTTAACGGTCATGGAAATTTCGGGGAGGTAACCCAGGCGGATACTACGATATAACTGCCGGCTGTTACTTCCCTTGTGTCTTTAATCTCCATCAAAATGTTGTGTGCAGTGTAGAATCACTTACATCAAACCATTACAATGTTTATAATGTATTGGATATCGACCGAGTACGGGTTGTTTTAATGTAGCAGGAGATTATATTTGCAGATTTTCCTCCAAACCTATCTATCTGACTGAATCAGACCGTTCCTTGACAATTGGTGATAGACTGTACTAGTATTCGGATGTTCAGGGAGTCATGCATGTACAACCGTTTGAATCTTCCTCTCTAAAAAAATTCCAGTTTATGTTGAGCAATACCACGGATCTCTATTATCATATCCGTGGCAATACCAAGTTTGGTTGAATATGATTAGATTTTACACTTAGATTTGTGTAGATTTGGGATTTTCGTTCCGCTCAGTATTTACTGTTTTAAGTAGCTGTTAGACCTTGCCAAACTATATGTTTAGCGTCGCGTATATGTTTAGCGTCACGTATATGTTTAGCGTCACGTATATGTTTAGCGTCACGTATATTTTTCGAACCCTACTTACCAGTCAGGAAAAAACAAACAAAGAGTCGATGAAAAATACTTTTGTATCTACAACATATTTCTTTCAACAAGCAAAGACATTAAACTTCAAGACATAAAATACAAACTACATGTACTAGTTAACAAAAAAACAACACAAACTACCAACTAAATGACTAGATTTAATGACTTTGTTCTATATCGTCTTTGGCTACCTCACACATTGTTATCGGCTTAATGGACCAATGTCGTTATACCGGGCATTTTTGACATTTAAGGATTTGTTTTTTTCGGTCAGACTGCCGAAAATCTTCCCGCCGGAGGACGCTAAATGTAGATCAATATGTCCTTACTGTTGTTTGAAATATTTCTTTCAACATCTTTTGCTTTCATTACCTCTCCATTTTATGGTGATAATCAAACGATTTTTACTTCATAGCAGAAAGAACCAATCTAGAATACATTCTCCACTTTAGCTTTAAACAGCATACTGTATTTGTATATATAAAAAGCAAAAAAAAGAACTTTGATAGTGTGTTGCGTGGTATGTTTTGTCTTCATTTATTGTAACATATTTGCTTGATTCAGATTGCGTCGACCAATTTTTTTAAAAGATATTTCTTGTTTGAGTATGTACGTAAAGTTGCATCACTATTGGTTATGTTGACAAAATAAAGACCGCATTTATATTATATTCTTTCTGTAATCTTTTCTTATTCACGCTTACGTGCATACATGAACTGAGCTTTACTGAATAACTTGTAAACTTGTGTCATAAGGTTAGACATTGATGGGAAATCTTTCTTGACTGCAAGGAATACAGTTGGCTGAAATACTTAACGTTCTGCAAACATAAAGTAATAGATTCTACAGACATAATGTTGTATGATGTACAGACATACAGTTGTAGAATCTACAGACATAAAGTTGTATGATGTACAGACATACAGTTGTAGAATCTACAGACATAATGTTGTATTATGTACAGACATACAGTTGTAGAATCTACAGACATAAAGTTGTATGATGTACAGACATAAAGTTGTAGAATCTACAGACATACAGTTGTATGATGTACAGACATACAGTTGTAGAATCTACAGACATAATGTTGTATGTTGTACAGACATACAGTTGTAGAATCTACAGACATAATGTTGTATGTTGTACAGACATACAGTTGTAGAATCTAAAGAGATAATGTTGTATAATGTACAGACATACAGTTGTAGAATCTACAGAGATAATGTTGTATAATGTACAGACATACAGTTGTAGAATCTACATACATAATGCTGTATAATGTACAGACATACAGTTGTAGAATCTACAGACATAATGTTGTATAATGTACAGACATACAGTTGTAGAATCTACAGACATAAAGTTGTATAATGTACAGACATACAGTTGTAGAATCTACAGACATAAAGTTGTATAATGTACAGACATACAGTTGTAGAATATACAGACATAAAGTTGTATGATGTACAGACATACAGTTGTAGACTCTACAGACATAATGTTGTATGCTGTACAGACATACAGTTGTAGAATCTACAGACATAATGTTGTATGATGTACAGACATACAGTTGTAGACTCTACAGACATAAAGTTGTATAATGTACAGACATACAGTTGTAGAATATACAGACATAAAGTTGTATGATGTACAGAGATACAGTTGTACAATCTACAGTAGGTTCTGCAAACATAAAGCCATAAGTTTTACAGAGATACAGTTGTACAATCTACAGTAGGTTCTGCAAACATAAAGCCATAAGTTTTACAGAGATACAGTTGTACAATCTACAGAGATAGAGTTGAAGAATCTACAGACATAAAGTTGTATGATCTACAGACATAAAGTTGTAGAATTGACAGACATAAAGTTGTAGAATTTACCAAATGACCCAGTACATCACTAGTAAGGGAGTTAATACGTGACGAACAAATAGGTTTTTAAAATGTATTTATATCAATTAAATTTTATAAAAAAATACGTTTCAAATATGTTTAACGATCTTCTGTTAATCTAAAGGATATAAACAAAAAAAGTAGTTCTTTGGTGCCAACGTTTCTGATGTTATACACAAATTGACTAACAATCTCCACCCGGATCTGAGTATTAGTACTACATTCTAAATTACATTATTTGTTTTCCTTTTCTAACACTTACATTAAACAGAAAGGCAGAATGAAAGAAGTAACAGGGAGCTTAATCAACACTCTAAACACGCAAGTATAATCTACTCCTCTTGCTGAACTAATCCATGAAATTTCATCCACCTTTTGAAATTCTTTGGCAAAGAAACAAACAGATTACAAGCACTGTTAAAATATCTCCCGTCGGAAGCAGACGGTCCAAACAGCATCAACATTTATGTATAGGCGTCCGCTCCAGGGTGATAAATCGTCCAATCCGAGGCTGCAACATTTCTCCGTTGCGATGGATTCTCGTCGTCAGAACTATTACACGCATTACCGTCCTCCTTGTGATGTTTGACGTCCGCCGAAATCTCGTTCACGCGAGATCGGCCTATAACGAGAGTCAGATTTATCTAATCTTAAGTAAACTCAATTATTTTAATGTAATCGTCATAGTAACTGAGTTTATTTAACAATATTGTACATTCTTAATTTAATTTTAATATTCTTGTTTCTTTCATAGGATGAACATTGTCTATATTAATAACAATGAGGGGGTATAAATTGGAATACAGATTTGCTGTTTAGATATTCACCTAATTATGCATTTATTTGATACCAGGTCAATGCTCAGCGTTATTCTTGTTCGCCATATATTGTACGACTACTATAATTTGGAGAGAATAACAATAAGCTTATGCTTCCAATTCTATCCACTTGTCTATCACATGCACTTTGTTATCTTGTAATAGTCTGTATATTAAATGACACTTTAGACAAACAACAAGGAATACTATAGTCAGAGTTAAGCCATTTACAGTATGTAAGCGTACACACATATACGTGGACATATATTTACATATATACATGTATAAGACAAGTGCAGACAAACGCATAATTCAGGACTGGCACCGTGTCCGTAAATTTCTAACCATTTCTCTACACAATTAAACATGTTGTTCTCTTTCTCGTACATTGTATTTTAGAGCATTTGCAAGGATTAAACAAATCTATGCAAACATCAGAGTACAGTACTGTAAACAGAACAGAACAGAACAGAACAGAGAACGGAACGGAACAGAACAGAACAGAACAGAACGGAAGGGATAAGAACAGAACGGAACGGAACGGATAAGAACAGAACGGAACGGAACGGATAAGAACAGAACGGAACGGAACGGAACGGAACGGAACGGATAAGAACAGAACGGAACGGATAAGAACAAAACAGAACGGAACGGATAAGAACAGAACGGAAAGGAACGGATAAGAACAGAACGGAACGGTAAAAAAACAACAAACAAAAAAGAACAGAACAAAACAGAGAACGGAACGGAACAGAACAGAATAAACGAAACGGGACAGAAAAGAACATTAATATTTGGATTTGAGTAAAACACTTACCATCCAATGTATACAATTTACAGCATAATGCTATTGATACACTCCATGAGAGTAAGTGCGTGTACGTTTATACATACAACATAGTCAAACGAAATATTACAATGTACATGACAAGCGACAGTGATACAATATGAATAAATAGGAAAAACAACATTAAACAACATCCAAGCATGAACGTAAGAGATCAGTACGCACATATACAACACAGTGTAGGTATAGCGTCAATCTTTTTAAAGCACATCATTATTAACTGAATAACAGACAGAAATGAATGACGCCGAAAGGGAACGGTTGTAAATTTGAATAATTGTATTTTGTGACAACTTTGTGTGAATATATGAAATGGTTCATATACATATATCAAGGTTGACCGTAGCCGAATCTATAATCTAAGTGATATACATGATGTAATTCGTATAATTCCCCATAATCACGGTTTCTATTTCATAAATTCCACATTAAGTCCGACGACTGTTTTTCTATACATGTATAACAACAGACTTGAATCTAGCTTATAAATTAACAAAATACAAAATATACATGTATACTCGTACATTTGATCAAACCATAGTTACTTTTGTCTAAATAATTTATTTGTTTTATGTTTGTGCATACATGAGCAGTTCATGTTATTTTGTCATATTATTTTTTATTTATATCTACATAATTAAATGTATCATTATATTCAGTTATTATTCAAAATTAAATGTATACATTTCATACTCTGTCGTTAAGATGCAATTTTCGTATTTTAATTTTATGTATTACTCTAAAAATCAAGCTATTGATACGGAGAGAAATATGAGAGCACCTCAAATTTGATTTAATTAGATATAGTATAATATAATAAAGCGAATACAGTAACTTTATTATCACACATTTTCAACATTTCTTTGGCGTTATTTCTCTGTTATTAACACACACTTTGCAGGGTAACTTTCGCCTCGTGGTTGTGTCAAACATATGTGTTTGTTATGTCGCAACTGCAATACAAAGATGGCGGGGTACCGTTCGTTAGATGCCAGGGAATGTTGAAACAAAACTAAAACAGATAATTACGCCGGTGTATGATACTTTAATTAAATAAATAAACTATCACATGACCTGGTAAACCTCATTTTGCAAGGTTTATTTCCTCTTAATGACACTTTGCACTGTGTTGGTGATAAAATTCCGGTAAAACAGTCCGGACTTAATGATATTTAGCAGCGACTGCAAACAAATGGCGACCATATTTGAGACATTATGTAGTGTTCTGTCTGCATGTAAAATATGCAGAGGTGGCAGGTTCAATTCCCCGATACACCACTAATAATAGTATCAGTCTTTCGTATGAGACTTTGAAAAACCGAGACCCTGCGTACGATGCTTTACATCAGGCACGTAAAAGAACCAGGGGTACTTCTGGAACTGGGGCATCTTCTGTATCATGCATTATCCTCCAAAAATCTAAAATGACTAGCATTCTTCCGGAGGCGTCGCCCTTATGGGAAAACCAGTGTCGACGATACACAAACACACACTAATTTGCAAAGACGCAAAACATTTGTAGCAATAAATCAAAGACAAGAAAAATATAATATTACATAAAAAACAAAATAACACAAACAAATCACAACGATGTACATTTAGATACAGTAAAACCTCAATAATAAGACCGACATTGGGACCCTTGAAAACTGGTCTTCTTATTGAGGTGGTATTAATATAAGGGTTGTATATAGAACAAAATACTAAAAATGGACTTGAAAATGGTGTTCTTAATTTGTGGTGGTCTTTATATTGAGATGGTCTCAACGTGAGGTTTTACTGTATACACGGTACTGGAGCACTGGACAACAGACCCCTACACTTCTCTGTTTTTCGGCGCAGCCTTACTAATATGGCTTTGCTATTTGCATATCAGTGCTGTGTAAACCAATCAAATCTAGCGTTAACCACTAAACCAACTTCTCTTCAACCGAACAACGTTTGTAACCTTGACGTGGATTGGTTAACCTTTAGACAAGGGGTACGTTTCCTTACCGAAATCCACTGCATTTCGGTGAATTTACCGAAATTCATTTTGGATCTGGAGTGACCAGCAATCGTAACATCTCGGGAATTTTTTATGTTGCACAACAAATCTTAACCTTCAAATTGCGCCGACAATCTTTTTTCAAGATATATCTTGTTAAGAAGTATCGCAGGTTGGGATGTCCTCTCTCGAAATTACCTGGTGGTTTTCGTTATCACAGAAGAATTCGGATTACATATCTTAGAGTCTGTATCTGTTTCAAGTGGTTATTTATCTGGCAACATTAACACAGAAAAGTGAGGCATACAAACGTTCTGTTTATTCATGAATCATATTGGTGACGGAAAGCTTGTCAGGGAACGGTCGGCTTTTTCATCTTCATGATTTTATCAACAGAAGTTTGACAAACTATCAACAAACATAACCATCGCTTGCGGTTACTGTTAAACGAATCATTAGTAAAATTACTTCTTCAAAGATGTTTTCAATAAGAAGAACACACATCATGACAGATTCATGTTTGATATGAGATTAGTGAGATTGTTTCTTCAAAGGCTATTTTCTCCTATTTATTTGGCTTAATGAGTAAACTGTTCCCTTTAAGATTATTTGTTTGACAAATAAGTATTGCTTAATGGTTGAAGATATTAATTAGTAATAAAAACACAAATGAAAATTGAAAGGAACATGGGTGTACATATTAAAACATTCATTATAATGAACACAACTTCGGTTGACTAGAATAACGCTTTGCTCGAACTTTTTTATCGTCAGGCCCGACGAGTTCGAGACAACGAGAGTCCACAGTATTAGAAACATGAAATAAATGAGAATACATGGATTGCTCTACTGAGTATATAGGTTGATGCACTCTGAAAATTACTTGTCATAAACTTTTTATAATCCAATGGAACTTTCTTCTTCTCAGAAATGTTGTTTCGAATAATACATGGTTTCGAAACCGTTTTAATTCGACGTGCATACTTAGATACATCGGGACCCGATATTTCGGATCATACCAAGTATTCGGACAGAAGTTTGTCGAATAAACGAGGTCCGATGTACTTAAATACGGTATTAACGCGATGTTAGTCTCGCTGTATTCTTCTCCTTGTTGTATCAATGAGGTCCGAAGTCATCCGAAGGCATTCAAAATTATTGCCAATATCTTGGTCCAATAAGAGCTGTCGAATACTTGAAAAGGTGTGTAATCAGTAAAGTCGCCTGATAGCATTGTGTTGATTCTCGGCTGATTTTGAATTTTTGTCGAAAATTTTAAAAATGTAATGACAGCCATAGATAACAATGGCTGTGCTTCAAAGCTAGAGAAACTTCAGCCGCTTTATATTTGATAAACACGTCAAAAGATACTCAATACCAACGATAATAATGAATAGACCACGTTTGGGAAATATGTGTGATTTTTCTGGGTTTTGGTATTTCATGAATAATATCCCCTATCTGATGCGGCTTCGTTCGTTCCCATTTAATACAGTTGATATATACTTAACGCCATAAAAAACCAAACTACATTTATATCACTTAAGCCTTCATTTTGTTACAAGTGTAAAAAACTTTGTATTGTTACAAATGAGTAAATCATTCTTCAAAAAGAAATTAAACTATGATTCTAGTAGGCCTACATGTATTCATAATAAATAATTGATTAAGTTTATGAAATTATGTTTGAGAATTAAAATATAATTATTTCTGTATACTGCGTTATTTTTCTTTAGTTGCGTTATTAATGGCGTTGAGTATAGTAGACCTGAGTCTTGAATTCATCAAGCCCGATGTTACTCTCCCCCTTCACGTTTTATGTTTTCCTGGCTATGACGTAGGTGTCCTGGCTATGACGTAAGTGTCACGCACTACAGAGTCAAGTGTCCATCGTCCAGTTCATGTCTTGGAATAATTTTCTGATGTCACAAATGTAAAATTTTACTTTTTGTCAGGATATGGGGATTTGAGTTTTTCCAAGATTTAAATAACACGAAAATCAACTCATATACAGTAAAACCTCACTTTAAGACTAACTCAATAGTAAGACCTCCTTAATATTAAGAAACCAATTTTCAAGTCCACTTTCACTATTTTGCTTTTTATTTAACCTCAATATTTAGACCACCTTAATAAGAAGAGCAGTTTTCTATGTTCCCAAGAGTGGTCTTATTATTGAGGACTTACAGTAAAACTACATTTTAGCCATTAATTATAAAATATTTTAAGGTCATATTTTACGTTCATTATTGTCATTGTGTAACTCGAAAATGGTCGAGTACAAGAATCGATAGAAACGTGTAAACGAATATAATCGTTCAGACTTGCAGATTCACGTACATTGTATACCTTTTTGGCCGTGAGTGCAAATGCCCTCGGGCGAGGTCGAATCGCAAATCTCACAAACCCTGAATAAGGTGCGAGTACTGGTTCGACGTATAATAATGTATAATGTTAAAATTCCCCCTAAATTCTCCTTAGTTGTTCTTAACGGTCGGCCAGACCACTTCCTGCACCACTATTCCCATACATGTTTTCCCATGCACCTCCTCAGTGCCTAGAATTATGGTAAACGAACATTCTCTTTTTGTGTTCGTGAGGTATTGAGCTCTACTCTTGTTAATATACGTTGTATATCTAATACCGATACATTTAGAATACGTAATGCTGAATCAAAAATAATTTCTTTCTTGCATACATGTGTCTTATGTGAGGTGTCTGCGGTTGTTTTATTTTCTGATCATCGTAACTTTTGTAGCTTTTAATGATCTCATCTATCATTATAATTATGTTGTATGTATGAACATGTGTAGATGTGCAGATATTTTTTAATGTTGATGTTTTTACTTTGTTGTTGTTTGAAGACCACAATGTAAAAAAGTTACACCTGTAGCTTATTGTGATATCTTCATGAAATAAAGATATTATTAATACATTTATTATTATTATTACTACTGTTGTGTAGACTTTCCCGGGTGTCTGTGTGGGGATGCGATGTCTTGTGAATGCGGCGTTCACTGTAACACTTTGAATGTAAGACATATCCATTGTTTATTATTTCATTTTGTTTATGACTTCTCTTGAAAGCGTATTATAGAGTTGATGACATGTTTGTATATATATGAATTAACGTCACTGTTACAACATATCGCCTAAACCTACCATGTCTGCTATTATCTAACCAAGATTAAACTTTCATTAGATATTTAAATCAGGGTAAAACAATGAAATATCGGAGGAGATAATAGACTGTAGAGTTTGCCTTATCTTAAGTCGTGTAAACATGATTTAATCCTTGTCCGAATATACTAGCCTTATCCGAAATTGGTCCGCCCCGCTTAATAGGTAGAATATTTAAAATCAAAATGTCCAATTGTTACAATTTTTATTTAAAACAAATTCTTAAAGGATTATTAAATGCATATTAAAATCATTTAAATGGAAATGACACAAATGACATTTTTTTTTCATCAAATAACTAAATGGTACTTAGGTATTTGTTTTCATATTTGCTTTAACTTTACCTAAACATTCCACCAACAAACTTTCAATGGAAATTTGTCTTACATTCAAAAGGAACATTTTAATCAGTATTTTAAAACCACGATGAAGAATTGTCGAACATTTTGTTTAAAAAACGTTATGTCGAAAACAGTTTGTTTCTGCTAACATAGGAAATTAATGCAATAAATCGTTTCCCAAATCTTGAAGGTCTAGCATATTCGTCTTATGGGGCCGGGAAAATTCCATTATTCATTTCTTGGTTAGACAGACAACCCCCTCCTGTGTTGTATTTGTGTAAGACAAATTCCTACTCTTAAATTGTCAGGGCGCACGAACCTCTCCCTCACACAAAGTGATACAAATGCTATTTCCCTCACAAACAATGATACAAATGCTATTTCCCTCACTCAAAATGATACAAATGCTATTTCCCTCACAAGCAATGATACAAATGCTATTTCCCTCACTCAAAATGATACAAATGCTATTTCCGTCACTAAAAATGGTACAAATGCTATTTCCCTCACTCAAAATGATACAAATGCTATTTCCCTAACTCAAAATGATACAAATGCTATTTCCCTCACTCAAAATGATACAAATGCTATTTCCCTCACTCAAAATGATACAAATGCTATTGCCCTCACTCAAAATGATACAAATACTATTTCCCTCACTCAAAATGGTACAAATGCTATTTCCCTCGCTCAAAATGATACAAATGCTATTTAATTCGGGGTTTTATTCCTGGTTTAAAACCGTGGTGTATTTTGAAGTACTCAAATAACATTTATTATAGTAAACATAATGTTCAGCTTGTTCAATTTTCCTCCCAAATATGGAGGGGCTCTGAAATATTCAAGGAAGAGACTTTATCTGTCTTAACAACAATTTACGGGCGGGGTTTATCAGGGAAGAGTTTTTCTACACGCCCACCTATTTATTGTATATTTTCCGGTAGTTTAAAAAAAATATTTTACTGATTAAAAACCTGTTTGTTGCTTCATTCGCGATTTACCTCTCAATAAGAAAATATTTTAACTGAACATATATGTACTGTACACTTTAGGCGTTGTCACAATACGTTACAAATACTTCAATCCAATTATCATAATCATTTTCAAAACGCACAAGATTTTTCACTTCGCGCGTTTACTCTCCAACCAATATAAAATTAACAAACACAGGGTGTGGCCAGCTTTTACGTAGATTGGACTTATAGTTTCTAATAACGGATACACTTTACAATAATCCAGCAATGGGGGTACTAAAAAACGTTTAGTGGTAGCATGAATTCAATGCGATGACTTCAGTCCCCGTTTTTTCCAGCTCACATATGTTTTTGTATTATTTTTTTAGTAACAACAGAAGTAAACTATTGGTCCATAGTGACATAGGAGTATTTGGAAAAATATTAAAATTCAGACTTTGTGAACGAACTGTTTAAGACCCTGTAAATGATCGAAAATAATTTACAACATATATATCGTGTATATGTATTTGAAGATACATGTATATTAATGAACAAAATCACTCCAAAATTATCTAAAACTGACCTAAGTATTGTATTGAATACGTAATAAAAGTACCATCACCTACCAGAAACACACCCCACCCACTACCAGATACATGTACATTCGAACCTCGTTCAATCGAATTCATCGGGCCCGAAACTTCGAAAAATACATGGTTTCGAATAGCCCATTACAATTCGAAGTGCCTAAATAGATACATCAGGACCTGATATTTATTTCGGATGATACCGTGTATTTGGATAGAAAGTTGTCGAATAAACGAAGTCCGGTATCAATCAGGTAATATCGACCAGTATCAACATGTGGAAGACATGACCGCAGTCAATGTCAGGGAGGAACATAGCCTGACAACCCCGGTAATCGGACCCGGATCTGCCGGGTGACAGTCTAGCGCTCCTGACGCGTTTTATTCATTTCATACACATTTTTTGATAGAATTTGCCCCGTATCCAGATATATAGACCAATACGTACTGGATAAATCCTGGATTCTCTAATTGACCACCAAACGTTTCTATTGTTATTTAATTTTGATAAAAATCTTAATAAACATATTTTGTACGATGTTTGATTTTTTAGGGTGTCAAACAATTGATGCATGGATACGAATGAGGTAAAACATATTTATTTAATATATATATGTCACTGTATTTTTTTTAAATGACAATATAAGACATGATCGAATTAGATAAATATTTGATTGAATACAAGGAGAAGATTCCACTCAAACTGACACCTTGCGTTATATTTACATATTAAGTTATATTGAGACTAAATTAGATTAAAATAATTAAGACAGAAGGCAGTATAAGTATGTACAGTGTATTTACAAATATTTACATGATAGCAATTTTACTTTCCGACCATAAAAGGGGCTTGATTAAATGTTCAAGGGAAAGTACCGTATTTACGGTAATCAACGCGCGCCATCGGGATTGGACAGTCGGAAGTCCTCAGCGTTTTTCACTGTGTCTGTATATCGACCATAGGAGTAGAAATTAAACTTAGGCAATGGATTCAAAAAGGACACATTCTTATAAGCCCGGCCATTTCACATTAGACTCAAAAACATCTTGATGCTGTTGTTTTGTTATTTTTTTTGTAAAAAGTAAAATAATACACACATATGTGAACCTTTTGTATTTCGCTCCGCCAAGAAATTAAGTTTAAAACAAAATGATAATGACAACACATTTTAGTTATACAAGTTATACAAATGTTTTAATGTTTCAGAATGGTCAGAAACGATGGCATATTATGCTTAAAAACTAAACTCACATCTAGCATTTTATCAATAAAATACACAACTAATTAACAGGTTGAAGAGTTTTAGATATCAAAAATCATTTATTATTTATGTATACAGTAAAACCTCAATAGTAAGACCACCCTAGAAAACTGGTCATCTTATTGAGGTTGAATAAAGAGCAAAACAGTGAAAATGAACTTGAAAACTGTGTTCTTAATTTTGAGGTGATCTTATTATTGAGTTGGTCTTTAAGTGAGATTTTACTGTATTAATTAAAGGACTTGACAGCGCTTATATATTAGTTGACAGTATTTATACAATATAAACTATCACTCACTTAAACATATACATAAATTTAATGTGTTCAAACATCATAATTTAATTTTGTATCCTAAATAAAAAAAGTCTACCATTAGTTCTAAAGAAAGTATGTCTAAGTTGTGAGGTGGACAGATTATTGAGCTAACAATTTGGAAGAAAAACTAAATTCTAGTCCATGAAAATACGACCCTATTAATATGGTGGTCGCAATTTCGAGGTGGTCTTAAAGTGAGAATATTGTATCGAGGGTTCAGTGCAAGACTATCCTAACTTCTATATAAGATACATAGGAGTTAGGATAGTCTTGCGCTGAACCCTCGATATATGCTATAAATGCCTTGAGGTATCAAATCTCTAAAAACTTACCCGAAATATCAAAATATCAAAAATAAAAATGGTATCAATTCTACTCGAGGAAATATGGTAAATTATTAAAAGGATTTAACTGTATAGCCGGCATTGGTCCTACAGGATTTAGTTTTGATAAAATGACGAAAAATGACATTGTTATTACAACCCCTTATCTCTGCAATTACCTGTCACCAAAATCACGTGACTTCTCGTTTTAGCGAGATTTTATTTCTACCCAAATTTTGAACCGATGTACCTCGGATTTTATCGTGTGATGATTTGAATGTCAAAGTCTAGAATGGAAATGTGGATTTAGAAATATCGTAGACATAATAATGGTGCGGAGAGTTGTACAAAATTCGGAATTTAAAATTTTCTCGAGGACTTTAAAATTAAATCATTTGATGTGACTCAAAACACTCGAACGTGATTTTGTATTTTAGATAAAATTGAATGTTTTAAATAAATGCTCCACTCTAAGTCTGTTATCTTGATAAAATATACGAAACATTTTAGCGCAAACAAAATCTAAAAAGGTGCTTGATTTCAATCCGAATATTACTTCCCGTATTTCGGTGCACTCGCAATTTTATTGTATATTCGAATATATAATTTTAACAAAAATATATATCGAATATTTTAACATTAATTTTGTGTTGAAGACTGGAATATTGTAAAAGTGTCATTTTTTATTGTGTATTAATTTCGACGTGTTGAGATATGCAGAAAACAAATCATTGCTGTCACTGTACCTGACCGAATTTGCATTGTCTTGCAGGGTGTTAATAATTAAGGTTTGTCAACATTTCGGATAGTTTTTGCAACATTGCGACTGGAAAAAAACTGCGTTTTATTCATACTAAACCCGGGATTATTCCGTAGGGAAGATGTTGGGGACTTTGCCGCCACAAGGTATAGACCATCACAGCGGCATAATTAATACAGCTAAAAGGTTCCGACGGGATGGTAGCTTACCTGACACCGACAGGGGCTCGTCGGATAGCTCGCCGGATACTTCTTATACAAGAAAATATCCCAAAAGTGCCGTGAAATCAGGTATGTTCATTGAATTTTTTTTTCTCTTAATGAAGTGATCACTCGGCTAATTAGCGAGTTAATTAGAATATATCCATTTGGTGTTTTACTGTTTTTATGTTTACAAATTCTCCCCTAATTAACACGTTCCTCCGTGTTTTTTCTGTGTATAAAGAAAAATAGTTCTCACTATTTTTTATTAACATTTGTAATATTGCATATAAGTATTTGCCAAACATTGGCCAGGAAATTTGATAGAAATATTTTCGTTGAAAAATAATGACGACTTTGCCCCAAGGGATATTTTGATGCATTTTTGGAATTAATTTCATAAACCCTAAAAAATCCTAAAACATGGGGTCAATTTCTTGAACTCCACTGTTATTAGTGATGATCCAAACAAAAGGTATTTTAATTATTTAACAAAAGCAACCCTCATGGCTATAATGAACTCAACAAAGACCTTGTTTTATATGTTAATGGTTCAATTCTACCTAATTCTAATATTGTAATATCATTTAATTATATTAAAACCCGTTTATTACTTTTGTTGCGTCATCTGTGGTTTTCTTGATGTGTTGAAACAACATGTATGTTTATTTACGTGTTCAATTTTTAAAAAATAAAATATTGTGTCAGCATATAATTACATTAGTACTGAACTTAAACCGTAAGTTTTATAACTCGGGTCAATACCACTAATAAACGTAAATACTCTTCAAATTGAAGACAGGAAGTTGTTTGAGTGTACCTACACGCTTTTAAAAATTCCAGAATTTCCAAAATATTTAAATTCATGATTTGATCGAATATTTACAGTGGGACATTCCGTATTCGTTTAAATATTGAATATCGTAAAATGGTTTGGTCGTCTGGTACGGAACTCATGTTGTCTTCGTTTACCCGATGTTAGAAACCGAAAACTTTTGTTTATAGTCTAATTATTGATAACTCAATGAAACCTTACGATCATTTAAAATAGTGAAAATCAATACTTTCGAAACGTATGTTCAGTGTATGACACAACTCTTGCTTCTTTTGGACGGATTTTATTTTTGTTTTGCCATTGAGGTTTGTATGCACATGTGACTTATTAATGACACGTTTAATCCATGGATATGTACGTGTAATACATATGTACTAAGCGAGTTGCAATGTATGTGTTGTTCATGAATTTGAAAAACAAATGTTATCAAACGGTGCTGGGAATCATTTTAACTGCGTTTATTTAACCAAGGTTTTGGCGTGGTATGTTACATTAAGACGGTATAAACACACGGAGATAAAAATGATGTTATGACGACCGTGACATATTTTTTTGTACATTCGTCAGTGTGTTATGTATGGTCTGCACATGTCTGTCAGCAGCTGGTAATATTGTCAGCATAACGTCTAACATTGATCAGCGCTTGTTCTGTTTAACCACGCCAAACACTCTCAAATTTTCATAAAAACCACATTGCATGAGAAAGGATCTCTAAGTAATCTGACATACATGCGTTAATTTTTTTATTAGCCGGGAAACACATGCACTGTGTAGACCATTCCACACATCTCGGCAATACATGCATCTTGCTTTGCTTGGCAAGGTAGACAGCATTCAACTTTAAAGCCAGAAAGCATTCACGGCATTTTTTAAAATTCGGTTCAATCTAGATTCAAATACAATTTTGCGAATAACTGTGACAAAAGTTGTACTTTTTGATGCTATTTCTCAGGATACAATACACGATCTGTATCAAAGCAAGTGTAAGTATGAGGCTACCAAATGCAACTTGTAAGTGCCCACTGGTCATAACTGAGAATTCACTTGTTTTGGAACCCCCGTGGAAACTTAGTTACTACACATTCTCTACAATCATACAAACATATTTTTAACTCTTTGGGGTTTGAATTTTCCTTGATGAAAAATTAAATACCTACATACGTGAAGTACTAGCATTCGCTTAAATATCCGTTTAAAAATTTGAACTGTTGTAAGTACGATGCAAATTCAAATATTTCAAAAACAAACACTTGAATGAATTGTACTTAAAGCAGCCACTTGTCTGGTCAACTATGAGTGGTTTCCATTACTTGATAAATCAATGATAATATTTACTGTAATAATTCATATTTCATATGATAGAATTGTTTAATAATTTATATTGACATAATGGAGAGAGATATGTCATTCAAACATCTGCAAATATAATTGACAGTTTTTAACAATTTTATTGTTAACAATCATTATGACTGATATTTGACAACTTGCACTGCACATGTGATTTATATTTGCGCAGTTGCACACTTACGTGAACATTATTTGCTAATGTGCTTTAAAGCATTTAAAAGTCAATTTCCTGACGACATACTTACCTACATTTCAAGAATGGCATTTAGAATACATAGATGTTGTCTTACAAGTAGGCTTAACAGTCTGACAAAGTTATGATAATCTTTACAGTAAAACCAATATAATCAACAAATCAAGCCATTTTTTTCGAACCATAACTGGATTCAAAACGATGCTTTGTTAGATTAAATATTTTCTACACTAAATGAAATAGAATAGAATGCAGAACAATTTGTTAAGGTACACAAAATAAGACATTTCCTTTAAAATTAACGCTTGAAAAGGCTTTTTTATAGAAATATGTTGCCTAAAAACTGATTCAGTTGGAAAATAGATATTGATTTTCGAGCCAAAACTTTTGGGGGGACCAATCACCGACGATAAGCCGACTAAACGACAATTGCAACTGGACGTGGCACATGAAATCTAGTTTCAGTTCAGTATTTATGTAAAACTATACACTGATTGTTCATTTTATTTACTAGAGATGTTAAGAGTTTTTTTGACAATTTGTACTGTAATCATTTGCTTTGAAAAAACAAACTACACATGTATGTCACAAACTGTTGTGTTTATTATGCGTACAAAGATGTGGCATTCAGTTCCAATGGCTGGCCTCCATGTGATGCTTAAAGGTCCATGGTTTGAATCATGTCATCGAATTTATGGTATATACGTAAAAAAACATTTGAAAATTGTTTACAAATGCAGCAGTTTCTTGTCGATGGTTTGAGTACTTGCGTATTCACATTTACTACTATACGTCTACGCGAACATGTTCTGAATATTAGTGATTGTTCAAGGGGTCGCAAACTTCCGGAGATTTACACGCACTTACAAGAAAAACTACTAATTAAAGTTGACGAAAGTGGTAAAGTTTCGCGGATCGGGTGTTAATATTTAACGCTTTGAAATGTAATATTATATGCTTGCGAAGTTTCTGACAATGTGTAACATTGATTTTTCTTTTAATCATTTAATATTTCTTATCTGTCATATTGATTTAAAGGGACATGTTTGTGTCAAATGCGACCAAAATTTCTCATGCAGATATTACAATATTGATTTTGGAATATAAGGGATATTGAGCGGATAAGAAAGTACACAATATTAAAATGTGGGTCATAAACTTCAGAAAAATCTCCACCGTTTTGATAATTTTAAAATCATAATTTTAGGAGATCGTACATTGGGAAACAATATTTTTTAGTGAGTGTATACGTTCGAACGTAGTTAGCTTATCATTGTTTATTTCAGTCATTCAAAAAGAAATATATATTCGCGAAAAGTATTTTAAAATTTCATAAATGAACATTATATCTCAGTAATGTTTCATTGTTTGTGTGAAGAAAACACACGGTACGGTTGTTGCTGAAATGGTGTGAGCGTTATCCTTACCCAAAACTGACCATTGGTCGGTCACAACTAGAAACACATGTGAAAAATGAATAGTTTGTAATTTCCCCCTTTGCATGTTTCAAGATTTACAAGTTTATATAAGTATTCTGCATAATGCCCAAATAGGGCAGCATTAGCAACAAAACATTTTTACATACATTGAAAACAGAGTGTTATGAGACAAAAAGGAAACGACTATACATAACATATACATGTACAAGCAAACAAGAGTGACAACAGAAGCAACAATACAGGAACAACAACAAACATAAACAACACATATTCACCCAACAGTTCATAATAATACCATTACACATATAAACATTACTCAGTGATTTTCATTCAAATATATACACGTCTTATGAGGAACTTCAATGGGCGATTCAACTGTATTCAATATCAGATAGAACATTGTGTAATGTATAATATTAAGCAAGTCATTTCGCATGACTGTATACATATCAGTCCAACAGCATGGTTTGTTTTGCATTTGTTATTTAAAGCAAAAAACTGTATGTATTTTCTTAGTCACATGCTAGTCACGTATACATGTATTTATATTCAAAGGTTAGTGCGTCGGAAATGGCAAACCGTTTGAAATGCATCATCGCTGCATGCGAGTTGAGTTGAAACGACTTTCAGTATTATCTGAGTCCCTCATTGAAGATATTTGGAGCCCGCTCGGTTTTTGTGCTCAAGTGTCAAATTGGATTCTGTAAGTTCGAACCCGGGTGAGGGGTCCGTTCTCAGTGACAATCAGACTGATGTCAAACATTTAAGGGCACTTGTCCTCCACCTCTGGTTCATGTGGGGAAATTGTCAGTTGCTTGTGTGAGTATAGGTAAAGTCTCCACCACATTAATGTATGTTGATTAAATCAACCCCAAAAACATATCCGCCAATTTATCAAACCATCTTAAAAATTTAACATTTTACTGAAGATTGTAAATTGTTAAAAATATGTTCGGAATCAACTGAAAAAAACAACACACAACTTCGAGGATATAAGCTTACAGAAAATCCATGGCTTTATAAAATATCTGTAATGTATTTTCCCGGCTTCTCAGCACGATTTGGGTGAAAAGGGTCAAGTATTTCACATACAGTCCCTAATCCTGAAAGTCAGTAAAACAATTTACGAAGTTGTATATTTTGACTAATCGTCACACACCAGCAAATGACTGGGAATAATTTACGACTACTCGTAAAGAACGTTAATTGAATACGAACGTGGGTTCTTCCAGGTTTTATTTCTTTATCTAAATATTAATAAGCATTGCTGGCTTATATTCACACGTTGTAATGATCTGGTGGATATTTATGTCGTGCAATAAACTTGAATTTATACAAGTGATCATTTTTTTGCTACTCTTTATTAAGCTGGTTTAAATTTATACATCATAGTTGGAGCAAGACAATTCAGAAAGCAGAAATAACTGTATGAAAAGATTTACTCTCCAACCGAAATCGTACAAACCCTGTTTAGTGATTCATTTATTTAAGATGCAGGCGGGGACTGCTTGACATAACGTAGCGTCCACCTGTATGTAACACCCTGTCATCTGAAGAAAGACTGAACTACCATATAGCGGGTCACCTCCACAGAGCAACACTGCTTTGGTACATATATATATGTACATGTATATAGATGAGACGAAAATAAAGATTAAAATATAATATAATATATATATATCTTTTATTAAAGTCTCATTCTTGCATATGACACAATATGTCATTATAACAATACATACATATTCATTCAAAACCATTCATTAAGAAGTATAAGAGAGACTATGGCACAGTAATTATAGACATTATATTTACAATCTGAATAGAATTACACTACTATACAAATAGATAAATTAAAAGTTGAGAGCCTGGCATTAATCTCGACTAATAAGAATTACTTAATATCCTAAAAAAAGGAGACTGTTGTTGAGAGATTGTTGCACTGGAGAGATTAAATTGATGGTGTCTTCATTTAACATGAGATAATATAATAACATAATATGTGATTTAAAGATGTATCTGGTTCATTTGAAAATACAATGTATGAATTGGCTTCATCCAGTATTGTTGTAACATTGGCTAAACATCTCTAAAAAGAACCATTGCAATGTTGAACTGATTGAAATATATTTTTTACCATATTACTAACAGACAAAACTTGTAAAATAGCCTGTTTGTTTATAAAATTGATTTACAAACATCTTTTTTCAACAAATACGGATCAATACATTATGAGTTCATTCTTTTTTAATGCATGTTTATTGATATTTTAACTATAGGAACCATATTTTTTATGTTTTGTTTAGGTAAACAAATGAACAAAAAAATGAGCATAATATTACTTTAATATATGTCATACATCTATAAGCGTATATGTACAATCACAGAAAAACATGCGCCCCACACATACACCGTATTTTGTTACAATAAAACATTGACACGATGTCTACTAAAACAACATAGTTAGACAGTATCGGATTAATTTGATCATAAACTGATTAACAAAGGTGTGACTGTAGTTGTAAACCGATTATATGATAAAATGATACGTACATGTAATTGGATACTGATTATCTAAGGATGACACGCGTATCTTCGTCACGTGGCATTATGTAATATAATACGTATGATATTAATAGATTTAATTTTAGCACTGGGTAATTAAAGTAATTTGTTTGTATACTTAATACGCAATAAATAAACCATAAATTGAAGTCCACATTTTTCATGTTAAGGGTTTGATTTTGTCTTTCTAGTATCATATAAGGGTTTGATTTTGTCTTTCTAGTATCATACTAAGGAATTGTTATATTACTACATATATGTAAAATGTTTTTTTAAGTTATTAATAAGCATTTTATGTAGTTGTTTTCTTTTTGCTCGTACATTTTTGCTGGATATTCATTTGTTGATAAGCAATCAGTAATATAGGTATACGCAACAAAAATAATAATAAACGCGTCGTTTCAATGTACCATACTTTTGACACATCGTCGTTTCAGGATAAAAGTATGTCCTCCATGTGCATCCTTGTAGATAAGCCTCCAGAATCATATTGATAATATCACTTTTTTACGTCTATGTTCAACAGTTGGTACTGATATTCAATGCGACTCAGACAGTTTTTGACATTCGTTCATTATAGCGTTCTAAAGACCCACTAAAGTGTAAATACAGTAAAACCTCACGTAAAGACCTCGTCAATAATAAGACCACCTCAAAATTAAGAACACAATTTCCAAGTTCATGTTCACTGTTTTACTCTTAATTCAACCTCAATATTAAGACCACATCAATAAGAAGACCAGTTTATCAAGGGTCCCAAAGACGGTCTTATTAATGAGGTTCTACAGTAGTTGAAGTGCATCACCGAAAGTAGCCGAGTGTGAACGGACATACACGGAAATAAACAAATACATGTACCCTTACATAAGGAAACAGAACTCATCAGAATAAACTAAAGATAAACTTTCCTCATACATATCATCAATTGTTTAATATAAATAACATTAGATGCATCTCGAACGTAATATTATGTGTAGTTTGTCCAGTAAAATGTCGATATATCCGACATGTGACTAAGCGCCATTGACCGATTTTTCGTGTTCCTCAAAACATGACTTTATGTGATTCTACGATATACGATACATAGATTTACATGGGGTTCTCTTCAGACATTGCTTCTCGAATATTATAATGCATTGTTAAGTGTACATGATATGAAATAATAACGCATGTTTGAAAGAGAAATGAAACTTGTGTTGCATTTTTATCAGAAACAATAACCCAATGTTACAAGATTAATATATTCTGTTAATTTATCATGACAATAACGGCTCTTTTGGCCAAGGAGTTTGAACTATGGTATTTTATATACTCTCCACATTGAGAATATCTGTCTGTGTAGGTATCTCAAGCCCCTAACACCAGAGCCCCTTTAAAAACTTCCACTGTCTTAGCATTACTGTCCCCTTCTATATACAACCCACGTATTAATAACAATAGGTAAATACAGGGTTATTGTTGGTGTCGTAATCGGAACACTCACTCTAGAATCTTTAGATAAAATAAAAACGTGGTTTGGATTTTTTTATATAAGGCAATACAATGTAGGTAGCGATATTGATAAATGATTACCGTGTTAACCGTTGTATTGTAGGGTTTGGCTAGAGATGCATAGTTTGGAAATCAGTTACACATCCCTTACCGTTTTGTGGTAACAGATAACAACACATTATCGAATATAATGAAAGGTGTTTCAAAGAAAACGCCCCACATACGTCACCGCTACGGGAAGATTAAGTAACAATGCTTTAGGTTTTGAACACTGAATACATGTAACTAAAACATTAAAACGTTTAGCCAGATTTGTAAGGATAAAATGACTTCATTGTTTAAACAACCGAACCTTCATGAACGTTATCTAAAAACGGTAAAATCTGAAAGATGTCCGGTATTGTATTATTATACCGTGACGTAAACATTCATATGAAATACAAAATTATGAAATCACGTGAGGAATTAGGATCTCTGATTTGTGAGAATGGTCCATGCTGATCAAGTTTGTGTCGTCAAATGAACACCACTGATTATGAACTAAATTAGGTCATCTTTAAGCCATATAAAACGAACGTTTATTACCTTTTCAAATACAACGTGTTCGTTGCAAACATATTAATATGTATGTATAAATGTCATAGGACAACAGTGTTAATGATTAGATTGATTTTACCAATATAAATTTGAGTAAAGGAAGACGAAGGAACATTGCCTTTGTAATTGGTAAACACTACAATACATGTAGGAGAACCCGATGTACACATTGAGTGGTATAGATGAGATTCTGGGTAACGGATGTCCAACTATGTACAGTAAACCCGCACCTAAAGACAATCTCAATAATACTACTGTATATCTTTAATACTTTATCATTCACGAATAAACGAGAACATGAAGATTCCTGATAAAATGGCCAAATACATCCAGATTATCACGGATCCCGGACGCCGCAGATAAGAGACACTGGACCGGCTTACTATTTTTGCAAATGACAATGAAGCTGAATTAATCACTACTGAGGACAGTTGAACCGATCACTCCTTGATGACTTCCCAGAACAAGTATAATATAAATATCCCGGTCATCAACTTATTTTCATCAAAATAATTTATAAAAAAATGTTGACATCTCTTATTTCAGAAGAGCTATATTTAGAAACGCGTATTGAAGACTTAAACAATAAATGTAAATTTGTATTTTCAGAACCGTCCAACGATGAAGTACAGAATTTTACTGACGACGAAAGCGTCTTTGATGAAGAGGAACGCGCCATGCTTAACGAGGCAGGACACGTGGACGTCAATGGCAACAGTAACAATGCACCAAAGAAGACGGTAGCTCAAATCATGCGTGACAAAAAGAAGCAGACTGCAATGACTCTACAATGGTAGGAAAACATATTTTACATTAAGTAATCAGGACTCTAGAAATCCACTAGGACAAAACTATCAGAAAGTCTGCTCTTCTTTTTCGAGCCAGTTACCCATGTTCCTTTCAATTATTCTTGAAGAAATTTGGTAAAATATGAAATGGGGGGAGGGGCGTCCACCCCGAGGGTGTTTGCTCGAAAGCCGCGAATGTTACGACAACATGTCCTCATAAGACATCAGTCCTAGTTATCACAGAAAGCCGACTCAAGATTGATATAAGTAAACACAATACTTCTGCGTCGATCTTAAATATTAACACAAACAATTAAAACAAATATGAACGCATGTAGGCTTTTGACATACATGTACGTTTTTTTGGCTAATGCATTTTATCTCTTAAATTCTTTATTCATATCAACCCGTGTGCAAACAAATCAGCCAGTGGGCTCGTTTTGACATAATCATATAAATATCTGCAGCGCATTGTCTAAACAAGTACTCACTGTTTTCATGGGGGGACATATTATCAGCTGTGATTATTACAACATCACCGTTTCAGATGTTCAAAATCAAAACCACAATCTAATGTTTCAAATATCTGATTGATGTTCAAATAAACACGAACTTGTCCAAAGAGCATACTTTAGTCAAAAATCTATGAACAATATTTACCTTGATAACTCATTGATTGTTTAATATTCTGAATTTTTTTCAATCAAGCCCCGAACGAAAACAAACCAGGGTTTTGTAACAGTCGCCCCTTAAGCGTCTTGTCTAATCCAACGGTAAACCTTGTGAATTCCATTTTTATGACAAATAACCCTGTATAAACTATTTACACATACTGATATTTTCAAGTGGTTTGCGGTGAAATTTAAACTAAGTGTGGAGTACGCGGTGGCTTCCGTACAGGTCACACATTCATATAACCTTCCTCATCATTTTACACATTAATATATAAATAAATTAATGTTTTCAAATTAATTAATTGATTGTTCATTCATGCTATATACAGGGTATGTACATGTGCTATACATCTCATGAGGTTTTGGTCAACACCTTACAATTGCTACCCGATTTTTTTCTTAGTGCAAATTTCAGTTTACACATGTCCCTTAACTAACCCCAGGGGTGCAGTGCATGACCCCTGGCGCGAGTACTGATTAGTGACCCAGCGTATTGATAAACAATAAATAAATTTAAACTAAAAATTTCGGGTTACAATTCAATTTATTATAACTAAAATTAAAATTCGCATATAGTTTCCATGGGTCATAAATAGTTTAACGACATAAGGTTATAAGTAACTAAATTGTTTATTAGAGTGACATGTGAGTATGTATGTAGTTACAACATGTGTAATAATTTAACAAAAAAATGCAATTATTGTATAACACAGTTTTGTTATTGAAATATAATGTCACTTATGAAACGTAATATTATTTCTGATGATACTACTTCGATTAAATATAAGAAGAAAGTCTACGCTTAATGTATGATTTTACCAAATACTATGCAACTTTCTCGGATAATTGTTTGTCAAAGTTCTTAGTTTACTTTCAGGTAAGATATCACTTAATATTCCATTTCTTACAATCTGGACAAACGATTAAAATCGATTTCGTCTTCGATCATTTGCGTATTACAATGTTCACAAAGTCTCTGATTTGGATTTCTTCTACATAGCGTCCGAGTTCTACTTGCACAAAGTCAACGTCGATAATTACTGGGTAGCCACCCTGTGCCTCCATGTAGAGTTAATGAAGTTGCCATTAAGTTTCTGAGGGCGCGATTTTGAATATTGTCAATAGCTGGTGATTTTTTAAACCCCCAGATTGATGTGCTATAGTTTAAATAGGATCATTTACTAGGATACTGTTAAAACCAAAGTCCTTAAGATTTTGTATTCTTGCCAGTATATTTCCCAAAGCTCTATCAGCGCCGTTCGCAAGTTTATCACAGAAAAATAATCATATTTGCAGTTAAAAATTACTCACAAGTATTTATACGTATCACTAGTTTCTAGAACATTATCACCGATATTTATAAATTATAATACATAAAATTAACAATGAATTGCAATTTTTGATTTTTTTTTTTATATTTCAATATCCTACGCCTGGTTGTCGGCATGTTTTTAAGTACAAGTGTCGGGTACAAATCTTATCGACAACCTCATCAACATTGTGCAGTTCATGCCGTGAACACAGCAGTGATTTCAAATACAAACATTTTTTGTTATCTTTCTGACAGGTGTCCCGTCCCACCCCCTGTCAGGTATATTTGCATGACACACTTTTTCTACAGTTCGAGCATTTTTGGTTTTATAAAACAAACAACACATGCAGTGCTTTTCGATTTTTGACAAATACACGGTAATTGAGCGGGACTTAACTTGCAATACGCTAAATACATAAACTGTTTAAAGTGGCTGTCATTGGGTATTTTATTTTGTCTGACATTCAGTTTATATCTCATCGTAATGAAATATTTGCTAATGCACTAAGAGTTATCGTGCCCATCGCTTCTAAACATTTGTCTTCATTTCATTTCAACCATCTTGCATTCGGTATAATGCTTCTGTTTGACCTCTTTGATTCTCCTAGTTATCTCTTATGGTCGGCCAAGTCATTCCTTGCGCCTTTCTTCCCTAGCGTATGTACCCTTTGTCCTCCTAAAGTGCCTTATGGTTTATGGATTGTTGTCTTCCCAGAGGTCTGTGTGGAGAGGCACTGTCTTTTGTATGTGGCGTTCTCTGCAGCAATTTGTTCTCTCTCTTGTAATTCTTCATTTGACCATGTTGCATTATAAATGTACACGCACTCACTCTCATAGAGTGTATCAATATTATTATTATGTAAATTGTATACATTGGATGATAAGTGTTTTACTTAAATCAAAATCTTTATAAATGGTTCTGTTCTGTCGTGTTCTGTATTTCCATTTCGCGTCGTTATATGTTTGTTTTGTCAATCTTCAAAACTCTTCATTCATTCTACTCCCCTGTTCTCGTAAAAAAATCTTAGGGACATGATTAACTTCGCACGATCTTGTTCGTCGATTCAATATTTGGATGATGATTTATGTTATCATTTTGACATCTATCAAGATATCTCATGTCGACAGATCAAACTTTAAAAAAATGCGAATGTGTCAGGAGCGACCGTTTATGTGCGAAGTTAAAAACAAGTTGTACTTATCTGTCAACTAGGATATGTATCGAGTTACAACTTGCAAAATGGAATCATTAAACACAATCCGATATATATTCGAAACCTCTCGGGCCTTACCTTACAATCTAGCCTATGGCGCATATGCGGAGTGATATAATGTAGTTCGCCGGAAATTATATTTGAACAAGACTATTTGGTATTATTATGAATTTCACAAATGAATGTCTTATTAAAACGCAGTTTCGTACATTTTCGGTCAAAATAATAGTTTTTAAAGCTACTGTTATGCACATACAAGCAGACAAAAACGACACATATCGAAAATTGTCCGTCTAATTACACGCAAGTTCCGATACGAATGTTTGAAAAAAAAGTAGTTTCGCACCTCTTTCACTATCATGGCTTTCATTGAGAATTAAACGAACTTGTGTGTTTTTGACGAAATTATCAGAACGGGACATTTTCCTTATTTGTCATTAAATATATAACCAAGTGGTTAATTCTTGCTGTGAAATTACTCACAGATAAACAGATGAGTTCTTAATCACAATCTCAATTGATTTAATTTAACGTATACTGTATGTAACCTTGTTATATGACAGACATGTATATCTGACGTTAACAGGATACAACCTCATGTCAAATGAATGATGTATGAAAAAATCTCAAATCACATTTATTTCACAATACCACATATATTATCAGTAACTTGGTGCGTGTATATCGAAAAGTTACAGCAAAAATTGGTATGAAATATATACAGTATCTTACACCATGCAGTTTTAAGACTAAACATGAAGATTTTCAAACTTGTAGAGTCAATCAACACTGCAGGATTATGGGAACACACGCAGCGATATCTGTGATTAAAAGATACGAAAAAATCACATGTTTATCTATATCAACAATTGAGATCAGTTTTAACAATAAATGCCCAAATATATAGTGAATCAATTGTTATACACTATCTCGCGTGCCTATTCCCACTTTAACTCGTGCTTAAGTCAGATATGCCATCACCACAGATGTCCAAGTTCTACCAAGGCTATAATTACTGGTGCATACTGATTATCAAAGTCACTTCGTTATTATTATTATATGCCTACACACGCATCTTGTGTTAATTGTTTTTGAATTCGCCTGTCCGTGTAACACATACGAATAACATGTTAGTGGCACCACTTACAGTTACCTCTCCGTTCGGGGCTTGCTCCGATCAAACTGTATTAGTCGAAGCCTTAAACCAGATAGAACTTACAGAAGAAACAGCCCCTTACACTACACATGTTCATTTGGAATCGTGCTTACACTGCGAGCGAATAATAAGTGAATACCACCTGGTATAAATAAGTATGAATGATAATTATAAAAAGTATGGCAATCGAAATGGAGTCAGAAGTAAAGCAAGAAATGCCGCATACAAAGTGAACATCCATCACAAAAGTACAAGGTGGCTTGCAAATACATACATGTAAACAATTACAGAGCCAAGAAGGAACACGATGATTCACAAACATAAGCGATGGGTGCAACTAGTAGCATCGCCTTGGAACGGTCTGCCGCAAAAAACTTTATGGGGGATTTTAATCTTGTTTATGGGTGCGCCTAACCTCACCCTTATGCTACCATAACCCAAATAAAACGAATAGTGCACATATCAAATCTCCGCTGACGAGGAGCACAGGACAATGCATGTAGAACATCAGACTCATGAAGGCGGTCAAGACATTGTTCATACTTCAGTAGAAAGCATAATGTGGTCACATAAGAGCTTAATTCCAAAACATATAACCATCTCAAGAACTATGTCATTAAGTATGTTAAAAGCTGAAACAAACTTGTAAACGTCCGCTGACATAGGAATTAATCTTTCATATTTGTACACCGTCCTGTAATATATACATTTGTACTACTAATTAAATTGCAAAAGAATGCTTGTATTTCTTGTCATTATTAAAATTGGACAGTTTCAAGACCTATCTTAATATATATAACTAGAAAGAATAGCAACGCATAAGATTTGTGTGTGACAAATGAGTTACAAAGTACATGCAAACAAGATGTAGGTACACATATTAATTATGGGTGGACTTGTATTATTAAACAGATAACACAATCCGACATGTTTTTGTGAAATGTATTGTCGTCAGATGACAATGATAACATTACTTTTTGCACTAAATGTAATATTCGCTGTGTAATTTTGATCGCTCAGCAAAATATCGTCGTATTTCGTCTTTTTGAGAAAAACAGCAGTAAAGATTTACCCTCTTGAGATAATTGTTACATACGGGGTTATGGAATTGCATTTTATTTAAGTTAAGTGCATTCCAGAACAATATAGGTGGTACAGACAGAGAGCTTGGAAAGACGGTAACAACGATACCAAACACTAATACCGCCAAAAATTGAGTTACGGGATTAAGGCGACGATTTATAAATTCCCATAAAAATACAGTTATTTAAATCATCTCAAGTGATAGAAATAGTTCACTTATAGAATTAACATGTCATACTGTTTGCCTTCGTATTTTTGTTAAAACTAAAAATTCAAATGCTTTATGTAATACAGAAGATGAAAGTGGCTGAAGTGATGCATTGTTTAATGGGGCGGATGTTTTTAAAACAAAGTTTATATACACGTATTTGCAAACTTACTAACAACTGCATCTACCAGTTTCAAAATCTATCGAACATGAAAAATATATCTATCTGTTTCAGGTTGGAAGCAAACTACTGTATCTGTGAAGGTGTCTGCCTACCTCGATGTATCCTGTACGCACATTATCTTGATTTCTGCCGCAAAGAGGGATTGGAACCAGCGTGTGCTGCCACATTTGGAAAGGCAAGTTTTAATAGATTTAGAAAACAATATTACAGTCGGACCTCGTTCATTCGAATTCATCGGGTCCGAAATTTTATTTCGAATAAGACATAGTTTCGAAAAGCCCATTTCAATTCGACGTTGCATAAGAAGATACATTGGGTCCTGGTGTTTATTTCGGATTTACACCAAGTATTCGGATAGAAGTTTGTCGAATATACGAGGTCCAATTGTTTTTAATTTCAGCTTTAAATTCACATACTACATGTCCGTATGGTAGAATTTTAGCATATTTCGAAAATGAATTTTTACATTACGATTGATACAAAATTTGTATTTATGCGATTCGTGTGTCTGGAACATATAAACACAGTTATACATTAGTTGATAATGGAGTAATACTTTTAGTTTGTGTTTTTTCTAATTAATTCCGTATGCATTCAACTATCGTTTTTGTTTTACAGACAATTCGACAGAAGTTTCCTCACCTGACGACCCGCCGTTTAGGAACTAGGGGACACTCAAAGTAAGCATATATTATTAAATATCGTTGTCTTGACACAATGATAAGATTTCAATAAGTATTATAATCAGAGATAAAACTGCGATTGTATTTAAGTAGTTTACACACAAACTAATGTCTCGATGTACAAACCAACTGACACGCCTGCGAGCGAACGGGCGAGTGGGCAGACAGACGGATGAACGAACGGAATAAGTGACTGAAGAAAAGATATAAGACTGAAGAGTCTATAAATAGTAACATTGTTCTCATTAACACGAGAAGTAAATATGTTGTAAATTAGTTAAAGATGTATCTGGCATTTCTGAACATAAAATGTTTTAATTGGCTTCATCCAGTATTGTTGTTACATTGGCTAAAACATCTCTAATAAAAGTATTGCATTGTATAACCGATTGAAAATATATATTTTGCCATATTACTAAAAGACAAAACTAGCCTGATTGTTTAAAAAACTGGATATAAAAAAACATTATTATGTACAAATATCTTGCTTCAACAAAAATACGGACCTACATATTATGAGTTCATTCTTTGTTAATGCATGTTTATTTATAGGAAATATATTTTCGTGTTTGTTTAGGTAAACAAATGAACAAAAAATGAACATAATATTACTTTAATAAATAGAAAATAAGACGATTGGTAGATAAATGAATACTTTTTCCATTTTTTCCCAGATATCATTATTATGGAATTGGTATTCGAGAGACGAGTCAGTATTACCACTCAGTATATACAGGAAAAGGTCTTACAAGGTAGGTAACAGTCATATACTCAGTACATTTAATAACGCATAATGTGGGATTTCAAAATTTCCATTAAATGACTATTAGGATACAAGAAAAGAAGTATTTCATAAAAATGGGGTTTAAAAGTATTAAAATGAAATATAATGAAGTATGGTTGGTACAGAATTGTGTGTGTTTAAATGTACTGCGTATATTTAGTTTTTGTGTTTGTTTGCATGCGTGCTGATATCAGACTTTCCTTGGATCTGCTCAGCGTCTCTAAATGTTGTACTATGCCTACAAAAATATAATTTTGCTGAGTTTGTAATTGCTATATTCGATAAATTCTTATTCTGAATAATTATTATTTTAAATAAATAAATAACATAACATATAGTTTATTGGCATAAAATATTTCCACAAATATAGCCAAACAAACAAATAAACAAAAGTTTGTGTTCAAGAACAAGATTGCATTATTGGAAGTAAGAAGAACTACATGTATTGACAGGATTTTTAACGTATTTATAGTTCTAATTTCTTTCTTTAAAAGCGAAAAAAAAATTGCTAAGTTACCTTATGATTTGATTGATTTTGAGGACATAAGAACTTCAAATGTTTGGATAGTTGGCCAATTACGAAAATATGGTTGGATATTTTTTGATCTTCATTGTCTATATATACGTATTCATAACAGCAGAATGTTGGTACAACCGTTGTTTAATGCAACACATCACCTGAAGTAAATGTTTGACAGCAAAACATTGTTCTTAAAAAGTCTTTATACAACGGCATGTTTGTACAATATACTGAACTATTGTACTGTATATAATATATGTATACACTTATAATCACTGATATGTTCATTTGCCCTTTGAAATGAATTTGTATATGCATTTACTGTAATTATAACATACGGCTATACAATCGAGGAACCTTTTGTTCATATTGTAGTACATTCTTATGTCAGAACAGTATACACACAAACACATTGTTGTTTTTCTGATGTTATGGCCAACATACTATTGTGTTGCCGTTGTTATTAAGTATTGTGTTATTAATATTATTTAGCAATATCAACAATTAGCGATACCGAACACAGGTAAAACTCATCTAAATTATCCTAAAATCGACATAATGTTAATAGAGAGTCAATTTAATTGCTACATTCGTCGAAATGAACCAGGTTACATTCAGTAATAAAAGCAATGTACAGATACTAGGCCCATACTCCGTATCAATTTTCTACAGCTTAACCACTTAATGTTATGGTCTGGCGAAGTAATTTTGCTAGATAAGCCTGTTTGTTCAAGAATAACCGGATTAGAGGACCGCAGATTATCAAACACTCTGTTATATAGACAGAAGCTGACTGTCTCCAAGTCTGGTCAATTGTGGGACTAACTTTTGATAAATTAAATCCCAATTATTAGAACAATTGTCCGTCCTTACCGGAATAGTCTCCAACAATAATCAGAAATTGAGAGCGTTACTTTGAAAAGTGAAACGTACAGTCTCCTGTTACGGAATATTTGAAAGTAAACATCATCTAGGGAGTATTGATCAAACGCTTGCAGGATGAATTCAAGCGCCTATTGTATGCCTTTGTTCTAAATGGTCAAGACGCTACGCCCATTTCGACAAATGGTATTAACTTTTAGAGAATTGGACCACTCTTAATTTGCAAATAAAATACTGAGAGCGGAATAAGGAAGACAACGTCCGTACAACATGACATTAGCTCACATACCATAATAGTTATTAAGACCACGGACATATACACCATATGTCCGTGTTAAGAATATGTTGAGATTTGGAAATGTTGAGATTGTTAAAGATACTCGATATCAAAGTACTGTATTAGTCCCAGATATTACGCTTATACCATATTGGTTGGGAATTGAGCAGAAAAAACCCAAATAAAATGGACTGACTTGTAATAGTCATTACGTAATCGATATCCTAACTTAAATATTTGTACTTATTTTCTTATATTTTATTTATATTTATAGGTAATTTCTTAACATTTATTTTAGATATACATGTATACTGTGTTAATACGCTACAATATACGATAATTTGTACTTCTTAGCGAATCTAAGTTTTATCAAATTTTGAATATTTTTATGTCAGGCCAGTGTTTCGTTTTTAGGAGATTTTGCATTACTTAAAAGGTGTTTGTATTAACTTCATGTGTTATATGCAATATGACTGAAGTATTTATATAACAAGTGATTTTTACCTACATACAATTATGAGTGTCAATGTATACACGATATACTGGTCTATTTTTGACAAGTCATTTAATGTAAGTCAGCAATAATGAAATAGGATTATAGCGTAATGACTTAAACCATCCCTATATGAAGTATTTGTTTACACTGTAGTTTTAGAGTAACTTAATTACTTTACAATATACGCTCAGCGTTACCGTTGTTATATTATCGTCACAATTAAATAATTTCATTGACTATATTTCAACTCCAAACTAGTCCGTAGTGGGGCCCATGTTTGGGTGTCTAGGGACACCACGATGTCGTGTTCTACAGTTGGGGACGCCATGGTTGTCGGGCAACGAGTCCATGATGTACATACATTTGTATCTAGGAATGGCAGAATTCTAATGCAATTATAATGATTCCGTTCGCACCTTGAACATTGTTCTAATTGTTTACATATTCATCCAAGTTTGAAACCTCACCTTTGCTATGCTATGAAAATAATTGTACATATTAAAGTTGTTTACATTTCAGAATTAAAAAAAACATGGTTTTATAGGTACGAAAACAAACATCGCCAATGTCAAGTTTATACATATAGAAACACGTCTATGTGTTGTGTTTTAGAAAAAATGTTATACCTGCGAATATACAAAACATGTTCCATCTATATCAAGTTGATACATGAAAACCCCTTCCATTTTCCATACTATCAAACAAAAGCAGCCATTAAGCATTGAGTATTTCACCTCGAAAGTCTGACTAGTAACCAAGGCTATATTCCATTTTCTTTCACATGGTTGACCTCTAAGTTGTTATGATTTGTTACCAGAAGGTGGTCTAAAACTAATGCTTATATGGCATATTCTAGGCAATACGCACCTACTATCAGAAAGCAACGTAATAATTTCGCAAAACTGATGAAAATGAGATCTGTTAAGAATATTTATAAAAAAATCCGGCTTTACAAATATATTGTAAAAATACACATTTTTTATTATTTGCATGTCTATTAAAAATAGATTGAGATATAGGATTAACTATACATGTATATGATAAGTAGCCATGTCAGTTCTCATAATTAATTTGTAAATTAAACTTAAATAAATAAAAAGAAACAAAATATTTCCTTAACAGGCGAACATAGCGGGTATTTATGCACATATTGGTTATTTTGGTTTGATTTTTAAAAAATAACATCTAAAATTACCACGTGTATAATATATAAACAAGCAGTACTTAAAAATATATATATTGTTTTTGTAATTTTATTTTTTGTATAAAGTGAATAAAACTGTATTTTGATGACAAAGTTGAATGGACCAAAGCATTGAAATCGAATATTAACACAATTTTAATACCATTCAATGAAGATATACCAATGGATGGAGTAGTTTGACAATGTCACGTTCATCAACATTTGTAAACAAATTAGACGACAGTAATAAAAACAGCAGTCGTCTTTCCACAAACCATTTATATTAAGAAGACTGGATATTTTGGGCACATAAAATAAATTGCTAATTGAATTTTTGATGATCTGTATGTTTTTTTATTTTTCTTAAAACATTGGTCATAATAAAATTGATTATTAAAATATTATATTAAAATATTCGTTTTACATTTAGACAAAGCAGAATTTACTGGAATTTGATACTCGTTTTTAGTCGAAGTACATTTTTGTATAATAAGTGTTACAAAAAAAAACTTATAACATTGTTTTTACAACCAGTTTTTTCACTTATTAGCGGCCACCCTATAAAAACAATTTCAGAATATAGTATACAGCATACCATGAGGCAGAAAGAACTTAATACTCGATAATTCTATGTAATAAGAACAGTTAACTGTCCGTTAGTGAAGTTGATATAATATTACTTATTTACGTTTCGTAGTTTTGTTCTCATTTTTAACACCCTGTATATGTTGTTTGTCAGGAATAAATTCATCACTGACTTTCATGACAGTAATATTTTCTTCTATACTGAGCAAAAATGTTGAGAAGTGTCAGTGTGTGGAGGATTAAAACGTGCACTATGTGAAGTTATTACAAATGGGCTTTCTTATGTTGACTGTTCATTTGATATTGGCGATTATAGGACAATGTTGGGTTCACATTTAGACCAGGCTTTAACACCATGTAGCGTGTTTGCCACTGACCGTTCTAATGTGTTTTTGTTATTGTTTTACTCATTATTTATGTTTGTGCGGGGTTTCCTCGTCTTGTGTATGTGGCGTTCCCTGTAGCAGCTTATTGTGTCTTTTGTGTCATGTCCCAAAGGCCCTTAAAACTGTTTGCGCGTATGTATACATTTCATGCCTCATTGTGCTCTAGGCCGGGCGACTGTTGTGTTTGCATGTGACACTTCTCACTTGATTTGTATAACAGTATTTAAATTAAAGCATTGTTGTGGAGTGAATGTTCTTGTTTTCTGTTGCTGTATTTGTTTTTATCTAATAGAAACGAAACAAGGAATTGGGTATCAGAAATTATATTTATGATAGCAGGGAACACTGAAGAAAAATCTTTCCTTACGAATAATATATTTCAGTAAATTATTTCCTTTATTTGATGAGTATTTACGTTAAGCATATATTTGCGTATATGGTCAAAGTGATAACCATATAACACTGTTTCTCTTTTCAGATTTTCGGGCTGCAAATTGAAAAACGAAGTAAGTAAAGCACTTTTTCACTCTTTCCAGTTTACTTAAGATATTTGGATAAGCATCTTGTAAGTTCTCTTGTAAATCTTAGAAACTGTAGCTCAGGGAAGATCATATTTAGACAACAGGGTCCAAAAAGATCTCTGTATTATGAAATACAATAACAAAAATGAGGAGGGGGTATAAAGCAAACGTATAAAGGGGCACGGAGAACTATAAAGGACTACACAAAAACTCCCGTAGAATGACGGACACAATCATTTTACCAGGTTAATATTTAACAGTGTCAGGCGCCTTAAGACTAAAACTCAGACTTGGACTTCAAAATGTTAAAATTACCTTTTACGTAGTTATCACAATGCAGAGTTTAATAAAAATTGACGAAAGTGTGGAATGGATAACAATTATTCTGACAAAAAAATCATCCGAAAACGAAATGCAGGTAAGTATAATATTGGCAAATTTGAAGTCTAAGTCCAAGTTTTAAAGTGTTTGCGAATATGGTCCCTGGGCGCACAAACAGAGTTCTTCTCAGAGCTACGGAACTTGATGCAATGCAAGACATATTGAAAGACAGAATATGAAAAGTTGTAAAGAATAATATACTAGTTATCACATAATTTGCAGCAAATTGGTCGTAAAAACGCACTTCGTTAATGATCCAACCATAAAGTTGTAATACGAAACATTATGAAAGAAGAAGGAGACAATCTGTAAGCCACGCAAAATATTTGACATCCTTAACTATAGAATGACAAATACATAATCTTAGTGAATCAATTTATAATTATGCCGTAATTACGTTTTTACATTTTATTCGTGTACCAAATCTGTATCTGTTTCCGTTCCGTTCATTTCTGATGATAAAAAATGACCGGATGCCTTTCTAACGTATCCGTGACCACAGCAACCGTTCGGTTTCTAAACAGGCTCTCTACGCTCATTCAGATTATATTATCATGTATACGAAGATGAAAGGAAAAGTAAAGATATAAGACGATGTGAGATTAGCAGTCCTGTTTATACAGCAGCATTTGCTACATTTAGCTGTCTAGCTGTTTTACATTTAAACAAATGTAAAATAAATGTATGTATCAAAAGTAAACTTGAACAAACTCCATCAACCAATTAAAATAAGTAAATTAATTTCTCATCAAAGGAGAGCTGGTCCAAACGTCAGAACCAAATGTCTTCATTCGAAATTTAATTATCCACTTTTGACTTGTGAAAAGTTGAAAGGTGAGTACGACGCTTAAATGTTTAAACACTTTAATCTTGAATAAATTTTGGTGTGTCATGCTTACAAGAAGAAACAGATAAGCCTACGGTCAGGACATCTTTGCAGTAAGTTAATGGATTTTTGTTACATTATCGGGATGAAAGCAAACATAGTTCAGTCCTGGGGTTTTAATGGTTCCTATTGGTCCAGACAGTCAGTATTGACTAAGTAGCACTAATTCACAACATACATCTTTCTGTCTATAATTACTGACTGTCTTGGCTTGTTACCCGATGTATTCCATCCATTCAACCCCTTTTCCTTGTTGTCCCCCTTGTTGTCCCCCTTGTTGCCCCCTTGTTGCCCCCTTGTTGTCCCCCTTGTTGTCCCTTGTTCCCCCCTTGTTGTCCCCCTTGTTGCCCCCTTGTTGTCCCCTTGTTGTCACCATTGTTGTCCCACTTGTTGTCCTCATTGTTGTCCCACTTGTTGTCCCCATTGTTTTCCCACGTGTTGTCCCACTTGTTGTCCCACTTGTTGTCCCCCTTGTTGTCCCACTTGTTGTCCCACTTGTTGTCCCACTTGTTGTCCCACTTGTTGTCCCACTTGTTGTCCCACTTGTTGTCCCCATTGTTTTCCCACGTGTTGTCCCACTTGTTGTCCCCATTGTTGTCCCCCTTGTTGTCCCCCTTGTTGGCTCCCTTGTTCCCCCCCCTTGTTGTCCATATTTGTTTGTGTTGGTCGATCAAACCATGCCACGCTCCCCTATTCACATATAAGTCTACCCTTGCACCTCATCAGTCCCTAATATTTTATAGACTGTTGTTTCCCGGGACTATGTGTGGGGGGACATTGTATTTATGTATTTGGTGTTCCCTGTAACAACTTAACATCGGGTATATGCTAAAGTATTAGTAAATGTTATCAACTATTTAAAACCTTAGGCGTCCATTTAAATGTCTCATGGAAGAAAACAGTGGCAGCAAAAATACTGCAAAGTATTCATCACCAACAACAAACCGAGATAATTATTTAATGCAAGTCAAAGTACAATTCTAATGCATGCAATAGACAAACCAGGTTCCGTGCATAACGGAAAGCCTATCTCAATTATGTGCTCATATTCAAACGTAAATTGCATTCTTAATTCATCATTCATTTAATGTAGGCATCATATGCATTCAACCCGACATTTTAATAAATTTAGGATTTAAAATTGATTGGCAAAAAAGACGTTGGGGGCTGTGTTGTGTATAATTGATGTGGTAGACTGCATCATAAGCAAGGGGAACAATTTAGACAAAAATACAGTCATTAATGCTGTTCAAAGATAACATCAAACAAACTCTAACGTCTTTTTTATCTAACTTTTTCATGGTCTTGTCATATTCGTCTATAGTAGGCAGATTTTACTATGTACCCGAAGTCGAGGCTAATGTTGCTGACGTACGTGGACCAGCGATGGAGGATGGTTTTGATAAATTTACTTCACACGAGACAAGATTTGCGTCTCAGTTATAATGCCCTTATCGACTGCGCGGATAATTTACTTTTGTTTAGACTATAGTTTGGTTTTCTTATCTTACTCCGATTCTTTGTCAAATGAAAACGAACGTCTTTGTAAATGAAGTGGGTATTATAATTCCCCCTTGGGCTACACCATCATTTGTCAATAAATTTTCGTATGGGAAAGTGTGTGCGGTTTGTTTATAATTCTTTGATGCGGTTTGTTGTCATGGTATTAGGATAACATATAAACGATGCAAACAAGCTGAGGAAAATAGACTCTTTAAGGTTCTTAATTGCTTAGTTTAGTTGATACAGTGGTTGAGGAAAACTTGCAAGAAGTTTATGATGCAGTTAAGATCTGTAGATAAGACATATTGATGCGTTTGCAATCATCAACAAACTGAAGACATACAAGCAAATTTTGGAAAATCCCCGATACAAAAGTTGTTTCGAAATTTGCTGATTTTTATTCCTTGTGTTGTGTTCCATTTTATTCACTTCAAAATGCAGTGCATACTTACATGCACTGTGGTACAGTCTGCCATGTCCTTTGTCCACAGAAAACATTTATTGCCAAAAATGTATGTCAAACTGGTTTGATAACACGTTGAATATTCAAATTCACACATATTCCATTACATAGGAGAATACGGTATATCATTTATGTTTTCAGTTGCGTGTCCTATTTTGCCCTACTAATTGTTTACTTGTATACAAGAATATAGATACATATATGTTTAAAGCAACCTTGTGCTTTGTGGCAGCGCTCATTTGTGTGTTTGTCATTTCCTTTTCGACTTTACATCTTATATCTATATATTTTATATACAAAATGAATGAAATAAATTGAGTAACTTAACGCATAATATAAAATACTGACTTATTGTTTCTCTTCAGGGTGGATTTACCCGGAAATATTCACTGAGCTCCAAAACCGGGACACTACTGCCAGAATTCCCGAGTGCTCAGTACCTAATCTTGCCCCAGCCGATACAGAAAGACAAGGTAAGTTTGTGTTTTGCGTACTAAAGTGTACTAAATAGGGTGTGAAATTAATACATTGGGAACATAACACAACGTAGTGACCACATTTCTTTTACATATCATGTCTGAGTTGTTTTGCCATTGACAATTCTCAGGCGGTTTTCACCCATATATAGATGTGTATGTCCCTTATGTCATTGTAATCGTTTATGCATACATTTTCTTTTCCTGCCTTGGTGGTGTCTGTGTTTTGCTTGACTTCTTTATTATGTTTCACCTGAAATCCTACAATTCTTGATACTAACTCGCCCACATTTGATTCGCTGGGACCTACCAGTCCCATTTCATGTGACACGCACTAACAATAACAATAAATTGTTCAAGCCCAATGACCGTTTGGCCTTTGGCTAATTTATCTTAAGTTTGAACACAAATCGTTGCGCTTGTCAATAGCAATATATTTCTTATCCCGGTTTTCCTTTACGTGACACAGAGTTCCTTTTCACCAATCAATGAAAACGTTGATAAACACCTTGTCCTATTGACGTTATTAATGCGATACTAAATCCAGTTTTTTCTGTATAATGAAAAGCGGTTCCAATCATTCTAGTCGGTAATGCAAACATATAATGTTTACCTTTGCGCGGTTATTAAGATAAGTCGTTTCGGGAACTGTATCAACTTCTAATTTACTTTCGCTGTCAAAATATTTCTATTATAGATTCTTTGGAAAATCACGCACAGCTTGAAAAAAGTGTCTATTAGACATGAAATGGTTACGCACGCTATGCACTGTGATATTTAATAAAAATTAGCACGCCCCTTTGTGGAATGAAATTACATAAAAAACTGCGATGATCTTATCGACAAGTCTGAACACAGGAACCGTATTTCAAGCGGATTTTCAAGAATACCATTCAAATCTCGTACACAACTCCTAAACATTTCTACAAGCGCCGTACTCTGAAACTTTCACATTCCTATTGGACGCTAACCTATAAGTGCATACTAGTTCACTTCATTAATCTACATGTGTGTTTTACAAAGGAGCCAACGTCAGAACAAAGAACCACACAATAAAACTCAGTAGCAACATGCTTCGAATGTTACAGCCAGTTTCGAAGATGTCAGAAACTGCGAATATATGCTGATATTTCTCTTCGTTTGATGCATCAGTTAAATCTGTTATCCAACACGTCTTATTGTCAGAAGGTTCTCAGTGCCTTAACTTCTGTTATTGCCCTTTCTCGTTGCTCTGGATCAATCTAGTGAAGCTCTTATTTTGGCTTGCGGCCTTCCCCTGTACACAGTGTCTCCTCACTTACATATTTTGTACCTGGTTGACGGATTGCATTGGAAAAATAGTAAGTTATCACAGGGAACGCTACGTACACAATGCCTCCCCACACAGACCACAGTAATATGACAGCCTACACAATATTTGGGATTGATGAGGTGCAAGGGCAAACCTGTGTGGGAATGGGGAAGCAAGAAATTGCCTGACTGACTATCAAAACAACCTTGGAGAATTTGGTGGACAACAAGGGGGGGAGAAGGATATGCTCTTAAGACAAGCCAATGAAGCAAGTGGCCACGGGACGAAAGGAACTGCACATAGGGAATAGGGAACTTAACAAACATATAAAAACATAAATCAGTAAAATATAATTATATAAACCGATACGTTCCAATCGAATCAGACTGAAATTTGCATAGCCTTAATGGAGAAACTGAATATTTTTTTAATGGGGTGGCGTTGTCTTGTAAATTTGGCGTCCTCTGTAGCATCTTAATATTTCTTTTTGAAGGAGTATGCGTTCTAATTTAGATGCCTTAAATAGATGTCTTTAGATGTCTTAAAGTTCACAGATAGCAACATCTTCGGCTATAAAGGACCGCCCACACATAACCAATGATCCCCACGGTTGGCTGAATTTAGCTGTTTTCTCAGCACGCACTTTATGCCAATTAGATACTTACTTACGTGTGCGTATGGAAGGGTCAACGTTTATTGTTGTTCTCCTGACATAAAATACGTCTTGCGTGTATAATACACTTTAAATTAATCCTATAATTTCTTTAAGTACTCAGCTCATTTCGTCATGATCATTTACTCCTTGTTTGTTTACACGAAGATTAATTATCTTTCGGAAGTCAACTTATTTAATCTCCCGCAAACAAGACAAATATTTACATTCAATAAGAAACATCATTGTCGGCGTACCTGTCGACCGTTTTTAATCTAACTTTGATGTATGTTCGAAGACTGATTCATACCTTGAAATTTATGCAGCAATTTAAGTCGCTTAACAATGCTTACTCCGTTTTTACACATTGTTTTTCTTATCTAGCTTAAAATCGTAAACATGATGTATTAGGATTTCATTATATGGTATGTTTGCTCGGCTGAATACAATACGGACGGCCAAGTTTTGACATGCTTAGCCGCGCCATTATTTGAGAGTGTACCGCATCATAATCACTCACCGGTCTTATCTAAGGCATTTTTCGTTATCGTTTGAGTGTCTTCAAATTCTATTTCATCATTTTATTTTTCTGCCTTAAAGACAGCTGGCCTATCTTAATTGCCGCATCGATTTTAGACTTAGATGTTTATACACAAAATTCTCTGGATCAAACCATTTCCTTTTAAGCGTACTTGCATTAATTGCGGATATTGGAGTTTTTTTTACAAAAATGTCTCGACTATATTATTTTCACAATATTGTTCTAGGTTTGTTTACCGCCCACCAGTAACTCACAATCTTGATACAATACACACACTACCACATACTTCCTGACAAACTAAAGTTGTAATCTTACTTTCTGTATTACTACGGTTCATGCTAATGTAGTAAATGTACTGATATTTTTCTAGCACTTGTGTTATGTACTGTTATGCATGGTATCTAGGCAAATTGTAAGACTACCCTTCAATAGATAATACATGCATACTTGTACAATCAATTAACACGAACTGTTTCAATGGACACTTTCGGTAGTTTTCCTGGAATTTATTATCAACCAGTATTTACTTGCTCTTCCGCAAGCAACTAACAACTTCTCCACATTGCATGACATGACTGTAGCCAATGTCAAGGAAGAGCATAATCTGTCTAACCCGTTAATCGAACCCGTATCTGCCCGGTGACAGTCTATCAACTGAGCTAGACGGGCGTGCTCAATGGGCAGTTTTAAGTACGAATTTCCTATTTGTTGCCAGAAAGCTGTTTCGGTTTCGGCAAGACAGAGCCATACCAGAGGACGACCAGAGGAAGCCCAGCCTTTTTAATGGGGTTCCGACATTTATTAAAACAGATGAACATGTGTCTCTGGGTTGCATTGTTACTCCAGTCATTGTTAAGACTGGTTTCCACGTCGTTATCGTCTAGAATATTCTTTAGACACAATCATATACTTCCTACGGTCAATATTAGTATTAAATATACTGTTTTTATCATTTCAGGTCGAAACCTTTATAATGATGTATAAAACACATTGTCAGTGCATACTGGATACAGCAATCAATGCCAACTTTGAAGAGGTAAGACATTCAGACATCTGTATTGTTAATACATGTTGTATACTAGTATTGTGCTGTGTTGCATTGTATGTCGTGTAACATGCATATTACCCTATGTATGTCCCATTGCAATGTCTATATGTAGTACAGTGCTATGATAACACTTCATATAATTTACAATGTTTTATTATTGTCATTTTACAGTTGGTCAATTTATAGCAAATGCTATAAAATATTACACCAATGCCGACTTAAAATAAAATTTTGTATCTTGTATCTTTTATTTGGAATATATTCTGTACATTTGTTAATCAAATATATTGTATATCAATGCAAAAAAATCCTTAATACATTAAGCCAACAAAGACATCCAGTGTCAATCTATCATTCACATTGTCTGTAGCAATGTATTTTAAGCTAAACTCGGAAATCATGTAGCACAGTCACTGCGAGTCACTTATAAGGATAAAATTCAATAAACTGCTATTTTTACACGATGACAAGGCGTATTTTAACTTTTCTTTTTAATTTAGGCACAATTAAAATTGTAAAATCCTATCAGATAAGTTGATAACATTCTTTTGGTATGTGTCAGTATGTAGCTATTGTTGAGTGCTTGGTAAAAACTAGACTTCGTGTCTTTACACCGGATATATTTCAGCTAAATTACATAAATCGGTTTGGTAGAGAAACTAACATTGTGCATATTTGTAATTTTTGCAAAATGTTTCGTTGCCACGCAACGGATTCAGGCGATTTACGCGGATTCGTTTTTAATCGCAGTAAACGTGATTTATGTGCATTTAAAAACAAAACACACGCGCAGGGATTCGATTAATGATGCATCTCACTACCTTGTTAAACTTTAAACTTTAATAAGTAATATTCTATTAATAGAATGTGGGCAAAAAAAAATCAAATATCTCCACGACTTTTTTTTTATATATACATGTACATTACAAGTACACTACATTATACATATATACCATATAAGAGATAAAGCATACATTTAAATGCATAATATACGTGGCAGTTGTTTAAATATGTACTTGTTGTTTCTATATCTATAATATTGCTTGCTGTTAATACATAGAAACATAGTAAAAACATGTTGTGATTGTTTTGTATGGTACTGAATGGAAGGGTTAAATATATATGAGCGCTGCTATGGGAATAACAACCTCTCCTGTAAGTGACGTCATTTCAAGAAAATTCAACATGTGATGTCACTATTTGCAAGCAGGAAACAATATTTACTCAATATAGAAACTTCGTTTTCATATTGCCATTTGTGACAAATATTGCTTAACGACAGTAAATATGACGTCACACGTGACCTTTTCTGGATATGACGTCACTTACAGAAGAGTTGGAAATCGTACTGTGGCGTTCATATGTGGTAGGTGATGTACACAAGGTATATGTATGATGCGCAATGCATTCGGTAACGCGCCTGGCTGTGTTATTTTAAGACTTTTCACAAGCATATTCGCTTGTTTAATCTTTGAATTCAGAACTAAAACATTTCGGTGAAGGAACTTTTAGAAGGGGACAAATCAACATGCCGCCTTTTATCCTGGTCGTATATTTTCTGAAACTTAACAATGTCTTTAAAGATAACGAGTTCTTAACTGGCTACTGTTCAATTTTGATTTATATTGTTTAAGATTTACTACAATGAAACCAGAAAGTTTAACGAAAAGGGATTTGTGCCTTAGTATGGGGTAAGCTTGGGATAGGAAGGGGTTTATAAATTAATTATTTCATACCAAACACTTAATATTTTACCTCTTGTACGGCAAACAAGTGTACACTTAAGTCAATGATTAATGTAATTTGTAAAGAAAATATTGGCTTAGCTCTGTCTTAATGATTTTATAGCAAAATTTATGAAGACTTCATGTCTTATCTCGCTATGGAGAGAGAGTTTACCAAATAAATTATTTGATCTTGTCTAATGAAGAAAACGTTCCACCATATATCTTTTATCGTGCTAAACATGTCACTATTCAAATACAGATTGCTAATTATATTTATTTTGTTACACTTAATAATCAATAACAAATTGTTACTGACTGTTTCGTGAGTCAAAAGTTATCACTTGATGAGAAAATGTGTGTTTTTAAGGAACATGGCAACAGGGCTAGTGTGCAAATATGTAAAACAAAAGACTCTCCATTAAAGCAAATCTCGCGAGATTATACGTTGCAGAATGAGATTACCCCGCGTGACCTCTTCGAGATATCAATTTGTACTATTGTAATCAAACTGAACCGGGGATGTGAAATGCTGAAACAAAATTAAAATATAAATGAAAAACTCGGACATTTATACAATAAAAAGATATTAAACTTATAAAATAATAAAAAAACACTAATATTAACTATGGTAGCAAATGATTCGCTAAGCCAAGTATGAGAATAGCATTAAGCCTACTCTCTTTTATATCAAACTTTGATATCTGAACAGATGTCTTTATTCGTAAACCTTAAAACGATGTTTGAGGTTCTGAGTATACGTACTTACATGTATAGTACTTGTAGACTTATACAGCTTCATACATTTATCAATACATAATAAAAATGTAACTCGTTTTTTTTTCAGATTAAGAATTTCCTGCTTCATTTTTGGCAAGGCCTTCCAGAACATTTGTTGCCTCTGGTGGAGCATGATATCATTATAGATCTTATCTGTGTCTGTGATTCTATCTTGTACAAGGTGTGTATCATTCATATCCACAACATCTTCACCAACATCATCAACTATAACACTGTTATTTTCTCCTGACTATTATCATTTCCGTCTACGCAATCATCATCATTGTCATAATTATCATCATCGTGATCATCATTGTCATGATCATCATCATCAGCAAGATTAAGGCCCAAAGTGTTATCACCAATGACGTTATTTTCTTATTCTATCTTCGATTGTTTCATTGCATACTTATTGAAGTAGGCGTACATTACTGTATATTGAACCATGGCTATATGCATCACGAGTGTTAACTCACGTTGATATTCATTTAAATATTGATAATAATGATAATATTCTTGTTTCTTCTTTACTACTAGTATTATGAACTTTTTGGACCATAACAAATATTGTTCGAAATGTCCCGAATGCAGTTCTTTATCTGTGTATTGTAATATAAACAATTCTACATGCACATACATTGTTGGCGGATATTTCAGGTCCTGACTGAAGTGTTAATCCCTTCCACCATGCAAGAAATGCCAGAAACGTAAGTATTCAACACAGTAAACAATCTTACATATACGTGTATAGTGCTACCTGTCCGGATCAAGAACCTTCAGTATAACGGCTGTTGTTGAGAGGTTGTTGCTCATGATGGGTTATGTTGTTTGCAAAAGTTTACTATGATGAACTAGATAATGTTGTTGAAGAGAGGTTGATGCTCAAGAGAGGTTGTCTCAGTAGAGATTATACTGCAGTAAATTAATCTTCGACTTCACATTCCTACAGTATTATGGTATTAATATATTTCACAATAAATTGAATTGTAATTGGAACATTAAACAACTACTTTGAACTATTAATACTTGACGTGGATAGGGTTATATACCAGCCGGGTGAGAGATTGTAAAACTTGAGAAATAGCCTCCATACTCAAATCTTAATTTCATTATGAACTTTTCAGCTGTTTTTATTATTATATTTATTATGTTAAGCACGCAAAGCTCTGATTTCCGTGATTTTTGTGAAGGGTTTTGCACGAAACATTAATTAAAGGGCAGATAATTGAAGAATTGTAAGAGTTTATTATCCTTATTTGGATAAATTTTATAAGATGTTACACAACAAATAATATACACTATGGTGTTTTACACCAGCTTAAATCAATACATATCGATTAAACCCATTACGTACCAGCCAAAATACAGACGTTTTATATTGAGTGTACACCATTACAGATTACTGTGTGACATACGAAACTTTGCACGTCATTGGGAGAACTGGATGACCACTGCCTTGGATAATCTACCGGAGAAATTGTCGGAACAGAAGTTACCGGTCGGCCGACGGTTTGCGTCGTCACTGAAACGCCAGACTTCGTTCTTGCATCTAGCACAGGTAGCCCAATAAACTCAACATAAATAATCATTAATAAAAACGCATCATGTTGATAATATCGCGCTGCTATGGGATTTACAACCTCTTCTGTAAGTGACGTCATTTCAAGAAAACGCAACATGTGATGTCACTATTTGCAAGCAGGAAACAATATTTATTCCATATGGCCACTTCGTTTTCATATTGCCATATGGGGCAAATATTGCTTACTGTCAGTACATGGTGACGTCACATGATACGTTTTCTGGAAATGACGTCACATAAAGAAGAGGTTGGAAATCGTACAGCGGCGTATATTATAAACTTTTTTTGAACCTCAAAGTTTGAGTATTAAATATGTTCCGAAAAAAACATTAATTCAATTGAATCGCGATATTCCTACTGCTTGTAACGGATCTAGGAACGACCTTTTTGATGGAAAACATACTTAGATGTGCGTTTCGTTCTTTGTTAAGTATGTGATAAATATGTACAGGCAAGTTGTGTAGTGCCGTCCAAGTTAAAGGTCGGTTTTTAAGGGTGGGGGCTATGTGGGCATTACCACAATTCCCCTTGTGGCAATCATTTAAATAGAACTATCAGGTATTAACATTATCGAGTGAACCACAACTCGGATACTTCGTACAATCGGGATCTGGAGTATCTGAATTGTGATAATATTGTATAAAACACGATCGGCTTGGTGGTTCCGGGTAAGAACGCCAGCCTAGGGTGCGGGGGGTCGTGTGTTTGAGCCCAGCTCGCGACAATTTTCCAAAGTTTCAAAAACGTTGATAGTGCCTTCCTGGTCACGCTCGGCATTTCAGGTAGTACATATGTACTAGAACAGATGCAAGGTCAAACTGCCTGGGTGGGGTATCATGTCACAAGTTTACGGCGTGATAGTTAGGTTTGGTAACACTATATCTGCTACATATTGACACTATCTCCAAATATATGGGTAACTTAACACAAGTGGGTCAGACATGACACCCATTATATCATGTATACGAAGTGATACGTTAATAAACACATATTCTATTGTATAGCAAGTTGTTTTCATTACAGACTGCCAGACCAGTGTTGTATGACGCACAATTAGTGAATCAAATGATAGCAGACGTTGACAGAATTGACCTTGACCTTTCAACGATTGGTACGCATGCGCTGAACGCCAATAATGACGGAGATCAAGATATTGAACTTAATGCTGAATGTAAGTAGAAAATAAGACCTAAAAGTTAAACCAATCCTTTTTTTTTCGGCGTAGCTGTATAACATTGATTTTGACAAACATTTTTACCAACCAAATGTTGTCCTCGAAGCGGGCTTACTAAAATCTGACCGAGGTCCGAGTGTTATGATGTGTGCATGCGCAAAACATGCAGCTTTTTAAAGCGGTGAAAAAATACTCGAAAATATTGTAAGAATATTTAATACAAATTGGATTTTACTAACTAGTAATTTATTTTTAGTGTTGCTAGAATTCAAAGATTTGTTACGTAAACAAGCGACCGTGGAAGCTTTTACCGAGTGGTTGGACCAAGTGGTGGAACAAAAAATTATAAAGGTAAGGCGTAAAAAATATGTTTGTTTCATGTTTCCCGACTTATCAAGTTTTTTGCCCCGACCCTAGAAAAGTCTTTCGCGTGTTAACACTTTTTACTAAAATTTCTTCTTTTTTGTAAAATTTCTTCTTTTTGGTAAAATTTCTTCTTTTTGGTAAAATGTTTCCGTTTAGGTTCATATTAAATAGGTATATGTATTAGAAGGAAGGATGCAACAGTTTCTTCTTGGGATTCGAGAAAATCGCCACACGGAAAATGTGAACTGATTTCGACCGATTAACATGCATGAACGAAAATGAACAAGAACAATATCAAATATCAATCGTATGAATACCAATTTCGATTTCAGCCGAGTAAACAAAATGGGAGAACATTTAAGAAGAGGGCCCAGGACTTCCTGTTAAAGTGGTCCTTTTTTGGTGCACGAGTTATGCATAATTTGACACTGAACAATGCTCAATGCTTCGGTAAGTTTAGCTGTGCTTTTCTAGTTCATTATAATTCTACTTCTTTGTAAGTATATTGTAATGACAGTCATGTAATGACAGTACAATGTATCAACATGTTAATAAATGGAATGTATTGCATGTGCCAAGTACCAGTATAACACGATTTTAACATGACCATGTGATATGTACCAATATAACACGATTTTAATATAACAATGTGCTAAGTACCAGTATAACACGATTTTAACAAAACCATGTGATAAGTACCAGTATAACACGATTTTAACAAAACCATGTGATAAGTACCAGTATAACACGATTTTAACAAAACCATGTGATAAGTACCAGTATAACACGATTTTAACAAAACCATGTGATAAGTACCAGTATAACACGATTTTAACCTTACCATGTAATAAGTAACAGTCTCACATGTTATTAAATTGTTTGTTTCAGCATCATTTCATCTTATAAGAATGTTACTAGATGAGTACATTCTATTAGCTGTAGAATGTCAGTTACATAATGAGAAGGAGACAGAGATACAAACATTGCTGGACAAACATACCAAAGCAGGTACGGTAAAATATTGCAATCCTACAAAGATCCAAACAAATATTTTATGTCGGAATTTTATAACATTAGCTATTGACCGATTTCAGTGTTTTTATCCTAAACACGATAGCTGCGCGTTGGGCCTCATTGACACTATTCAGTGACCGTCTTTGGGTTCACAATTGTCTGTTTAGCCTGTACTGCTGTACTGGCAGGTCAATATCAGTCTGAGTCCCTTAGAGGTAAGCTGAAGACATACCGGGTCTACATAAATGACGAAAAGTACTTTATCAACGTATGTGGTAATTGATGACCTTCTTAGTAACAGTAATGTGCATTTGCTGACCCCAGATATGTGATGTTTGCGATAACTGGTTCCAGGACAAGTCGTGTGATCTCTGTGATGAATTTGCCGGAAATAATACATTTGTTATTTGTAAAATATGGCGATTCATGCAGGGAAGCAAACTTGTTTTCTGTGGTAGATACAATGTAGTATAAATATGAGCTATTGTCTTAAAACAGAAATTATACAAAGATGTGAAGATGTCTGTTGTTATTTTGCAGATGAGGGCGGAGTAAGACAGCCATTGAACTCCACGCCCAGCACATGCTTTGTAGCCAATCGTATTCCAAAACCAACCGGTGCTGACGTGAAAACAGAAAAATATATGAATCACCAAATAAACAACGGATCCTTTCAGCAATTTCCTGGTCTGGGTGATCGGGAAGGTTTCAATAATCATTTGATACCACTCTCTGCAATGGTAGGATCACAGGTACGTACAACAACAACAACTTGCTCACGCTTGATACGCAATGCTCAATATTTCGAAATAAGTTTCATATCTATGCATCTATACTTAACGTCATTAAAAACGCAATCAAAAATTGTGCATATAGATAAAGTGACATTACAAAGGCAAAAAATATGTTTTATTTCACAAACATCATTTCATAAAATTAATCAATAATGAAAAAAAATATAATTGGTGTAGAGCTTAATAAAGTTTTGAACAAGAATTAACACATTGTTGATAACTGTAACACGATTTTGACAGTTGGTACTACCTTTTCCTTATTGGCTGATATCAATTATTATTATTATTATCCAATCATAACTCATTTTACATTTTCAGCCAGGACACAGTCACATGATGACTCCGCCCATGTCACCAATCTTGCCAAATCCACCACGAGGCTCTGTCATTAATCCAGTACCATTGTTCAACCCTGCTGCATCCCAACAGTCTTCACTGATACCATCATCATCATTTCCTTATATGGGTAACACTTTTATTCAATTGTCTGCATGAAAACCACGCGGTACGTTTCTTTAGGGATGTAAGTGGGTTTTTCCTAAACATGACTGTTGCCCCAAATTTCGGGTTGTCGATAAAAATACATAATGTATCTGTAACCGTACCGAAGGTGGGACATATCACCTAGCTAGGTGTTAATGTTATATCTTATGTCTAATGAGAGAAATGCGACTAGAATATAATAATGTGCAGTTTTCTGCTGGACTTACTGATTCTTTTCATTACAAAGCCATGTTAGCGACGTACGATACTCTGGCTCTACGTTACAGTTTTATCAGTGTTTTCTACTGAACGCGTGTAAAATAGAATTCATTATATTAACGCTGTTACTGTGTAAATGTTTTCACTTCATGATAAAAACTGTGTCAACAAACATTGAATCTACGGTTGTTCTATTTACTTCTTCATGTTCAGGAATATAACAGATACATGTATTTTCATTGCGGAAAAAATGATAATTCTTGGGGAAATAACTCCATCTTACTTCGTTGACATTCAAAATAAAAGTTAACTCCCCTTGCTTAAAAATGGCGGACATTTGCAGTAAGAATGACCTCTCTTGTTTCAAAATGGTCGCCATATTTAAGCAGGGAACGCTATTCTGATCTTACTTGTACCCCCATTTTAAAAAAGGGACATTACTCTTGTTTATACTGGTGGCCTTTTTGGAAACAGGGGACATAACTCCTAAGGGCTTGAACTTATTTTTACAATGTGTCCTTGCTAGTTGCCTGTTTATGAATACTGATGTATAATTATATCTATTTCAGCTCAAGACTTCCCTAACCCTGGATCATCACATATCAACAATTCATGGGGAGGTGGTGGAGCTAATAGTGCATTTAGGAATCCATATTATAGCTCTGGACTTTATCCAATCAAAAATGACTTTGATCCGTACAATCCGTACACGGACACTACGGACTTTTACGGGTTTCCTTCGTTTCCAGCACCACAGCATGTGTCACAGTCTAGTTTTCATTCTAATAATCTAAATCAGACTGGTTCCGCTTTCAACATTGTACCAACTGCATCTAATACCGTATTTTCAAACAGCCAGCCATCATTTCCGCCCCAAGGTGAGTAACTTAAGACTTATTGTGGTTACTGAAAGTGTTATACCAGTTCATGTAGTACAAAAGTATTCTATCGAGTTTCTTACTGGAAGTGTTTTAATTTAAAAACAAGAAATATCTTGAAAAAGATGGTCGGCGCAATTTGAAGGTAAAGATTTGTTGTGAAAAATAAAAAATATGCCTTGATAATACGATTTCTGGTCACTCCAGATCCAAAATGGATTTCGGTAAATTCATATGAACCATGGCAAGGCAGACTTTTAATATTTCGTTATCTTTGTTTATTAATTCTATTAACATGTGTTCGTGCTGTAACTCAACAATATTAACCAATAAAACTACAACATATTCGCTCATTTCAACTTGCGCCGATCATCATATAAGAAAAACTTAAAAAGTTAAATAAATAAGTATTTCCTTATTTTCAGATTTTGGATTTTCCGGAAGTTCATTCAGCCATCCCCAGAAACCCATTGCAGAGTATGTCCCCGTCATTCAACCTCGACCCCAGTTAGCTCCCTTTCCAAGCGACTATCCGAACGATACCTTAAATATTCTTGACAAACCCCATCGTCCAAAGGATGTATCGAGCTTCTTCAATAATGCCAATCCTGCCAGTTGTCACAGTCCTAGACACCATGGTAAGCGGATTTATGCAAATATTACAATTCATATTCATGAATCAAATTTACATATTCATTAATTTTTATTTAGTTGGTTGAATATTCATAGCGAATATTGGATTTGTGTGTAGCGATTTTATATACACAGTAGAATGGACATTGTTTTAGGACACTTTTAGTAGGTAATTATTGATAATACATGTGTAATATTTGCATGTGCACGTTTCTACATAAACTATTTACCCGAATAGGAAATGCGATATTGATGAACCATCAACAATTTCTCATCAATATTGTGATAAAATTTATTCATATATGTATTCACAAAAAAGAAGATCCACTGTAGTTAAATTTTAATATTTCAAGAAAGAACACACTGTATAGTACACTATATTTACATTTGATCGCACGTGTTTATGTGTGGCGGAATAAAAATATCATACGGATTACTTCACAGTGTATGCTTCGTCACGTTACATCAAATCAGTCCGCTGAAATATTTATGTCACCAGTTTTCGCGACTTCGTGCCATAATTATATATTTGTTCAATTTTGTTTCAGATAACATGAGTTCTGATGATATTCTCAACATAGCAACGTGTATGACAGGAATGATAAATGTAGACCATGATATTCATCCTGGATTCAGTGATCCCGGACCCTTACCGTCTATAAACACAGTATTTGATGCGCAAAAATCTATATATTGAGTAATCTTGTCAACAAACTGATGAAGGACACGTTGATCATGATTTCAGCGAACTTTTTTGCATTAGGACTTTGAGTGTTTAGTCAATTGTTCATATTTCTATATACGGGAGCAGTTGGAGATATGTATGTATCACAGTGGATTGCAGCACACGTATCAGTGTGTAATGAGTTAATGAAGCTTTTGAACTATGCTTTTTATTCCGGCGATTGAATATTTTTCGTTGTAAAGAACATCATATTGTAGTGTGGAGGAAAAAGTTCAGATGTTTCAAACATATCGTGTTTTAGTATTACAATAAGCCTACAGTGAAGGTGAAGTAAGTGTTCACATGTGACCGGGAGCTAGAACATTATCGCTGTACAAGCCTGGACCCAGCATGTACATTTTCGGTGTACAAGCCTGGACCCAGCATGTACATTTTCGGATTCCGGAAATAAGTGTATGTATTAACATGGGACACAGCACCAACGGGTGACAGAATGGATAAGCTTAATTGAATTACTTGCATTAGCCTGGACATAAGAAGAACATATTTTCGAAGTGTTCAATTTCTAATGTGACAGTCATCAGTGTAATAGGATATTCTTTAGGTATAGAACGTACCATAGACGTGTCACCGATAACAATACAAAGGAAAAGTGGATAATGATTACGTGTATAATTTTGTGTAATATATGAATGCATTTATGGCTTTGTTGATGGCAAGTGTTATTGATTCCTGTTATGTTCTACTCGTGTGAGATTTGACAATGGAAAGATATGCAATGTACACGTTGTCGCCGTGTGGAATTACTGGTATATACATGTATAAGTTGTATCCTGCATTTTGTAGCAATCGTTATCTTGGGTATAGTTCAGTGAATGAAAGCCTCGTGAGCAAGTTGAGTACATGTAAATTAGATGGTCATAAAATATGTGCGTAAAGAATTGAAGTCAGACCTCGTTTATTCAACAAACTTCTATCCGAATACTTGGTATCATCCGAAATAGATATCAGGTCCTGATGTATTTTCTTGTACACGTCGAATTGAAATTGGCTATTCGAAACCTTACATTATTCGAAATAAAATTTCGGACCCGAGGAATTCGAATGAACTAGGTCCGACTGTGTGTGTAATCTATAACTGTGACCATTTCTTTGTTGATTCATAGTCGGTATGATGTAAGTGAGTGTATATTCAGTAAAAAGATTATAACATGTAGACAGATACGTTCATGGTAAATCAGAGTGTTGTTAGATGTTGTTAAATGTTTATTTGCATGAATGATACAGCAATGTGGATATTTAGGGCGTTTTTTCTAGTTATTGTATGTTGTTGATGCTTGGTGTTGATCATTTCCGACGCCCATCTGGTTAGTCTGTCGGTAGAGCACCCGGCAGTCAATCTTGAGTTGTAGGTTTGAACCTTTGGTGAGGCGTACGTTCTCAGTGACAGTTTGACTAAAACTAATTGTATTGCGTACAAAATCATTTATCCATCACCTACGGTGTATGTAGGGAAGTTGTCATTGTACTGGTATGTCAATTGTCCGCGGTGCATAACTAGAATACTATGATAGAATTCCAAGGCAATAATTATAACTGTTTATAAAATGTGTATGTTTGTCGATACAAATAGGAACAAAATTGTGTGTATGTCGTATTCCCTGGCCAGTAAGTAACATGTATCATAAACATCATAGATATCTAATTCTTAGTCACCGACACACCTTTTCCATTGGCATGCTATGATGATGTTATAAACAGATATTTGGGATGTGTTCTAATTCCTTGAGCATATATGCAATTCTTTTGTCAACTGCAGTATAATTATTAATCTTTAAATAAATAATTCAAACAAGTCAAGCAAAGTGATTCGAAGTCTGATGAATTAAATCGCGTTTTTAAATGATAATTTCACGCTATTTTAATTATTATGTTTCAAACGATAACTATCTAAAGTAATATTATGCTAATTTTTTGTTCGTTGTTTCACCTAAACAAACATCAAAATATAGTTCATATAGTTAAAACGCCAATAAACATGCATTATCAAAGACTACATCATTACTGTACCGTGTTCCTCTGTATTTGTGAAAAAAGAAGTTTGCAATATATTTAAATTAAAACAACGTTCAGTTTGTTGTAGCAAGCGTTATATTACAAGGTGTGTCGGTGTGTTACTGGATAAAACAAGATTTTCAAATCGGTAATACATTGCAATTGTTCATATTAAAGCCAATGTTACACCACTAGATGAAGCCCTTTTGTTACGTTCAGCTGGGCCAGATAAATCTATAAATATTTATGCTGGAAACTATTTCATCTGTTTTGTGAGAGTATAGCTGTTGTTTTTCTTTGCATACGTCCGTGCGTATTTGTCCAACCATGATTGTAATAAAATATATGTATATAAAATGTAAATAACCAAAGACTTGTAGACTTTAGAAAACCGAGCTGGTGTGATCTGATGTGTACATACAATATACCCTTGTATTATATGATGTTGTAGTGCTATATATAGACTTGCATTTGTGTTTTATAACTATGTTGAAACCATGACAGTTAGGAAATTTAAATGTACATTGAAATATACTTTGATAAATATGTTTTAAATCTCATAATTAAGATGCATGTATATATGTATGTAATTGTAATTAGAAAGTTGTGTTACATAGAGGTTTTAATGGCAAAAATGTGTTTTTATGTGTTTTATTTAAAATACAGTGCTTGTATTAATGTCATTTTTCACAAAAGTCAGTTGCCTACCGAGGAAGTTTGATCTAGTCTGCCGAGCCATTCAGTATAAATCACATGCAATTATAAAGGCATGTACTTGATGGTTCAACATTTGTCATACACCACTATTTAGTGCTCAAGATTAATACGATATTTCAAAACTTCCCGATTTCCCGATTCTCTCAATTTCCGCAATTTTCTCGATTTCCTAATATCCCGATTTCCCCGATTTTTTCGATTTTCTAGATTTCCCCATTTTCTCGATTTCTCGATATTCCGATTTTCCGATTTTTCACATGTTTTTCCGATTATTCTTTCTAGCGTGTTGTTATATGACAGTCCCCATTTTATTTTTTTCAATCGTCTCGTACGAGATTATATTTTTCCGATGAATTTTGGTAAAAGATAATTGTTAAAGCATTAATTAAATTAAAGCAATTTAAAGATAAATGATAGTGTATGCATTTAAACAGAACGTAAATTATAAAGAGATAATTTTATGTGTGTGCGTGCGTTTGTCTGTGTGTGTTAAATATGTGTTATTTTGTATATTTTCTTCTCGCATACTGCTGATATTTCACAATAAATGCTGGATTGTAATTGTCATTATATTCGTATGTTATTATTATTCACAGTTACTGCAATCTTTTCATCAGTGCATCTTGCTGTTTATGTCAAACACGTGTACCATGTATTTTTTTATATAACATTGTTAGGACATTTTGTTCTAATGCATGCTTAGACAATCATGAGACATTGGTTTGATCATGTTTTGAATATATTTTACGTATTTGTTGAGCCGGTAACAGTTAACATAGACAAGATTTTATCACAAACCGGCGATGTAGGTCATTTATGTTAAATCATTTATTTTAGTTGACATGATTTTAACAGCAATACTTTTGTACCCAATGGCACACAACATTGTTGTCATTTGTTTCCAGTCTACAGTAAAACCTCTCTAGAGCAACCCTCTCTAAAGCAACAACCTCTCTTGATAGATCAAATCTACGTCTCCACGAGGGTTTTGCTCTGTGGAGGTTGTACTGTAGAACATGCTGCATGATCTGTGCAGGCAATGTCGTGTTTTATCATTATATACAGATTCTGGATCCAGTAATATTCTAGCAATTTGTTTTTTTTAATTATTTCAAATTATATCAGATATTTGTTTTATTTTAATTTCCAGAATAAATTATAAATGTACAAAATGTCTTCGTTTTGATTTATTGATGGTGTTTTGTGAATGAATGGGTAAACAGTAAGGATCCTATTCTTAACGTCATATATATGATCAACAAGTAACACGAGCTACAAAACACATGTGCGACCCACGAGGTATCTACTAAACATATACTTAAATGAGCTTATCTGTCCCCTGGTACTGCACTTTACAAACCGAATGTTTTATCAGGGAGCTATCAGTACCATTTTTCATATCGCTGGTATGACTTCATCAGGGACCAAACCCTCGACCTCCCGCACGTATAAACAAAGCTGGCACAAATGAATGAAGGAATCGAGCCGGAAATCCGAAAGTTCACAGCCACTTAAAAAACACACAATTCCGAAACCTCCCTCATACGGCATATACATATCGAAACTTATCAGGTTTCAGAGGGGTTATAGTAATCTAGAGGACGTTTATAAGCGTAACAAAGGAAAAGGGTAGGTGAAAAAGAGGAGAAATGGCTTTGAAAGATCTGTAGCAAAACACCACAAGGGGCTTACATGGTTTAAGCGTGTACCGAACCTCACACTTATTCTGCAATCACACGAATAAAACGAACACTGTAAATAAGCCAATCTTAAATGGAAAGCTCCTAAAAGTAAGACGGTATACACATGACAACGCATGTAGAAAAAGTAGATATATGAAACAATGGACCCGTGAAACCTGTCAATGTACTCGATGACTTAGCAGAAACCAGAACATCTGAAGAGAAGTCGTAAAGGGCTCGACAAGGTTTGGCAAAGTACAAACATCAAACACCCACCTTCCGTTTTATTTGGGTTCTGCAGAGATCGCCATCTCAGAATATAACCACATAATATCAAATCCGTCCTGTTGTCGCGCAAGCAAATAGGGAAGCATAATGGCCAACAGTTATGGTGTCGACCTCCGAACATACAGTGTGTTGCAGTATGGCAATGTCATAGCCTCTTAACAAAGTACATTAAAACCTCACTCAAAGACCACCTCAATAATAAAACTACCTCAATAATATGAACTCAATTTCAAGTCCACTTTCACTTGTTTAGCTCTATATTCAACCTCAATATTAAGACCACGTCATTAAGACCACCATTTTTCAAGGGTCCCAAGGTTGGTCATAGTATTGATGCGTTTAGTGAGCAAAGACTGGTAATACGTCTGCCCAATTATCATATGATATAAAGACTTTAAAGTCCTGGAAGTGGTTCTAATTTATTTAAAATTCTCTAGATGTGACACGTGACCAATATTCGAAATAGGAAGATTAGAAGAGTTACGGATGATTCTAGAAGTATCCCGAGTGTAATTTCATCTTTATTCATCCTTCAGTACACATGCATGGTTAAGGGAATGAGTACATACGGGTGCTTAATGCATGTGATTTACGATAGATTAGTTAAAACAGTTCAAAGAAAAAACATAACTCTGAAAGACTTTAAAATATTCAACAAAACTTTATTTGCAACCTTTCCTAAGCAAGTGTTTTAAGAAAACAATATCAAGCAACATTATACCCTTCAAATTATAGTTGAAGTTGTACAACATTAAAAAAATAAAACAATCACTAAACACAATGAGTGCCACTAAGCATCATCCTTGTAAGTAAAATAATGAAAAACTATAATTTTATCTGCACGTGTAATAATATCGAACGGCATTGTCTCAACTATTAACAAAATCATATACCATTATTTCTAATAATGCAAAAACAAAAACGATAAAATGTACATGTCATTATCAGCATATGTATACACCTTCTCCCGTGGCCGAGTAGTTAAGAAGGTTCGAATCCCGTTAGGGGTGCGTTCTGATATGACCGGTTGGTGAATCGCCAGATAGTTAAATAATGGTTACCGTGTGCCTAACTGCATAGTGCCTGGTATTAAATGATAGTAATCAGGAAGTAATTTTGCTCAGAAAGTAGGTGTCCCATAAATCAACAGTGGCTGATCCTTTAAATAGGGATGATTCTATAATAAATAAACACTTTTTTGTGTATATAAAACAGAATAGTAAGGCTGAAGCACATGTACATAATTGTGTTCTGTTTATGGATCAATTAAATATTTGTTTTGAACATAAGCCATGCAAGTTGGTGATTTTAGTAAGAATTAAGCGCTTAAATGGAATAAGTAGGACATCGGGGCAACGGAGTCCAGCAACTTCGTGACTACCACATAGGTGTCAGAATAATTTTAATGATGGTAAATGATGGTTTCTATGGTAACCATACCAGTTACAAAATGGTTAAGAAATATGTTTTAAACATTACTAACTGAGAAAGAAATGTTTTTGTTGACGTCACATAATTGTAATGTTGGATAACAGGAGTGTGGACGCTAGCTGACTGTATTTTTGTTTTTTGTCAAGTTTTGTATTATTTACGACAACCGTCGTAACATCAAGGTATCAATACAATAAATTAAATACATATTTTAACTTTCACAATAGAAATGTAAGAGAGCTATGTACAATAACAAGAAATAAGCATTTTTCATGGAAGACAGATGAAACATGAATATCTATATGACATGACTAGCAAACGTCTAAAATATTCTACTATAGTGTAAAAAACTTAACGGCAAGACAATAAAACAATAACAATTACATCATAAAAGTGAACAATTAACAAATATTATCAATAAAAAATATTCACTTGATGAATATAGTCATTTAACGAAATGGGACGAAACGAAACGAATGAACCGAATTGGTGAAACGGTTTGACCTAGACAAAGTCGAACATCTTTATCGCCATTAAACCACATTTCCGTTTTGGACGTGGTCCATATAAGCAATTTCAATACTTCACCATTCAACTTGCTTCACAACAAACAAAGTATGAATCATCCATTTGCGCGGTTCATAAAACAGGAAGATCTTTATGTAATAAATGATTATTCTCCAAGCCAGTGACAAAGCATCGATGACTGGGGTAGGTTATATGACATCATAAATATGCACAAAAATGACATCAAATATCTCAGTGTTTTGAATTCAATTAAATGTCTGTATATACTGAAAAATAAACTATGCATAGAAGAACTTTCACTTCCGTTTGAAAACAAAGTATAGATAATTCTGCTACAACAACTAATATACCTGCAACAATATATCGATGAAGCGATATAACTGCAACAATATATCGATGAAACGATATACCTGTAACGATTTATCGATTAAACGATGGGCTTGCAACAAAATATCGATAGAACGATATGCATGAAACAATTTATCGATGAAACGATGTGCCTGCAACAATATATCGATGAAACGATATGCCTGCAACGATATATCGATGAAATGATATACCTGCAACAATATATCGATGAAATGATATGCCTGCAGCGATATATCGATGAAACAATATACGTGCAACAATATATCGGTAAAACGATATACCTGCAACAATATATCGGCGAAACGATATAACTGAAACGATATATCGGTGAAATGATATACACATGTACCTAATAATTATATCGATGCAACATGAGTGATATAGCGTTGTATGTAAACTCAATGCCAGGGAATCATCGTACATGTTATGTGAACAAGCAAAGTGGCATTTTAAAGACAACATTTTATACGAACGATTCATATTTCTTTCACACAAAACCATGGGATTTAATTTTTTTTCTGTACTAACTCTGATTTACTTTTTACATCACATCGTTCATCGTCATATATGTGACTTAGTACAAAGTACTGAAGATTTTTTCAATTAAGTATAATTCCTTAATATGTAGGCCTACTAAATTCGTCAATTAGCATGAATATACTGTTGATAACACGGAGAAATTAGGAGATAAAATTGAAGCACTTGTTACAGGTACTGTATGTCTGAATGTCGTGGATAAAGCTGAAGAAAGTGATGTCCCCGTGAAAAATGTACTATAAAAGGCACACGGTTATTCCCCCTCTCTTAAATCATTCCATTTATCACAACTCATAGTTTGTCGAAAGTTTCTAGCATACTCAGTTAGTATAACGAGCCTATGTCCGGTGTTATAACACCTAATTAAGACACGGTTATATATTCGACATAGGTTGATTCTCTCAACTTAATCAAACTTTCCTGCCACAACACCCTGACGACTTCTCATAGTTTTCATGAAGCTGCAAACCTGACGTTTTCATTTCTAAATCCTCATTTGAACGCATCAACCTGAAAACAGTGCGTATCATTATTTGAATATTCCATAGGTTCAGTAACACCTCATTAATAAGACCACCTTTGGGACCCTCGAATGCTTGTCTTCTTAGTGAGGTGTCTTAATATTGAGGTTGAATAAAAGAGCAAAACAGTGAAAATGACTTGAAAATTGTGTTCTTAATTTTGAGGTGGTCTTATTATTGCGCTGGGCTTTAAGTAAGGTTTTACTGTACATGTAGAGTGAAATGCAGTATTGTTATGGACACAAACTGCAATACGCGGGACTTTTCTAAATATATGTATAAATATAATATATTTTATTGCAATTAATATTTCATGTTACGAAATGGGTTTTAAAAAGGAATGAGGTCGAACGAACACCATCTTAGTGAAATAAGTGAGCGATTTAAAATGTACTAAGTTTAGTACCATGTTATATAATGATAAAAGCAACGACTTTATTTTGGAACAAAATTGCGAGTTAATGCACCAGTAACAACAGTCCAAGGGAGATAACAGTCTAAAAAAATAGCCAGACACTGAAGAGTTATCGTTCATGTTTTTTATTCCGTATTTGTGGAATAAAACGAACGTAATGCACATACCTTGCAAGTTCAGACACTGACTCTGCTATATTTGTACCGTCTCTAGCACTGGTCTCAATAAATAGTGCTCCGTACTCCTAGAAAAGAAAATCCAAGCTTGAATATTCATCGAGAGATGGGTAGCTGTGTGAGGACAATGTTGGTTACTGTTTACATTTCTTTATGATAAATAAACGCTCCAAACACATTCGGTATTATTCGTAACGTCAATGACTGAGTAAAATATGAATGTGTTGGCATGACTCGATTGCTGTAAGTGTGTGTCGGAAGTAGGTCAGTCCGTTAGACCCGGACCACGCCGATATCAAGTATATATCCATGCATTCATGCAAAATCATCCAGCAGAAATAATTTCATAGGACACTTAACTGACTTATCATATATGTTTTCAATCAAGATTTTATGTTCTGGTACGATCCTGATTGTAAAGCAAGGTCTCGAAAGTCTGAAGTGCATCTTATATTATTGCATTACACGAAAAATAATAACTAATAAAGCGTATTTGTAATTCTCTGAATAAAGTGCAATGTCAATAGATTATAATGAATATAGATGTAAGCATTATTACCCGAGCTAGTCTTTGTCCATCGTCATATGATACAGTCTTCTTTCCCAGCTGCTCAGCCTCACTGCGCATGTCTGATTTGTTGGCACACAGCATTATGGGTAATTTCTTGATGGATCCATCCTGCGAACACTTTAAAGATGATAATCATCTCCAAATCTTTTCAACGACTTATCACTAATTTTATAGATTTTAACACATTCCTTTTTTTGTTACAAAAACTCATTTTTACATTCTTACATAAAATGTAGAAACCAGTAAAAATCCGTAATAGTAATTAAAGCAATATATTGCGTTGTTTGCTATCGTCAGACAGTCAACGTTCGACTAAAAAAACGCAATACAAATGAAGGAACCCCGTAGCAAGATCTTGTAATGAATAAAATCAAGCAATTGTGTTCATAGTATAGAGTTTTGTTAAACTCGTTAATCAACATACATAAAGTTCGGCCAAGCCCAACGTTATATCATTTGGAACGGCTTCGTAGGAAAGCCAAATAGTGTCAGCCCAACTGTGGAGTTGAACACCAAAGTTCATGATGCATACGGAGAGGCTCTTGAAAATAAAATAGGATTACTCAAGTGAGATCCTCGCATTTCATAATGTCATGTAACGTGTCTTAATCTTACCTCAATAGACTCCATCCACTCTCGGACATTGATGAACGAGCGTTCGTACGTACAGTCATATAGCAGTAACACGCCGTCGGCCCGACGGAAATAAGATTTAGCAATACTTCGAAATCTGTAATTTCAGAACAGTCATAACAAAATAAAAGTTTATTAATGTGACAATCCGCACTTCACTCTAAAAACGATATTTTTTTCAAAAAGTAAATAAATAGGATTTTCACAGATTTACACAGGACATCGACATTCGTAATGAGTATAGGGATTTTATTTGCATTCAAACGTTCTCGTTTCCGTACATAACTCACACAACATTAAAAAAGTCATCTAAATCAGGAAACGCAGACACAGTCTGATTTGTAACTATAACGAGAACAACAACACCTCTCCAGAGGGCGTGAGTTCGATCCACAGGCGGACGATAAAAATTAAAATCACTAGCTTGGCATCACAAACACTCCATATTGATTGAAAGTCAGATACTACCGATTAAGACCTCTTTGTGTATGTATAACGATAAAACCAATGTTCAAATAAATGTTAAAGGTCAGTCAGTCCTCCAAGTCCAGTGGAACATCTCCTGAGCGGTCCTTCCTGCAAACAACATCTTTTTCATTCAACTCAATGGTTTGTTACGTGTCGTAGTTTACGACGTGAAGGCCTGACTGATTCAAAATGGTAGTAAGCATTTGTTTACGAGCGTCTTTGAAGTCTGATATGATTTTTTTTATCAAATTTTATTTATTGTTTATTAAAAAGAGTTACCTTTCCTGACCCGCCGTGTCCCACAATTGTAAAGCAATAGTTCTGCCGTCCAGTTCTATCATTTTTGTTTGAAAATCTACGCCTGAAATGTTGGTAAGTCGCATAAATATAGAATCAAACTGTGTTATTGTTTTCGACTAAAATTTTATTAGACAAAATGGGTAAAAAAAAAGTAGAACTTATTTAGATTTCTTTTTTTTCATTGATCAAGAAGAAATAACACGTAATATACAAAAGGAAATTTCATCTAATTTTTAAAACAAGGAAAATGTTCCTTATATATAAAACATTTGTTTTATAATAAAGACTGTCCGAAACATATATTTCATGTTCACTGCTGCAGTTCGAACAGAACGACTGGGTAACCATTTTGGTGAGTCAATAATTCATTATTTCTTAAAAACCAAAGGAATGTACTAGCTAGTCCATTTTCTTTTCTTACTTCGATAATTTCACCATGGAAGATATATCAAACCTACATACCTAGTGTGGAACTGAGAGATATATCAAATCTACATACCTAGTGTAGAACTGAGAGATATATCAAACCTACATACCTAGTGTAGAACTGAGAGATATATCAAACCTACATACCTAGTGTAGAACTGAGAGATATATCAAACCTACATACCTAGTGTAGAACTGAGAGATATATCAAACCTACATACCTAGTGTAGAACTGAGAGATATATCAAACCTACATACCTAGTGTAGAACTGAGAGATATATCAAACCTACATACCTAGTGTAGAACTGAGAGATATATCAAACCTACGTACCTAGTGTAGAACTGAGATTTTCGAAGAATTTTCCTTTACAGAGTCTCATGATTAGACTAGATTTTCCCACAGCAGCATCCCCAGCAAGTACTACCTTGAACATCCTCTCTGGATCCTTGCTGATTCTGACTGTACTCTGTCAATGTAGAACATTATACATGTACAATCATATATATGAGCTGCGCCATGATACAACCTTAATTAGAGACCAAAATTCATTTTCAGGTTCAAAGTATACATATTCTAACAGATGTAGCCTCTATTTTTCAACTTTCATTGTATATTAAACTTATTAAAATCGGACTTGTAGATCTATCTACTTTTCGTTTTAAAGCAATTTCAATATTCAGAACAAGATGCGAATGTAAGCTACAAAATGATGACGTCACGTCACAATGTACATTATTCTTAAACAAAATCTCAGCACCTCAGATGAAGAAAGAAACAAATAACGCGATACTTCTTAATATTTTCTCGTTCGTTTGTTTCTATGACATCACACTTAATCTTAGTTTGTGACGTCACCACTTTCTTGGGAAAATATTCGACGTCACAACAACGTCACTAATACAGGTTTTGTCATGGCCGAGCTCATATATTTTTTAAAATTATAAAAATATCAGTGGCTGCAAAAGCATGCATGAAATCGACCACAGAGGTGGACATTATATTTTCTTTCGTCTGTTTGACCATTTGGTCTTAATCAGTTATACTTACTAATACATTTCATGTAATCACGTGACCCGCTCAGCCACTTGTTTAAAAATAGAGAGAGAATACTAGGTTGGTGACGTGGATGGAGAAAGTTTACCAGACAAGGCGGAGGAATTGATCGAGAGAGCGGAGTATAAATAATCCCAAACAAAGATATAAGATTGTAAAAGGAAAGATAACTCACATCTTGTGTCAATGTACTCTGACGTTTCATTCTACCAACAGATCCTTCACGTGACCTAGAACTTCTGGAGGAAGATGACCGACTGCTTCCGGAACCAATTCGTCTCTGATCGACGACATTACGATACAATCGGTTATCTACTTGGTCCGACTGCATTTCTGATTCTGTCTCCAGGTCATCGTGAAAATCAACGTCCTGAAAGGTAAGAAAAACGTTCAATACAAACTTTCCGGTTTTAACCTGTATGGACAAAGTGACGTCGCGTCTCGGGGGAATGTATTACAGTTCTTTCTCTGTTGAAACTTACTTCAAGCAGGCAATGACGTCATGCTTTTATTTTGAATAAATTGGAGTTTTCTATACTGTAGAATTTGCAACATTGGTGGAGATATCACGAATATGTTAATGGTAATAGTGTCATCGCTTTATTCCGAGACCTTGTCTAAATGTGAGATGATGCCACAAACTAGTATGTTAGTCTATATACATATATTATCTCCATCGACAAAATATGTCCAAACTATTGTTGTATGCGAATGTGCTTTCTTCATCACCTCGTTAAACTAAACCCCGCCCCCTAAAAGGTATTGATCATGCAGGGATGCGGGGATCTAAGTCAGCAGTCCCTTGAATTTTGCAATGCGTTTTCTTTTAATGTAATAAGCTAATTGTGGACAAAATATGTGAGGCCCTTGAATTTTGGAAACCCTCTTGATAAAGGCTTAGATATTGACATTCCTTTTGCCAATGTCTCGGGGGGGGGGGTCCAAACCACCCCACACCCCTCTGGATCCGCCTATGTCGCTGTTTGATTATATAAGTTAGAACTGGTAAGGAAACAAAACGTTGGACCAGTAAATGCTCTGATATAAATGAATTGCATTGTGTTTCCATATATATTCCATTCTCGTACATGTCTTTTGTCAACTATGCTGGTTGCCAGATGTGTCGCAATATTTTGAATGAATGATTACTTGTCTCGTGATTTTCTTGATTATTGATTTTCAATTACAAAACGTGTCTAAATGTTAATTTAAATGTCGAATGTTCAGTATAATTTTAATGAATCATCTATCAAGCATGACTCATAGTCACACAAGATGTTGCATGTAAGTATAGATGTTGGTTGTATGTTACAGACATCACAATACCATACATATCTGTATGTGTATATAATTTCCTCCACAGATGTTGCATTGTCGTGTTTTATTAGCACGTAGGTTATAATTGATCGCATATCTATGACTCATTCACGTATATTTCAATCGGGGAAGGTCTATTTGAATATAAACATAAAATATATATACGTACATTGTAGGTATGGGGCCGGGCAATCTCTCTTACAAACTAAATCCCATTTTATGGCAAAACAATCTACCTTGCAAACCATTTCACAATTATGGGGTAAAACAATCGCCCGTTCAAACTAATCCTACCAATGTCCGTTACTGACTGATTCACGAATAGGTGACCAAGCAATCGCAAACTATAACTCTAAAAATTCCTCTTCGGTAATACAACTAAAACAATACAATACTTTACAAAACGATACTATACTATGCGATGCAGTACAATACAGTACAGTGCGGTACGATACGGTACGGTACGGTACGATACGATACGATACGATACGATACGATACGATGCGATGCAGCACGGTACGGTACGGTACGGTACGATACGATACGATACGATACGATACGAATTATCTTGTACGGGGTTATAACAATCTCCACTTTCTTACCTCCATTAAAGTTGGTTCTCGAGTTGATCTTGTTCTTTGAGAACGTGTTCCAGCAATAATTCTCTGCATAGTTTCTGCATCATTCAGAAACGCCTCATTATCGAGGTCATTGTCTGCACCATCTCTTAACGTCGAGTGTCCACTATCTGAAACAGAGCAACGTTCTTACAATTATACAGTAAAACCTCAGTAATAAGACCGCCTTTGGGACCCTTGAAAACTGGTCTTCTTATTGAGGTTGTCTTAATATTGAGGTTGAATATAGAACAATTTTAAAGACCACCTCAAAATTAAGAACCACAACTTTTAGTGCATATTCAACCTCAATATTAAGACAATATCAATAAGAGGACTTGTTTACAAGGCTTCCAAGGATGGTTTTCATCACTCGGAAAAGCACCATAATGTACAATAAGAGGTGGTGGGTTTCACCCTAGGAGTGGCGAAATATAACTCTCCGTGGCAATTTGACTGAAGAAGGTGTCAGCTGCTTGCAAAAGAACAGGTTAGTACTACATGTAGTTGGTAATCCAGGAACGCTGGTTAAGTCAATGAAACTTCGTAAATAACTGAATTACAGTTGAAAAACGGTGTAAAACTCAAATACAAATTTTCGTTTGGTGCGCATTTTGTCGTTTCTACTTTGTGCGCTTGTCCCTTTGGTGAATTTCCGTATATAGTGCTGCTATGGGATTTACAACCTATTATGTAAGTGACGTCATTTCAAGAAAACGCAACATGTGATGTCACTATTTGCAAGCAAGAAACAATATTTACTCCATATGGTGACTTCGTTTTCATATTGCCACATGGGGCAAATATTGCTTACTGTCAGTACATGGTGACGTCACATGTGACGCTTTCTGGAAATGACGTCACTTAAAGAAGAGTTTGGAAATTGTACAACGGCGCTCATATGTTCCTTACCTATATCTTCAAGAAAACCCCCGTCAGATTCACATGTATCTTGATGTGAAAGCTTTAATGGCAATGTTCTAGGTGGATTTCTTGTATGTACAGATGTGGTCACTGGTTCATGTTCTTCTAGAAGCGATGTTTGAGATCCCATACGTGACCGTATCCTGAATATAATATAACATAATGCAGGAAAGAGATATAAAATATCAATAATAAATGACCGAGAAAATAGAAATATATACAGTCGGACCTCGTAATGCTCAATATTCATGCCTGACTTACTAGTAGTCCAATCCTACACATTATTAACGTCACGTGATCTAACACTTTGTTAATTATGTCCCTTAAACGTTCTTTTAGGGATGGTCATGTGACATTGTATGCCATTACAAGCATATTGTGTTAAGCCGTACTGTCGAGCTGTGTTGTTTTTCAGTAAATAGTAAATATGCAGTAAAAACTGACTTAAAGAGCACCTCAATAATAAGACCACATCAAAATTAAGAACACGGTTTTTAAGTCCATTTTCACTGTGTTGCTCTTTATTCAACATCAATACGAAGACAACCTCAATATAAGGACCAGTTGTCGAGGGTCACAAGGGTGGTTGTATTATTGAGGTTTTACTGTACTGCTATTATCTTATGGGTTATCTAGTTTGTGACTCATCGTGTAAAAGATCGGATTATTAGTATATATATCTTTCATTTACTTACATCGGAGTACTTTGGAAATATTCGCTCATCAGGGACCCACGTCTGTAATCAGGTAACGTACGCACAGTGGTTGTACTGGACTGAAATTCAACATGACATTTAAATATGCTCTAACTGAACCATCTACTAGAAGTGTGCAACGCAATCTAAGAGAGGTTAAGTTGTAACAGAGAACGCCACATACACAAGACAATGCCTCCCAAAACAGACCTGACGAAAACAAAAGTGTACAAAACAGCCACGGAGGAGGTGCTTAAAAAGTATTCACTCGAAATTATTTACCGAAATTTTATAATAATCTATCACAAACACAAACGACGCTTTATGGTTTGTTGGTTGTTGATACTGGCCATTAATGTCAGGAAAGCAATTCTTAGTCTTGTCTGAATATTATAAGCCTTTTTTGCATCATTTGCATGGCTTTTAAGTAGGTTTCTTTCATAATGAAATGATGATCTATCTTGTGCTGCCATCATGTCGTGTAGATGTTTTTACTTACTGCTATTGATTGCTGACGGATTGGTGATGCTCTTCTAGCCACCTCAACAGCTTCCCGTAAATCGTCATTGGTGTCATGTAGACGCTTGTTGGCATCGCTGATACAATAAACACATACATTGATTGAATCGCTTGAAATACTGAACAAAGAAGTCAGCACGAGTCGTCCGTAAGTACTTGGAAGATTCGTCCATGTTCAAGATACCTTAGTCACAGTGTTACCAGTACTGAGTGTAACGTATTGAATAAATAATTTGCAGTTACACTTGTTCGCATCAATGTTAGAGTAAGTGTTCCTAAATTATCATAGACTTGGAATATGGTCATTTAAGGTCATGGAAAAAGTCTCGTGTTTAAAGGCAGATTGTCTCATTTTCTTTCACAATATATTCTACATAATATTTTTGAGCAAATAGTAGTTAATGCACTTATAAAGACGCATTAAAAACACTGTATTATAACTTTTCTTAACAGTTGTCTGGAACTGCAAAAACATGAGTCCAACTACAGATATTTCCTCCACTAGCGCTAACTCAACGCGTAGGTCAGGATAGAAAGTATCAGTATCGGTCTTTTGGTAAACATGTAAGCAAAATATAAATAAAGTGTTGTAGAGTACAACTGTATGAAGGCAATTACCGCCGATTTTCTCATATTTACGACTAAGCATATTTAAAAAAAGACTTTGATATTTTAATCCAATCGGTGAGCAATCATGTGACTACATCGCGTAAATGGATCAATGTTCAAGTATAAAACGGACTAACACTAAAATGCATATATAGATACAGGTTGAACAACAACACTCACTGTAATAAATGAAGTTGTCTCGTGAGATTTTCATGTTCTCTCTGATATTCTCCGGCAGCTTCCTTATCCCTGAATTCAGACAACAACCAATTTCATAAACTACAGTAAAACCCCAATAATAAGACCACCTTTTGGACCCTTGTAAAGTGGTCTTAATATTGAGGTGGTCTTAATTCTGAGGTTGACTAAAGAGCAAAACAAAGAGTCAAAATGGACTCGAAATATGTGGTCTCAATTTTGAGGTGGTCTTATTATTGAGTTGGTCTTATTATTGAGTTGGTCTTATTATTGAGGTGGTCTTATTATCATCTAAATGTCTTTTCTCTTGCCAATTGTGTAACTTTCAGTTGAATAAAAATAAATTCGTCTGCAAAGATGTCATGTCTTATACTAATACAATATGTGAAAACGAAGTTTACATAAAATTTAATGCTTTAAGTTCATGTCGACCATATACACGTGACTGTACCGTAAATATATGTACAATCCCGAGAACTATATATGATTACGGCCTTAAAAATTGCAGCAGTTTGTGTTAGAGTAAGTGTTTTCCATTTGTGTTTTCCAGGAAAGCAACATTGAATGAGTGTAGGTTACTTAACATACTTAAGTTGTTAAAAGTCGTGTATATGGCATACAACATAATGCACAGTCTGCGACTTACACTTCAATTTCATGTGTCTTTTCATTCAGCTGTTGCTTAGATGCTACAAGGTCACTTTTCATCAAAGCTACGTTCGTCTGTGCGTCCGTCAGCTCACTTTTCAGCTGCCTGTTAGCGAACGTCATTTCCTCGACTTTACCCTTCAATTGTAACAGTTGGTCTTCTATCTCTTTGTTTCTGTCTCCAGTGCCTTCCTGTAGAACATAATAATACTTTTATCTTTACAATAAGATACCAAATCATATTGCTAAAGGTCATACCGCAACTGTATATTTAGTGGTCATATCGCGGATGCATATTTAGTGGTCAAATCGTCGAATGTCTAAAAGTCTTACGGTTGAAACTCTTAAAAGAAAAAAAAGACAATCTGCTTTCACACATTCACATCATAGTTTTAGCTCGGCCAATGGTAAGTCTTTAGATGTTAAATAGTTTTCAGTAAACTGATTATAAATTACACATCATGTAGACATTTGTATATTCTTACCTGTTGTAAACGTTTCAGATGATTCTGTAACGAGTTTATTTCCTCCTGAACTTGTCCTCGCATATCTGCTTTTTCCGTCTCTTTCTTCTCTTCTTCCTAAAATCATAGTCATTTATAAGGTTTTGTTTATATAGGGTTGTAAGTTATACAAGGCGTCAGGTCAGGTTCCAGACACCCTGAAAACTCTGAACATTTCTAACCGGTCTGACCCAACCTCTCGAGTACTCATTACTAACCCAGTAAGAAGTCATCAAGAGCGAACGAACGAACGAACGAACGAACGAACGAACGAACGAACGAACGAACGAACGAACGAACGAACGAACGAACGAACGAACGAACGAACGAACGAACGAACGAACGAACGAACGAACGAACGAACGAACGAACGAACGAACGAACGAACGAACGAACGAACGAACGAACGAACGAACGAACGAACGAACGAACGAACGAACGAACATTTAGGATAATACCAATTATTCGGATGGAAAATTTGTCGAATAAACGAGGTCCGACTGTATTACATGAACTCTGAAATAATAACAAAAAGTTGAAGTCTGGTTACCTACCCTGCGTCTAACTCTCTCCTCTACTCTCTGTACTTGTAATTCCATCTCCTCCTCCATGTGACGCATGTGGCGTTCATGTTGTTCCTTCTCCCTGAAATATTAAATATCGTCTGAAAAATCTACTCTCATACTCGCAAAATCCGAAATATAAATTCATACAATTTTGTTACATATACTCTTGGTGAACAAATACGCAAGCTAAGTTATAAACTGTTTACATTAACAATATAACTTCCTTTATTGCGTTCTGTAAGTGTTTTTCGTGGAATTAAATGCCAAATAAAATATATGTGAAATGAAAGGAAATAAAACACTTTACAACATGACATATAATTATACTTGTCATTAATCGTGGTTTTATTAAACACTCTTACTCATTTGCATGTTCCACAATACACGATGCTATTATTTCTTGTAATCCGTTTTTCAAAGAATGTGTTCTAAACACTTACTATGACAAATTCCGCGAGTGAATAGGAAATAATGATTTTCCAGTCAAACATATTTAATAAAAAAGATATAGATCATAATGTGTGTTGCTTACTATCACAAGGTATGACATAAATTCTACGAAAAATGCATCGCAGTTTTTGCCCCAAAACTGAAAATTTTAGTCCACGGTACGGACAAGACAGGTTACCAAAGTACATATTTTATATTTGTTAGAGAATTCATAAATTCATTTGTTATTATTCACGATGAAGCCAAACTTGGGTTTTAGGTCGATGTTGAATGTTGTGAGTCTGCTTTAAATTAAATGAAACTAGAAGTGTGTGCATAGGACACGGGGGCTCTTAATTTACTTTTTGGAGAGGCATAACTTTGCTTTTCCTAAAAAATCCAATCGAAACCACAGACGCGCAATTTAATATCTTGACTATTATCCCTTTGAAGTTTTGCTACTATAGGGCAAATACTTTTTTGAGATATAAGCGACACAATCTTAAGTCGGACGAACGTGCGGACGGACATTGGTTAATCTAAGCCCCCCACCTGGTGGTGGCACAAAAATAGTAGAACCGTGACAAGTTGATGATTAAACAGAGTGCTGGTAAGAAAAAATATCATATGTATAAAAGAGAGAGAATAAGTTGCTACAGGGTACACCACATATTTAGCCGCTGTACGATTTCCAACCTCTTTTTTATGTGACGTCATTTCCATAAAACGTCAAATGTGACGTCACCATGTTCTGACAGTAAGCAATATTAACCCATATGGCAATATGGAAACGAAGTGATCATATGGAGTAAATAGTGTTTCCTGCTTTCTAATAGTGACATCACATGTTGCGTTTTCTTGAAAAGACGTCACTTACAGAAGAGGTTGTAAATCCCATTGCAGCGCTAATATAAACCTATAAGTTAAAGTTTTCCCTACTTACCGTCTGAATGACTTTTCAATTCTGTCATTTTCTAGTTGTTGTTGTCGTAGATCTTTGAGAACTCCGAGGACGACGGATTCAAACGATTCCAGTATTTCTGGATTTCCGGAATGATGGAGCTGTTGATACAGTTCACACACTTGTTCCTGACTGAAATCAAAACGATCTTAGTTACTATATGTCTTTGAGAAGTTTATTTCGATAGTCTTTTTTTGGTCACGTAGTCCAAGAATATCTATACAGCACGATATGGCAGGACGTAAAGACAGAAATTATAGCAACACTACAGTAGGGAGAAGGTAGTAATCAATTTGCACAATGTTTAAAAAAAATATGTCATTGTTTATTCATAAAGCTTTTAATCTAAGAAATAAGTTGTATTATAAATAAGTAATTCAGTTGTATTGTATTTTCTCCTCACTATTCGATTATGTTCACACTGTTTCAATGAAAATGTAATGAGTACTATATTATGATTTATATTATGTTCATCAACCATACTATTGTGCATGTCAAATGATATTATTGCCATTGACACACGTGTAATATTTCGTTATATTTGTATACATGTTTGCATTGTGTATGTGAAATCATGGGCAGTATAAACCCAGTTCGATAAGGCTTTCATTATCGATTTATCCATTATATTGGGTATAGGGTGGAAAGGTTGTTTAAATAATATTTTCAATTATGAACGGATGAATAGGTTGTATACAACACCCCTATAATCGATATTTAGGTAAACACGATAATGAAAGAAATAGCGAATTTGAGTTATATACCTAATATTTCATAGTAGATATCATAATAACAAATTTTATGTATAATTACAACACTTATATCAGTTTCAGCCGGACAAAACACAACTCATGGATTTTGAAATATAACAAGAGACCTAATACAAAATAATACTTATGAATACACAAAAGATCTCTGATATTACATTAAAATATCTTAGTCGGTGAGGCGTTTTCACCGAAACCTCTGATATAGTGCCATTATTCTGCTGACCTAGTCGAAAGTAAATGTCAAGGTCATCAAAATGGTGTTCATTCATTCTGGAACTACTTAATTGTCGTTTATAAGATATGCAAGTAGACAAAATGTACAGTGAACCCTCACTAATACGACCACTCTTTGGACCCTTGAAAACTGATCTTCTTATTGAGATGGTCTTACTATTGAGGTCGAATAAAGAGCAAAACAGTGTAAATGGACTTCAAAACTGTTCTCTTAAATTTGAGATGGTCTTATTATTAAGGTGGTCTTTAAGTGAGGTTTTACTTTATATAACTTATCGGTGTGAAGTTAACAGCAGTAGCAGCTACCTACCACTGCTAGCGGTTATCACAAGTATACGGCTACAGCTGTCAGCGTTAATTGCAAGTAGTTTATACTGTTCTAAAGTCCCAACAGCATACATATGATGAATATTACATATAAAATCATATATTACAAAAAATGAGGCCACACTACAAGTGATTGTATATTGTTAATATAAGCCTTGTCCCTACAGAAAACATATGATAAATTGTATATTTTAAATCATTTATTACAGAAAATGAAGCCACATTACAAAATTAGTGTATATTGTTAATATAAGCCTTGTCCCTGCAGAAAACATATGATAAATTGTACATATAAAACATTTATTACAGAAAATGAGGCCACATTACAAATTATTGTATATATATTATAATATAAGCATTCTTAACGATTGTTGGAAATAATAGAAAATGCCAACATAATTCTAATTACCATTCAAGAACATTTTTAGAAAATGTTAAATACGAAATACTTCAACGACAAAATAAGGTCACTATTAATATGCTATTAATTGTGGCGGGCAATATTTTTATGTAATAACTAATATTGTGATTGGGAAATATTGCAATAACCAGCAGGTAATATTTGTTAACAACTAGCAGGTAGTATCTTTAGCGGGCAATATATTTTATAATGACTACACCTTTACATATAATACATAATGATGAATACAGACCAAATATTGCATACAATCTTAATATGTATCCTCAAACGGCAATGGGGTAGAAAAACAAAATGATTAATGCCTGGTTTTTTGTATATACATGTTGAATGAATGTTTTAGACAGTTCTGCGACAACCATGACAGACCCACCCCCTCACGACGAAAACACTGATTTTTTTAGAAATGTCCTAGGGCATTGCGACTTAAACACTTTTTCAATTTTGAAACACGGGAATAAATATTTCTAATTTCGTTCAGTTTCCCCAGTGGTTCTAATTTTATGATCAAAGGTTTGTTAACACATTCACTTTTTAACACGGTTCGTACTTAAAATAGATCGCCCTTCTTAAAGGCAGATTTCCTGACAAACAATATCACTAAATAGTAAATATATAATTGTATTTATGATTAATATTTAAACAATCATAACACTGGCGGGAAAACCCACTGTTCTATGTATATATATTTGATAACGAAAAACATACGACGATTTATTTTATATGTAAAAGAAACAGCATGGTGGTGTTATGTACATGTTTAAATATAGTAAATATTAGATGTAAACACTGAATATAGTATTGGGTTTTCTTACGGTAAATATATAATTAATTTCTCAAAGAACAGAATTACATCAATGTTTACATGAATTTTTACCTGAATAAATATTTGCCGCGAATTCATTTCCGGTCTTATGAATATCTGTTTACAGCTCCCGCCGTGTGTGACGTGTTTCCTATCATGATTCAAACCCTTACCAAGTTCATCGCTGTAAAAATTGCAAGATTCAACCCATCACCGAGAACATCACATTATCAATCCTATAGTAGATGCCCCCCCCCCCCCTACTTATGTAGATACATGGATTTGGATTACGTCTGACCAGGGGATCACAGGTGATATTGTCCTTACTTCCGGAATCAATCTACTTGATACTATAATACGAAATAATTATCTATAACTATGAAATTATGAATGCGTAGTATGTACTGTATGTCTGTTGATGCATTTATATAAATAACAACATGAAGTTTGTCGTTAATACACAAACATTTTAAATAATGTATACGTTTTTCGATATTTTTGTAACAATCTTAGGTGTTTTTTTGTTGTTTGTTTGCGTTGTACAGGCTTTTATGTGGGCACTCATAGCAACCCAAATACAACCAATCAACTCTTTGAGCCAGATACACCAGACCGTTGGCCAAATATAACTGTGTGCACATTTCATTTCTATCGAATTACTGATATAAATCTGTTACTTGACTCATACACAATGGTTTTGTGTTCGAATCTATTAAATGCGAACGTATAACGTATATATTCTCAACTATCCGCAACATGTCACCATGACGACTGTATCCAATGGTGACAGCTGTTCGAAATTCTCGCCATTGTAATGATTACACACATTAATCCTGTAATTGATTGGATGTTTACGAATATCACAACATCGCCTACAGTTACTTTATGTTCCTAGAACTCGGTCAGACATTTCTGGGTCATCTACAGGACACCGTACAAGTACAAGAGGTCAACAGAATTGTAATGTCAAATTTGTTTTCAAAGAATTAGAATACATGCTATACATGTCAGGCCAATCATTGCGCACCTGTTCCCTTTTCGACAAATTCGCATGAATACATGATGAGTATATTGTTTGTTAATGCATATTATTTAATGTTTTAACCATTCCTTGCGCCCCTGTTCACTTACGTATGCACACTTGTACCTCGTCAAATGCCTGGGATTTTATGGATTGTTGTTTCCCGGAGGTCTGTGTGGAGAGGCATTGTCTTATGTATGTGGCTTGTATGTAGCAACTAATACTCTCTCTTTTATATACTACTATTTCCTAACGATAACACTGTTCTCTCACAAACGGTTCGATATTCATGTAAACGGACAAACCCACACTTGTGCGCGTATGTCTTTGATCAGTAAACGTGGTGAATATGGTTAAATTGTGAAATGACATACATGTAGATTACAAGGCGTGCTATACTGAAATGGTCCATGAATCTTCTGGTTATACTGATATTATATATAATTCAAAGTAACTGTGCATTCCTTTTATTGTAGTGACACAACCAAACTCTACTTATAATCATGAGTGTAATTGACACGGGAGTAGTCAAACTTGATATGAACTAGTTACATGGTACGTCACATGTATTTAAGATAAAAATGCACTTCATTCAAAATTGAAAATTCCGACAATCTGTCACCAAACATCAATTTCGCAAATTGTCAAGTAAACTTAAACAGTGAACTCCCATCACCAGAAAAAAGCAGTAATCGTGCCGGGACCCTGAAATAAAATACTGAACGGGTGGGAACAACTTTAGACTCCAGAGATTAGCTACCACCTCCTTGTCATGTTGCCGTGGTAGGACCGTATTGTATCATACATCTGAATCTATGATAAATCACACCATGCACCCACATTCTTATATCCTTAAAAGTTCCTCGAGATAATGGACACTCGAGATACAGTAGAAAAATAACACAAATATCGAGGTCGTCTCGGGAATCTAGTGACAAAGTGGTCGTTCAGTATTCAAAGGTATTTCATTGTAAATCGGGATAACTAATCAAACAGCGATTAATCATGGTGCACATTTTACTGGAATTTCATTTTCAAAATGATACGAATATAACATTGCGGTCTAGCTCTACATGATTTGAATTACGTACCTGTCTGTGTTGAGCAGAGATAATTCATCACCTAGTCCGGATAGTGCATCTACTTCGGATGGACACCTTTCAAATAGTAATTGATTTCTTTCGTGTGACTTTTGTCTTAATTCCGATGACGTAATAACCCCATCCTCATCGCTGTCCAACGCTGTGAAAATAATATCAAGTTCATCCTCTGTCAGGTTAAGATCCTCTGTGATTTTCGATAAAGATTTTCGCGTGATTTTTATTTCACTTCCGGTAGTGTCGTCTGCATTTATGAGTTCCAGAAGTTTTGAAGCGTCCACTTCAAATGATTTTTGAGAGACCAAACTCAAGGTTCTAGAATTTCTAAAATTTCGTTTCTCCACTGACATTTTTACACGCGATCGTGTTCGATTACAAGTTGAATTGATTGCGGTGAGATCGATGTGAAATCTTTATCTCATTGAATTTCTTATTCATCAAGTTTGTCACTTTTACTATTCTTCGTTTTGATAAAATTTCTATTGAATGGATTTTCTACCTCCAAAAAGAAGAGTCCAATATACACTATAACTCAAACTTCTTGACCACGATATGATTGTTTATATTCAATAGCACTTGGCAACAAAGGTCGTCAAGCAAATTTTGATTTCATTTTATGAGCCTTCAATCCACATATTGCGTATTTAAAACTGAAATAAACATGCAATGTAAATAAAGATTCTGACATGATGATATTTTATCAGCAAATTACCACTTTATATCAGAAACTTATCTTGAAAAATATGTATAGGCTACTGCATAACCGGCTCAACAAATTACATTGCCTCATAGTTATATTGCATATTGCTAACTGAATAATGATGTTTAATTGTTCACTTAAAGTTGCACTTTCTAAAAATGTCTCGATATCTCACTGCGTCCACCGTACTGCGTTACAACGTAGTCAGGCTCGAGTATGTTCCTTTCAGACAGCTAGAACTAGTGGGGCAAGCGAAACAGGGGTTTCGATCATGGCCTAGACATCTGACAGATACAAGCAGTTTTACCCTCGGAAAGATACAATATTAAATTCAAAATGCAACTTTCTAGCGCTTAATGCAATCTAACATTTTATATACCAAGTACAGAACGTTACTGCAACACGTTGAGTGTATTTTCGTTAATAAAAGTTTTATTTAAACTGTTGAAAAAGTATAGACGTTTTACACCGAGTTATCTTACTTGTTCAACAACAACAAAACATTTTACTCAACTCGTTTACAGAATAAAAGTGACGTATTTGTGCGTTAACAGAACCGCTCAATTTCCTTTCTTAACAGCATCAGTTACAAGTAATGTTTAAACAGAAATGTTCATAGATTTAGATTATTTTTAGTTATCTATGTCATTATTTACTTCCAAATCTACAAATAAGCACACTTGAATGATCTTAAAGCATACACACACATAGAGTCCCTCTGGTTACGATCAATGATGTGAATGGTAAACCATAAATGATAATCTTCTTACACACAAAACAATAAAAAGTAAAACATAATTCTTCTTAAAGCGTCTATACTGTATGTGCATATGTTACTCAGGATAAACAAGGAAAATAGTATACTTAAAGCGGCTCCACATTGTATCATGTAATTAAATTATAAAACATTTTATATATTTGATAAGGAATTTGTTTAATTATTAAAGTCTCATTAATATCCATCGTACATCCTTGTTGACGAAACTATTTTTTTATTTCACCAAATTATATTTTGCAAGAAATACGACATTTAACTCCAAATTTTCTTCCGGAATACTTTCAGCTCTGAGTATATGTTATTGAATGTGACAATATTTGAAATGAAACACATATGATAAGCGTTTTTAGATGTATATGTATCTTTTATAACACCTACTGCCATTCCCTGTTAGTTCTGATTGGTTAGAATTTCTAAAAATTCCAACTTTCGTTTTGACGTCTAAAAATAGACAACTCTCTGTTCAGACACTTGAAAGACATGCAACTCGGACAGTTTGAAACCATAAAGAATAAATTAAAGTTCCGTTTTTTGGTAAAAATAATAAATACATTCCTTATTTAATTTTATTCCTACATATGCAAACATTGGAAATAAGTTTGTACATGTTACAATTTGTATTTTGAGTGTGTAGTCAAGTTTTATTATTTAATCATCGTGGTTGGAATATTCCGGCGACTATTGATAGCAATGTAGTTTCACGGTCAGCTGCTAATCATTCACCACTCACACAAGTCACTACGGAAATGCATCTGGATCTATAAAGACACATTGCAGTGCGGACAATTTTCACCTTATTTGGAAATATACAATGTCTTGATAACCAACCAACCAACGTAAAGCAATACCTTCATTTTGCATCAACTTTGCTAGATAATTCAATACAACAAGCCAAAAATGGTTAAGACAAATCGGTATCTATTCAGAAGATGACATAAATTGAACCGACGAGACATCGACAGATTTGCGAATTCTAGGCCTGTATTTTTTTCTCACCTAGGAACAGCTTATCTATAACCGTTCCTGTGGCGGATTGGTTAAGGCGTCCGGGAGATCGAAGGTTCGAATACCGATAGGGGTCTATTCTGATATGGCCGGTTAGTGAGCCGCCAGCTAGTTAAATAATGGTTATTGTGCTCCTACCTGCCTGGTGCCTGGCATTACAGGATAGGAATCGAGCAGTAAACGTGCTCAGAAAGTAGATGTGTCGTAAGTCAAGAAATGTGTGGCCCTTAAATAGAGGTGACTCTATAACAAACAAACATTTTTCTTTTATACTCAATTCTTTAAACGTAGATTTGTACGTATCCTAGTTATTTCAATCAGTATATGTAGTTAGTCATCATCGGTTTCAGTATATAACGATATGTTCTATCAGTATCCGATCAGCCTTGGGGCAGATAAATACATTATACAATAATAGCTTCAACAATCCATGCATTGGATATAAATATAAATACACTATGTACAGTGCATCAAATCAAAATATTATGAGTATAGATAACTAGGAGGTTATTTTTAAATGTTCAACTTAACTTATCCAAATATATTCAAGCAAGGACCGAGCTAACTTTAAGTACAAACATCCTTTGATTGACAGATTCCACGAATACAAATGGTGTTTTTATCTGCAAATTCTTAAATCAGGTTTGACTTGTCTTTATAGTCAACTTGTAAAACCTGTGGTATAAGGCATTATCTTAAAGCAATTACCTCCACTTAACTGTCACCATGAACTCGAGTAATTAACTATTTCTTTCATTAGTTTCCGTATAAACTGCATGTTTATAGTGTAGTATAGCTTTCTCTTCTACTTTAGTTTTTTAAATACAGTTGTTGTGTAGGTTAAGTAGGCATATAGTTGAAGTTAAAGTCAAATATGATTTCTAGCAGCGTAAGCAGTATTCTCTCAACAAATAAATCACATATTTACACACAGCTACCGTTCCCGGACCTAAAACAAACTATTTGTACATCCAACACTATGATATCCTACCCATGTACAACACAACACCCACGATAGGATCAAATATCGCCACATGTATCGTTTTCAGCTTATATGAATATCAAAGTATATCACTGTACAAACAGACTGTGTGTGTTTTATTACTATATGAGAAACGTAAGCAGGTTATTCATTGTCATTACCTAAGTACTCTCAAAGATGACCGTCGATCAACAAATTTATATCTTGAATGAATTCTCAAAATAATAGTATGTTAATCAAATTAGCTAATTTTGTTTATTTAGCAAGATTAGAACGTATTGTGTTAGAATGATCTTCATTACTCTTTGTTCATTGTAAGTTTTATGTTCAAGCTTATTCTACTACTGTATGCTATATGTTGTCTAATCTCCATGTACTTGTATACTCTCTGTATGCTATATGTTGTCTAATCTCCATGTACTTGTATACTCTCTGTATGTTAACATTCGTTACTTTCATGTTACTGTCTTATATAGATAAACTATTCATAATTTGTATATATAGTATTGTAAAACAACTATAGTACTGCTAATGGCATATGTTGTCATCTCTCTCTATATATGTACTGTATAATTATATATATGTTCATGTTCTTCTCTGTTAAACATTCCCGTCCAGTATAAGGAAATCTGTAAAGATTATGCCTAATAAACGGAACTGAATTGCATTGAAAAATTGCAGGGAACTCACGAAAGCTGTTCTTAAATTTAGTGTAATAAACTTGAAGTAATTTCATGACAATTCTGAATGTAGATAAGTCGGTATCGATTAATCGCTTTGTATTGACCGTTCTCATTTAATTCTTTATTGTCCACTTAAGTTTTCAAATCTAATCGGATTAAGTTTTATGACAAGAGAAAGTTCATGTAAATTAGGGAACCAATTTAAGTTTTATGTCAAATGTATTAAATTTAGTCGTGTATTTTGATGATCCCACCACTAGCTGAATGAATAGACCATATCATGCAGAATACGTTACATTAAATACTCAGAACATTTAATGACGCATACTGTAGGATTTCTAAATTTTCATTTACAGATTTTTAGAATACAAGAAAAGAACTTGACACTATATTATTGCATGTATACGTAACATGTAATTGTAATTTCATTACAATCGAATAGCATTTTGCATAAAAATGAGTTTCTAAAGAAATAAAATGAAATTGAATGAAGTATGGTTGGTAAAACATGTGCGTTTTTATATGTACTCAGTATACATCAACACTAGCAGTTGGAAATATAACTTTTTATACATACTGATTTTGTTATGTACATGTCTGATAATTTTATACGTTTGTGTATTATCCAATTAGCCAATATACATGCATTTCAATTAAACATGATATTTATGAATACTGAGTACTAAAAACTAACTAATCGTTACGATCCCTTTAATTGAAACTTTTTGCATGAGTTTTCATAATGTATAGTACTTACAATGTATAAGATAAAATATGAACAAATTCATACATCATAAAACGTAGACAACACATGTGCATTTACACATTATATTTTATGGTGATGTTATATGGCACTGTTCATTTACCACTGTACTTTTTAGACTAGCACCGGTTGTATACAATATAACATAAATGTATGATGCATTGTATTATTTTGGTTGTGAGTAAAATATTAATATATTTAGTTAGATATTGAGTTAAAGAAATTCATATCTCATTTAATACACAACACAAGTCTGGACTTCACACGATGGTCACGTGGTTAGCATTTTAGATCAGAATATTTGATTATATACATGAACATCTGTGTTTAATGCTAAATATGACGTATGACAAAAAAAAGCATTGATGGTATCTGCCGTGACAAGAAGATAGTCAAACAAAACATTATTATGAAAGTGATTTTGAAAATTCCGATCCTTGGATACCATTTAGCGGTTTTAATATTCATCCATGTACAAATGCGTTACCTGTTCCGTGTCGCAAGTCCAAGAATTTTAGGGGAATTAACTATAGTACAAGTTGCGTGCCACACTCATGCATTGGTTAACATACTCAACTACACTTATTCAAATATTGCAAAATATGCGTACCACTCTTTTCAGCAAAACCGCAAAGATTTAATTCACTACCTTCAATCAAAATTTTTTAGCGTAGGGTCCGATCTTGATTCATACGTATTCTTTTCTTAATCATTAATGCATCACTTTCGTAAAGTAACTAATAGTAACATCTTTATCCAAATACAATCTTAACCTTTCTCAATTTTAACTGAAAAGTAACAATCACCGAAACACAACGAACACATCAAGCGACACTGAAATATAATCCAAGTATACATGTAGCTTTACTATCCATAACTGAACTTTCACGCTCATTTACTCATTAAGTCATTAGAATCGAACCGACTAAGTCATTGTTATTTTCTATGCTACAAACTCGCTATATTTTACTCAATACACTAGTCAGCTTTTGAAACACTTTACAACGACTAATATGTATACAGTTGACAAATTGAGGGTATACATCGTATATTTGTCATTTTCTATATTTAAAATAAAATATTCACGCAATCTTAAGTGTATCGGTTGAGTGGGTTTCGATGTAAGCATTAAACAGACGACATCAGACACGTGGGTATGTAGTATACGTTACCTATACTGTATAAACTATCTTTTTAGTGATGTACAGTATGTGCCATGGGCGTAGGACGGGTACATGAGTAGGAGGAGAGAATAGTTTGCAAACTATACTTAACGTCATTAAAATCGCAACTATGTCACTTATGCCTTCATTTTGTTCCAACTGTTACAAGCGTTTTATAGTAACAAATGAGTAAATCATTCTTCATAAATGAACTATGGCTCTAGTGTACATATTTAATAATTGATTATGTTAAGGAAATAATGTTTAATAATTAAAATACAATTATTTCTTTATTATGTCACCGTGCTGACGCAGACAATATTTTGTTGCGTTGTTAATGGCGTGACGTATATTATCGAAGTTTAAGTTTTGATAAATTGATTTTCCACAAATCCTTCAGATCCACCGACGCATGAGGAGATAACACAGAATATTAACAGTTAGCAGTTTTACAGATACAAATTATTTACAAGATTGTAGGCCCTTCATCCATGAATCACGCACACATGGACGCACGCACGCAAAATCCACCCATCCACACCCACACAATTTATACAGAGAATACAATATAAAGTATATAAAATGGGAAATTATTAATGATAAATAGATTCCTATGACACAATTACAAACTAAATAATTTACGCCATAAATTGCCTATGCAACATTCAACAGTCGTAACAACGCCTGTCTTAAACATTACACTTGCTCCGTCGTACTTCTGTGAAACGTTTACCATTTCTTAAACTAACAATAGAATTTAAACATTTTGAAGTATACTTTATAAACACTCAAATCATCCACGAACCTATTGGAAATGTATATTGTTAAGTAGAAGACCTATATAAGTCATTGGCTTTCAGTCTTATTCTTTTTACATTAACTATTCAACATACTTTTTTCTGCAAAATGTTGTATAATGTATGGAATTCGTATGTTGTTCATAGAATGTAAATACAATTATATTTATATGTTTAAACTAAATTATATAGAGATTCAGGGTGTTCCAGGTGTTTAGGTGCTGGGGTGTTATTTTATTAATGTTTGGATTTAAGCATAACACCTACCATGCAATGTATACAATTTAACAAAACAAATAATGATACACTCTATGAGAGCGAGTAAATGTACATTTACATGTATACGTAAATATACAAGTCTATCGTACGTCCATGCGCCTCTACCGACATCATTTATTTGAATAGCACCGACGCAAACTTAAAAGAAAACTCGTGATTGGAACTACCTGTTTGAAATCTATTTACAAAGATTACTGACTGCAAAGTGCTGATGATTCTGCCCATTAGATGGTTTTTAATAGTTCACCCTTCGCTTCGAAAAGTTATTTTTTATATTAATTGGGTGAATTATGAAAATGTTTTATTGCATAAGTCATTGAACACGCCGAGTATAAGAGTAATGTCATGAACGGGATGCTTTCAATACTGTCATATCTACCTCAGACGAAGAATACGTTTCTTGATAATTTGTTGAACTCTTGATTCTTTTATCTGTATATAACTCATGGGATTCGTGTATTATTCTCACAAACTTTTTTACACAATCAACATAAGGGCTTGTCAACAACACGTAACGCTGGTTGTCTATAGATCAAATTCTCGACATTTCTGGGTTAATATGCTTGGTGACAGCTTGAACTCGCTGCAAAATGTCATATTAATACAACATTTAGATTGAATAATCCAAAACATTCCACATTCCTGCTAGGCAGTTGATCAAAAGATTACATTTTACCTGATGCCCAAGCCATGCATTATAGATTTTAGCGGACTTTAAGAATAGGTGTACCTAATAATCTCTGGTTTAAATAATGGTGGTTGATGTCATTACTTTATAGCAGGTTATATTGGTTTGGATTAATGAGTAAAACACTGAATGGGAAAATCGTAAAGGCCAAACTTAAATATCTCCACTAAGGAGAACTTTTAAAACCTCACACATTTGGCACCGCAGAAATAAAGCGCTATACAGTATAGTCATTTATTATGTGGAATTTTGTATTGTTCATTTTTCGACTTCAGTACAAGTCTGGAATGTCGCAATAATTCACGTTATATATCGTAGTCAAGAATTTATAAAAGCACGATAGAATACGCTGTAAGATGGAAAATGATAGCGAACCAAAAGTGTGCCTTTTCTGAGCCGTGCATTTACTTGGGGTATGATATTTAGTTGTCCATTGCTCAGTCTATTTCTGCTCCTTTGGTTACTTATGAATGATTTAACTCGATGTTAACCCCCGGTATTTTTATCTGACAGTTTCAAGGATGTAGATCACTGTATGGTTTCTACTTCTCTTGATGTTTTAAATGTACGTCAAATTCTCCACATTCCCCATGTGCAATTCTTTCACTTGATATCATGTTCATGTTATTTTCATCTCCATTTCGGCCAATTGATGCTAGGTTTCTTGACTTGTTCCGTGATGTATTCCATCCATTAAATGCCCTTCACTTTTTTCGTATATCCTTAATTCTCCTTAGTTGTCCTTTATGGACGACCAAGACATTCCTTGCGCCCCGGTTCCCATGCGTATTTACCCTTGCACCTCCTCAATGCCTGATGTTTTGTGGACTGTTGTTTTCCGGTGTCTGTGTCGGGAGGTATTGTCTTATGTATGCGGCATTCCCTGTAGCATCTTAATCTCTCTATTATAAAATACTGTTATGTATATTTTTCATTCGAAGAATGGATAATTTTGTGGCATAATTAAAGTTCGTTGAATTTTGGCAATAATAAGTACAGTACTCTTTAAGCATAAGAAGATTTAGTTGTATTACACCAATGCAGTTTCTGTCAAAATAGACACGTTAACGCTTTAGTCAGTATTAAAGTTTACTAACAATGCCAGGAACTCACACGAATAGCGAACTTCTTTATTATATTAATGGCCACTTCTATCAGATTCATCTGTTGCCATGATTCACGATGAGATATGGAACGGGTTTTATGCTATTTCATCCGCCAAACCAACTATACTCAATCATATTAAATGCTCTGCTTTTTGCCACATCGACCATTCAAATGGTTGCTGTATTGTTTTGATAGCATTGTCTAATTGTTGTTTCCATTGCCACTACATCTAGAGTTGTTGAAGTTTGAATTCTATTGTACAATATTGTCCAGTTTTCATTCCATTGTACGAATTCAAAAAAAATCATAGTTTGCTCATGTTCCATCGATATGTGGTGCTTTTAAATATAACACTTTGCCGTTGATCTAGGAACACTGATGTCTCCTTATTTCTTGTTTGTACTATTCTTTTGAGCTTAAATAACAATAGATCTATGTGCTATCATGCGTTCGCATGCAACTAGAGCCGTGTTCGTGATTTTACACATTGGTGTAAAGAAAAGAATTGGACATATCAGGTTAATATGATTTCATTTTTATTGCGATAAACATTGTACATTGGGTTCAGGATACATGTTTTAACTAGAGTATTAACACCACAAAGCCTTCGTCTTAATGTACTTTGCGTTAATGAAATGCTCACATATTTTAAGACACTTTATAAGCAATCTAGTCGGTTGATTAAACCTCTTATAAGCTTATGTTACCCCTGCATTGTCTTGTAGACTCACACTAGACACAGGTATTGTATATCAAAGGTTTTGTTTACTTTTATAATGTTGTATTGTTGGTGCGAAATAAAAGCGTGTAAGTGTAAATGTGTTGCTATGTTTTGTGTTACAACTTACAACCCTTTTTGTTTACGCTGCGTATCGAATATCTTCTCAAATATATTTTATGAAATTGTTATCACCAATCAAGTCTACATTTACAATAATGGAATCCAAAACGAAAATTGTAAGAGTTGACGAAGATCTAGCGCCTCAGGAACGAGTGAGCGCCAATTACCAGTTGAAACATTTAGCAATGACATGATATCAAAATTATTCCAAAAATGCCTTCACCAGAGTCATGCAAACCACCACCTTATACTCTTAAACCAGTCACATTAACCCTCTGTGTGTCACTCACCAACTCAGAGTCTGCAATCCTTCGTCTAAGTCGCCCATAAATTCTTCTAACGATGCCTCGTCAAGCGAGTTTGCACTTTGAATTCTTGACCTTCTCCTGTCTCTCAAAGTCTCGCTGATTTCTTTAAAACCTCGCGAAAACTCTTCCTTCCCGATTTTACCGTCGCCATCTTTGTCAAGCGCATGAAAAACGTCTTTTATCTCAGCAGCTGTTAATTCTGGGCAGATGTTTGCCAGTTCAGCTTCGTCTATGAAACCGGAACCATCTAGATCGCATGCGCGAAACAGAGACGATACAGATCCTGCCCTGTCCATGTTGTCGGTAGATGCAGACTAACGTACTGCGCACATTTCTGGAATTTCTGGTAGTTGGAAAGATCGAAAATGTGTTTAATGCTTCCTCTGCAAAAATAACAATATTATAATAAATACCGACGGAGAGGCCGTAACAGATATAACGAGTCTTGATTTTAAAAAAAAACTCCAGTCTTTTGACACTTTGTGTATAATCGAGTATAATAATAAAATCGTTTCACAAAATTAAGCTATGAAGTAACTATGATCACCAGACATGCCGTTCTAGTTGTAATGCTTAATATCATAAGGTGTCATTTTCTCTTTTCTGTCTGCTCCTTTATTTACAACCTCGATGCTCGACGAGTAGTTTCGCTTGCATCTCTCGATGTGGAATCGTTAAAACCATGCAAATCGTTAGCTTGAAAATTTACGAGAAAACATTTCAATTTCAAAAAAACTTTGAGCTACTTTTTCGATACACTTAACTGACAGAAATGTGATGAAAGTGTGCTGTCATGGCATTAGGAAAAGAGCGGACAAGCGGATAAAGTCCCCTCGTATGCCTCTTCTGTTTGATATGTACAATATTACCAAACATTCATAGCGCCTCGCTTAGACACCTAATATTAGAGACATTTTCTCACTTTCCCCGCAGATTGCAAAAGCCTACGACTATCAACAACGGTATCATATAAGTCTCTCAACGTTTACAAGTATAAAACTTGCCATTATGACACTCTCTATATTGTGAAGTTTTAAATTACATCAACGTTTTTTGTCATGAAATAGTTTCCCATTTTAAAAACATCAAGACAAGAGAACTGAATTCCTAAAGATGTCGTGATTTATATTCGATGTATTTTGGCTTGATACATCTATAGAAATACCTGCGTAGCCTTTTGCGTAGGCTTTTCCAATTTGTGAGAAAAGTGAGAAGATGTCTATTATTTCGCCGTAAAGAAGAAAGGGTTCGATGAAAACTCTATTTATCAGTTCGGCGTTTTATTTATTTTTATTGTCGAGAGCATATTGTATCATTCATGTAAAGATAGCGGCGTATCGTGGTAGATATAGTTGCCTTTAAATGCGCGGATATAAAACCGACTTCGAATTGAATACAATATTGTAAAATGATATGTGAATTCTGCAAAATAGTCAAACATAACAAGAGCCGCTTTTTCCTGTTGTCACCATATTTAAAGTATTTACAAATAAACAACAACATAGTATACCTAAGATGTAAGATGACAGCAGTGTATTTAGAGCAGTCAATTAGTTACGAGACTGACTGAACGCGCAGTGGTTGCTGGGTAGAGCGCCTGGCTTCGTAGCGACACGCGGTCAGTTCAGACCCCGCACTGAGCTAGATCATAAACTTTACTATGCCTCAAATAGGCGAGAATACTTGTTAGTTACACAGAAAGAAGTTATAGAATGTTATATAATTGTATAAGTTGTGACTGTCACACAATTACCGCCAAATTATTAAATTTAATGCAATTTATTTCAACTGTGCAGGTAAATTGTACTGAAATTTAATATTTACCGTTAAGTGTTAAATCCTCTCAATAACATGTATTCACCGCGGTTTATCGAAATGAAACACGTTCACTTCTAGGCACGTTTAACAACCGTTACCGTTCAGTATCAGAACGAACATGACAAGTTCAACATATCAGATGACAAGATATTGTAAATTACAACTGGCAAATTACAATAAATGTTATCTAAAATAATATCCAGTTTTGTAGTGTATTTATCAGTGGAATATTGAACGAGCCATTCTATAACGACTGGGATCAATAAAAGGGAGAGATGATGAATACCATGCGAGTATATGTACGTTCAATAAAATGTCAGGTGTTCAAGATAAGGTTCTGTAAGGGAGATAATTGTTCTATTCTTAATGATGTATTGAACGTGTGATCTATTGCGGAGAAGGAAATATTAACATTAGAGAGATAAAAATTGGCGAGTTCGAAGTTATGTAAGACCGGCGTAAATATATGATATGTCTTCATCTCCAGTTCGGCAGGGTTTCTTCGTCCTCAAATACAGTCGGACCTCGTATTTTTGATAACCGTCTACCCGAATACTTTGTATCATCCGAAATTAATATCAGGTCCCGTTGTATTTTCTTGGGCATGTCGAATTGAATGGGCTATTCGAAATTATGTATTCTTCGAAATTAAAGTTCAGGTGGTGCAAGGGTAAATACGTAACGGAACAGGGACACAAGGATTGGCGTGGCCGACCATAAATGACAACTAAGGAGAATTAAAGAGGACAAACAGGGGGATTTAATGGATGAAATACATCACAGGACAAGACAAGACAGCTGACAACAATAGCCCGAAAGGGGTAGAAAATAACATGAACACTATATCATTTGAAAAAAAATGCACATTGTTTCTGTTACCGATTCTCAGACTTTTAGGTTGGTTATACGTATCATGATGCAGGCATTTGATAGTATATAAATACATGTATAATGAATAATAACGAAGTAATATAATTTATGTAACGTAAAATTTATTTAGAAATATCGGGTTTACAGCTTTAAATAATAGTTCCATTATGCTAATAATATTATTTCTCTGATTTTAAAAACGCTGAATATTAACCAACCGCCATCTTGATTGTATACCTCCATACAAGTCCTCTTTATATGATTATTTCTCAATGGAAATTTAAGGAGAAATGCACTCTCGAATATTAGCGATACAATAGGATATTAAAAACAAATACCATTAGCTTTTTCTTATGCCTTGGACAGAGAGTGATATGTCCGGAAATATAAAGTGATTTATGTTGATAATGATACATGTTAAATTATGTGCAAGGAAATCCAAACAAGTGCGTGATAGTCTGCTACAACATTTAAATGTCACAGTCTCATGAACTGATCAAAATAACTTGACATGTTTTATAGATCGCAGCGTTAGATTAAATTCATAAATGTCGACTTAGAGTTTAAAAACATAATTGATTACATTATCTGAATGATTCTAGACAAGTGCGCATATTCTATGACATATTTTTATGACGACTTACGAATAGTTACATTGTATTCCCAGTAGATAAAATTCCAGCCACTTACAAACTTGAAAACGCGTTTCTTTTCTATAAAACTTCCGACTGGTTCACGTATATTTGCCGCGTATATATCTCTTTCTAATTCCCCCGTCGCGGTCCCAGGCTAAAATCAATGGCGTCCCACACAAACCAGCTGTGACTTCAATCATTTATCATATACGTGCATAATAATCAGCTTTTGTTATTGTATATAATTTAATTAGATCTAGACAAAGAATAAATGCAGAAATATGCGATGCATACATTGTAAATTAATCTAAACTTTGAGGGTTTTTTTTGCTACGCAGCTGTGGAATTGTCGTATACGATGTCTTTTGTTGCCTGCTGTACATAATGTAAGACAAGTCTGAATGAAGGCGTTCATAGCTTATTTTCCTGTAACACTACCAATATTAAACATAGTAAACATTCATCTCGAAATAAACACAGTAATGGTGATGAAATCGAGAAAGAAATGCCACATACAAAGGGAACAGCCTCAACCGAAGCAAAAGGAGACATGATGATATAAGTTTTATTGACATTGTTTTTTTCCAAATCGAGAAGTTCATAAACCCATGCGACTATAACATACATAGTAAACATTAATATAAACAGGTAAACAGTATATACAGTCACAAACGCACAAACAATTTATAAATACACATTTACAGTCACAAACAAAATACAACAATAACATTCTAGCAAATAGGCATACTGTATGTACAACTTCATGACTGATATTGAACATCCATGAACAGAAACTAAAGTCGCACACATTTATATTGTTTTAATAAGATCGATATGTAACAAGTTTATTAATTCACGACTGATACAATAAGTTCTGCTGAAATATATTGAAACAGAGTATACTGTCTATGACTTATCTCACTACGGATTTATATTTATCCAATCTCTTACGAAGTCATCTCCCCTTACAGGTATCGTAGTTACTATAGTGTAGCATAATCGAGTGACCACCAATCGTAACAAGTCTGCATTTTTTATGTTGCACGACAAATCTCAACCATCATATTTAAGCTACTTTGCTTGCTTCAGATTGCGCTGACCATCTTTGTTTAAGACATTTCTTGCTTTTCTTTCAATTTGTTAGTTTAGTATCATATCTCAGTTCATATAAACATATCAATATGAGTACATATAATATACAAAATAATTATGCAATGATAAAGAGGCAATAGCAATAAGAAAATCAATGCATCATGTACAAGAAACACAAGTGTTCAATACATATCAGCTAAATAAACATTGCGGGAGAATAAATTTTATTCTAATTTTATCTTTCAAATATATACATAGAATAATACATTTTTGTATATACATGTATGTTATTTTCTCATGTTTCAATGTACATTAATAATTATTTAAATTTACAAATACTTTCTTAAATGAGCACACAAAGTTTCCTAGTTTTTTATTATGTTATTAAAGTCTTGGTTCATGAGTAATTGTAATTTTAATATGTCGAATTGCTATAATAACGCAATTTTAAACTGTTTCAACAATTTGATTGATTATTACTGTTCTATATGCGAAAAGTAACTAGCGTAAAAAGGACCAGTTTGTTTGTAAGTGTATGTAATTAATTCAAGTTTACAATACCTGATACACATCACAAGCAAATACAATTTGCTTTCTTTCTTTCACTCATTTTAATTGTTTTTAATCATACGCTCTAAGTTAAAACGAGAACAGCCAGAACTGCTACTTACAAAGTGCAACCCTAACACACACATGTATAACAACTTACATATATATGTATACATGTAAATAACTATTAATGCAGAAATGATACAAGTTTACATATAAATGTTAATGCTTAATGCATTCAGTGCTATGTAAATGTACATAATTTCAATACATAATCGTTGAATGCGGATGTTTCATCATTTCTGCCCCACCATGGATTATTACCTCCACTGACGTATACGACAACGATACTGATACATTCACTGGGTAAGTGTCTTGTCCGCTTCAAATACATGTATGTATCTGAATTTGGAAATTTAACAGACGTACACACGGTTAATATCAATAGTGAAGTAGGACATGCATTATCGGGTCTACTATACACAGTGTGTGATCAGTTTAACGGATTGATTATTAGATTATTTACCTCATTCTGAAGACAAACGCGACTATGGAGCATAGTGACGTTCATTCAGGAAGTAAATATGTATAACTGATATAACCTATAAACGGAATTCTTTTGAACATTGGCTTTATACAGATGAATGCCGATATTTCGAACTTGTTAAAACCTACAATGTGAGTCTAGCAAAGCCATAGTCAGCATTACGTGCATACAATAATTGATCGCGTACACAAGAAATATTCTTCGCGATGTCATGAGGAAATATGTGACAGACAGTACAGGCGATTAAATATGGCGGCCTCGGGTGGATCAGGCTTTGAAGAATCGATATATAAAGGATCTTGTTTAGACTTTGAACTCTCTTGTGAACCTTGTGAAGAACAGGGAAATTTCGTTGAAGCCTCGGGATATTGTCAGAATTGTGGTGAATATCTCTGCGTAGCGTGTATGAACGTTCATTGTCAACCAAGACCTAGTAGACATCATGTTGTGTTAGATAAACACCAAATGCCAATGAACAAACAGAGAACATCCAAAGTTACATTATGTACTGAACTATGCAACAAACATCCGTCCGAGTTTCTGAAATTCTTCTGCAAGAAACATGAAGTTACTGGATGTGGGGACTGTATCATTCTGGAACATAAAACGTGTGATGTGGAGTACATTTCCACGCTTGCTGATGGTTACAACACCAGTACGGAATACACTTCTGTCATACAGAAGGTGGAACAACTTCAGACTGAAGTCACTGATAAACTTGCAAATGCTGGACAAACAGCTACAAAGGCAGAACAGACTATAAAGAAAGCTATTGCTGACATAAAACAATATCGAAAAGATGTGGATGCATACTTTAACAAGGCGGAACGTATTTTAGCGGACCAATGTGATGAAATTAAGAAACGAAATCATTGTGAATTGGAGAAAATTTGCAATGAATTCAAATCTTCATGTACAAAATTGACATCGATTCATGAAAGTCTTACGTCCAACGTTGCCAACACTGCAAATTTATTTGTGCGGGCAAAAGAATCGCGTACAATGTTAGTGGCTCTTGAAAACGAAATGAAAGCTGTAAATATAACACAACTCAAAAGCGTTGAGTTTATGAAAAATATTACACTGACATCAGAAATATCGACAGCGACGTCGTTTGGTGCATTGCAGGAGTCTAACTTACCGATATTTACTACCAAACAACACAAACGTGTAATTGATATGATTCCTCAGCACACAGTGGAAATCTGCGTGAAGGCAAGCACTGACACCAAGGCGTGTTATATTTCAGGTATGGTACATGTACGTGAGAATATAATCGCGTGTACTGATTGGACCAACGAATCAGTGAAGCTTGTTGATATCAACCATGATAAAATATTGTCCACCGTCTCCGTGATGGACCAACCATGGGATATTACATCTATATCACATAATGCATTTGTTGTCACTATTACTGCTAGCAGAATTATTCAGTTTCTTGAAGTTAAGAATGATGTGTTATCAAAGAAAAATGTAATTGTTGCTGATGGAAAATGTCGTGGTATTGATTGTTATGAAGATAAACTGATTGTGTCTTATGATGACCCAAAGAAAGTTGAGATGTTAGATTTCCATGGAAATGTTCTTAGACTTATACAAACTGACAATGTTGGGAATAACTTATTTAAGTGTCCTAATTTTGTTGCAATTAGTCATGATGGTGGATGTATCTATGTGTCTGATGTTGGTGATAAATCTATCATTAAATGTACATTAGATGGAACGGTACAAGCTTCATATAAAGACTCCGGCCTAAAAAGTCCGCGTGGAATGTTTGTTTGCCGGGATGGATCTGTGTTGGTTTGTGATTCTTGGTCGGTACATATTATATCAGATGATTGCAAGAAACAAAAGATACTTATGACAAAGACGGACGGTGTGATACTTCCCTCGGGAATAAGTTTTGATGAAGAAAATGGGTCACTTTGTATAAAGAAGTTTGAAGAACATATTTCTGACGTCATTCAGACGTTCAGACTTGTGTAAATAAAGGGTCCTTACGTATAATTATTATGAATATAGTAGTCATGTTCTGCGAAAATATCATCATTCTTGAATGTCTTTTAGGATAAAATTATTTAGTAATACAATTTACCAAATCTGAAGTTGTATAATATGCGACGTTGCAAATAAGGTCATCATACCTCGCAAACACCTTATGCAGACTTAATATATCACTGTATATCACATATTCAGCCTATGATGGATATACTGATTAGCAATTTATCGTAACTGCTGCATTGGGAAATGATACGTTTGAGAAAATGTTGAACGATTTCCTACTACATATATTATTCTAATAACGGAAATAAATACATGTCGGAAAGGTTATCAGATAAACGGGGTAAATTTAATTCTACTGTCGAGTTTCGATCTCGACGGTTATATTTCCGTTCCTACGGCTTCTGAGCAATCATCCCGAATACAAAATAAATGTACTGCACAATTGTTTGTGTAATACGTGTTGTATGCATAGTTTCTTTATAATTTGTACATTTGACGAGAAACTGATTGACCTTTTTCGTAGCCTGAAATGATTATATTCCATGCCACGAACTTACACCCCATGCAAAATATCCTAGCTCCTAGAAATTGGCATCGAAAGAGTATTTTCTGAAGAATGTTTCCATAAGGGAGTACAAATTGCTTCTAAAAATAAAGTAAAACATCACCTTTTGACCATCTCAATAATAATACCACCTCAATTTGAAGAACAATATTTTTTAAATCGATTTTCCATATTTTGCTCTTTCTTCAACCTCAATGTTAAGATCACCTCAATAATTACATCCGTTTTCAAGGGTCCCAGGGGCGGTCGTATTATTGAGGTTTTACTGTAATTAGTTATGGAAATTTGTTGCTGTTATGTTTCTACTATTTAACCAAGAATAAATATTTTGAAATGTTAGTCATGGCTTGCTATTTGTACACAGTTTAATACGTGACATATTTCATATAACCGTAAGCGACAAAACTACACTGTTTCTGACAGTGGACTATACTCAGTGTCGTACATTTACCCTCCTACCAAGGATCGTCTGCTCAAGGTCAATATCTGAGGATAATGTGCCATGTTGTTTAAATGTCACTGTGCATTTTATATGTTGTCGGTTGTATCGAAATTACAGTCGGACCTTGTTCATTCAAATTCATCGCGTCCGAAATTTTATTTCGAATACTACATGGTTTGGAATAGCCCATTTCAATTCGATGTACCTCAGAAGATACATCGGGACCTGATTTTTTTCGGATAAAAGGTTGTCCAAAAAACGAGGCCCGATTGTATTTATCAAAACAACATTGATGCAGCATCAATCTTCATATCGAAACATTGGTCAAACATGTACTTCATCAAAATAAAATTTGTAAAGCAAAATAACAAATACAAGTACGACAAATATACCAGACTATTAGACCATGAACATATCTACAGATAATTGCGCATTGAACAGATTCGACGAGGTTATATCTGAACTAGTTCATCACATCAGCATTGTTTAAATATATGTCATGTAGTCTGTATGGAGTTTGTACTCTAATGTTGCAATAATTGATAAAGTACTATCTAAACATCAGAGGGTAATAATGATAGCGCAGTGATAAACAATGACTTACCTTGTCCTTGTTTAATGTTCAGGTTGTTGTGCCGTTCGTCAGGTATATATACTGACACTGACAGTTCCAATGTATTTCTTAGTTTCTCCTCATTTGTTATTGTTATTCGGTCCTGACTTTTCCCCTAACTCCTCCATGCAGAGGTTTTGTGTACCTATCCTAAATTGTATTTTGAATCGATGGGGGATTGACCTGTTTGGCAGTTTATTTGGCTTTCCATGAGTTACTCTCTCTCTCTCTCCATCTGTCGGTTGTGTTCGAAAGTATATTTTGTTGTGATTTCCAATTACATGATCAGCTGAGCCAATTCTACTGTCGCTTTTGGTTCGAGAAGCCGTACAAATTTAAGCCGAGTAAATTAACAATTTAAATATTTTCAAATTTAAACATGAGCAGAGAGCTATATTGTACATGTAATTTTAAAGCATCCAAATTGCATTTCATTTTAGAAAAGGCTTTCTGTTTGTTAGGTATGTTTCGAAACCGAAAGTAACTGGTGGTATAACAACATACGAGTACACCAGTAAATACATACTTATATGTCAACTGCGTAAGTGGATAGATTATATTTCGGTAATGCATGAACGGGATATAAATTTAATAGAAAATGCACCCTCAATACAGTCAACTCTTGTCATAACGACCATGTTTGTTCCCTGGATTGCTATCGTTGCATTGAAACTGTCGTTATAATGAATTTGATCAATAAAGCAATGTAGCAATGTGCAAATTCGTTCCAACATGTTTGAGTCGTAAAACGAAACTTAATTGTAAGGAATAGTACTGTAATTAACTGCTTAAAAGAAAATACAGTTACATATTGGTTACCGGTTGCAATGACGCAGCGAGTGCTGACCACATGAAATACAAAGTGCTGTTTGCTGGTACTTCTACTTTCACCAATCATGTACGTTTGTATATTGTTTCCGTATATGTAATAGTGTACTTGTATGCATACATTTCATATCTCCTTGTTCTTTTTCGGATGGTGGAGCATTCTGTATGTCTCATCTCCTTGGCCCGGGATTATCACGGATACTTTCAATGAGCACTTAAATCTAAACATTTACGCTTATGAGTCAGAATGTGAGATACCGAGTATGCAAAATGTATGATAATGTTGAATAAGGGCTGAATATTCAATTTGGACCATTTTCGTAGAGATTTGAGTGTAACAATTACCAACATATCTCATTATCAAACGTAGTTACCTAAGGTAAAACATTTAGGTGTCTATAAAACGCTTGAACGTTTTATCAATAAATTATTCATGTTTAAATCTTGATGCATTTAATGGATATAATTAACTGGGTGTTTGTAGTGCGATTTCAGCCGCGGAAAGAGGTCTTGTATGAAAAGCGTAAGACTCCATGTTTTATATAAAACTATAGATGGGATATAGAAGGGGAGGTAACTGGTAATATCTCCTGCGGTACAAACACGTACACATTGCTTTGTTTTAATTACAAAAAGTGATATAGAGATATCAGAGAGTTCAGACTGATATTGACCTAGATACGGTCATATTTATACCTGCACACTTATAAGTTGTGTTAAGTGTACATAACCTAGACACGACTTTTAGATAGTTAAAGTATATTATGCTAATTTCAGTTCATTGTATATCTAAACAAACAATACCAAATACAAATAATTATAGTTGTAACATTAATAATGATGCATTAACAAAGAATAAGCGAATAATGTATTCATTCGAATTTGTCGAAAAGAAAAGTGTATTTTATCATAAAATTTAAACAAAAATAGAAGTTTTAACAAACATGTTAGACATATGATCACAAAAATGCTTTACCGGGTATAACAACGATTAGAAAAGCAAACATCCGTCATTTTGAGAAGTATTTTCCTCGGCAGTAAACGTCATCCATAATTGTCTCTCCTTAGTCGGCAACGTCATAATTGCAAAATACCCTCTGCGGTAAACGTCATCATATTTGTGCATACCACTCGGGTCAGTGGTTACCAATTGGGTCAGAGGTAACCACTCGGTTCAAAGGTTACCACTCGGGTCAGATGTTACATCTTGGTTAGAGCTAGGATCGTTAGGCATGTGGTATGGAATCGAGTCAATTCAGACCACACACAAAGTCATGAGCCGGTCAAAACCATTCATGGATAAAGGCCCTACATGGCAAAACCTTTACGATATTTTGCTGAGCGCATCTACGTCACGCTTGTTGGGACGTCACGCGCGTAAGTTGTTATTTCACTGGAGAATTATCGACAATTATCGAAAAATATACATGTATGTTATTACCACTCTGAACCGTATGTTATGTTGTGCATGAACTAGTGTCTATATTATGTAGAACTATTTTGTTCGTCGAATTGCGATAATAACGCATTTTGACCATTTTAAATATGACTTCAAGTACATACCTAGGTTTAAGATAAAATCATGTGCAAACAAAGTAGATACATATTGTACTGAACAAACAGTTTTAACAATTTATACTAAATTTAAGCAATTGATAGATTGCTTTCTGTAACTCATTTTAACAGATATTAATCAGACGCTCTAAGTTGGTGACTAAAATGAATGCAGAAGAACTGCTATCTACAAAGTGCACCCCTAACACACATAGGCATGATAACTTACACATGTATATATATGTACATACATGTAAACAATTAGTAATGCAAAAATGCCACATTATATACGATGTACATATAAAGGTTAATAATTAATGCATTCAGTGCTATGTAAATGTACATAATTTCAATACACAATCTTTGTATGCAGATGTTTCATTATTTCTGCTGCAACATGGATTAATACCCCCACTGACGTATACGACAACGATAATGATACATTCACTAGGTAAGTGTCCTGTCCGCTTCATATACATGTATGTATATGCATTATGAAATTTAACAGTCTTAATTACGGTAAATATCAATAGTTAAGTAGGACATGCATTATCTGGTCTACTATTTACAGTGTGTGATCCGTTTAACGGATTGATTATAGAATGTTTACCTCATTTAAAAGACAAACGCGACTATGCAGCATAGTGACGTTCATTCAGGAAGTAAATATTTATAACTGATCTAACCTATAAACGGAATTCGTTTGAACATTGGCTTTATACAGATGAATGCTTATATTTTGAACTGGTTAAAACCTACAATGTGAGTTTCGCGCAGTCATCGTCAGCATTACGTGTATACAATATGTGATCGCGTACACAAGAAATATTCTTCGTGATGTTAAGAGGAAATATGTGACATACAACACAGGTGATTAAATATGGCGGCCTCGGGTGGATCAGGCCTTGAAGGATCAATCTATATAGGATCTGTTGAAGACTATGAACTCTCTTGTGAACCGTGTGAAGAACAGGGAAATTTCGTTGAAGCTTCGGGATATTGTCAGAATTGTGGTGAATATCTCTGCACAGCATGTATGAAAGTTCATTGTCAACCAAGGCCTAGTAGACATCATGTTGTGTTAGATAAACACCAAATGCCCGTGAACAAACAGAGAACATCCAAAGTTACATTATGTACTGAACTATGCAAAAAACATCCATCCGAGTGTCTGAAATTCTTCTGTAAGAAACATGAAGTTACTAGATGTGAGGACTGTATAATTCTTGAACATAAAACGTGTGATGTGGACTACATTTCCACGCTTGCTGATAGTTACAACACCAGTACGGAATACACGTCTGTCATTCAGAAGGTGGAACAACTTCAGACAAAAGTCACTGATAAACTTACAGATGCTGGACAAACAGCTACAAAGGCAGAAGAGACAATAAAGAACGCTATAGCTGACATAAAACAATATCGAAAAGATATTGATGCATACTTTGACAAGGCCGAACGTATTTTAGCGGCGAAATGTGATGAATTAATGAAATTTAATCAATGTGAAATGAAGAAATTAAGCGATGAATTGAAATCTTCATCGAAAGAACTGACCTCTATTCATGAAAGTCTAACGTCCAACATTGCCAACACTGCAAATTTATTTGTGCGGACAAAAAAATCGCGTTCAATGTTAATGGCTCTTGAAAACGAAATGGAAACTATAGATATAACACAACTCAAATGCGTTGAGTTCATGAAAAATATTACACTGACATTAGAAATATCGACGGCGATGTCGTTTGGTGCATTGCAGGAGTCTAACTTACCGATATTTGCAGGCAAACAACCCAAACGTGTAATTGATTTGATTCCTCAGCATAAAGCAGAAATCAGCGTGAATGCAAGCGCTGATCAAAACAAGTGTCTTATTACTGGTATGGTACATGTACGTGAGAATATCATCGCGTGTACTGATTGGAAGAACAAGTCAGTGAAGCTTGTTGATATCAACCATGATAAACTATTGTCCACAATCTCCATGATGGACCAACCATGGGATATCACTTCTATATCTCACAATACATTTGCTGTCACTATTACTCCTAGCAGAAAGATTCAGTTTCTTGAAGTTAAGAATGATTTGTTATCAAAGAAAAATGTAATTGTTGTTAAAGGAAAATGTCGTGGTATTGATTGTTATGATGATAAACTGGTTGTGTCTTATGCTGACCCAAAGAAAGTTGAGATGTTAGATTTCAATGGTAACGTTCTTAGACTCATACAAACTGACAATGATGGGAATGCCTTATTTAAGTGCCCTTATTATGTTGTATTCAGTCAGGATGGTGGAAGTATATACGTGTCTGATAATGATGATAAATCGATTATTAAACTTACATTAGATGGCACGGTCCAAGCTTCTTACAATCTCACAGATTTAGAAAAATCAGAGGCAATGTTTGTTTGCCGGGATGGATCTGTGCTGGTTTGCTTCTCTTGGTCGGTACATGTTATATCAGATGAATGCAAGAAACAGAAAATACTTATCACTAAGACGGACGGTGTGGATCTACCATCGGGAATATGTTTTGATGAAGAAAATGGGACACTATGTATAAACAAGTATGGAGGAGATTTTTCTGACGTCATTCAGAAGTTCAGACTTGTGTAAATAAAGGATCCTTACGAATATCACGGTTACAAAATGTGTTAATGCTATTTAGAATAAAGCAATATAATAAGTAATACAAATTACCAAATTTAAATGTCAAGATATTTATATGTGACATTGAAAATAATCTCTTCATACCTCGCAAATAACCTTGAGTGACTTAACATATTTACAATTTATTGTGACAGCTCCATTCGGAAATGATACGTTTGAGAAAATGTTGAACGATTTCCTTCACCATATGTTTTAAATGACGGAAAGAAATACAGTTCGAAAAGGTTTTGAGATAAACGGAGTAAATTTAATTCTATTGTCGAGTTTAGATCTCGACGGATTTATTTCCGTACCTACATGTACGTTTTGACCGCGTATGCTTGTAGCTTCATAGAAATCATCCCGAATACAAAATACTAATCAGGTATTTATGATAGTGTATTGTAATAAAGTGTATTGTATGCATAGATTATTTATAATTATATTTGTACATTTGACGATAAACTGATTAACAGTTTTCATTGCCTGAAATGATTTGATTTCATGCCACGAACTTACACCCCCGATGCGATATATCCTAGCTCGCCATTGACAATACAGAGGGTCATTTATGTACGTAGCTGGAAATTTAGTCATTCGAAGGCATGGATCAAGTTTTTTTTCTGAAGAAAGTTGCAACGTATAAGGGAGTACAAACTGCTTCTAAAAATACAGACAGTAAGACCTCACTTTTAGACCATTTCAATAATAATACCACCTTAAAATTGAGAACACTATTTTCAGGTCCATTTTCCTAATATTGCTCTTTCTTAAAACCACCTCAATAATTAGACCCGTTTCGAAGAGTCCCGTGGACGGTCGTATTATTGAGGTTTTACTGTAATTAGTTATAGGAATTTATTATTTGTACACAGTTTAACACGTGACATATTTCATATAAGCGTAAAGTGATAAAACTACTTTGTATCTGATATTGGACTATAATCAATATTATACATTTACCCACCTACCCAAGATCGTCTGCTGAATGTCAATATCTGAGTACAATGCGCCATGTTGCAGAAATATTACTGTACATTTGGTATGAAGTCGGTCACACTATAGTCACAATAGAAATATTCCACGTGAGTTTTCTAGACGCAGAACACAATTTAAACCCTATTATCCTGTTGTGTTACAAATATTTACAGATTTATATCGCCTCCGTTATAAACACTACCTTGGTTGTGTATAACCGGAAGTCAGCCTTGCCAGCTGCCTGATTCAACGACTGAGAACACGTGCCCAATTGACATGCGTTGCGCTGTTACGTAGCACCAACGCTCAACTAACGTGTTGACAACGCTCGCGCAGACAGTTTCGTTTTTTTGTCATTTATCCAGTTTATATAAGCATATTATACATTAGAAGCATTGCGTTTAAAAACGATCATTGGATGTATATCAGGGTGCTCTTTGTTTAAAAGTTTATTTTTGTATTGTCTAGCTGATATATAATTGTCCGTGAGAGAATCGTGCATCATCGGTATTTGTCGTTGCAGTTACAGAAATCATTGTATTTTTGAATTGCTTTCAATATATATTATTACAAGACCATACGACGAGAGCCGAAGACAAATTTAGATATCAGTCTACTGATAAATTAAGCTGAAAGAGGTCAGTAGCATCAGGTTAATTTGTCCGAGTAATAATTTTGTAGAATTCTGTTCATGTAAATCAGAATAACATTAAGCTTTTTTCAAAGCACTTTACTAACAATATATAATAACAGCAACTTTGATTTGATGAGACACAGAACATAGTAGTACATGTATGCACAGGAAGTTTGACTTCCACCAGGGCGATTCGGTTGTCTTATTACCCTGCCTGACAAACACATACAACCACATTTTCAGTTTGCGTTGGCGAGGCGCATTTATTCGTGCAACAGGAAACAACTCATTTTGTAATTGTTAGGTAGCCGACTATTTAAGGCATCACTTCATGTCTATGAAATAACTAATTACCAGTTCTATTTCATCATCAGATAAATATTCCCTTGCATTTACAAAATTTACGAACTGTGGTAGGGTTAAACCCAGAGATAACTTTTGCAAGTAAAAACTCTGGAAAACTGTATGCACCCTACACCAAACGAAAACATTATAGTTAACAATATAAACAACAAAACATACTACAAGGCGATAATACAACGTTTGCAGAGACATGCAATACATTATTACAAAAAGGAATATATTTTAATATTATCCTAGAAATATGCAATAGCATTAACTAAAAGGAACAATTAAAAGTAGATCAAGAAATGCCTTCTAAGATATTGTTTTAGAAAATTGAATTTGAATCTAAATAGATGATAATTATCCGAATGAAAAGCTCGCCAGATAAGACCACCCGGGTCAGAAGTGACCAGTCGGGTCAGAAATGGACACTCGTGTCATAGGTGATCACTCGGGTCACAGGTTACCACTCGGGTCAAAAGTGACTACTCGGGTCAGAGGTGACCACCCGAGTCAGAGGTTACCACTCGGGTTAGAAGTGACAATTCGTGTCATAAGTTACCAATCGGGTCAGAAATGACCAATCGGGTCAGAGGTGACCACACGGGTCAGAAGTTACCACTCGGGTCAGATGGTTACCACTCGGGTCAGATGGTGACCACTCGGGTCAGAGGTTACCACTCGGGTAAGAAGTGACCACTTGTGTCAGAGATTTCCACTCGGGTCAGAAGTGACCACTCGGGTCAGAGGTTACCTCTCGGGTCAGAGGTTACCACACTGGTCAGAGGTTACCACTTGGGTCAGAGGTTACATCGAGGTTAGAACCATGATCATTGGGAATGTGGTATGGAACGAAGTCATTTCAGACCACACACAAAGTCAATATCCGGACAAAACCGATCATGGATAAAAGCCCTACATGGCAAAACCCTTACGAATTTTGCTGAGACTGACAAAACCCCATTACTCATTTTATTCGCAAGCCGTCAGGATTACTCTCGTGAATATATCTGGGCTCTTTATCAAACTGATATTAAAAGTAATTCCAGAACATTCCTTTCAGGCCAGTGTGTACTTCAAGTTATATTATGCTCAGTTTGATCGTTTGTATATCTAGAGAAACATTAAAATATACTTAATATAGTTAAAAGGTCACTAAATATGCAATATCAAATAACTTATAATGTTTTCCTCTGTATTTTTATCTAAAAACCAGAATTTTGTATTATAATAAAAGTAAAGCGGTGTTTTTTTTCTGTTAGTATTATTACAAAACAAAATTGCTTTAATGTTGTATACACTGGTTCTTATTAAGGATCTTGTAGTATGTGTAACAAAAATATTGATGCATTCCATGATTTATATTCAGATAAGCCATACACATCTTTAAGAAGACAAATAATACGTATATTATTAGATTTATTGCTTTAGCGAGTCAAAGTTGGGGGCTGTTCTTCTAGTTAAAATTACAGAAGGGGTTTGTACCATCTTAAATATTTATAGGAAGGGTTCTGTCTTTCAGAGCAAAAATGAGCGCTACTATGGGATTTACAACCTCTTCTGTAAGTGACGTCATTTCAAGAAAACGCAACATGTGATGACACTATTTGCAAGCAGGAAACAATATTTACTCCATATGGTCACTTTTTCATATTGCCATATGGGACAAATATTGCTTACTGTCAGCACATGGTGACGTCACAAGTGACGTTATCTAGAAATGACGTCACCTAAAGATGAGGTTGCAAATTGTACAGCGGCGCTCATATCGACGTGATGGGTTTTGCTGTCACCCCGTTGTGCGTAACATCTTAAGTCACAGGGCGTACTGTATCGTACACCTGGAACATACAGACAACAACAACAAGTATGCGCATAATCACATGGCACTGATATCTGAGAGCTGATCAATGACGTCATTATTCTGAATTATTCATCTACGCTAATAGTCCCGTCCTTCTCAGTAGTGATAACAGTTGCTGTTTCATTGACACTCCAGAAAGGGATAGGAATTCTGTGACACTCATCGACCATTGCCAAGGTAAGGCGGATATGTATAGAATAATACCGCAAATTCATGCTTTCTTCAATATCATAAACATCATGTTGGACATCTAGATCAGGAACCATAGAAAGTTTTATACTTTTGAAACGCAGATTGATAGGCGAGTTTTTAAGAATGATCTCCATCTTTGTCAATATATACTCTTATACAGATACCTTGTGCGTTCAGAGAACACATCAAAACGAAGTCAGATATTAAGGAAGTCCCCCATTGATAACATTCAGCGTTCGCAAACATACTTGTCACAACCTGGTCCAAGAATTTCACCAAATCCAATGAATCGACATCGTCACGTCCCTCCAACGAAAAAACCATTTCATATTCTTGTCCGGGTAAGTTCTCGTGTAAATCTACACATTTACCGTTGAATGCATATGTAGCGAATGGACATTTCACAGTCAAACACGATGCTTGCAACACAGAAAGAAGGGATATTATAAACGATAACTCGACCAAATCTGCAAATATACATTCATATCGCAAACATGTTATAACATAGTTTAACACCAATGATATTGTAACATATATAAGCCGAAAACTGTCCAATATGTTAGATGCATAGCGCCGACAGCAAGTCAATCTTACAAATTGGACAGTTAAGGTTTGTATTTTACCTAAACCACTTCTCGGTTCCTGCCGTTCTATATATTCTTTGATCAGTACAATATCAAGCTTTACACAATAAATATTTTTGTGTTAACATTTAGTACAGGATGAAAGACGGTACTGTAGTTCCGACAGAGCACAGAAAGAATAAAGATATACCAATACAGCAGAAATATAATTACCAGGGCTCTATATATCCACTGGCCCGACAAGTTGAATTGCTGATTCGGTTTACCAACAGTTGAGTTGTATTTAGTCCAGGACATGTCTGTGTTTAAAGCTTATTAACATTCTAAATATCGAACGAAAATCATGCCTTGAAATTTATGACAATTCAAACTTAACATGTTCACTAGTCAACAAGTGTATCTGTAAAAAAATCTAGAGCCCTGATTACATGTATCAATAGTGGCAAGGGATAGGAGTTATGGGACACTTAAGGTAAAGCGGACGTAAACACCCTAAATATCAAGCTTAAAGTATGACATGCAGTATCGGGTCTACTGTACACAGTGTGTGATCGCGTTAACGGATTGATTATTAGATTATTTACTTCATTTAGAACAAGTATGCGAGTATGCAACATAGTGACGTTCATTCAGGAGCAAAATATTTATAACTGATATAACTTACAAACAGAAATATTTTCAACAATTGGATTTATACAGATGGATGCCCATATTTTGAACTTGTAAAAACCTACATTGTGAGTTTCGCAGAGCGATCGATCGTTATTATGTGTATATAACATGTGATCGCGTCAACAAGAAATATTCTTCGCGATTTTATGAGGAATTATGTGACAGACAGTGCAGGCGACTAAATATGGCGGCCTCGGGTGGATCAGGATTTGAAGGATCGATCTATAAAGGATCTGTCGAAGACTTTGAACTCTCTTGTGAACCGTGTGAAGACGATGGAAATTTCGTTGAAGCCTCGGGATATTGTCAGAATTGTGGTGAATATCTCTGCGTAGCGTGTATGAAAGTTCATTGTCAACCGAGGCCTAGTAGACATCATGTTGTGTTAGATAAACACCATATGCCAATGAACAAGCAGAGAAAATCCAAAGTTACATTATGTACTGAACTTTGCAAACAACATCCGTGCGAGTGTCTGAAATTCTTCTGCAAGAAACATGAAGTTACTGGATGTGGGGACTGTATCATTCTGGAACATAGAACGTGTGATGTGGACTACATTTCCACACTTGCTGATGGTTACAACACCAGTACGGAATACACGTCTGTCATACAGAAGGTGGAACAACTTCAGACTGAAGTAACCGATAAACTTACAGATGCTGGACAAACAGCTACAAAGGCAGAAGAGACAACAAACAAAGCTTTAGCTGACATAAAACAATATAGAAAAGATGTGGATGCATACTTTAACAAGGCGGAACATATTTTAGCGGAACAATGTGATGAAATTAAGAAACGTAATCAATGTGAATTGGAGAAAATATGCAATGAATTCAAATCTTCGTGTACAAAATTGACATCGTTTCATGAAAGTCTTACGTCCAACATTGCCAACACTGCAAATTTATTTGTGCGGGCAAATGAATCGCGTTCAATGTTATTGGCTCTTGAAAACGAAATGAAAGCTGTAAATATAACACAACTCAAATGCATTGAGTTCATGAAAAATATTACTCTTACATCAGCAATATTGACAGCGACGTCGTTTGGTTCATTGCAGGAGTCTAACTTGCCGATATTTACTACCAAACAACGTAAACGTGTTACTGATATGATTCCTCAGTACAAAGCAGAAATCTGCGTGAAAGCAAGCACTGACACAAAGGCGTGTTATATTTCAGGTATGGTATATGTACGTGAAAATATCATCGCGTGTACTGATTGGCTCAACGAGTCAGTGAAACTTGTTGATATCAACCATGATAAAATATTGTCCACAATCTACGTGATGGACCAACCATGGGATATTACATCTATATCTTCTGATACATTTGCTGTCACTATTCCTCATAGCAGTAAGATTCAGTTTCTTGAAGTTAAAAATGATGTGTTATCAGAGAAAAATGTAATTGTAGTGAATGGAGAATGTCGTGGTATTGATTGTATTGATGATAAACTGGTTGTGTCTTATGCGGACCCAAAACAAGTTGAAATGTTAGATTTCAATGGTAACGTTCTTAGACTTATACAAACTGACAATGTTGGGAATAACTTATTTAAGTTTCCCAAGTATGTTGTATTCAGTCAGGACGGTGGAAGTATATACGTGTCTGATAATGATGATCAATCTGTCATTAAACTTACATTAGATGGCACGGTACAAGCTACATACAAACACACAGATCTAGATAACCCACGCGGAATGTTTGCTTGCCGGGATGGATCTGTGTTGGTTTGTGATTCTTGGTCGGTACATGTTATATCAGATGATTGCAAGAAACAGAAGATACTTATTACTAAGACGGACGATGTGGAACTTCCCTCGGGAATAAGTTTTGATGAAGAAAATGGGACTCTTTGTATACGCAAGTATGGAGAAAAAGATTTTCCTGATGTCATTCAGACGTTCAGACTTGTGTAAATAAAGGATCCTTACGTATATTACGGATATAATAGTCAAGTTCTGGCCAAACATCATTATTCGTTAATGATGTTTAGGATAAATTAATATATTTAGTGATACAAATTACCAAAACTGAATGTCAAGATATTTATATGTGACGTTGAAATTAAGGTCTTCATTCCTCGCAAACAACATTTAGGGACTTAATATATCACTACACATATTAAGCCTATGATGGTTATACTGATTTTCATTGGGAAATGATATTTGTGTGTACATTTTGAACGATTTCCTACTACGTATATTCTAAATGACGGAAATAAATACATTTTGGAAAATTTACCGGATAGACGGAGTAAAATTAATTATAATGCCGAGTTTCGACTTGTATTGATTTATTTATATATGTACATGTCGATCGCCTATGATCGTAGCCTCTACGAAATGAATCCGAATACAAAAATAGACTACATTTTATTTGCATAATAAAATTTTGTCAACAGTGAACTTACATAAGCACAGTGTCACCAGTCTACAGCGGTCAGACAAGGGACTGAGTCTGAAGTGACCGTAATAGATGAATAACCACTATATCCTGGTTTAGGGACATTAATATATCATGATATTAAAAAAGTTAAAATATATTTGTATCTGGTAATGTTTAATATTTTAATGTATTCTATCAATTCTACGAAAAATATGTGTTAAGAAACAGAATAGTGACGTATGTGAAAAACGTGTCTGAGAAATGCGAAAAAGTGATATTAATATGTACTCCACACAGAGCTATACTCGGACAGACTTATCGAGTGAAAATGTGAGGTGATTTTGTTTTTTGCTTTGATATTGTTTAATATAATTACATTGTATATTTATATCTAAGAAGTTTTATGTTAGTTTGAACTCTCAGTTTCGTTTGATGGTAAAATGGGAGATAATTGTGTATCAGTCAATGTTCCCCTTTCATACTTTTCACTGACTATTGTCTTCGAATTAATTCCTTTGTTACCAAATCGCTATAATCATTTGGTTTGATTCAATGAGTAGTTTCACCCATCCAACCAGATATCGTAATTTATTTGCATCTCATAAATTTCACAAGCCATATTTTTAAAAACTGACGCTGGTCACTTAATAGCGCATCGGGGTATATAATTAGGCGTCACTAACCGCGTTGTACAGGGTCACGTTATCTACACGAGACCAGTTTTTAGAATTCTAAATCAAACGTATTTTATGTACTCCACACAGAGCTTTACTCGGACAGACTTATCGAGTGAAAATGTGAGGTGATTTTGTTTTTTGCTTTGATATTGTTTAATATAATTATATTTATATCTAAGAATTGTTATGTTAGTTTGAACTCTCAGTTTCGTTTTATAGTAAAATGGGAGATAATTGTGTATCAGTCAATGTTCCCCTATCATACTTTTCACTGACTATGATTGTCTTCGAATTAATTCCCATTGATACCAAATCTACAGACTATGTATGACTCATGTTTATCTCACCACATCAGGATTGCATTAAACAGCGGTCAAGGTCAAATTTAGTCAAGTACTCGAATGTTGAAATAACCGCTAATACGACGTTCAATGCGCACATTTAAGAGCACCTGTATTGGCGTGATATGTGTATAATATCAGAAATATTTGGTCAAGTGCTCGATGGTATACAGGGACTGGTAATGAAACATTGACCGCCTTGTACTTGTTTTAAGGTTCAGGTTGTCGTGCCGTTAAACTGGTTTATATCCATGATATATACTGACATGGACAGTTCCAATGTGTTGCTAAGTTTCTCTTAGTGTTTTATTGTTGTTCGGTCCTGTATTGTCCCCCGAACTCCTCTCTTTCCGTTTATTGTGTACCCGCCCTAAACTTTATTTAATTTCTTAACCTTTGCATCGATGTTTTGTCAGTGTTTGTGGCGTTCTCTTTGTTACTCTCTCTCTCCCTCAGTCGGTTGTTTTCGATAGTACGTTTTGTTGTTATTTCTAATTTACCAGCTGAGGCAATTCTACTTTCGCTTTGGTTCGATAAGTCGTGAAAATGTTCCAAATTAATATTTTCAAAATTTGAACATGAGCTTACGATGACCATGAATCGCTATGGCAAGTTTTCTCTTCTCAGAGAGCTATACTGTACATGTAGATTTAAACCACCCAGATTGCATTTTATTTTACAAAATGGCTTTCTGTCTGTTTGGTAAGTTTTCGATACCGAAAGTAACCGACGGTATACAGTATAACACCGTACATAACTGTAGATATAAATAGTTATATGTCAACTTCGAAAGTGGAAATGATAGATTTTTGTCAATGTATAAACAGGATATAAATTTAATAGAAAACACATTCTGAATGTAGTTCAGTCAATTCTCGTTATAACGACCATGTTTGTTCCCTTGATTTATATCGCTTTATTGAATATATCTTTATATTGAATTTATTCAATGAAGCAATGTGCTTTTGTTCCCACATTGTTGAGTCGGTAAACGGAAATACATTGTAAGGAATACTACTGTAAGGAGAGTCTACCGCACATGAACTGCTAAAAATGAGGATACAGTTATATATTGATATGTATGTATAATGGGCAAACCGGAGGCAATGATGCGGCGAGATTTAAGCACATGAAATACCCAGTGGTGTTTTGTGGTACTTATACTTTCACCAATCATGTACGTTTGTATATTGTTTCCGCAGTATGTAGTTGTTTACTTCTATACATACATTTCATATTTCTTTGAGCTTATTCGGGATGGTGAAGCATTCTGTATGGGTCATCTCCTGGGCTCGGGATTATCACGGATACTTACGATCAGAACTTAAATCTCAAACTTTACTCTTATAAGTCAGATTGTGAGATAATGAGTGTGCAAAATGTATGATAATGTTGAATAAGTGGACCATTTTCGTTGAGATTTGTGTGTAACAAGAGATTTGGAAGAAAGTATTAAGTCTGAGTGTGGAGTGTGGCACCCAACAATTACTAACAGATCTCATAATCACACGTAGTTACCTAAGGTAAAAATGTAGGTGTCTCTAAAACGCTTGATCGTTCTATCAATAAATTATTCATGTTTAAAACTTGATGCATTTAATGAATATAGTTAATTGGGTGTTCGCAGTGCGATTTCAGCCGCGGAAAGGGGTCTTGTATGAAAAGCGTAAGACTCCATATTTATATAATACCAAAGATGGGATATAGAAGGGGAGGTAATTCGTAATATCTCCGGTTGTACAAACACGTACACATCGATTTGTTTTAATTACAATAAGTGATACAGAGATATCAGAAAGATGCGACTGATATTGACCGAGATACGGTCATATTTATACCTGCACACTTATAAGTATTGTTGAGTGTGTACATTACCTTGACACGACTTTTATATCTTTAAAAGTATATTATGCTCATTTCAGTTCATTTGTATACCTAAACAAACATAACCAATACTTAAAACATTTATAAGTATGCATTAACAAGGAATACACGAATCATGTATTCATCCAGAAAGAGAAGTTTATATTATCATAATCTTTTTAAAAAGGGAAGTGTTTAACAAAGATGTTAGAAATATGATATCCCAATAAAGTTTTAATCCAGTATACATTGCAATGGATGTTTAGCCAATATATAAACAACACTGGATGAAACCCATTTAAGAGTTTTACGTTCATATGAGCGGGAAACATATTAAAACAATATCGATATGAATGGTTAAGTACTAAACGCTGCTACCTACTTTCAACAATAATTAAGTAGGATATTAAGAAGTCACCGTTATGACATAGGTCCTGACTGCCATTAGATCATATCGCGATATTCTGTTGGCGTACATTTTGATTCCAGAATGTACTTTTTATAGTTTTCATTCCACATAATCTGAGCGCTATCAAATATAATATACACTATTCTCTAATCCAATCGTTATAACGCAAATCGTTTTTACAAAATATCTTAGAAGCTTCCAAACCATTAGATTTGACATTGAGAGACGTTAACAATGAACTTTTGTTCGCCCCTCGATATAACTAAAGTCAGTGTCTCGTATTTAGTAACACAGTATGTGGCTATCTGCGAAGAAGTTGACAGTAAGAACGGAACGATTGCCCCCACCGATGTCATTGAAGCACATATAGGAGTCTTTTACGTTTTAACCGGACTCTGCCATCCCTTCGGAAAAATTAAAGATTTGAAAGAGGTAAGAACAGCTGCCCGATTCAACGACTGTGAACATGTGCGCAATCAACATGCGTTGCGCTGTAACCTAGCAACAAAGCTCATCTAACGTACGGACAACGCTCGCGCAGAGAGTTTCGTATTTTTCGGCGCAGCCGTTCTAACATGGTTTTGGTACTTCCATATCAGTGTGGTGTAAACCAATCAAATCTTGCGTTAACCACCAAGGCAATTTCTCTTCAACCGAACAACAAGACAGTGTAACCTTGACGCGGATAGGTTAAACTTTCGATAAGGTGTACATTTCCTTACCGTTATACAGTGAATATCGGTGAATTTACCGAACTCCATTTTGGATCTTGAGTGTCAAGCAATCGTAACATCTCGGCATTGTGTTATGTTACACAACAAATCTTAACCTTCAAATTGCGCCAAACATAGTATTTCAAGATATGTCTTGTTTGTCATTTAGTCGGTTTATATGAGCACCGATGGTATTAGAAGCATTGTGTTGGCAGTTTTAAAACGATCGCTTAGATGTATACCAGAGTGCTGCGAAGTTTAAAGCTTATTTTTCTGTATTTTTCTTTCAGTATGTATTATTGAATGACTAAACGTGTACATCAATACGACGAGAGCCGAAATTAATCGGAATAAAGACGAAGACAAATTTAGATAATCAGTCTACTGTGAAATTATACTAATAGTGATCTGGAGGATCAAATTAATCTGTCCGAATAATAATGTTGTATATTTCTGTTCATATAAATTGCATGTATTTGGAAATCTAAATAACATTAATCTTTTTTCAAAGCACTTTACTTATAATATCATAGTATCCTTCATATAAAATCTTTCAAACCAAACAGCAACTTGGATTTGATGAGAAACAGAACATAGTGGTACCTGTATGCACATGAAGTGTGACTTCCACCAAGGCGATTCGGTTGTCTTATTACCCTACTTGACACAAAAAAACTACAACATGATTGTTGGCGTGACGCATTTATTCGTGCAACGGGGACAACAATTGTAACAATAACTAACGCTCAATTTTCAACAGCCCATTTTTATTGTTAGATAGCCTACTTCATATATATATGGCATCACATCATGTCCATGAAAAAACAAGCAACGAATTTCATTTCATCATCAGATAAATATTCCCTTGTATTTACAAAATGACACCGTGGTAGGGTATACCCAGAGATAAATACACTGGAAACAAGTATCCACCCTATACCAAACAAGAACATAAGGGTTAACAATATAAACAAAAAAGACATAATACAGCGTTTGCAGATACATGCAATACATTATTCCAAAATATATCTTACGTAAATTGTACATTATATACTAATATTGTCATAGAAATAATCAAACATTATATATGAATTAATTGATAGTAGACCATGACATATTTTGAAAAGTTTTTTCCAAAATTGTATTTGAATCAAATAAGATGTTATACGAATGAAAATCTCGCTAGAAGTGACCACTCGGGTCTGAGGTAACATGTACCACTCGGTTCAGAGAATACCACTCGGATCTAAGGTCACCACACGGATCAGAGGTCACCCCTTGGGTTAGAGGTTACCACTCAGGTCAGAGGTTATCACTCGGGTCGGAGGTTACCATCCAGGTCAGAGGTTACCACTCGGGTTAGAAGTTACCACTCGGGTCAGAGGTTACCACTCGGGTCAGAGGTTACCACCCAGGTCAGAGTATACCACTCGGGTCAGAGGTTACCACTCGGGTCAAAGGTGGCCACTCGGATCAGAGGTTACTACACGGCTCAGAAGTTACCACTCGGGTCAGAGGTGACCACTTGGTTCAGAGGTTACGTTGAGGTTTGAGCCAGGTTCGTTAGGAATTTGATATGGAATCAAGTCAATTCAGACCACACACAAAGTCGGGAGCCGGACAAACCCATTCATGGATAAAGGCCCTACATGGCAAAACCTTTACGATATTTTTGCTGAGATGGACAAAATCGCATTAATCATTTTTATTCGTACGATTCCTAAGGCAACAGGAATCCTCCCGTGAATATATCTTATATGAAAAAGTAATTAGAGAATTTATTGCTATTTGTACAAAATAAACATATGAGGGCATCTACGTCACGCTTAATGCATTCAGTGCTTTGCAAGTGTACATAATTTCAATACATAATCTCTGTATGCGGATGTTTCATCATTTCTGCCACACCATTGATTAATACCTCCACTGACGTATACGACAACGATAATGATACATTCACCAGGTAAGTGTCCTGTCCGCTTAAATACATGTATGTATATGCATTAAGAAATTTAACAGACGTAATTACGGTTAATATCAATAGTGAAGTAGGACATGTCTGATCGGGTCTACTATTTACAGTGTGTGATCAGTTTAACGGATTGTTTATAGAATATTCACCTCATTCTGAAGACAAACGCGACTATGCAGCATAGTGACGCTCATAAGTAAATATGTATAACTGGTATAACCTATAAACGGAATTCTTTTCAACATTTGGATTTATACAGATGAATGCTTATATTTTAAACTTGTTAAAACCTACAATGTGAGTCTCGCACAGCCATCGTCAGTATTACGTGTATACAATATGTGATTGCGTACAAAATAAATATTCTTCGCGATGATAAGAGGAAATATGTGACAGTACAGGCAATTAAATATGGCGGCCTCGGGTGGATCAGGCCTTAAAGGATCGATCTATAAAGGATCTGTCGAATATTTTGAACTCTCTTGTGAACCGTGTGAAGAACAGGGAATCTTCGTTGAAGCCTCGGGATATTGTCAGAATTGTGGGGAATATCTCTGCCTAGCGTGTATGAATATTCATTGTCAACCGAGGCCTAGTAGACATCATGTTGTGTTAGATAAACACCATATGCCAATGAACAAGCAGAGAAAATCCAAAGTTATATTATGTACTGAACTATGCAAAAAACATCCGTGCGAGTGTCTGAAATTCTTCTGCAAGAAACATGAAGTTACTGGATGTGGGGACTGTATCATTCTGGAACATAGAACGTGTGATGTGGACTACATTTCCACGCTTGCTGATGGTTACAACACCAGTACGGAATACAGGTCTATCATACAGAAGGTGGAACAACTTCAGACTGAGGTCACTGATAAACTTGCAAATGCTGTACAAACAGCTACAAAGGCAGAAAATACTATAAAGAAAGCTACTGCTGACATAAAACAATATCGAAAAGATGTGGATGCATACTTTAACAAGGCGGAACGTATTTTAGCGGACCAATGTGATGAAATTAAGAAACTTAATCAATGTGAATTGGAGAAAATATGCAATGAATTCAAATCTTCATGTACAAAATTGACATCGATTCATGAAAGTCTTACGTCCAATGTTGCAAACACTGCAAATTTATTTGTGCAGACAAAAGAATCGAGTTCAATGTTAGTGGCTCTTGAAAACGAAATGAAAGCTGTAAATATAACACAACTCAAATGCGTTGAGTTCATGAAAAATATTACTCTGACATCAGAGATATCGACAGCGACGCCGTTTGGTGCATTGCAGGAGTCTAACTTACCAATATTTACTACCAAACACCGTAAATGTGTAATTGATATAGTACTTCAATAAAAAGCAGACATCTGCGTGAAGGCCAGCACTGACACCAAGGCGTGTTATATTTCAGGTATGGTACATGTACGTGAGAATATCATCGCGTGTACTGATTGGACCAACAAATCAGTGAAGCTTGTTGATATCAACCATGATAAAATATTGTCCACCGTCTCCGTGATGGAGCAACCATGGGATATTACATCTATATCTCACAATACATTTGCTGTCACTATTACTTATAGCAGTAAGATTCAGTTTCTTGAAGTTAAAAATTATGTGTTATCAGAGAAAAATGTTGTTGTAGTGAATGGAGAATGTCGTGGTATTGATTGTATTGATGATAAACTGGTTGTGTCTTACGCGGACCCGAAACAAGTTGAAATGTTAGATTTCAATGGTAACGTTCTTAGACTCATACAAACTGACAATGTTGGGAATAACTTATTTCAGTATCCTAAGTATGTTGTATTCAGTCATGATGGTGGATGTATCTACGTGTCTGATTTTGATGATAAATCTGTCATTAAACTTACATTAGATGGAACGGTACAATGTTTGTTTGCCGGGATGGATCTGTGTTGGTTTGTGATTCTCGGTCGGTACATGTTATATCAGATGATTGCAAGAAACAGAAGATACTTATTACTAAGACGGACGATGTGGAACTTCCCTCGGGAATAAGTTTTGATGAAGAAAATGGGACTCTTTGTATACGCAAGTATGGAGAAAAAGATTTTCCTGACGTCATTCAGACGTTCAGACTTGTGTAAATAAAGGATCCTTACGTATATTACGGATATAATAGTCAAGTCCGGGCCAAAAATCATTATTCGTTAATGATGTTTAGGATAAATTAATATATTTAGTGATACAAATTACCAAAACTGAATGTCAAGATATTTATATGTGACGTTGAAAATAAGGTCTTCATTCCTCGCAAACAACCTTTAGTGACTTAATATATGACTACATATATTAAGCCTATGATGGTAATAATGATTTTCATTTTATCGTAGCAGCTCCATTGGGAAATGATCTTTGTGTGTAAATGTTGAACGATTTCCTACTTCGTATATTCTAAATGACGGAAATAAATACATTTTGGAAAAGTTACCGGATAGACGGAGTAAAATTAATTAATGCCGAGTTTCGACCTTTACTGATTTTTTATTTCTATACCTATATGTACATGTCGATCGCCTATGATCGTAGCCTCTACGAAATGTATCCGAATACAAAAATAGACTACATTTTATTTGCATAATATGTCAACAGTGAACTTACATAAGCACAGTGTCACCAGTCTACAGCGGTCAGACAAGGGACTGAGCATGAAGTGACCGTAATAGATGAATGACCACTATATCCTGGTTTAGGGACATTAATATATCATGATATTAATATAGTTAAAATATATTTGTATCTGGTAATATTTAATATTTTTATGTATTCTATCAATTCTACGAAAAATATGATTTAAGAAACAGAATAGTGACGTATGCGAAAACCGTGTCTGTCAGAGAAATGCGAAAAAGTGATATTAATATGTACTCCACACAGAGCTATACTCGGACAGACTTATCGAGTGAAAATGTGAGGTGATTTTGTTTGTTGCTTTGATATTGTTTAATATAATTACATTGTATATTTATATCTAAGAAGTTTTATGTTAGTTTGAACTCTCAGTTTCGTTTGATGGTAAAATGGGAGATAATTGTGTATCAGTCAATGTTCCCCTTTGATACTTTTCACTGACTATTGTCTTCGAACTAATTCCTATTGTTACCAAATCGCTATAATCATTTGGTTTGATTCAATGAGTAGTTTCACCCATCCAACCATATATCGTAATTTATTTGCATCTCACTAACCGCGTTGTACAGGGTCACGTTATCTACACGAGACCAGTTTTTAGAATTCTAAATCAAACGTATTTTATTGTGCATCATTAATTCCGTGATGCAGAATCGCTTCGTGAAATCATTGCATTCTGAATGTTGCACGATTAGTCTAATTCGTTCAAGTGTTCTACTAGTTTTATTGCATGGATTGAATACTTTTAAATTTTATTATCAGCTAAAACATTAGCATGCATATAATAAAAAGACAAACTACAGGTATTTGCAGCAGTAACATAAGTGACTGATTGATGTCAATGCAAACGTATAATACCCCAACTTAAACTACAATGTACTTAAATAAAAAACGACAACAAAATGAAATATGCCCCTTTCGAAGTAAAATCGGTAGACATCATAATGTACTACATGTAGTTAGAAACCGAATCTTGTTATCAGCCTGTAGAGACTTGTTCGTGTTGTACTGTGGACTTGAAATTTTGTAAATAATTCATCCCAGAGTTTATGGTGGTATTTAAAATGAGATAGTTAAAGTGTATCAATACAAATAAATAACGATCCTTCCTCGTATTTATCTTTCACAAAGTGTTAGCTTGATGCTCCATATATGTTATTATATATGTTTATAAGCATGTGTATATGAGCGCTGCAATGGAAATTGCAATCTCTTCTGTAAGTGACGTCATGTGCAAGCAGGAAACAGTATTTTCACCATATGGTCACTTCGTTTTCATATTGCCAAATGGGGCAAATATTGCTACATATCGACGTGATGAGTTTTGCAGTCATTCCATTGTGTACAACATCTTAATGCACAGGGCGTACTATATCATATGCCTGGAAAATACAGACAACAACAACAAATATGGGCATAATCACGTGACAATGGGCTGCTATCTGAGAGCTGGTCAATGACGTCATTATTCTGAAATATTCATCTACGCAAATAGTCCCGTCCCTCTGAGTAGTGATAACATTTGTTGTTTCATTGAAACTCCAGGAAGGGATAGGAATTCTGGGACACTTATCGACCATTGCTAAGGTAATGCTGATAGGACTTAAACAATACCGCGTATTCACGTTTTCTACGGCATTTTCGTAAACTTTTTGTTGTAAATTTAGATCAGGAACCATAGAAACGTTTATACCTTTGAAACGCAGATCGATAGGCGAGTGTTTACGAATTATATCCACCTTTGACAATATATACTCTTCAGTGCAGGTACCTTGTGACTTCAGAGTATACATCAGAACGAATTTATTTATACTGATATCAGAAATTAAGGTAGTCCCACATTTAGTACATTCAGCGTTCGCAAACATACTTGTCACAACCTGGTCCAAGAATGTCATAAATTCCAAAGAATCGACATCGTCACGTCTCTCCAACTGAAAAACCATTCGATATACTTGTCCGTGTAAATTCTTGAGTAAATCTACACATTTACCGTTGAATGCATATGTAGGGAATGGACATTTCACAGTCAAACACGATGCCTGCAACATAGAAAGCAGGGATATCATAAACGATAACTCGACCAAATCTGCACGAAACTTTCATATCGCATACATGTTGAATCAGTGTTAAATACCAATGATCTTGTAGCAGATATAAGCCGAAAACTGTCCAATATGTTAGATGCGTAGCGCTGACGACAATTCAATATCTTACAAATTGGACAGTTAAGGTTTGTATTTTACCTAAACCACTTCTCGGCTCCTGCCGTTCTATATATTCAGTGACTGGTGCAAAATTAAGCTTTACACAATAAATAGTGTACTGTGATAACATAAAGTTAAGGGAAAAATTTAAAATGTTAACAAATCTTCTCGGACAACTAGCCTCAACTATCGGACAAGTCAAATTTAACATTGTCCGGGACAAGTGTATTTGTAAAATAATCTAGAGCACTGATTACTTGTATCAAGAGTGGCAAAAGTGCGCGCGACGAAAACACCTCGATCCGGTGAGTATTTTTGCAATATTTAAATTGTTAAAGATTCGATGTTGACATTTATCCGAATGTATCCCTAGTTTGTCATAACGTTTGAAGTTTTCATAGAAGATTGAGGACAATCCATAATATGCACGGGAGGTTGTCTGGGTACACTTAGACGAAGACAATGATGCGCAAAAACGGGACGATGCCTTGAAACTAGAGATTCATGTAGTAGGGATTAGCCCTTCGATAGCCCGTTTTATAAGGTCTCAGTATTTACAATCAACATGTTAGTCTGGATTACCCTTATCACTTAGTTCCTGCACATTATTACACAGCAAAGTACACAGGGAACCCGATCATCAACATATTTAATCACATTCAGTAAAGAATAAATCTGTTATTTATATTATGTGGCTAACGTTCAACATAACATCCCAAGCTTGTACCAATTGACGTGTCAACTGCCTTTTAACAGTTTCATATTTCCATATCTGCCTGGTCTATAGAGCTGGTTGAGAGCTAGTCTACATGCTTGGGTTATTATTCAACATCATTTATTGTGTATGGTTTCTACCTTAAATTACCTGTGTAACTAATCAAGCGTGAATGCATGTATACTTCTGTTACTCAAATGACCACCTGATGTAGACAAACAATTGATATAAAATATTTATATTGCATTTTCATTTATACATTTTCTGATTGTACAAGTAGATTGTTGTACTTTTGTATAATTTATTGTTACATATGATTATAATGCATTCTGTAAATTCTAAATAAGGAAATTGTAATTAAATTTTGTATTTATCCATTGGCAGTCAAATATTAAATAATGCAAACGTTTATCATTCAGATGGTTCTATTGACCTGATGTAGACGTACAAATGTTTATTCACAATTGATATAAAATACACATCATGAATGTATAGCTCTACTTGGTACAATTAATAACGCTCAGTGTAGGATTTCTAAATTTTCATTAAATGACTTTTAAGATACAAGAAAAGAACTTGACACGATATTATTGCATGTGTACGCAACATGTTTGCTAAATTTCATGACAATCGACAAGTATTTTCATAAAACATGATTTTCAAAGTAATAAAATGAAATTTAATGAAGTATGGTTGGTAAAACAGAGTGTGTTTTTAGATGTACTGAGTATATATATGTATTGCAGTTAGTTTTTTTTTATTCCCGCCAAATAACCCCACCCACAACAAGGAACTTTTCTCCATCCGCTGACATACCTTTATATAAAGGTATTTTTCGTCCATAAGGACGCGTCGCGAGAACTTATTGATGACGTACATTACAAACCTTGATATACAAGTCAGAATATAAAATTGTTCGGTTCTCTAATATTTCTGTCGTTGAAGAATCAATTACAACTATGCGTCATTTTCGATATTCACTCCTGGACGGATAAAACTAATGACAAGCGACGATACAATTGCCTTAAAGTGATAGTCATTGTCATAATGGGAAAAACGGATACGACATATTTACTGCTCATTATATTCGAATAAGCTAATCGTAATCAATGTTAATAAACTATTGAATAGATAAATGCGTCTACACAACATGCCATGAATAATAGTTTATATCGTTTTCTGCAAGCTATGTCTTATATTTATCAAAAGAAACAAAAACACTTACGAGTAATTGCCTTCGAAATATAGGCAATTATGGACGAAACACGTGATGAAATCGACGTTACCGTTGAATAGATAAAGTTAAAAAAATTGTCTTACGTTAAATGGATTCCATATTTGGGAAGGATCACATTGTGCCGTCGTTATTTCGTCTCCAGGTTGTTGCATAAAGTCTATGATAACAGAAAAACGCAATGACCCTCTACGTGATTCCTCATTTATAATATTTGTACACAAATCAGGCCATATTTCATCATGACGTCTATTACATACTGCACAGTAGACATTATAGAAATAATTGATGTAAGTATACACGTTGTTTGTATTTATGTTTCCTAGTTCACATGCGTCTTTTATGTCTTGATTGTATATGTCCCATCTTCCGGTGAAGTTGCAAACTGCTGTGTTCTTAAAACGATTCACTTGACATCGAACTAGCTGACCAACGGACGGATCAGGGGGATATGGCGTGAGCGAACAATTGCTTATAATATGATCATGCCACTCTTCTATCGATGGATACTCGACATCTGGACGACAGTCCGTGATCAACTTCCACTGAATGAGGTCCTTGTCCTTGACTCCATTGCACACTGCACAGTGCTTATTCTTATATACAAGATCAGTTAATGGATCAGTCACAAGAATACTATCCTCCAACTTCAGGAAGTTCGAGCACCTTGGATAAGCGAGACCAAGATCATCATTTGGACAGGCATCTACTATACGATAATGTAGGTCGTATTTCACGAGTGTTTTTAATCCTCTCGGTTCATTGAAATATGTGTTTAGATTAACGCATGGATACTTTACCTCGACACCAGGCGTCAGCTTCATGTCAGGACAACAACTGCCGAACAGTTGACAGTCTGGGTCGCATGAACACTTCTGACAACACGATGTTAAATGCATCTCATCTGGTGTTCGACTCTAAAATTAAGAATAGACGCTTAACACTTAATAAGAAGTCTGACTGCATGGCTTTGAATTTTCAAATTAGTTGTAAATATGTCTGTACAATGATAAAACCTGCGTGGTTAGCTCAGACGGCAGGACTTTGTCAGTTGCTTGGTATGAACTGGTTAAGTCTGTGTTGTAACCCTTATAAATACGAAAGATGTAGTCGAGCAAACAAATGCCACGCCTACAAAACTGGATAGGTCAAATGCATTTGTACAAAATACTTTTAAAGAACGTCAAAACAAAACTTTATGATTATTTACAAGAACGAGATATAGTCTAAGAAGAGTTAGTTATTCACTATTATTACTATGCAATAATACGTTGCCTGTCCCGCGTGAGTTGTTTGTTTATACCGGTACAACGTAAATAAAGAAGACATAAACACGAAATACTACATATGTAAGTCTCTATTTTAGTTTTACTCGTGCGCTGTGTAAGTCACTCGCGCGCTCTTTATAGTATAGCGAAAGGTTGTTAAATTAATTTGACATGCACTAACAGTGTCATGTTCATTACCCTTTAATTATCTTCTTTATCGTACGTAATAAACCAGCTATTTATTTCTTGTTTATCCTTAACTTAGCACCCTGGCTTATTCATCGTAGTTACGTAACGCGCACATAAGTGTGTGCCTTTTTTCATGTAACATTTAAGACGTTTAATTGTACTGTGCACAATATGGCGAAGGTTTTTGAGTTTGAAATTCAGCTCAATGGTCAACATTCATTGATTCAGCGATACAGATCGTACGTCGGTTTAAATGTAAAACTAACGTAACGAATGTAATAGAAACACCGACGTAATGATACGCTCCTTTTGAAGCTCTCCCGAGTTATTAACGGTGATAAGTAAACACATATTTGTTTCCACTAGCGTCTTCAAAATGGTAGATAGATAATTATATTTTTGTGATGTTTTTTAGCAATGTTTATGCATAAGATAATCACGAATTTGATAATGGTGTTGCTTAAAGCTGACATGACGGCACTTAAACGCTATTTGTCTTCCATCGTTTTATCTTTTAACCTCGAAAAGATCAAATATGCACACTGGGAAATTTGTGATTTAACGAAAAATAGTGCAGGGGCGGAAGAAAAAGAAGGTCAAGTTAGTAGAAACAAACAACAATAGTCTTATGGAAGTATTGAAACAGGTGATCGCTGTTGCATGAGAGTAAGTGATCAGCTATTGTCAGCAAATACCGAAATCAAGAAATTCGAAAATCACACGGGAGCCACGCCCCAATTAGTAACTCAAACATATCAGCTAAAATGTACCTTTGTTGCCTCCGAAGTGCAGAAATTGTTGTACGGACAAAGGGTAGCTACATCCTGCAATGATCCGCTAACTGATGGTAGAATATTAATACCAGCGACACAAAAAGACAGAACCATAAACAACTGTTTCCACATGGCTTCCACTGTCTACAACAGCAAACAGGCACTTCTTTTATCTGCATACGTTATCTTTATAGCAAGGATAAAAGTCGCAAACAAGTTATTGATGAAAATACAACAGTCTGCCAAACTGTCTAACAGCAGTGATACAAAATTTCACTCAACATGCCAACATATCACAGGTTTGGTTTACATAACTGTTCTCTAGTGAACGCGTGAGTGTCCAAACTGGGCGTTATCTCACATTAAAATATTTCATGGCAAAACTCTCGTAAAGAGTGTGAAATTCTGAGAACACCATCAAGTTAAAGTATCGCCTTCGTGTAATTGGCACCATCTTTCTTCACACGTCATCCATGTGTGCTGATGCACGATAATCTAAGAGAGAGAATAAGTTGCTACAGGGAACGCCACATACGTAAGTCAGTGCCTCTCCACACAGACCGCCGGCAAGACAACAGTCCATAACACGTAAGGCATTTGAGGAGGCTAAATGGTGCATACGCAAGGGCACAGGGGCGCAAGTAATGGCCTGGTCGACCATAAGGGATAACTAGGAGAATCAAAGAGGACACACAAGGGGGATTAATGGATGGACAAATCACAGGACACACAAAGTGAAAAAAATGCATAGGGAAAAGGGAACTTTAACATACATTTAAAATGTTTTAAAATGTCACATACAGCAGGGCTTGCGCAACATAACCTCATCAACATCTTTGATTGCAAGACACTGTAGTGGGCTGAAAGGACAACAAATGAAACCCTCCCATGAGGTTGCCTTGTAATTAGACTCGTTTGTACAACGAAATACATAGGAGGTTCTTATGTATTAAAAAGTCCAGTTGCCTTTACATAGCGTGATTTATTTACGATTATGTGGTTATTTCGCATTCTGATGTAAATAATTTAGTTACTGAGAGCAAGGTCAAGGTCAGTATAAGGATAATTGTTTCTTCGTACTCGGGTTTACACAGTGTGTATGTCAGAATAGTGTGTATGTTATTGTATACGTAATGGTTAATTGCTTTTAATGACTAGTGACCGCCTACTTAGTCAATTTATGTGTATATGTTGGAAAACAAAGACCAGAATTATAGCGGTTAAATGTGAGGTTTTGCAAACTGTAAAATCAATTTAATCCCCCGGTATTTTTCAAGTATAGTTCCAAGTCTGTAAATCGCTTTATTATTATTATGTATGTTGTAGATGTATGTTAAGGTCCCCTCTCCCGTCCTGCAGTTCTTTCACTTGATATAGTGTTCGTGTTATTTATTCTCCCCTTTAGGCCTATTGTCGCTGACTTTCTTGACTTGTTCCATGATGTATTCCATCCATTTATATATTCCCCCTGGTTATCCCCTAAATTCTCATTAGTAGTTCATTATGAAAACAAAAAACATTAAGAAACCAATGCTTTCATCATTAGAAAATATAACACAGACATTAATAGAGTAATGTACTTGTTTTGAAAATGTGTAAAAATCTGAAATGATATTAAGGATGTATTATTGTATTTCTTTGTGTGCCATGTTTTTGTTAGTACCTGTATGCACTTAATTTATTGGTGTCAGCCCATATATTTACATGAAGTTTCCATAGCAACTGATTTTATTGAACATCATTTTTATCTGCAAACACTTTGAAAATCCATAACATGGTGGAAAGTTTATTTAAAAGATTACAATTTTCATAAATTAAGGTGGGACTTACACCATTTTAAAACAATTTAAAGTAATTGTCTGGAAATGTTGGTATAACTTTATTTTTGCAGATATTTTGTTCATCATGTTTTGAATGTCAATTTGATAATGACGTTTTGTCAAAATCGCTTGTCTTTAACTGCCAGTAACTTTTGAATCATTCATCATACCGACACGAAATTTTCAGTAAATTTGATTAAAACATCATTTTACTTGTATATTTAAAAATTAAGACTAAGACCATGAATGTCATAACGTACAATGTCCCGTATTCTGAGTCATATATGTAACGATCAAATCCCTACCATCTCTTATTTTTTCTGGCTGTAATTTGATACAAACATTTTACTAGGTCGTATTCATGTAGTAAACATAAAGATTCTCATCCGTTGCATATATAGTTTTGGCATTTTCTGCTTGAATATTTTTCCCTTCGATTTTTTATACAGATAATTCACATTGGGATTTAAGATATACTGGAGACAAAGTTTGTTTATACTTGGACACAATAAGTTTTCATAACTTCATTTCTTTTGTTTATAATAGTGCATCTCATTTGTATAGTGCTGATCTTGACTTTCATGGTAAACATTTTTTAGGTAAAATAGTTGATGTATACATCACCTCCAGTGATAGCCATACTCACATTTTCCACAACAAATGATTTATGTTGCTGTCTGTGTATCCCACGAAAGTGGGTAACTGTTTGTTGTGCAAGGTATTAAATTTACATCTGAAATTTACATTCAGTATGCTTTATTACTTTTGGTTTAGTCAGTATTAGATATTTTTCGTTTGCATATTTAGATATTATTTAGTGGTGTCCAATTATAATCAAATATGTGTAAAAAATAATGAATTATGTCTACCCAGCAATAAAGTCAAACTGGAACGAATTGATGTTCTAATTTGAAATACTCCTAAATAATTGTCAGTAATATGGCCATTTGTCAAACAAGACGAAGAGCTAACAGTCAGCACCCTGATGAATTTAAACCAAAATTAACGGAGAAATTACCATTTAAAGGTGTATTGAAGTCATTTCCGGTTTGAGGGTACATGTTATTCCGGTTTTACCTTCTCAATCGAAAGAATATTAAAAAACTTTGGATTGATTCTGTACAGATAAAGTAGGACTAGTTTTAAGTTGGTTATAAAATAAATATATTAGACTCCTTTCGAGGATATATCGGACCTCCTAAAACGTTTTGTCAGGTTAGATTTAGGATTTAGATAAGTTTTACCTATATTTTATGAAGCGGTTTACGTTCAACGGAAAAATAAATTGTTATCTGATCAGAGACCCTAAGGTTTTTTTTCAGTCGACGTACAGGTATAATTATACTGAATTGGACATTGGACTGGTTTTAGAACTATTTGAAATAACGATGTGGCGTTTGGATTGATTCTGTGGCGACAATGACCTTCTACACAGATTTCTGAGGATTAAGGGTCCTTTTGCCGATATATGGTGTACACGTATATTAAAATACAGACTGAAATGCGTTGTCCAAGCGCGAGACCCGAGGGATCTACGTTGGGTCCTGTTACATATACGCTGTGATTGGTTGTCGCATATGGGGGAAATATTGATTTTGTCGTTAACATATTTGCGAGAAAGGTGTATTGAGTGTGATAACATTAATATGATCAAACATGTACTGCGGTGTAATTTGTCTATCATTCGGATACAGATCTGCCTTGCGCTTTGAAATTAGCATTAATGGGTAAGTTATGTAATTTATATATATATATCGGGACTTTGATATTTAAATATTCACGTAAGAAATGGAAATAAAATTTAATGTATGCACTTGCAAAACAACAACACAAAAACAACAATTGTCCACTTGCGATAGGAGCGTTAAACTGAGTAGAGCGATTCATTTACATTTTATTAATATGGATATTAATTAAATTTGTGGATTTTTTGCTAATATCATACTATTTACATCATGTACAGTGGTACAGATTATGATAAAAACGAAACATGTGTTGGAATTATTAACGTCAAACGGGGAAGGTGACAATTTTATTGGAAAATTTGTTTTTTAAATAGAATAATATTAACAAATACAGTTATGTCAGAAAATAATATTGCGCGGCAGCAGCAGGGAACAATTCAATAAATAATTCTGATACATTTTTAGCAGTTTGAGTTCTAAAGTCACTTGACCGGGACAGATTCTTAAATACAACATAACTATTGAGGAACGAGTTTATATGTCTTACGTCTGTTGAACGTAGACGTATTAAGATTAATGTACGAGATTATATAGCTTGTTAGGGCTGTTGAACCCAGACGCATTAAGATAATCGCACGAGATTATATATCTTAGGGCTGTTGAATCCGGGCGTTCTAAAATTACAAAGAGACATTTTATACTTATGTTTTTTGAACCCAGACGCATTAAGATGGGCGCATGAGATTATATATCTTAGGGCTGTTGAATGGGGGCACATTAAAGTTACCAATAGACGTTATATAACCAAGGGTTGTTCCCGGTCGCATTTAGATCGGCGCATGAGATTATATTGTCACGTAACTTCGAGTGACAATATATTAACACAAGATAGTGTAAAGTTTCGAAGTATTTATTAAACTTAATTCAGAACAACTTAATATAAAACAACCAACAACCCAAGTTCATTAATTCAGACGATACCGGCGTGATGGTATGTGCGCGGTACGTAGACCTCAACTCTCTCCAAAACATTTCTGACTTAAAACAGACTGTCCTTCTCCTTTTATAATCATGATATAATCGGCTTCTAAGTCGTGCTAATTTTGGCCATGGGCATCGTCTAGCTGGTTTTCTTGTATAATATACTGATAACCAATACTTAATGTCAATAGGCCATTGTGTTTCCAGACATATATCATATCATTTAGCTAAGTTGTGTAATCTATAATCGAATATTGGTAAACATTATATCACTGAGCGAATTGATGTGTTTACTATAAATGTAATATAAGTTGTGTAATCTATAATCTAATATTGGTAAACATTATATCACTGAGCTAATTGATGTGTTTACTATAAATTGTAATATAAGATACGTGTCAGACAGTACTACTTAATGACCGTATCCAGTATAAACATGTATACGTATGGATTACATTACAATTTATCTTAGGCTGTTGAGCCCGGGCGTACTAAAATTACAAAGAGACATTTTATAACCTATGTTTTTTGAACCCAGACGCATTAAGATGGGCGCATGAGATTATATATCTTAGGGTTGTTGAATGGGGGCGCATTAAAGTTACCAATAGACATTATATATCTTAGGGCTGTTGAATGGGGGCGCATTAAAGTTACCAATAGACATTATATATCTTAGGGCTGTTGAATGGGGGCGCATTAAAGTTACCAATAGACATTATATAACCAAGGGTTGTTTCCGGTCGCATTTAGATCTGCGCATGAGATTATATATCTTAGGGCTGTTGAATGGGGGCGCACTAAAGTTACCAATAGACATTATATATCTTAGGGCTGTTGAATGGTGGCGCACTTAAGTTACCAATAGACATTATATAACTTAGGGTTGTTCCCGGGCGCATTTAGATCGGCGCATGAGATTATATATCTTAGGGCTGTTGAACACAGACACATTAAACTTATCAATATGTAGACGTTATATAACTTAGGACTGTTCCCGTGCGCATTACAATTACCTATCGACGTTATATAACTTACGGCTGACGTATTAATTGAAATTTGGTCAATATCGTTTAAATGCAAATAAGTTCCTATAAATAGTAACTAGTTCGACAAAATGGCGCCCGTTTGTTTACAAGTAAAGAGACGCCTTACTACTGATCATACGTCAGCTATTTATGTGCACTTGTCGGGTGCAATCAGGACCGTCAGCGAGTGTGAAACTAGGGTAAACTAACCGGTCGACAAGATAAGTATTTACTGCTTTTTGCGCTCGTATTGAATCTTCTGAAATTTAATACTTCAATATGGGAATATTCTGGATAATGCAAATGTTTTAAAATATATATAGATCTAGATCTACTTCTGCAGTAGTACGCTAGAAAACTTTAATAATCGTTATCTTTATTTGACAGGTAAACTGATTATTCTAGGCTACCGCAGTCATCAGTTAGATCTATATACAACACTTCGTAACATTTGTCAAGAACAGGAAATTTATACATGTATATATATAATATTCGTCACAACTGGAATATTTCACATTCGACATTTATAACGATGATAAGATTTAGAAACATCGTCAAATGTTTTAATCTACGTATTCTCTAAATAGTAATTGCTTCAAAACAAGGTCACTTTAGTCTGATAGCAAAGAAGTAACTAGATCTTAGCGAACATTGGAGATGTCACACTTTTTACAAGGTCAAAAAAGAAATCAGTCTTCATATAAGAACCTAGATGGAATTACAAAGTAATTGGACTTATATTAGAGTCATATACATGTGTACACATGATCAACCGAAGGGGCCTGTAAGTTGAGGGGATGGTGTAATGTGACCTATTTTACCTAAAACAGACAAACATGCCAAAACTAATGATACCATGCAATATTTTGATGTCTGTCGTAGGTAAAATACCTCGACCAATCGGCCCTATGTGATCAGTATTGCCTTCTTGAACCGATAGCTAGTGTGTATAGTCGTACAACTTGACAGGTCTGTTTCGTGCAAGAGAGAGAAGAAGTTGCGACAGGGAACGCCACATACGTAAGACAATGCGTCTCCACACAGACCTCCGGGAGAATACATGTCCATAAAACATTTGAAGAGGCTCAGTGGTAAATACGTAAGGGACCAGGGACACAAGGAATGGCCTTGCCGACCACAAGGGCTGTAGAAGAACCCAGTTTCTAAATGTTCCATGAGTAGGCTAATGTCGGTTTTTCACGTCTCACCAAAGCCATTGTGTTTATGTTTTTACGAGATTTTCAGCTCATTATAGATCAAGAAAGTTCTAGTAATTCCATCCGTATAGATCCCTACGTGGTGATTTATTCTTGTGCTAAAGTAGAAAAAAGACCGGGCGTGTTCTTTATAATATGAATCTCTTTCACTGTATAGGATCTAGTCTGCTTAAGCACATGTGCTTTATGTTGCACGAACATGCATATCGTGTAAATCGTGCTTTATTTGAAAATTCTTTTAAAGCTTTAAATGTCGAGGACGCGATACTATTCAGGGACAAGTCGCATCCATTTATATTAGTTGATTAATACAGAGAATGTCATTTATCTCCAAAGAACAAACAGACGAGTGACTCCAGACAGTTATTTTATTGATGTAGACAGTTATTTAATGCTGTAAACTGGTTTTCAACTGGTTTATTCTGGATTCAGCTAGTTTGATCCAGTTCTGACCGGTTTAATGCGGAATTTTACCACACTAATAACAGACGACCAATCGCACGCCAGTACTCTCACACTCTAATGTTATGTGTTCTATTTTTAGAATTTCACATGATTACTGATGGAGAAAATGGCCGAAGTGCAAGAGAATAGCGGCAATGAAAATGAAGAAAATCAAAACAATGCGGAAGGGATTAAGTGTTTTAAATGCCGCGAGCTATTGACTGTTGAGAAAAATGCAAAGTTACTATTTTGTTTACACAGTTTTTGTGATGCATGTCTACAAACATTTTCGAAACTGAGAAAATCGAGTGCAGGCGCGGAAGAGACTGGTCAAGGAGCAGAGTCCGCGTGTGCAGTACCCAAACCGCCTGAACAGGAAGGTTTGTGACGCATTGCTTTATTATATAAGTGTATCTTACATGAAGTTCTGTTGCCTATTGTCGTTTGTTTATTTCTATTTATTTATTTATTCGTCAGAACCATATAAATTGTAAAGCAAACCGTCCCGAGCCGAAACGTCCCCACCGATTAGTCGAAACGTTCTTATTATTTTTCGTGTAAAATCTTTCCTCGTTTTCTATTGTAAGATGTAGGTTATTTAATCAACCATATTTACAGACATTGTACATGTATCAAAGACTGAAGAAATATAACTTTGTCTTTAAATCAATTAAAATTTAATTGCTAATTGTGACAATTTTACTACATCTTGTTTTGTAACACGAGCATTTATCTATACACATAATACAACAGTGCAACATTTGAATACATTTTGAATTACCACTGTTACTGTTCACAGCAAATATATTTTTATTTGTAAGCATCTTGATGGTTACCAGAGAGCTATACCCTCTAGATTATAGTCAACTGTCCAGTTCATGGGTTACATCTGACCTGAAGTAAATCAAGGGGAAAAGTGCACCCCATGTGGGGCTCAAACCCACAATCCCTAATCACTAGTTTGGCGCTCTACCGACTGAGCCAACAGGACGGCCACCTAACCCCACACCACTACACTCCCTTGAGTTCACCCTTTGACCCCGGGATTTTCCAAAAGGCCACATTTTGACCCTCAGGGTCAATATTTCTTTAAATCATAGGAATTTTGGCTATAAAAAAATTGTAAAATCTAGTAAAAAATACTACATTCAGCAAAAGCAGGAAATTAAAACGTTTGTAAGTAAAATAACCATGCTCTTATTAAAAAATATTTTCCCAAATTTGGGACTTATCGGGCACATATGTATGTATTTTGCCAATTGAAAAGGCACTGGCAGTAAAATTATTCTACAAAATTCACTGTGTAGTTATTTTTGTGTGTGTATGATTAAATATGACTGTTTGTAGACATGTACATGTATATATATATTTCAGTTAGCTCTACTGGGGATGAAAAGTTGTGTTGTCCAGAATGTAGCATAGTTTACTCAGAGAAGGATGTTATGCCTAATCCTTTCATTCATGCAACTAGAAAGAATGAGTCTAACCAGGAGGATGGTTCTCCATCTGCAGAGAAATATCCAGTCTGCACTTCCTGTGACGATAATCAGAAAGCTACATCATTTTGCCTGGAATGTTCTGAGTGGTTATGTGACCCATGTGTTATTGCACATAAACGTGTTAAACTGACTAAAGATCACACTATATCGACGGACATAAAACCCGAGGAAGTAAAGGAAGGTGGCGTTGGTGATGGCAAACATCGACAAATGTTTTGTCAGACTCACAAGACGGAAACACTCAAACTTTTCTGTCTTACTTGCGAAGCTTTGACATGTCGTGACTGTCAGTTGAATGAACATAAAGACCACAAATACCAGTACATTGAGCAAACAATCGAAGAACAGAAAAGAGCATTAATGGACGGAGTCAATGAGCTAAAGAAGAGATTGGCAGTGCACAAGGAAATGTCACAGAAAATTATTGAGAAGGAGACGAGTATCTCCAAGCAACAGGTTGATGTGTTTTATGAAGTGAGACAAATTGCTGATGTTATCACTAATGAGTTGATCAGCTGGTGTAAGAAATTACTCAATTTCCTGCAAGGTGTCTGTCATGGTAGAATCAAAGATCTTACATTCAAAAAGAATGAGGTGGACACCTTTGATAAGAAAGCAAGAAACACAATTAAATTTGTGGAATCAGCGTTGGAGTCCGGCGATGACTTGTCTGTTTTACATGCTAAAAGCTTCATGGCAAAAAGTATTAACACTCTCAAAGATCAGACAATTAACTTTCAAAATACTCTATTGGAATTTAATATAAAGTATGTGAATGATGCAAACTTCCTTTCCAAACATGTCAGTAAAATGGGATTCATTAATGTGAATGGCAAATCATATCCCCACAATCCGGAACCAGTAGAACCAGCCCCCCCGCCGCCGCCACCACCACCACCGCCAACACAGAACCAATCAAAAGAAAACTTTATAGCTGATCTTATCAAACAACAGCCTGTCAATGTACAGGAGAAATACAGAACTCTACCCGTGGAACAGAAGAGAATGTTTGTGAATCATTTGTTACAAAAAATGAAGAATGCTGTCAGCCATAATACAAATCAGCCGGCACCAAACATTACTATTGCTAACCAAAGACAACCTCACTACAATACAGACAGCAACGCCATCAGAGACTGGTATGCAGGCCGGGCACCAAGGCCCATCAGTGCAAGATCATTCTCTTATCAGCAGCATCCCCCACAACAACTACTACAACAACCACCACCACTTCGACCAGGACCATTCCACCCTCAGCAGTATCGTCCAGGTGGCATGGCGCCTAGCGGAAACTGGCCAGGTAAAAGTTTCTATCAGTATGTTAGACTTCTATAGATACATTACATTATTGTCAATATTTATTTCTCATTATTATACTGTTAGCTATATTGATATATTACAGGGTTGACCCTTTGACCCCTAGGCATTTCCAAAAGCCACATTTTGACCCTAAGGATTCTAGCTGAAGAGTCAATTTTTCTCTAAATTACTGGTAATTTGGCTATTAAATGGTGAAATCGGGTAAAAAATTATCAAAAGTACTCCTGATAGGATATGTGATGAAATATCATTTATTACATGTCAAGTTTGTATTGTGCACTAGGATATGTGATGAAATATCATTTATTACATGTCAAGTTTGTATTGTGCACTTTTTGTAAATGTCTTAACACATTTCAGGAAACCCTATGCCAAACAATGTCCCATTGCCATCACAGCCACGTACAAGCGTCATTCCTGGTGATAAACTTCCTCCTGGCAGGATAGAGTAAGTGCAGTTTGTCATACAGTTCCAGGATTAATTTTCAGCTGTTTTTATAGCTGTTATTCAGTTATATTCCCAAGGCCAAAAAGAACATATTTTCCCAATTTGAATGTAAACATTTCCAACAAATCTGAAGAAAGTTTTTGTTCAATTTAGCCAAAAATTGACAAAGTTAGAAGCTTTTCTCTCACAGTCAGTTTGTATAAATATTGTCCATTAAATAATCACAACATCCTTTTATTCCAAATATTTTGCTATAATTTCTAGTCTTTTCCCCAATGTTTAATGTGCAAAAAATCCCAATTAAAGGTATGGGTCTTCTTCCCCAAATAGCCAAAATAAACCCTGGAATACTGATATTGCCACTCATTGACACCCTTGGTAAAAAGTGACAGTATTTCGTAATATTTTATTTTCGTGTGGTAGAAATAAATACTTATAAATTTGTCAAAGCCAACTGGACATTAGCAAGTAAACAAACTTTCTGTTGAACTTTATCCATTTAAATATATTTTAGTCACAACCTTTTTATGGCAAATTTCGGGCCGATATTGGGCCCCAAAGATAAAGTTTATGTTTCCCATACTTAGAAATATAATTCACCTTCAGTAAATTATTAAAAATTTTAGCCTTATAAATACCCAAATTTGGTGATCTATGATGCAAATTTTCCTTATCAAAAGGATCCGCCTTTTTCCCCAAAAACTGAAAGTGTAGTGTTAACAGAGCTTCAAAGCAGTCTTCAGAAATTTTAACACATGTATACAAAGTGTTGCAGATAATATTTCACTTCATATATTCTCTATATTCAGCATTGATCCTTTGAATCTTCGAGGTGGCAGTGCGGACCCTGTAAGGGTCAAACAAGAACCTAGAGACCGGGAATTTAATTCATGTCAGTTCGGAGACCCACAACCAGTTAGTAATGTTATATTATAGTTCAGTATTTCCTTGTTTAGTTAATTGTTTATATGACAATATATACCAACTACTTCCTCATTGTGAAATATTTCCTTTTATTAGCTTCGCTGCATTTTCTAAAATAATTTATAGGGTGTGATAAATTTCTGTTATATGACATTATATACCAACTACTTCCTCATTGTGAAATATTTCCTTTTATAAACTTCGCTGCATCTTCTAAAATAATGTATAGGGTGTGATAAATTTCTGTTAATTATGTACTTAATCATGAATGTTTGTTAGAGAAAAGTCTGTAAAAGTTTGTGATATATAGTTTGATCTAGACAATGCCTTGAGGAGTTCTGGTAAACAAGTTCTCATTTATAACTGTGACACATGCAGTATGCTCGGTGCTATACAAAACAGTGTGACCTAGTTCTCGTACACATCTGATGTGACGGGAGAGATGTTAATAATAATTAATTGTATAACATGGACTGTTACATTACATTGTAAATAATCAACTGCCTTTCTGCATGTAAGCAAGTTCCCCTATCCGAAGCATACTTTGTCAGTTTGTGTCTCAGTTATTTTACCTTAAAGAAGTGATTCCAAGGAAACTTCCACAAATATTAAACATGATGATGAGGTGTGTTTTGTGGAAGAGTCAGGTTCGTACCTTCAAGGACAGGGGCTGGGAACTCCACTTCAGTGGCATCTGTCACTTGTTGAGACAAGATGGTTTGACATCTTACACAGAAAGCAGTGTTTGACTACATAGAATTTTTTTGGGGCGTAGATGTATAATATTGATTTTGACCTACATTTTTGGACCAATCAAATATTGTATATGAAGCACGTTGTTTAAATATGCAACAAATTTATAAGACAATTTGATTGGTTTATATTGTAAGCGGAGAAGCACCAAACAGGGTGTCTCACAAAGATATTTCACTCTCCCATTGTGTACTCCTGACGAAATGGGGTGATTCTTTAGACATCATTCTTTCTACACTGTTCATCTTTTTAAAGATATTTCTTGTTTAAATTCAGATGTCTGTTGTAACTTTTGCTTGTTCATTTCAGACTGTAACAAATACTGTCAACACCAACACTAGAATCCAGTCACCATCAACCAGTACTACAGGTATACATCAATCACCTAGTCATACGCCTAGTCATACGCCAGGTCATACACCAAGCCCAAACCATTCTGATGGTGGTGCTTACTTACCTGGACAGTCTACCACATCAACTGCCATGCCGGATATCAATGTAAATATTCCAATAGTGTCTTTTATTATGAATTTATTAATTGTGTATTATATTTTCAAGTAAGGGCTTGAAGACCTGTGCATTCACTTGAGCTTTTCAGAGAGATTGGTATGTATAAGTCCATGTATAACTATATGCTAATGTTTTTTTCTCCACTTTTAAGGGATAGGTGACGGGCCCTTTGAGAGGGCACTATGAGGGAGAAGAGGGGAATAATGTATGCTGTAAAGTTGACATTTCTCTTTCCAACCCTTGTAATCATTACTCTCTTGTGATACAAACATGTACATTACAGATACATATCTTATTATTTATTGGTCAATGTGCCATGATTTTCTGACTGATAATATCTAAGAGGGAATTTGTACAGAGAATTAGGGTAAATATATCAGGCCCTGGTTTTGCCCCAGATATACCTGAACATTACTGTGCACAATGGTTCTGTGAGAAAAAATCCAGTGATGAGAGGATGATTGATTGATGTGGAGTTTTACCTGATTTTCAGCAGTTTCAATATTATTTGATGGTCAGTTGACTTGACCCGTGTTCCATGGTTACCAACCAATACTTATCATTCTGTTCTTCTACAAGTAACTGTCAGCTTCCCAGCATGAATCATGGATGAAGCACAATAAGTCTGGTTGCATTATCGCAGAGAACGTATGTCTTGCATAGGGTTTGAACCTATAGCCTCCAGATTAACAGATTGATGTACCGACTGAGCTTACTGAATCTGCTTGGTAGGGAGGAGCTGAGTTGTTACTTGTACATAAATGACAATGCAAACAGAAAGCTTCGTTAGTAAGTGGTGTTTGTATCACTGTTCTCCAGTCCCATGTACATCTGTATCTTGTTGCTGGCTCACATTCTAATCAATCTATATAACTTATTGCAAACATTTTTTTCTAGGTAATGGACACAGCTAGAAATGAGTTATTACAAGCATTAGTTCACCCTAATGGTCAGAAAATCAATGCATATCATCTACATCCGAAACACGACCCTAGTGATCCGTCTGAGGATTATTGTGGGGTCTGTCATAATGGGGGAGATTTGTTGTGCTGCGATCGATGTCCCAAAGTCTTCCATTTACAATGTCATGTTCCGTTTATCAACACTAACTTGACGTCAAGGTGAGATATATGTAGAAAACATTTTTTTTTTTAAACATTCTTAATGTTGACAGTTATAACAGATAATTGTTACATTGGGTTCCTTTCATACATTTTGCCTGCTGTCTTAACATAGTAATTGTATACTAGTTAGTCCTAGAAAGCTAATAGTGAATTTGGAATATTTTAACAAATTACTGTTCTGAATAATTAATCCCAGGGTTACAGGAGTACATTACCTTGTGTCTCTCAATCACTGCAGAATCTAATTGCTCAGTAATATCACAGTTAAGTAGCCTTTTAGTTTAGTTGGATTTTGCACTTCGGATGATACTGATAGAATCTTGCTGTCTGTCCAAAGAGTAACCTGAAGTAGCATGCATGATTTCTTCTACAATGGTGTGGCAAGAATAATGTATGATATTTGAATGATGTTATGTTTGTTTAGACCATGTTTAGTTTTATGGACCTCGTCATGGGTCAGGTACCGTTGATACTACCCAGGTATGTCCGGTATTTGACCTATTTAACTTACGCTCTGTCAGACCCATCCCTGCTATTTTTTGAGAATGTACAACAACCTGTTATGTTGGCTGAAATTGGCACAATTATTATTTATTAATTAAGACAAAAATTATTGTACCATTTTGCCGCTTTTACCCTTAGTTGCCCTAACATATGCAGTGGGTCGGTGTTTTGTGGCAGGCTATGTGCGTTAAATATGTCAAATACAGTAGCATTATTTGGTTAGATTTACTATATTGAAATTAAAGAGATGATGTATTTATTACATGCAAGCATTAAGGACTGTTCTAGGAAATTCTCCCTGGGGGATAGGAAAAGCCGTTGAAAATAAGGGGACCGCCAACAGAATTTTTGCGTTGGTTTCCCCATACCCCTATTTGATTGGTTATTGTCGTTCCTACCCCCACCCCCCCACCCCCTCAGGAAGATTTTTCTGGACTAGCCCTTGATGCATAATGGTATAGATGATAATTTCATATTATTAGTGATATTTTATGTGTAGTATTCACACTGATATTGTTTCCTGCTTTAATGTTAATAATCTGGAAAAACTTGTTTATTTAGACTAGAATTCTGAACAGTATAGCAAAGCTTCTTGTCACCAGTCATTGATTGGTTATCTGTTTGAAAGCAGAATTTCCCAAATAATTTCAAAAATCTGATATAACTATAACTCGGTAGTTCTGATATAACTGTGTCCAGAAATAGCCCAAAACACTTTTCATTCACAGACAATAACCAAAACTGAAATGGATCACAAAATATGTGTCAGGTATCCTGATACTCTGTAGTGTGTGTATACTTACTACTGTAATTTCCTGATTTTCAATGTCTTTCTGTGAAATCTAGCAAATTTCATGGACATTGGTCATGCTGGCAAAACAGTGAAATACATTATTTCTGTAATTGAGTGAGTTCAAAAGCAAGGCTAGATTTTAGTATAGAATGATAATAGCAACCCCAGATAATCCAATAATGAAGTGGTCAAGTATGATAAATTACTATGGGTTAGTACAGACAATATGGCATAAATCAAGTAATTTCTGTGCTATTCAGATACAAATTACATAGAATTTAACTGAAATGAATTATGATTGATAACTACTAGTATCCTGATACTGTTAGATTTATTTATGATTCACTCTGATTGTAGACAAACCAACATCATACGCGTGCTGCTATGGGATTTACAACCTCTACTGTTAGTGACGTCATTTCAAGAAAACGCAACATGTGATGTCATTATTTGCAAGCAGGAAACAATATTTACTCCATATGGTCACTTTGTTTTCATAATTCCATATGGGGCAAATATTTCTTACTATCAGTGCTTGGTGACGTCACATGAAACATTTTCTGAAACGACGTCACTTAAAGAAGAGTTTGGAGATCGTACAGCGGCACTCAATTATGATGTTGGTTTGTCTACAGTGTGATATCTGTGAGTGATGTCTGGTCATTTATCGGCGTTATTGGTCTACAATGTAAACCATACATGTTAATATAGTTCCAATGGGTGTCGGCAAGTTCTGCTGTTTTGTAGAACTTCATGGTTGCCACATAATGCATTAATTAACAATTTAACATTCTTTCTACTTATATTTTATTAATGGAAATTGTTCATACAGCCGTCTATGACCGTTGTCGCCTTTGGTTCATAAACAATGCATAAAATGTTATATTCTTTTGTCTTATACGCCGTCATTCATTTGTGAACTTTTTTGTTTGATTTTCTAGTACGCTTTTTGCTCGTTAATTAACTTTGGATTATCACAATCATTTGAGGAGTCTGTGGGTTATGTATTGTATATCTTGTTCTTTAATGCGGTTGAATTTCCATAAAATTCTTTGTTTGTTTCCAAAGTAAAACATCAATCCAGGCAGTGACCGTAGAGCAGTCAATACTTTCATGAGATATTGTTGTTGATTATTTTACAGAATTTAATACATTTGGCTTTTTTTTCTATTTGCAAATTTACTTTACTTTCATATGTTACATTACTTCAGAAGAGGAATCAAACAAAAGAGCTACACTTTTGCGTTGTTACATCCACTAGCTGAAGCTAAATGGTAGCTATATAACCACACTCTGTTACACCAACATTATACATTATTTCTGGGTTTTTTATATTTGGGTGTAATTTATTTCCTATTATATTTTTTAACATGCAACACTGTGGTAAGTTGAAACAGTATTGAAATGTTCTGCTAAACTAGGAAAGTGGGTTGTCTGGTTTCAGGGTTTATTTTTGGTTATTTTGGGAAGATCATACCCTTCAAATTGGGATTTTTTGTGTTAAACTCAGAAATTGGGGAGAAAGTCTAGAAATAGCAGCAACATTTTATACCTAAAATGTAAAAGATGAAGTGATTATTTAATGAACAATTGATATTTATATAAACTGCCTGTGGAAGAAAAACCTCTAACTTCATCAATTTTGGGCTAAATTGAAGCAAATATTTTCATCAGATTTATTGGTTTTACATTCAAATTGGGAAAAATATTTACTTTTTGGCATTGGGGATATAGGCGAATAATGGCTATAAAAACCAGCAGAAAAAAACCTGGGTTTGGACCAGTTCTCAAATACTGCATGGGTTGTCACAACTTTCACTGTTGCATATATGGACTTAAGTAAGGGATTCTGTTGAAAGTTTCAATACTGGCTTGATTTAGCTGGTATGCGTGAAAACATGAAAAAAATTAATACACAAAAAATTTCATAAGTCTCATTTATATTATCTCATGCATATAAGTTGGCATCCGTGTTTAATTCTGCTCTACTGTATCGTACAATTATATCATTTAATAACAGTTAATACACTACTGGTATATATCTGCACTACATGAATAATCTAACACATGTTTACTCATAAACAACTGTACAGACATCATTGTTATGAAATATTCATCCCTTCCTAGTCTAATGAACATTTTAATGCCATTGAGTTTAAGATTTCTCTGTTATAACTCAGAGCTTACCAAATACATGTATGTCTGACAGCCCAACATGTCGAAAATTCATTCAGTCTGGAAAAAATATAGAAATTTTACAATAAAACACAGAATAGAATATGTTTTGGTCTGGTCAAGTCTAAAACAGTTTGACAAACACGGATAATTGAGCATAAAACATCTAATCATTGAATATTTTTATGTTGGTGGAACATTGTGCCGTCATTTGTACATTTTACTCTAGAGATTATAGTTTGTTGTACTAGACATCTCTGACGTGAATGTATTTCATTATTTGTGATTCTTATTGTCCTATAGTCTCTGTGTATATGATATCTACTATAGAATGTAAAACATGCTCAAACGTTTTAGTATGAAGTCTGCAGTCTTTATATTCTTTTATTCATGCAATATTTTTAGTGATTTCCATGTTGTTTGATATTTTCTCAGCTTTTCACTATACATGTATACCGTTAACCTCGTTACTTTGAGGGGTCATTGGGACTTAGAAAATGCTCGAGATAACGATGTGCTCGTCATATTGCAGTTTTTAGTTGCTATCATTGTGGTTATAAGATACATTCATGCTTTGTTTCGTAAGATTTATTTAACAGTTTATGTTAGTAAATACAGGCTGTCAAGTGGTCCTTATTTTTCCTACTTTTTCCTTATTTTTTTTATTTCTTCCTACTTTTTCCTACTTTTTTGTCCAAAATTTCAGAAATTTCCTACTTTTAGGGTTAAAATTGTGTCTTCAAAGAGACCTTATATTAATAGTTAGAAAATGGTAGTTTATTGTATGATCTTTTAAATTGGGAATGCATAGAAGACCGGAATCATCATGATGAGACTGTACAGACTGGGGGTGCAGACTGTGGGCCTGTGGCTGCTTACTTAATGATCATGCCAAGGTGAAAGATGTATAAGACTCAAAAGACCTGTCTATGCAGTCTCGTCAAGATGTATTCTAGTTAGCAATTTATGTCTGTGAGGAATGCAAAGTCCTGCACAAAGGTATGTAAAAACTCCTCCAAATTCCTTATTTTTCCTACTTTTCTCCTACTTTTTGGTAAATCTTATTCCTTCTTTTCTCCTTCTTTTTGAAAGAAATTCACTTGACAGCCTGTAAATACATTGAAATGAATGATAAAATGTGCTTACAAAAATATATTGGTGACCTTACAATTATAAATGTGGATATATTCCAAATTATCTGATATTGATTTATTGTAACAAATAGTTGAATTAGAAAGCTTTCACCAATGTCGGCATCTTAATTCTTATCCGAAATCACGTGACTGAGCTTGTGGTTATATTTATCACTATGTTTGAAGCTTACTTTGCATCTTACAGTCTTAACTTAGAGAACTTTCATGTTCATTTAGTTCATAAGTTTCATTATATTTGTTTTTCATTATATTTATTTACATGTAAACAAAAGGGAACAATCATGAACCAATATTTCATTAACATCCAAACATTTTGTTAAGTATTTTTTTGCATCCATTATGGCATATTTTATTGGTCGTCAGTCTCTCCCTCTTATTCAAATTTAAATAAAAAAATGATCATCACAAACTTTAATCATTTGGTTTAAGGGTTTGGTTTTTAGCGCAAATGTGAAACAAACAATCCTATACTGGGACTGTTCTAACAAGGTGTGAAAAACATTGACCACTCACAGGAATTGACACAGACACTTTCATATCAATTAGTGTTTCGTAAAGCAGGTTATTAACAATTAAAAATCAGTTGAAGGGACCATAATCTGTGTTCAAGAGATCGAGGTAGCGATGCTCCTCATAGATAGATCTAACAGTATACAACATAAAACAAAATTGTCAGGACTATTAAGACTCCTCGAGATAAAGCAGGTGCTTGTAATAACGATGCTCGAGATAACGAGGTTTTACTATAGATTCATGTCTAGCTTTGTCATTCTGGTCTTCATTTGAAGGCTGTAGATAGTATTGTACACATTTGATGTTTCTTTCATTTCACCGGTTTAATTACAGTAAAAGCTCACTTAAAGGCCACCTCATTGATAAGACCACCTCAAAATTAAGAACATAATTTCGAAGTCCATTTTCTTCTTTATTCGACCTCAATATTAGGACCACCTCAATATTAAGACCAGTTTTCAATGGTCCAAAGGGTGATGGTTTTATTGAGGTTTTACTGTAATATTAAAGTATATTTTCTACTGTTTGTTAAATGCTGTTTAACCGTATGTTAGAATGTGCTTGACCAACTAGAATTTCTCAAATTTCCAATAGCAACTGGCAACTTTCTAAAGGGAATATGACATAGTGTGCCCAACCTATGTACAAAATGTGTCCGTGTACTGGGAACAAGGACCGTATGGTAAAAATATTGAACAAGAAATAACTTTTTATATGGTTTTAAGATTTGACTATCGATGGTAAACTTGTGATCATCCTTATGCTTGTGCATTGGTCTGTCGTCATTGAATCTAAGGTTCTGTCCGATAAATTCTTCATAGCTCTGAGATTCAAGCGTGTAGCTTAATGCTTATGGGACAGGGTCGTGCTCTTATTTTTACAGATTTTTACTTTTAACATTATATATGGTGGTCTCTGTTTATTATAAACATGTTTTTCTCTTTTGGGAAGGAAAACGATCCATACTTTTCATTTTTTATGCCCCCCTTCGAAGATGTCGGTATGTCTGTCAGTCCGTCCGTTGGTCCGTAACCTTTAGGTTTCTGATCAATAACTCGAGAACCCCTTGACCTATCATCCTCAAACTTGGTCCACACATTCACCTTGGGTAGCAGAGGTACCCTATTGATTTTGGGATCAAAGGTCACAGGGGCATAATGTTTTACAAACATATTGTGTGTTATTTTACATAAATAGTGAAATCATAACGGGTAATGAAAGTTTTGATACATTTAATGGGATTCTACTGGGTAGATTTTTCTGACCATGTGGTTAAAAATTCACTATGCTTAGCAAGCCGGGGAAATTTCTGAATCCATTCTCTCCTGTTGTGTGTAAGCATGAAATCAAGTGTTTCCCAGTTCGGTTTTGCGTCTGTTTCTTTATGCGTGTTCTTAATTCAGTAGTTCAGAATTTAGTTTGTGTTAGTTGGTAACTATTTTATCTAATATGTTTACATTAAGGTCTTGAGGTTTCAAGTCTGTTATTATGATATTTAGGAAGGTGCATCCTTCGTTATATACACAGGCTGTCAAGTGGGCCTTACTTTTCCTACATTTTCCTAATTGTTTTTGGAAGAGCCCTACTAACCCTACTTGTCAAATCAGAGGCATTAACTCTTTAAGTAATTATTCATTAAGAATGTACAGTGCAATAATTTTTTACCATTTTTGATATTTCTAAAGTAAGGAATCATCCCTACTTTTAGGCAATGAAATCCCTACTTTTGCCCTATTTAAAAAAAATAGCCTAACTTTTCCCCTACTTTTTGAAAAGAGGTGAGTTGAAAGCCTTTATACATCATTTATGTTGAAAAATGTGTGTGACTTGTCCACAACATTAAACTGATATCACTCATTTGTTATACTAAACAGTGCTGCATTGATTAATGTCTAGACCTTGTAACAGCTTTCCCAGACTGTGACAGCATGTATTGCTTTATTTAACTGTCAAAGTTTGTGTGGTTCAGTGTGAAATGATTCATTGTTGATGTCATTGTCATCAGGTGCCCCAGATTCACAAAACACAGAAGTAATTAACTGATTTCATGAATTTGATAGCTTATTTAATCTAAAAATTGAATAAATTGATGGCACATGATTCTAAGTAATGTGTGCCGTTTGTTTGTTGCTTAATAAATGTTTCTTGAAGGTTGTATGATGCAAAGCATTGATTATAAGCATCTCATTGCTTTTGAGTTTTTATTCGTGCACACTTCTTCATACTTTAAAACCACTTCTTCATACTTTAAAACCACTTCTTCATACTTTAAAACCACTTCTTCATACTTTAAAACCACTTCTTCATACTTTAAAACCACTTCTTCATACTTTAAAACCACTTCTTCATACTTTAAACCACTTCTTCATACTTTAAAACCACTTTTTCATACTTTAAAACCACTTATTCATACTTTAAAACCACTTCTTCTTAAAAATATGTTGTTGTATGTCATCATAATTTATGGGTTAAAATAAAAAGATTTCATTTGAAGTCCTGTGAAGAGCTTATCTGAGGAAAAATAAGTGGATCATGTTTTTTGAGTTATAATTGGAAGTTTTCTGTGAAACTGGGGCCTCAGAAGTCAATATTTAGTATCGTTTGTGTTTGTAGCATCATCTGCATTCTGATGTAGACAAAATATCCAAGCCTCACTTAATTGATACAATGTATCAGGGCTTACACTTGGTGCTCATCTTGTGGCTCATTTTGATAATTTTTGACCAGATTTTACCATTTTATTGTCAAATTAGCCATTATTTAGAGAAAAATTGACCCTTAAGCCAGAATCATGTGGGTCAAATTGTGTTTTTTTTTGGAAATTCTAGGGGTCAATGGGTCAAACTCAATGGTCAAATTGAACCCCTGTTCTGTTTGGTGAGATTAGTGATACTTGCTATAGAATCCACAAAAATGTCGTACAAAATGTATAAGCTTTGTTTTCTCTCTCAAAATTATTGTTAGTCCCATATTATCAAATAATTTCTGAATTTATTATTTTACAGTGAACAATGGACATGTACGATGTGTATTTCTGACAGTGAACTGATTATTTCATCTCCGTTACCTCGAGAAATAGAAAATAGTTCAGGGAAACGCAAAGCATTGAGTGGACTTCTAGATAAAGAAATCAGAGTACGTAAATTGTTTCGTAATTGTAAATTTCATCAGATTTATGTGATTATGTCTAGATGCAGTAGGCATCACATGTAATTATAGCTCTGCAAACAGTCATATCGTCACCTTAGCGCAATAACTCACTAAGTGCTTATATCATATATATGCAGTTAGTGAGTTATTGCGCCAAGGTGACGATATAGTCATGCCGCTGATCAGTTGGTTGTAAAATTTTGCTGTCATTTCATTGCCAGACTGTAACTGTAGCAGTACTAGTCAGGATTGCAATCGTCTGCATGCGCATGATCATCAACTTCGTATGTTGCAATCAAGACATAGAGATAACTATAAAGTTATTTTTAGTCTTCATTCAGTGTCAACTTCTGCTACAGATGATACCAATCTTGTATACATGTAACATGTATTGTTATGCAATCGTACACCATGTTGATATTGATGTGCTTTGAAATTGTGAAAACCTGTGGCATTATGATGTTTATCTCCTAGACATGTTGTTCCATAATGGTGAACATATGACAGTTGTGCAAACATAATGTTGTATGAAATCAGCAGCTTGTCTGTGTACTAGGTCAAGTAGGTTAGCTATGGTGTATACATGTGTATTTGTGTTTCCCATATGGGCGATGAATGTTAGTCAATTTAGATTTTTGGAGGATAGTGCATGATACAGAAGATGCCTCAGTTCGAGAGACCTCCCTGGTTCTTTTACGTGCCAAATGTAAAGCATCGTACACAGGACCTCGGTTTTTGTCTCATCCAAAAGACTGTTAGTGGTGGAGAGGGGGATCGAACCTGCAATCCCTGGATTACTAGTCCAGCGCATTACCACTAGACCACAGAGACTTTGAATAAGAATTAATTGTATGACTGACTTACTGAATTATTGTTGTTTTTCAGGCATGTGACCGTATACTGTTAGAGTTGTTTTGTCTGGAAATCAGTACTGTGTTCCATGAGCCGGTCCCTAAATCAGTAAGTGTAGATGTGTGTTAAGTTAAATAGAGGAAAATACACTGTGATTAACAACTATACTTGACGCCATTAAAAACACAACTATTTCACTTAGCCTTCATTTTGTTCCAAGCGCTTTTTATAAATTTGTAAAATCATTCATCAAAAAGAAATCAAACTTTGCCCCTAGTATTCATATTTCATAATTAAGTTTAGAAAATTAGGTTTGAGGAGTAAAATATGGAGTTATTGTATTTTATGCCAATGATAATGCATTAAAAACTCAAGTTCTTGGAATGTGATGTACTCTTCTGGATACTTCTGTATTAAAATTTATTACTGGGTACTATTATTACTACGGTATGTAAAATACTGTTTCACATTTTGCAATTGGTTCCATGGAGTGTGTCTTCTGGTTATGGGTGGTGAAATTTGTAAATGTGCTTGTCATGTAGTATAAGGATAAACTCTTCATGCCCCTTCGAAGAACATGGAGTCTTGTTTTTGCTCTTGTCAGTTTTGTTTCCTATTAATAACAGAAGCATTCTTGGGTCGGCTGAAGTCAAACTGGTTGGGGTGATTTTACATGGTCTGTAAATGTCTACTGTACTTTTTGGGGGTGAACAGGCCACTGTGACGGAAAAATGTTTTCTATCAAACTTCATGTAAATAGATGACCCCTATAGTTGGTGGGAATGTTATGTTAAGCTCACAGCGACCTTGATATTGAAAATAGTTTCTGATAAGTTCCTCCAGTTATGTATTGCCTCTAACCTCTGACAAACTGTGTTTATAAACAGCTGTTTCTGTACATGTCCTTAATTACGGACTAGTATAGCAATGACAATGGAGGTTGTTCCAAACTTCTAAGTAAATGCAGAATTCTAAAATCATTCTCTTTACTGTGATATATTGTTTGATATGATTTTATGTTCGTATTTTACAGGTTCCAAATTACCACAGGATTATACAGTCACCAATGGATTTGAGCACTATAAAGTCAAAACTTAGACGGGGCCATTTTGCACACTATGATACTGTTACTGATTTCATTGCTGACGTCATTTTAGTGTTCAAGAATTGTTTTAGATTTAACCAGCCAACATCCGATGTATTTGCTGTTGGAAAATCAGTGAAAAATTACTTTGAATCACTAGTAAAGCATTTTCTGCCCTGTTATTTAGACTTTATGCTTCAAGAAATGAGCGCACCACTTGAAGCAGTGGAGGGTAATGGTTTTGATGGTCCAAGTCGCAACAAGAAGCGGAGAAGTCCAGCACCAGACTCTACAAGGGAAAACAGCAGTCCACAACACATTCTCTGACATATTGAGCACATAAGTTAGAATTAACAGGTTGTGAATCATCTTTACTTGTGACGCTTCAGTTGTATGAAGCTATTCACTTGGTTGCTAGGTCTGGATATCGTATATGTTGACCTTGATGATGAACAACTGTGTATTAGAGTTCTGGTATCGTACAAACAGCTTGACAATATTGTCCGAGTGAGAGAAGCAAATTTTCAAGCTCGTGTATAAAGACGTTTATTAGGTATGTTGACACGTAACCTTTCAAGCAAACTTGTTAATCGAAATATTAAATATATACTTGACAAAATACTGCCGTATTTGATACTATATGACTTGTTTCAAACAAAATTTATCATTGACAGAACATAACTATGCTTATCTTTGTGGAATGAAAGTAAATCGCTATTGTGTGCATACTAACAACCTTGGTTTTTATCAATGTGATATGTATATTATTTGTTTTGATATGTTCACCAACAGCTAGAAAGGCTCTGAGTAAAATATAAACATTGCTTCTATTGTCATCTTACATACTATGATTCAGACTTGTTTACCTACAGTAACCTTATAAGAAACAGGTCTGACACGTTAATAATACACTAAAAAAAACATCATTATGCAATACTGAAAAATATGAGCACATGAAAATTTAAACGAAAATATTCGCAAGTCAATATTGAAAATGAATTAAGAATATATATTCAATAAAAATCTAGTCAGCCTTTTATGTGAAAAGTCTACGAATTTGCCATAATCGTACTGTTCAAATTCCCCGCCCATTGCAATATTGCACCTTTGTTGTCTATAAGATATTTTATGACGGGCTTAACTTGTCATCTATGTTGGTCCCAATATAAGCGTTCACGTAAAAAAGTGTTGAAATCCATTACAAAGCTTAGCGCTCATTGGTCAGCAGTACTCCCTGATCCAATCGGATATCACTTTACAAAAAACTGGTATTCGGAGCTTAACTTTTCCCAGACAAGTTATTGGGACTGTGTATTGATTGATATTGCTTAAAAGTGAGGGGAAATGAACAAACGGTCGGCAACTTCTTTGCCCAGGTTACTTAGAAGCGTTTAAACACTATTCAATTGATTCTGTTGGCAAATATGATGTAATGATCATGCATGGATAAGAAAACGAGTTAATTGAAACTTACATTAGTTCCTATCCATACAGTGGAGTTACACAAAGCAGGTATTGTGGGTATGGTTTGGTGAATAGGACAGAAAAGAGGTTTATACTGAAGAGAAAAAAGTTTGGTTTGAGGATATAAGCATTTTATAGATGCTGTTTGAATCTTAGTAGATTTGTAGACATTGGAAAGGTTACAAAGGTATTAAGTTGGGTGAGAAGTTGTGATTTGCAGTGTGTTCATTGTATGTACTATGTTTTTGTGTCGTCTTATCTGTGTACAAATTATTTTTTGTTACATTTATAGCAATTTGTAGATGTATTTTAGTGCAAGTGTTGTTTGAAAACGGCTTTACTTTACCTCCTGGACAAAACATTTTGAATTTCGAAATTTTATTATTATTATTTATGAAAGTACAAATAAATGGTACGGATATAATGCATTTATTGCAAAATGGCTACAATTTCTTGTTGTTCTTGGCTGTCCGAGTTGTTAAACATCCATAGTATAATAATACATATGTTGTATATTGCATGTTATTAATTGTCAATTCCAATTTATTTAAGCTGATTGTGATTTTTTTAATTTCTAAAGTACTCCTTGATAACCTAATGCAAATAAGTTGTTTATGACCATTGTGGGACTAGTACCCACAACCCCCTGGTTGAACTGCCGCCACCTTATCCACTACACTGCTGCCCCTTAACATCTTTGTTAAATGTGTGAGACAGGCGTGATCGTAGGTAGATATATATATACTTATATTGTTTGTTGTAAACTTGTGGTGTATTTGTTTCTAATATCGGCAATAATTGTTTTGACATTTACATTGAGTATGTTTAAATATCATTACTAAGTATTCTATCACATGTAAAGTTTTTGTGATCAGAAGCATTGTAAGACTGTCCCCATATTCTGCTTGTTGTCTCTGAAAGCATTCTTGGTTCATGCATGAGAATTTTCCATGGATTTCAGGTTCGCCGGGGCCGTTTTATTGGATTGTACACGTGGCCCTGATCCCCTCCGTGAAAAACTCCGCCATTTGAACATTTCCATTTTATATCCGTTTGTTACACTGAGATCATTCCAGGGACATGAGCAGGTTTTTCAAAAATGTATGAATATACTGTTTTTCATTATGTCTTAAGACGTATTTTGGTGCATTCTTATTGTTGGTCAACTAATTTGTATTGTTAAAATTTATACACTTATGCATTTGTGGATTCTTTTCTGTCCGTTTTGTGATAAAATATCCATGTCCTTTCTGTAAGTTTAAATCACAAATGTGATTCAATAAAACAAGTCTGTGTTCAATACATGCTTTGTGAAGATTATAATGCCCGATTCTACACAAACTTGTACCAATAATGAATTAAACATGTTTTGCTTGCTATTTTATATTTTTATCTTTCTTATATTCTGTGTATGTTAAATGTTACATGTATAGTGATTTCCGTGTGATAGGATGTTGTGTTTTTGTTCAAATGAGTAAGTCTAGAGACAGTTTACGGTGATGGCAAATGTTTACATTAACCATACTCGCCATTGTGTTCATTGTATACTGCATGTTTAAACAATTACTTCAGTTCTGATAGAACTTGGCTACATGTAGGATTAATATCACATTTAATCAACATGGTCAGGACTCAAAAACATACATGCAACCAATCATTGGCAGACCTTGGGGCCTGTATTACAGAAGCATCTTAAGTGAATCTTAAATATTTTCACTTAAGTTCAGAACTTCAAATGAATGCAATTCCAAAACCACATTAAAACTGTTCGGCGTTTTTATGATAATGACAACAACATATTAATACTGTTCATTTATCACGATTTTACTATATAATTGCCTGTATGTTAAATAAACCAGTTAAGAAAAATGTAATTTTAAGGATAAGATTTTACTCGAGACGTTTCTGTAACAATGTCCCTGGAATTTATTCACAAGCCACATAAAATTAACAAAGTCTACCTGAAGTTATATCTCTAATTTGATTGTGTGTCTGGATCAGTTATAGTTTCTGCATGTCATTGTTTTCAGTCACCTTATGTTACAAATTAAGTGTAATTTAAAGCACTACTAATCAGAATTGGATGTGCAGAAATCAGTAAAGATGTTGCAATAGAAAACAGTTAAATATACCATTTACAAGATATTATACAGCAATGTGTTGATATAAGATCTAGTTTATGTACAAGTGCCATTGTAAGGAATCCTGATAGTGCTTTGATTACTTTTGTACCAATAAATTGTACAGATAAGCAATTTTGTTGTTTTGTATAATTATCTTCCGACATATAGTGCGGTTATATAAACTGCAAAAACAAATATATTACCTAGACCATTTTCAAAATAGGGTGTATCGAAATGTTCGCTTGATGGAGAAAAGGCAGAGGTTGTGTTATATTTCCTATAGTTAAGCATCAATAAACATGCATTAACCAAGTTGAAAAAAGATGTTTGTACATCATAAAATTTAAAAAACTACCATTTTTAACAATTGGGCTATTTTACAATGTAAACCAAACGGCAGTTGTAGATTTATGCACAAGAACATATACTTGTTTGCAGTCAATCTAACAGCACGATACAAGTTCTATGCACATGGTCAAGTTGCTCGACAGTGGCAAAGTTCAAAGTAAACCCTGAAGCTTTCTGTCAGGTCCATGACCAAATGTCCGACAAGTCGACGTGCTGCAATACATTCAAAACCAGTACGTGTCAAAAACGTTTTGTCAGTCACGTTGAACATCGGGCAAACCGGTAAGCCAGAATTGTATGTTATGGCGTGCTCATAACGGGTCCTGTGATCATGCCGTTGTCTAGTAAATCGGGCGATATCTAGGATAATTTGCCGATAGCAGACAACATGCGCCAGATGGAAATAGTAATGCCAAAAATGTATATATATGCATAACAATACTCATTAATCAGCTGAATGCCATGTGACTCGATCTTTCTTCATTTATAGCTTGGAAAAACCAAATGGTCTCTTAAAACAACTGACATGTGTGAAACAAGATACCTCTGCAAAGGATATTCTTTTGTTACTGTATGAAGATACGAGCCACTTGTGTTGGACTGATAAACAGATCAATGACAAATCTAAATTCCATTCACAAAAATGAAACAACCAATTACACTTCCACAGTCATTTATTTCTCACAGAAGAACACACATAAATTGTTCAATGTATGAAACAGAGTCATATAATAAATGTTCTGCGTAATCGATATTCAGACTGCGGACAACAGGCTGGCCTTTTACATCTTCAGTTTTGTCCTCCTCCAATGACGTCTCTTGGCATTGTATCTAAAATAAGAAAAAAATAATGCAATAAGTTAGGTACTTCGTCACAAGGAACGCATGAATTTTTCATCAAAATCATTTCGTACCTAACATAAAGAGGTTTCATGCCATCTGCATTTACAACAAGAGTGACAAACTTTCGCAAAATACGCCTGTCATAAGAGTTAAAACAAGACAAATTTTAGGTAATTTCTAAAAACAAAGGGTGATAACTCCCTAGTTACTTGAGCGATTTGGCTGGTTATCAAACTTGGCCAAGATATTATGCCCACAAACACTTTCACCAAGTTTGGTAAAGATCGAAAACTCTGACTTAGAGAGCGGACAAGGCTAATTTGGTCAATTTTGGATAATTCAAGGGCCATAATTCCTATGTGCCTTGGGCAATGTGGCTGGTTATCGAAACTTGCCCGAGCGTTTATGCCCACTAACATTTTCACCAAGTTTGGTAAAGACCAGTTGAAAACTCTTTGACTTGGAGAGCGGACATGTGGACGCCACCCGCCCGCCTAGAGTGTTCACATAATACATCCCGTTTTTCATAAAAAGCATGATACATAAGTGTAACAGAAATATGACTTTATAAGAATTTGATTCAAAATGTGCAAGTAGGTAGTGCAACTTGCCAACTCTACAAACATAACTTTACAGAACAATGTACAGCCATATTCAGTCAGTGATACATATATACAATGACCACTAAAGGCGATAGGCCGAGTTTCTATACCATTTTTACAACCACATTGTACATAGTAAATACAACATGGCTACTTAAAATGGGTCAAACAGTTTAGTACTCCCGAATAACACACAGATAATACTGTTTATTTATTTCATGTACACACCATTATGTGAAATTCGCTTGAATTGTCAAAAGCAGTAAAAACAATGCATTGTGTTAAATTTTGGAGAATTTACATTAATAAATATAATTTTATGTATTATTTTGAGCCTGATCAAGATGGATATAAGGACATGTATATGAATTTTTCTTGAACATTCAGTATTGATTCATACAACTTTCAAGGTGGAACCCAAACTGGGTTCACTGATATTAAAGCAATTTCAATATTCCAAGTCGGGGTCACAAACCTAAATACAAAAATTAGCTATTTAGTCAACATATATATATTCCATACACTATAACCTAAAGCAGACAATTATTGTATACAAACCTAATTGTGTTTCCTGTCTTCATTCTAACCCACTGTGGGATAGGTCTGTTCTGTTTCTGCTTTCTAGCAAGACGCATCTTTATTCTAAACGACTTATGGGCCGCCTGGAAGAATAAGGTGTGTAAAATCAGCATTCTCATTATAAATTAAGGGAAAATTACACTCGCACAAGAAATTGGGAATGTTTGTTTCAGAATGGTATTTTTGGGACAACTAGACATGTACAACTGCATTTCCCGCAGAGATCAAAAGTAGGTGGTGTCAATGGATAGGCCATGTACTCTGTATGAGAGTGACAGCCAACCCCAGTGTTGCAACAAGATGGAACCCAGTAGGAAAGTGGAGACTTTGCTAACCAAAAGGAGAGATCTGTAGAGGAGATGAGGGTGAAAAATTGGAGCTGGTGCAAAGGACAGACATGGCTGAGAGACAGGTCGCATTTATTGTTAAAAATGTTCATGTAAATTCATGAAGGGGATTTTGTCCACCTTGTAAAATTCATGAAGGGGATTTCGTCCGCCGTGTGCAAAAAGAGCTTAGGGGATTTTGTCCACATACCTAATACCAATTATAACTTATTTACTATCATTGATGATAATTACTGTGAAATTGACATGTATAGAAAAATGGAACGTAAATAACAGATAAGTATGTACAGCCATATTCAGTCAGTGACACAAATGAAATGCTCACCAAAGGCGAAAGGCAGAATTATTATGCCATTCTTACAACCACATAATGCACTATAAACATTGCATGGCTACTTAGAATGGTAATATATTATTTAGGAATTATTAAGTGATATTGCTTTCAAGATAGTCGCTCCCATAAAATATGAATGAACAAAATTGTTTATTTGATTAGTAATGTAGAATTACTGGACTATGATAATCCTAGAATTTGAGCTATGGATTGATGGTCCATAATCATGTAACCATTGCCTTCTGCATATTGGTAAGATTAGCCATAACAGAATAAGACTAATACCAAGAGTGTAGGACAAAATCCCATTTGCTCATTTTGTACAAGGTGGACAAATCCCCTACATGAAGTTTACAAGTGATACAATATTAAATATATAATAATGATGTGCATCAAACTGTAAATCCAATTAAGTGTTTTGATATTTCTTGGTTTTACTGTCCATGTTAAAAATGTTGATGTAAATTCATGAAGGGGATTTTGTCCACCTAGTAAAATTCATGAAGGGGATTTCGTCCGCCTTGTGCAAAATGAGCTTAGGTGATTTTGTCCGGAGGGGATTTTGTCTGTATACCTAATACTTATTATAACTTATTTACTATCATCGATTATAATTACTATAAAATTGACATGTATAGAAAAATTGGATGGAAGTAACAGGTAAGTATGTACAGCCATATTCAGTCAGTGACACAAATAAAATGTTCACCAAAGGCGAAAGGCAGAATTGTTATGCCATTCTTACAACCACATAATGCACTATAAACATTGCATGGCTACTTAGAATGGTAATATATTATTTAGGAATTATTAAGTGATATTGCTTACAAGATAGTCGCTCACATAAAATATGAACAAAATTGGTTATTTGATTAGTAATGTAGAATTACTGGACTATGATAATCCTAGAATTTGAGCTATGGATTGATGGTCCATAATCATGTAACCATTGCCTTCTGCATATTGGTAAGATTAGCCATACAAGAATAAAACTAATACCAAGAGTGTAGGACAAAACCCCATTCACTCATTTTTTACAAGGTGGACAAATCCCCTTCATGAATTTTACAAGTGATACAATATTAAATATAATAATGATGTGCATCAAGCACATCAAACTGTAAATCCAATTTAAAGTGTTTTTGATATTTCTTACTGTCCATGTTAAAAATGTTCATGAATGTAAATTCATGAATGGGATTTTGTCCACCTTGTAAAATTTATGAAGGGGATTTTGTACGCCTTGTGCAAAATAAGCTTAGGGGATTTTGTCCCTTATACCGTAACTATACCTAATACCAATTATAATTTATTTACTATCATATGATTATAATTACTATGAAATTGACATGTATAGAAAAATGGGATGTAAGTAACAGGTAAGTATGTACAGCCATATTCAGTCAGTGACACAAATAAATGCTCACCAAAGGCGAAAGGCAGAATTATTATGCCATTCTTACAACCACATAATGCACTATAAACATTGCATGGCTACTTAGAATGGTAGCATATTCAAACAGTTCTGTAATGTCTAGTTCTCATATATCCTCAGTAACTAAATGAGGACTTGAAACGATACGCAAAATGCCCGACGTACCATATAATCATAAACCAAACCAATATTACATTTACAACACCTCATTAGTTTCAAAGTAAAACATAGACTGAAATTCTGCATCGTGCACGAAAAAACGACTCCATACAACAATTCTAACTGAACAAATTGGCATGGCTCATCAAAATGGAACAATTACAAACAACTAGAAGCTGAACAGTCTCGAGACTACAGGGCGATTCCAACAGTAAATAATCTAAGAGATCATTCCTAAACAAGATTTTTGACGTAAACATCCAAATGTATCAGCGACACACCGGTACATCGAACACTATATTTTCGTTCAGAGATAAATTATATAATTATCGGACTAATTCAGGATAGATTCAGTGACTTCGTATCCCTATGGGTCATGCTGTGATGAATTTAACGCATCTTACCATTTTCGATTGTTGTGTCCAGTTGAAAACCGGAACCGGAAAGGACCGTAAGTGAGGTTTGTTTATCGACAGACACTACGCCTTTATCTGCGGACTTCGTAGAATGCAACTGACTCTGGTGTACAGTCGTTTGTACGTAAGCCCTGTTACGATATCAAAGATACAAAAATATGCGGACGAATCTATAATAACAAAATTTAATAGACGCAAAAAAGTAAATCATTCCGTCCAGTGATTGTAGACACTCATAATTGAAAGTAAAGTTCAATACTGTATGCCAGAATATTATTGTGTGACCACTATATATTGTAACACTAGTTTGATGTTCATTTAAACCATGTGGTTTATATATCCGTGACCACATTCAACAAATTGAATATTTAGCCGCAGAGGTAGCGCAAAGAAGGAAATATAGAGTTAAAAGTAAGAGTATGTATACATCGAAGTTAATATCAGAGGACAGAAGTTAGGCATAGGGTGTGGCTAGCTTAGCCTTAAATACATCTCTGACTGCAACTGCTTATGTGATATGGCAGCTGGTTCCTATCTCTGATCATCCTGGGCATGTAGGACTGTAGACTGAAGGTAGAACCTGCACATGGAACCGCATACGAGTTGGAATGTATCTGTCGGGACTGTCTCTGCGGATTCTGTTGATGTTTTTCAGGGTCCATAGCAACTGTGTAGTTTATGATTTTGTGGTAGCATCCTGAGTGAGAACAAAACGGTCTTGTTTTACTTTGTTTTTGTTTGTCAGTTAATCAGATATAAGTTTTATTTAGGATTTATCTATAAAACATAGACGTGTTGTAAGAGGCTTAAGTTCTGATATAGAATGCAAAAAGAAACAGATAACATTAGATGTCATCTGTAAACAGTTTTATAAACTCCCTATGCAATACAATTAAATACGTCTGAATACATTTAAATCTAATTTATCGCACTGCATTTACTACACAGACAACGGTCGTATCATAACAATGGTAATTTATAAATTATACGTACATGTACCATTATACCAGAATGGACACAAACTCAAAATGTTTTAAGCGGTATTACATTGTTGTATTCATCACGTTAGCAGTGAGACATAGTATATAACCACAGTTTGGATACTGTGTATCATTTCATCCCAAACCTTGCAACAGGAAATAGTTCCCCTTTAACAAATTAATGTTCTTTGCATAGTCTTACTCATTTTGATATATTAAATTATGTTATAAAGGTAAATGATATAAATCCCTGTCGACGAAAAGATTTTCTTTTCACTGGATTTGACATATTCTTCAAATATATGACATTAACTCCGAACTTGCTGCCCGGATACACTTTTCTAGGCATATGTAATTGAACACGACACTCTGAAATGATACATGTATGCTGAATCTGGTTCAGAAACGCGTCGATATCAATAAAGGGAGAGAACGATAGAATGGATAAAGGGAGACTCGGAACGATAGAATGGATAAAGGGAGAGTCGGAACGATAGAATGGATAAAGGGTGATATTTTATGACAATCTCCTGTGATATATAGTATATACATGTATAGCTATATAAAGATTCATATAACAATTAGCTTTACAGTATTAGCTACACGTTCTACAATGTAATTGGAATGTTGTATGGTAAATGGTTAATGGTAAATTATTGCATATTTTGGCAACATTTTTACATGAATAGGAATATCAGATTTGACTTAACAAGATCGATATGCAGATTAAAATCCTCATATTCCATTCCCTAATTTATAATGGCAATTTAGATTTAATACATATGACGAAATGTGGCAGTACTTAACACAAATGGCAGTAACTACGAAAACCCAGTGGTGTCTTATTACTCCATAGCCACGAGATTGTGAAATCAGGAATCGTGCAATGATTTCACACTTCACGATATCATAATTTCAAAACAAATTGTTAAATAATTAACTGTAAATCCACGAAAAAACAAGTCACCACCAGTGTTTTGTTATTGACAAACTATATATACGTTGTTTATACATATTTTACAAGACGTTACCATTCTATATTGAAACGATTTTAGAAATGATAACACCATCTTTTACAAAAGCTTGTGTGTAATCCGATAAACAATTAGTAATTACCCGTAAGCAATTTGTTTTGCGTGCGTGTCTATGACAATACTACAGTACTTTAATTATTTATATACAACATCGATAACATTTATTGTTTTGTTAATATAGATATATTAATGCGTTATGCGGTTACTGATTTATCGGAAGTCCACTGACCATTTGTAATAGTATAAACATTAAGCACACTATTATCAAAGTAAGATTGGGATCGTGTTTGCAACTTATAGGTAAAGCTTTGAAAACGTTACAAGAAGACCGGGTGGATAGCTGGATTTGCCATAAAAAGTATCCAATAACAGTTAAATAATTATGTCAGTTTAACTTGTAGGGGGAGAACATGACTGCATGAGGACTATAGTTAGCAGGTTAACTAAGTTAGAAATAGAAAAAACATGAGGATTAAAAAGGAATGCTTTAAATGTTACCGTATTTTCGTGTATCTTGTAATCATATTCATCGTCGGAAAAGTTACAATCCGGATATTGATCGCAAATCCTGATACTGAGAGGAAGGGATCTGACAAGCAGACGTATCTCAATGCGATACCTGGCAAACTGCGTGCTACAAAGAACAGTATTGTGAACGCTGTGTATGGCCAATCTGTGTTAGACACCGCAATGTGCAAAGAGAAACGCTTGCCTAAACATTTACTGACAAAAAAGGACACGTGGCTTCCGGTTGATTCAAAACAGTCGGCTTATGTGTTAAATGCATATTTTGTTAAGTCAGAACATAAAATATTTGTTATTGGCGCCGCGTCATTACGCATGAAGTCAGTCGCATGTTTGCTATGGTATAACCGCAGTAACGGCTCTGTGACGGTTGTACAAAGAAATGCTGGTCACATACACAACGCTGAAGGTCGACACTTAAGGTACACATACATGTAGTTTTTAATGAATGAATGTTTGTAAACATCTATATTCAAACTGTTTTGGTGGTTTGAAGATATAAGGATCTAACACTATACATAGTAGGACTTGTTAAAATGACGTTTTCTGAGACACAGCATAATTACATTAATGTTACATTGATTTAAATTTGATCAATTGATAAAAATGCGTTAAATTCACGGCATCCAATTTACGAGTTTGTCACAATCAAACAATTCACATTACCACTTTCAAATTAAATCAATATTTATTTATTGTCGGAAAGTGTTTAATAAGGCCATGTCTTTTTATATTTTTGTTAAGCGTCCGCGTGCGCCTACAGGCGCGTAGCGTCCTGTACGCAGAGTACGCAGCTGCGTACACATTGTCTCGACAAAAATAACAAGTTCAAATCTGCATTAAAAAAATGACCTCTCAATTCATGGATAGGAATGCGCCCAGAAATCACTACAGACAATCTAGAATTTTTTTTCCGGGGCAGTACCCCCGGACCCCCCGCGAAAAGGATCTTGCGTACACATCACAAACCTCCTAGCTACGCCCCTGGCCTAGGATTTGAGCTCTTTGAGCGGCAAAACCAAAACAATCATAAGTTTAAAAAATCGCCAAGGGAAGTAACCGCTGCGTCTTATTTTCTAAATATTTTATCAACTTGCATTGTTTGATAATAGCACGGACATATAAAGCATTATATGCCCGTGATAATAGTGAGTGAAAACTAGTCAGTTTTTCTGTTAGAATTCTAATGTTTTATACAATTATATTTCTATCATGTTTACCTCAGGTGAAGCGATACATCGTCTATTAGCTGGCTCAAGTTGCGTTTTGTCGAAACGACTGTGTATTTTTTTCGAATAGTTAGGTATCACGAACCAAGGTTGACGCTCAACGAAATAAAACGAAACAGTATGGCCTAATATAACACATAAGCTGTACGTATTGCTTTTGCAGTGACCGTACATATACATTGTTCTGTCTTAAAATCATTTTGCTTCAATTATTTATTAGAAACATGTGTATAATTTTTTCCTAATTCTGATTTTTTAACTTTACAGATATACTGCTCATCTGCTGATGTGCAATTTGGAGGAACACAAAATTCCCGATTATGTTTCCATAATTTCAAGCCATTGTGCAAAACCACTAAATCTGCTACAAATTCAAAACGCAAGCACGCCAGTGCGTCCAGAGAGAATGTTCACCGTGTGTTTGTCTCCTCTTAATTATAATTATAGTCGAGCTTACGAACTTGTTGAGTGGATTGAACTGAACAGAATAATGGGAGCCGGAAAATTTGTTATTTACAATCAATCGTCTGCGAGTAATGTCGCTAGTGTCCTTGACTTTTACTCCAAACGAGGCATAACGGAAGTAGTGCAATGGCGCCTTCCAATGAAAGTGGAGCAGTTCACATCCGGTCGATTACAGCAAGGAGAAATATATTATTTCGGACAGATAGCAGCACTTAACGACTGCTTATACAGACAAAAACATTATTCAGAATTTGTAGTTAATATTGATGTGGATGAATTTATTGTTCCACACCTAAAAGGTATAAATGTGTGGTCAGACATACTGAAGCATTTGAAAAAGGAAGCAGGCGCGTATTTATTTCGTAACGTGTTTTTCAGAAAGGACTGGAGAAATGATGATAGAGTGATTGATAATCAAGAGACAGTAAACAAGTTTAGACTGACAACTTTGCAAACGCTAGAGCGCGAGAAAAAAATATATCTACCAAGACTTAGGTCCAAGTATTTTGCACGTACAGCAGACGCCAAAAGCTTAATGATACATAGTGTGAACTATCTACCCCAAAACAGACGTCTTGCAGTTGCATCGGAACATCTCGCGCTTCTACATCACTATAGAAACTGGGAGGAGAATAGTAAAGATGGATATGTTGTGGTAGAAGATAAGACTGTACCTGACAAATACAGCGATATTTTGTTAAAACATGTTGAAGCTGTATGGTCAGCATTGCCCACAGGTACCGCGTTAGAATGAACATAGTTATAAGCTGTTACCACGGACATACATGTCCGTGCTGTTACGCAATAAAATGCTTTGCTGTGCCTATGTTTTTATACAGTCGTGCTGTTACGCAATAAAATGCTTTGCTGTGCCTATGTTTTTATACAGTCTATGACTGAATATTCGTGTCTGATCGCCTTACATGTGCAGCTTATCAGTATGACTCATTTTATTATCTGTCATTTATGGTTGCCACATTTCTAAGCCTCACACAAATCTGCACACTACTGTGTACATCCAAACATATTAAAAACATATATAAATTGTCCATGTATAAAATGGTTAAACTTACAATACTTACAAACGATGCAACCTTGATCATGATGAGCGTGTAAGGAGAATCATTAAACGTCCGGGTGTTCAGTCTATCTTAGTGGGGATGTTCGTCTATCCAATCAGTAGATTTAATTTGAATTGGCCCTGCGTAACGTCTTGCGTCTTGTTCGGATGACGTGTTTAAATGACTCTCCAATGTTATACATGTTGGGCAATTCTAGTGAGCTCCTGTTTATATTTTCAAACAATGTTATAGCTGAATTATTGATTCCGGAACTTTGATGTATAACTAGTGATCATTTATTAATGTGTTACAATGCTATTCCTGAAAACGTGTGCCATATTTTATTACATAACTATATGCGTGTTTAATCAGACATGCTCAATTTACGTGTATTTCATTTTATTCGAAAACTATTTTGAAATACTGCTAGTAATATCGATTGTGTGTGTATATCCATGATACTTATTCTACAAAATGATCTAATAAAACTAAATACAATTAAATAGGGCGATTCTTTAGTCATCATTCTATCTACGCTGTTCATCTTTTCATATATATAGGAGTCACCAGTCCGTTGCAATTTTTCTTGTCCGGAGCATAACTTGAAAACTACTGTATGGAATTTACTAAAACTTCATACATTGGTAGAGCACAATAGGAGGAAGTGAAGTGTACAAGAATCACAACTCTATTTTACCTAATTACAGATTAATTGCCCTTTGTTACTTTTTCTTGTCCGGAGCATAACTTGAAAACTACTGAATGGAATTTACTAAAACTTCATACATTGGTAGAGCACAATAGGAGGAAGTGAAATGTACAAGAACCACAACTCTATTTTACCTGATTACAGAGTAATTGCCCTTTGTTACTTTTTCTTGTCCGGAGCATAACTTGAAAACTACTGAATGGAATTTAATAAATCTTCATACAATGGTGGTGCACAAGGAGTGAAACAGCAGTGTACAAGAACCATAACTCTATTAATCACCTTCAGTGATAGTTCTACTTTTAAAGATATTTCTTGTTACATTGTTTTGTCATTTCATATATCTATCAATTCCTTACGCAAACTTGTGCATTTCAATTTTGACTAGTTGTAATCCAATATTTTATTTTGAATGTGACCAATTCAATAAAAATCCCTCACTGTGATCATTTCTATCAAGTTATAAATTGGAGAACTTGAAAAGTTTGCTGTGACGATCTACAATTTGATAAACGAGAACCAATTACAGCAAGAATCAACTTCAAGATTCTAACATTCATGTACAATTGTCATGTTGGCTGCGTGCTGTTGTATTTGAGTGTGATTTTGTACAAAAATATACCTTAACATGTTTTGCGTTTTACATATTTCACAGACGGCTATGTTGCGCCATTTAATAAAAGAAAAAAAACGTTTAGTGGCAGAATCTTTTGTGTGCATCGTAAATTTATGTTACTAATTGAAATAACATGCCTTCTGCTAGAAGAAACACTGTTAACAGTCGTACTATTTTCTCCCTTTAATAGACAAACTAAATGTTCTGTCCCAAGCTTTAGTACACTTCAGTGAAGTTTTGACTTGAATACAACAATTCCATGCCAGTAATACTTTCATTGACAGAAATAATTTTGTTTTGTCTTTTTATTATTGAAATATGAACTAGTATTCTGTTTGTACAGTTTATTCAAGCAATTTGTAGAATCATCAAACAATTTCAGGTGGCTCTTCATCAGAATCAAACTCTACATCTTCATCTTTGATCCATTTACCATCCCAGTCTTTCTTCCAACCAGAACTAGAATATACATAACAATAACCAGACACGTTAGTTTCTTTGTGCTTAGAAGATTTACTTAACATTTGGAGTCCTTTCTAGATAAAGTTAATTACAAATAAAACCTGAAGTAAATCACGTCAATTTATAAATGTAAATAAATGTAAGGTCAACCTTAAACAATTGTTTGTTTGCGATTATGCGACCAGGAATTATAACAGTGGGTAAGTAGGTAGGGCGGTTTTTCTAGTTTAGTACTGTATTCAATGGTTAAAAGTTGAACCTGAAAAATTGCGCCATTTTTCATGAGTCGGTCGTGTAACTGCAAACAAACAATTTTTAAGGATGACCCATCAATGAATTAATGCATTAACTTTGTGCAATGTCCATGCTGAAAAGCTCAATGACGAAAAATGAGAAATTTCAAAAGTCAGAGGAAATCTCAAACTCCCATTTAACAAAATAACTTTTCTTACACTTATCTCACTATTTCTCACTTGTTATGTCACACTTTTATTATTGAAAAAAGAGGAAGTTAGCGGAAATTGGGACGATTCTCCCTCTTGAACTGAAGAAAACAATTTACTTTTCACTTACCCTAAAGCATGGAGCATTTTGTCTGCCTTTTCCTTATTGACTTGAGAAATTTCAGCACCACTGCATACGTTATGTTTCGTCACAGTAACTATTTTAGAAGAGCTGTCTTGAAGATTCTCTGTCTGGCTAGCAAGTTTTATATTTGCTGAATTCCTTGGTTTGTTGTCCTTATAGTACTCCCATACTTGATTTGGTGAGACAATATTAGAAGTTCCTCTAAATGATGAATCCTTGTTACATCTTTCCATATGGTCATCATTGTTTGAAAAATTATTTTTTCTAGCTAAATAAAACTTATTTTTATGTTCAGAGTTTGATAAACCAACCATTTTTCGCACATCTTGAACATTCATTACATTATCTTTATCACTTGGTTTTCCAGTTCCCTTCCATTTTACTTTATCTGCAAAATATTTAGCACCATTTCCTTGAACAATATCACTTTGAGTAGCATTAGAAGCTTTAATATGAGAACTAGGACCGTTAATGTTAGGATTTCTTTGCCAAGAACTGTTGCTAAGGAAACTACCCTTATTTTGTGAAGATTTGGATATTGCTATACTTTGCCTGTTACCAGGAAGATCAGAGCATATTGTTGTATCAGTATTAGAACACAGAGAGTCTGAGGTACGCGTAAAATTGACATCTAGAACAGTTTTTCTATCATATGGTTTTCTTCTTTGTTTCTTCACTCCAGCCTCACTGACTCTGTCAACCTGATCATGTACAGATAAGAAAATACACATTTTATATTAAAAACATAGTAAGAAATAAACGAAAAGGCAAATTGTGTTGTATGTTAATTTTATGCTGTTTTTGTCAACAGAATTTCAATTATAGATGGCAGCCAACCTATGGATTGGAGGAGGAGTGCTCTCCTGACTGAGCAAACCAGACAGGTAAAAAACAACACATTATTTGAAATTTGATGAATGAGCAACTCTATACATGTATTTTTGAAACCCGAGTCCAGAAATCAGGCGTGTGAGTTGACATTAGAACACTATCAGTCAAATAAGGAAGGTAGGTAAGCATGCAATACTTTGTTTTCAATAACCTTTCCAAGTTGAAATTAGTTGAATCCTAAAATTTTGTAAAATAGCACCAGGACAATTAATAATATTATTGATATTAAACTTGCCAATAGAGGCCGGATTTCATCCACAGAAAGAACAGACTTCCTTATATACAAAGGGCTAGAGCAAATAATGAATAGCCATACAAGTGTTACCTGCTCTGTGACAACAGTTCCAACAGTTAATGCCTCTTCATATTTTCTCTTCTGGATCAAGTCCCATAACTCTTGCTTTTGTTGCTCTGCATACTGAATACCTAAATAAACAAACAAGACGATTAAACAGATCTCACATTGATTAGCTCAATATTGGAAGAGGAGAACCTTACTCACCACAAATCTTTAACAGTTCAGTATCCACCTGATTCAGCATTGATGATGTTTAAATCAACTTGAACTAAATTCTGAAGACACTTCAAAACCACTATCAAAACTGCCTAAAATATGGAAACCTAATGATTTAAACATTATGAATAAAAATATTAGTAAACAGAAGAAGTAAAACTGGAATGCTGTTGCAGTGGGATTTTATACCAATTTCATCAGTCGTACGGCAAGCAGATGACTTAACCATTGTTCCTGAGTTACTAACCAGCTCTTATGCAAACAACTGGCAACTTGTCAACATGAATCAATGGTGGAGGACAGATGACATTGGGTGGGTATTATCTTCAGTCAAATTATCACAGAGAACATACAACTACCCCAGGATTCAAATATATGATTGACACAAGCTTTACCAATATCGCTAGCTAACCGGGTGGGTTTAAGTAACTCAAGAACAGGCAAATGATACAATTAGTTAACCTATCTTGAAATAGAAAATATCAATAGTGCGACAATTACTAATGAGAAAACATAGCATATGATATACACACTTGGTCAAGTAGAGAACATACATATCAATATAAATTACAGGTGATTTGGTTATAAAATGGTTAAATATGTACAAAAATTATCAAAATGACCCTCGAGACTCAGCACCCAGCGAAACCCCGGTCAATACTTACTATGTTGATGTTTCTTGCCTTGTTTATGAACATAGAACATGTCCAATGTATCAAATATAGGTCCATGTGCACACAGTTTACAAATGTATCTGAAATGAAATGACTGAATACAAGTATATGTATTACATTTCGAATTTAAAAAAACAAATAAAATAAACATTTTATCTTAACCTAAATGTATAAATATCAGAACGTAATTACAGTAAAAACAAGAGCGCTGACTATCGCAAAATATGCCCGTTCTACGGTTATGTCAGTGTAAAAAGGATAATATAAGACAAATAAGTAATTTCTATAATTAAAGGGCGATAACTCTTGTGTGACTACAGCGTTATGGCTGGTTATTGAACTTGTTTATCAGATGACTGTAACATTGTTCTTAAGTCAGCCATGGTCCCCTCTGCAGTACATACTAATTTAACTAAATGAATTATAGATAAACTTAAAACCATAGGTGTTATACTTAATGCTATTTCTTACCGTCCATTGCTTAATCTTGACAATTCCTCCTCACCTATATCCTCATGCAGTAATTCTGCAACTCTTTTTCTCTACAAAGTACAATGTATTGAATAAATTATATCTTGACTTAAATGATTTAATACAGTAACGTCACTGACATGTATGTTCTGATGGAAACTTGTCAGCTTAACACTATAGCATCTAGTTTTGAACAAGTGCCAGATCTTGTTTATGTATATTCTGTAGGTTAATTATTTGAAGCTTTTAAATAAAACTTTACAGTCACAAAAGTGATGTATCAATATCTCTAAGCATTTAACCTGCTTTGAATGACATTGAATTAAACACTGTGCCAAGCAATTTGTGAGTTTCTAAGATTGTTGAAATCTATTCATATCTTATTATCACCGACATGACCACGGTTTACATGTCCTTGTTATTATAAATCATTTTGTTTGGTATACATTAAACCACGGTCCGTGATAATACATATTTTATATTCATACTGTACAGTACCATAAAATATTAATTGTACAGCAAGTTCAAACTTCATACACAGAAGACTAGAAATACATTTTTGTTTGTAAATGCCCAAATGACGTAACTAAATTGGCAATGTCTGGTAACAGCCTCACCTGATGTTTAAATGTGCGTTTTACGGAATAAAAACAATTGATTTATTATTATTTTATCTATCAATTCATTAAATTAAATATAATTAAAGAATGTATTTATACTCATTTAAAAGAAATCAATTGTTTTCATCCCGTAAAACACACATTTAACATCAGGTGGGACTATAACCGGACAGTGCCAGTTAAATGCTGTTTAGTATTATTTTAATGATATATTAACCGTCAATGGACCGTGTTCCATATCAAGCGAGTACGAATAAGCATCAGTACGATATAGTATGAGTACGCCTAAACAATACAGTAAAAACTTAAATGATGAGAACATATTATCATTATAACCATACAGTGGTAGTTCTAATAATTTGTCGTATACTTACTCTCTGATTAGATAGAGCACATTTATCGTCACCATCTCTTTTGAAAGACATAATTGTGAACTTAATTTCCAAGGGAGTTAACTTTGTTAAGGCCAAATATATAATTATCCACCCTTCCAAGCATAATCTAATTATGGGGAATTGTAACAAACGTTTTGATTGGACATTGAAATATTCCGGAATTACTCGGCAATCCTCGGGTATTTCGCTATTCCTCTTACACAATCCCATTCGGAGATATTCGATGTTTACCGGTTGATTCCGGAGTGTCGTGCCATTTTCATCCATCCAATGGACGCATGATCTGGGGATCATGAACTTTTAGCCTTGACATTGGAAAATGGCTACGCTAGCCGGAAAATGAGTCTGTGATTAATAACGGATATTGTGAAAGAACGCTTGATACTCCATTTTAGCTGACATATTGGACGGAATTTATATAGTCTTTATTCATTGTAAGTCTAAATGTATCTAGATCTTTGTTGTTAAATATCGGGTTCAATATTTCAGGGCGCTGTCAAGTGGCTGTCTATTGTAGTCTGTATCTATCATGCAAATGTACCAGGTCAGGGGCGGGGCTCAGTTATGAATTAAAATCAAAATGAGATTGGTTCCTGTCTGAGTTAATCAATGCGTTGTTATAGAAATGCAAATTATTCCCAATCAGATGCTGTATTAATCTGTTTGCATGTATCGCCAAAAAAGCGCAATTATTTCTTTCAAATATTGACCAGATTATCTCCCTTGTTTTCAATGTTTACTCTGTTGCTAAACACGATAAACATGAATTCACGATTTATTTACAGATATTCCATTTAAATTAAAGCTACCGTTATTTTCACTGAATACTAAATGGTGAATTTTATGTCTATTATTCATTCAAGTATTCCACTGTAGGCAATAAATTCAAATAATTTAATAACTGATTTTTGTTAGGCTGGAGTCTTTGAGTGGAGATCCTGACTCTAAGTTTTTTTCCGGATTTATCGGTGTAGAGGCAAGCAGGTTGGCAGCTTTTATTTATTATTGTTCGTTGGAAGAATGTAATTTACAGGTTTTCTACCTTGGTAAAAATGAACCGTGAATATGAAATATGTATAGCATTAGTAACTATAGTTGTCGTATATATTTTGACTTGTATTACTTTGATGTAGACTAGTTCTGTCTTCCGAAACAAAACCTACCAGTTGGCATTGGCCTTTAATCATTATTGCTCATTAACGAACCATGGCATGCTGTAACATGAAACCATTGTAACTGAAAATGGGGCCTTTGCAAGGTTTTTCTTCAAAGGAGTATTAATTTTTAAAGTACACAATCAAAAATGCTACATTCTCAATTTGATTTTGAACTGGCCCAAATGGCGTTAAACCAGCAATTTCGGTCGATCCCCTGATCTTATTGACAATACTGGCTATGAACTTCATGTAATACTTGCATGGTCTGTGAACTCTGGTCAGTTTAACTAAAACAACTTACAAAATTTTGTACTGGTTTCTAGCCTAATGTTTTGAAATCTTGTACATAATGATATTTATGACTTTGTATGGTTTGTTCTGAGGAAAAGTGCTTCACTCCCTCTAAGAAATGATGCAAGAACATCTGATATGTGAGCTTTAATATCCTGCAGTACAGAGTCTATATAGTGTATGCTGGGTAGTTTTGCATTCTTCATTGTCGGTCTTTCTTTTTTATGTGCACCAATTTATATCCAAGTACAATGTATAATTTACTATAATACTTGAATTCGTTGATCTGTTGATTATTACTTGATAACTGCATCAACCTTGATCCAGTGCCCTAGTGTTCTTCTCTTCATTAATCATGACCACTGAATTAATAACATTGCTTGGTAGCTGATATTATTAAAATTTGTTACTTAAGGTATAGGTGACTTAAATACAAAATTGATAATTTAATTGGACTCCGTCTAGTTTATCTTTATGAAGCTTACGAATCTCTATTTTGTTCTTATTTGTATTGATGTCAACAACTTGCTTATATGATTGTCCACTTCTCTGCATATTTCTGTGTTTATACCCATATGATACTTTATAGAACTTCACTGTAAACAATGCATGATGAGTACATTTTTATTTATAACTTTGATGGTGTACATAGATATCTTTCCTCATTGTTAAAAATACAAAACTTGTCACGTGAGGAACGTTGTTTTAACCCTTTTTTGGAATTATTATATTTATATTTATAACTGAGATAGGAATATATCTAAGTGTGTTTGACAAAAGTTTTTTAATTGTTTAAGTGGAACTACAGCAGAAATACAAAAAGACAATGCTGGAATATAACTGTAATACATTGTACATGTATGTATAAATTTATATTTTTCAGGAAGACAATTTTGAAGAGCTGGGCTTATTACTTAGTGAGCTGTTAATTCAACTTCGTGTTCAGAAACGTTTTATTTTATATTGATATAATGGCTTCAACAGTGATGTCTAACAGAATAGACGGGATGTTGCCGACAATTGCAGAGTACTATGATGGAAAAAGTGTGTTCATAACTGGAGGTACAGGGTTTATTGGGAAGGTGCTTATTGAAAAGTTACTGAGAAGTTGTCCAAATTTGAACAAAGTGTACTTATTGGTGCGACCAAAACGTACTCAAACTATTGAACAAAGGATAGAGGAACTTTCAGAATGCCCGGTAAGCATTTTATAGTAAACTTTAGTAAAGTTCTGTGACTAAAAAATGTCAGACAAAAAATTTGATTGTTTCTGTAAATGATATTCATATATATGTGTGTAAGTATTTAAGGACATAAATTATATGCATATATGTGGTTATTTCTAGCGAATAATTTATTTGCTTGTCTGATTTGGAAAAAACACACCAAAAAGAGCTAAATTGTTGTAGCTTGATGGTCGTCTGGGTCCACAAAAATATTAAATATTGTGTTTAGGTCAAGTTTTCAGAAAGTATAATGTCCTAATGATAATGTTATCTGCAGATGAGCGTCAGCATCCCCTAGCAGTGCTCTAGTTAGTTAGACCAAATTACTGATGTCAGAGATTTCCCTGATGTAAAAATCTTGAGTCCCTGACTCACTTTTCTTTCTAGGCACTCCCACTTTCTACTTACTGTGCATCCCTGGGACCCCTAAAATAAACCTTTGTCAAGAATAAACTGCATATGTATTAAGGACCCCCAATTTGTCAAACACGAGGGTTGAAGGCCCCTACCTGAAAAATCCTAGGGATAACCCTATGATGTTGTTGTAAATATTTTGGATTTTTTTTATATAATTATACATATCTTGCAGATATTTGAAAAAGTCAGGAAGGAACAACCAAATTTTCCAGAGAAATTTGTTGCAATAAATGGTGATATGCTTCAACCAGAGTTGGGAATCAGTCAGGAAGATAGAGACTTATTGGAACGAGAAATCCAGGTTGTGTTTCACAGTGCAGCTACAATACGATTTGATGAACCATTACGGTGAGTTAAATCAATACATTGCTTCAAACTCGTTCATCTGTAACGCATTCACTTAATATTGTATTGTGACCTGATGGAATTTTTTATCTCAAATTTTTGTAATCTGAAAGTTATTGATAACATTTTCATACAAAACTTTTATTGATTCCAATATAAAAGAATGCGAATGAGCCAAAAATGTTAAGATTAATGATAATGAATAGTTTGTGTCCCATTAATGTGTGTATTGCTGTAATATATATTAATTTACCCTTGTCCATAGTGCAGATCAACATTAATTTGTGTCCAATGATTAAATTAATTGTCCAATTATTAACCTACATAGTTATAGAGGTGACATGTAGATTTTTTTTATCGTGTGAGCATGCAAACCCTTTCACATGAGCACGCAATACAGTGACCATGCGAAAGCATTTGCATGTTCACACACAATAAAACCGCCACATGTTACCTCTATGTTAACACACTAGATGACAATGTGCAGGGTTTAGTTTCTTGAGACAGCTGTTACTAGATACTATTTTTAGAAATTCTCTATAATGAATGGGAATGTACATGTATAAATGGTTTTTTTTCTGTTCTTTTTAATGGATCTTGCAATACTACATTTTGTACAAATATTTAATAATGAGGGGTTCTTTTTGACCCTTGGTTTGACCCTTTGACCCCTGGAATTTCCTAAAAGCCTGATTTTAAACCCTCAGGATTCTTGCCAATCTTTCCTTAAATTATAGGTATTTTGGCTATACAATGGTAAAATTGGGTCAAAATGACCATTGAGATTCAGCAACTAGTGTAACCCCTGAATAAAATGGTTATAATTTTATCTGTGCAGGATGGCTGTGGAAATGAATGTGCTTGGTGTACGAAAAATGGTGCAATTGTGTAAAAACTTCAAACACTTAGATGTAAGTACAATACAATATACATAATGTATCAGTTTTATATTCCGCCAAGATATATATTGCTATACGATAGAAAATCTGTATGGTTGTAAAATAAGTAACTAATATAAAACTGTTATTTAAAGGAAACTTGTCCAATTAATATGTTTATGAAATTTCATACATATTGGATCAGATCTAACATGACCTTCTGTTGACATTATTTAATGGTTTTGATAAAAAAACAGCATTCTTTCAACCCATGTGATAATCATTTAATAGTCAAAAACTTGTGATGTACATTTCACATTTTTAGTAATGTAAATGTCTCTTAATGATACTTCACACATTTAGTCATTATATTGGTTCAATAGAATGAGGTAACATGATATATACTGTGATATATTTATTTAACACAAGAAATTCTTGTGAAGTCTTAAGTGTGAAGAATATCGGAGACCATTGTGGAAATAAGAAAAAAATCACTTTTCTATTGTTACCTTTGACATTGTTCTACATTTCATCTCATGTCAACATACATCACATATGATACATGTTGCACTGTGACGTGTGTATCAGTATCGTATTTTGGTCTGTTCACACTCGGCCCTTTTTTTACAGTTTTCGGGGAAGCATGGTGGGTCCTTTTGATAGGGGAAATTTTCATCATGAGTCACTAAATTTGGGTGTTTATAAGGCTAACATTTTGAATTATTTTACTGGAGGGGAATTTTCTTTCTAAGAAGGGGAATTTTTTTTTTCTTTGGGGAATGGGGCCCAATATCGACCCCAAATTTGCCATAAAAAAGGGCTGACACTTGTGGTTGCCCGGCTGGGAATTTGTTAATTTCTTACCAAAATTAAACAACCAGTATCCGAAGGCGATAAATGATTGACCTCTTGAAGTTACCTTATTTTTAACCAGGTTTTTGAAAAAAACCAGGTTATTAGAATGGTGTATGTCGTTGGGCGGGCGGGCGGGCGTCAAACTGGGTGGTTTCCGGCGAATAACTTGAGTTCTGTTGATCATATTGTAACCAAACTTGGTGTACAGTAAGAACATATGGAAAGCTCGCTTGGGATTGCTTTTGGGTTCGGTCCGACAAAGGTCAAGGTCACCGTTACTAAAAATAGAAATTTGGTTTCCAGCGAATAACTAGAGTTACATTGATCATATTGACATCAAACTTGGTGTATAGTAAGAACATGTGGAGAGCTCGCTTGGGATTGCTTTTGGGTTCTGTCCGACAAAGGTCAAGGTCACCGTTACTAAAAATAGAAATTTGGTTTCCGGCGAATAACATGAGTTACATTGATCATATTGACATCAAACTTGGTTGATAGTAAGAACATGTGGAGAGCTCGCTTGGGATTGCTTTTGGGTTCGGTCCGACAAAGGTCAAGGTCACCGTTACTAAAAATAGAAATTTGGTTTCCGGCGAATAACTTGAGTTACATTGATCATATTGACATCAAACTTGGTGTATAGTAAGAACATGTGGAGAGCTCGCTTGGGATTGCTTTTGGGTTCGGTCCGACAAAGGTCAAGGTCACCGTTACGAAAAATAGAAATTTGGTTTCCGGCGAATAACTTGAGTTACATTGATCATATTGACTTCAAACTTGGTGTATAGTAAGAACATGTGGAGAGCTCAATTAGGATTGCTTTTGGGATCGGTCCAACAAAGGTCAAGGTCACCATTACTAAAACTAGCAATTTGGTTTCCGGCGAATAACTTGAGTTTCATTAATCCTATTGACATCAAACTCGGTGTACAGTAAGAACATGTGGAGAGCTTGCTTGGGATTGCTTTTGGACCCGTTCTGACGAAGGTCAAGGTCACCATTACTAAAAATATCAGTTTGGTTTCCGGCGAATAACTTGAGTTTCGTTGAACATATTGCCATCAAACTTGGTGTACAGTAAGAACATGTGGTGAGCTCGCTTGGGATTACTTTTGGGTTTGGTCCATCAAAGGTCAAGGTCACCATTACTAAAAATAGAAATTTGGTTTCCGGCCAATAACTTTTGTTTTGTTGATCATATTGACATCAAACTTGGTGTATAGTAAGAAAATGTGGAGAGCTTGCTTGGGGTTGCTTTTGGACTCGTTCCACAAAAGGTCAAGGTCACCGTTACTTAAAGTAGCAATTTGGTTTCAGGCGAATAACTTTAGATTTGTTGGTCATATTGACATCAAACTTGGTGTATAGTAAGAACATGTGGAGAGCTCGCTTGGGATTGCTTTTGGAATCGTTTCGTCAAAGGTCAAGGTCACCTTTACTAAAAATTGCAATTTGCTCTCCGGCTAATAACTTTAGATTTGTTGGTCATATTGACATCAGACTTGGTGTATAGTAAGAACATGTGAAGATCTCGCTTGGGATTGCTTTTGGGTTCGTTCTGTCCAAGGTCAAGGTCACTTAAAATTTAAAAATCAGTTTCCACTTAATATCTTCGCTATTCGTGGGTTTATTGACATCAAAGTGTGAGTGTTTGTATGCATGTATCACCTCTGGCACCTTTGCAGCATTGATGATCATCATGTATTCATTATACAAATAGAGCCTTGGTTACAAATAATTAGGTTTAAAACCTGGTTTGTGGGCATTGCCCATTTCTTGTTATATTCTCAAGGTTGCATAAAAATCTTTCTTCTATATAAGCTTATTTTTAACTCTTAGATATATTTACATGTCATAGATTGCCAACTTGGGCAAGTTTCCATTGTTCTTAACTTTTTACAGACTTAGGAATAGTTATAGTTTTGTACTTTGTATTATTGACCTTTAAATGACTGAAGTGAATACTTATTTTCTATGTTAAATGCTTGACTGAATATTTTGTGTATTGATTGTAACTAGAAGTACGCTGATTTTAGACGTTTAAGTATAAGGTCAATATTACATGTAAAACTACTGCGAAATGTTTTTAAGTACTTCCTGTAACAGGGAACTAACATTGGGCCGCTAAATTATCTTTGTAGCTTACATGATTAACTTGAAAAAATTTCTCCCGTCTTGATCCACTGTTATGAAAATACAAATTGTACATAAAATTTGCAGTAAAAAGTGTGGTATTTTGTATCAGTTTTAATGCATTAATTGAAACACGAACAGATGGTATGGATTTGGTATACAAATTTAAGGTGCTACAAATATTTAACGATTTGATATTTATAAAGCTTTCATTTTCAGTCTATTATTTTAACAATTTATTGAATAAACACAGCTCCAATGGAGACTTACACAAATATTTTTTTTAGAAATTAATAAATATTGATCTCTGACCTAATTCAAATAGGATATCTGTATATGTACTGGTAGTTAACACTTCTAACACTGTTTCAGTTGTAATATACTTTTACAGTGGTGTAATTTATACATATTTACAACCAGGGCTGTCTTTTGATGATTTTTGGGGGCCGAAAATTGGCCCCATTCCCCAGACAGAAGAATATATATTTTCCCCAAGTTTTGGGTCAAAATTCCCCTCCAGAATCACAAAAGAAAAAAAAAAATTTAACTCTGAAACATGAGAAATAGAGCTCTTGACTTTTAGATACATTTTGGAATCTGAAATTGCTATTGTGGAAATTTACATAAAACATGTTTTGGTATTGATTTTTTTGAGCTTGGAAGAATTCCCCCTTTTTAGTAAAAAACAATGCAAAATTCCCCTTTCTCACAGCCCCTCCCCCATTCCCCAAAAGTAGAAAGACAGCTCTGACAACTGTAGTTTATTGATTTTGACCCTGTTTGTCAGCTTCGCTTGAGTGATGAACTAAATTTCCTTATAAACAGACTGTAAATACTTGTAATAATATTGTAACCCCACACGTTATGATAATATTGTAACCCCACATGTTATGAGATAAGCTTTGTCATGTTGAATTCTTTTGTTGATAAAATGTTTGTTTGAGTATCAAGTTTGCATCGCTAATAGTTTCAGTCAATACAAAAGCACTTACTGATAAATATTTTAAAATACTGTTATTTTCCCATTTTTGAAAACAAACCTAATAACTAAGGAAGAATCTACCTTCCTCAAACATTTAGTTGTAAGAGTTTATCAAATACTGTAGTACTGTTCTTCACTTTTTATTTGAACAATTTATGTTATAAATATTTAATTACTCACTGACAGTCATGGGGGGCATTGACTGACTCAAAAGCCCAATTGTACAACATTGTCTACATTTATATTTTATGAATATAAGTCCAAACATTTTTATTGACCCAAATATAAAACTCTGGACACATGTCATTGGAACAGTGTTAACTTGAGTTAAAATTGACCCTTCTGCAAGAATCCTTTGGTCAATATGTGGCTTTTTGAAAATTAAAGGGTCAAATGGAACCCCTGTCCATGTAGTATTCTGAATAATTCACTTGTGAAATAATAAATGATTTGACATCGTAATTGCCATGTACTATAATGGCTGCTTCGATTTTGGGTGAAAAGGTTAATTTTTGCCATTAAAATAATTATGTTTGTGTGGATAAATTATTGAATTTATAAGTCTTCTTTTATCAATTTTAATATCTTGCCCAATTATATAATTAAGATTAACTGCCCAGTGAGAACTTTACTCCTGTTTCAATTTAAGTAAACTCGACAAAATATTTCATCCTTCTGTAAGTTTGGTGGATAATGAACCAGCTGCAGTGTATGGTTGGAATGTTGTATTTTTGTAAACATTTACTAACATAGAATATACATTTCTTGTGCTGAAGTCTGCATGAAGTTGTGCATAATAATTAATGAGACAATAATGATCTCTCATAACATGCATTTATCATTGGGTAACATGAGAGGACTCGAGTGTACACTGCACTTAATTACTTTATTTATTTGAATGTATTTCATGACAGAACTCATTACTGAATATCTCCTCTGTACTTCTTAGGTCATCCTTAAAACATTTTGTTTGCAGTTACGCGACCGCCTCATGAAAAATGCTGTGACTCAATTATTTTTTCAGGTTCATCAATGAATTTTTTTTATCAGTCTTTAAGCCATTACAGTTCTTAACTAAAAAAAAACCTACCTACCTGTTAACTGTTGAAATTCCAGATCGCGTATCCTCAAACAAACATTTTTTTAAGGATGGCCTCATCGTTGGTTTTTGTTCCATTGATTTCTCTATAAATGTAAAGTCACGGGCACTTAACTTATATATTTTCTATTTGCTGGTTAATTTGTTATTGATCTGGATAAACATTGTCATATACAATTCCAAAGTTCACCGTGTATGTCTGACTGCCTGCAGGGTCGGGTAAAATTTTATTCAGCCCTGATAGTGATGTCAGTGTGGTAATATAGTGAAGACCCTTGTACCTATGTACGAATGTCTCTTCGATACCCTAATATTATATTCAGACCTAGAATAGATATCCTTATATATCACAGGGATTTCTATGACACAGAAATCTTGAGTCCCTGACTCCTTTTTCTTTCTAGGGACTCCCATTTATGATTTTCAACTTACTGTGCATCCCTAAAATAAACTTTCGTCAAGTATAAACTGCATATCTTGGATCCTACAAATTTACCAAGGACCCCCAATTTATCAAACACGAGGGTCCAAGGACCCCTAGCTGAAAAATCCTAGAGAAAACTCGGATATCAGACTTTCCGAAGTTTAAGCAGTAAAGAAGCTAAGGTTGGGGGTAAATATTAGGGTCTGTTGGGTACAGGAACTGACAACTTGTTTTTGCCTTCTGATGTCAGACATGTGATCATGTGTAGAAAATATAAAGTTGTCCAAAATCAGTCTTATCGTGATGAGATGTTGTTATATTTACATAGAAAATTTCCATATTTTTATGCTCACCAAAGGACGAGCATATAGCCACTGCTTCGTCTGTTTGTCGGCAGGATAGATTGTGCGTCCGTCCATCCCTCATTTGTGTCCGCACTATTTCTCAGCAACCACTGTCCATCAAATGTTTGGTTGTATAGATTGGATAGAATTGAGATATGTCTCTATACATGCCACACTTCACTCCATGTTTCATATTTTGTACCATGTAGTTCATATTGAGAAAACAAGTCGATCAGTCTGTTCATGAAGACTGGTTTCACTTCCATCATTAGAAGATAGTTCCCATGTTTACAATATTTACATCTCTTGTTCTGATTTGTCAGCGACATTTCCTTAAAGTTTATAGAGAATATATAAATGTTAACAATGATAAAATAAATAACTCATATAATTATGCTCATGTAGGCAGATGGCTCAGAAATTGGTTGTCACATGCAAATATTCTTGGTATTTTCTCAATTATCACATATTTGGGAATGACTTCCTATAAGTCCTGATCAGTTTTGCCTATCAAAAAGGCTGATGATTCAGAACAAGGGAGGTAAATATTGTAGATGTGGGAACTATCTATACTGTTCATCACATTAACTCTTAATGAGGTCAGCAGAGACTGTTATAAACTACACATTTAATGCAATAAAAGAGAATCAAATTAAGCTCTTTTTCTTCCTTGTTTCCCCTGCTAATAAAAAGTGATCCTGAAGAAATACAATTATTCTGGTGGGTAACTTACAACAATTAGTTTATTTCCCTCATGGATTGTTGTGTTACAAATGTGTTGCCTGTCTTCTGTAAGAGATTTTATTGCTCAGATCCAGACATTCTGTAATATATTGTGTCAGAGTTTTTTCCTATCAGAAATTTATATAGCCTGAGAAATACTCACTCAGCGACATTGATGATGTAGTCCTCATTTAGTGTTCTGAACCACTGCCGGCAATATGTTAACCTTGACCTACAATAGAGAGTTACAGTGGACAAGTTGACAACATTCTATTAGTTAGTATTCAGAAAGCAAAACTGCTGGTAATGTGTTGGCCTTGGTCAACTGTGGAGATAATCACAGGAAACAAACTCCTCACAAATGATTTTCATTTAACCACCTACATTAGTCGTATTTCTCTGATATATAAACCAGCAAATGAATCACCAAATTTGGGTATTTATAAGGCTAAAATATTAAATAATTTACTGAAGGGGAATTTTCTTTCTAAGTAGGGGAAAATATATACTTCTTTCTTTGGGGGATTGGGCCCAATATTGGCCCCAAATTTGCCATAAAAAAGGTATGGTTTGTATTTTTGTATTAACATCATATGCACTGTCTATGTTACAGGCTTGAATGAATGCTTGTATGTACCAGATATATTCATTATACTGTTGTATATTTCAGGTATTTGTCCATATTTCGACAGCTTATGCTAACTGTGATAGACCGTACATTGAGGAAGTTGTATACCCAACACCTGTTGATCCACAAAAACTCATAGATTCATTAGAGTAAGTCCCTACCTGTTTTCACTAGCCCTATGTGACACTTCCGTAACATTATTTCCAGAACCCTTATAACATGTTTTTCGTCTTTGTGAGAAAAAGAACTTAAAAGTTTTACCCTCCTGTAGAGAAAAGTTAAATACAGGGTTATGGAATTGCATTTTATTTAAGTTATGTGCATTCCATAACAATATAGGTAGTACAGATAGAAAGAGCTTGGAAAGACGGTTTCAACAATACCAAATAAAAGAAATTGAGTTATGGGGTTCTGGAAATATGGCAATGACTTATTTTATAGCAAGTATACAAGAGAAAATCTCCCAACATTTTTCTTCAGTTTTATTGGGAATTTTTACATTCAAATTGGGAAAAATATATATACTTTTTGGCATTCCAAATATAGCCGATTAACGGCTATAAAAACAGCTGAAAAAAATCCAGTAAAGATGCAAAATTCCCCAATTGTGTGTATAGGTATCACTCCCCAAACACTGTCTAGTGTCCTTGTATGTTATGACTTAAACAAATTCTACTAGAACATTGTTTTATTGTACAGGCATATTTATCTCCATCTTTGTACATGTTACTGTCACAATTTTGAAATGAAGGTCGTAAATATCATGAATTTAGTAAAAGAAAAAGCTCTCATTGTGTGTCAAATAAAAAATCAATATTGATCAGCTTATATAATTGAAATGAAGTAGTATTGATTCAAAATCAGTTGAGAATACCATATAACATATATATACACAATGTATACGGGTCGATTGTTTGCAAAATGTGGGTTTATTGGCTGACTGCCTCAAAGTTTGTTGACCACTAGTGGTGGTTTTAATATTGTGGTGTTTTTTTAAGTGACATATTGCTGTATACATGAGATACACATAGTGCTTACATACGTATGTTACATTACAGATGGATGGACGATGACATGATTGAAGCTATTACACCACAGTTAATTGGAGACAAACCGAACACATACACTTACACCAAACAATTAGCCGAAGATTTGTTAGTTAGGGAAGGAGCTGGCTTACCAATAGCTATAATCAGACCCTCAATTGTAGGGGCTGCATGGAAAGAACCTATACCAGTAAGTCTGTCAGTAAACTGTTTATTTATTATAGTGTCACCCCCGCTTAAAGGGTCAGTCATTTCTGACTTATGAGACACCTACTTTCTGAGCACATTTACTTCCTGATTTCTATCCTTTAATGCCAGGCACCAGACAGGTAGGCGCATGGTAATCATTATTTTACTAGTTGGTGGCTCACCAACCAGCCATATCAGAGTGGACCCCTACTGAGATTCGAACCTTCCACTTCCAAGGTGTGTGCCTTAACCACTCAGCCAAGGGAGACGGTTTACATGTCCTGGTGATCATTTGATGATTTTTTAGACCGTATAGTTATTCAAACTTTCCTTATGATAGTCCAGACTCCAGTATACTTACAACCAATGTTGAAGGCTCAAGTAGGGGTCCAGACTCCAGTATACTTACAACTAATGTTGAATGCTCAAGTAGGGGTCCAGACTCCAGTATACTTACAAACAATGTTGAAGGCTCAAGTAGGGGTCCAGTCTCCAGTATACTTACAAACAATGTTGAATGCTCAAGTAGGGGTCCAGACTCCAGTATACTTACAACTAATGTTGAATGCTCAAGTAGGGGTCCAGACTCCAGTATACTTACAAACAATGTTGAAGGCTCAAGTAGGGGTCCAGTCTCCAGTATACTTACAAACAATGTTGAATGCTCAAGTAGGGGTCCAGTCTCCAGTATACTTACAAACAATGTTGAATGCTCAAGTAGGGGTCCAGTCTCCAGTATACTTACAAACAATGTTGAAGGCTCAAGTAGGGGTCCAGACTCCAGTATACTTACAACTAATGTTGAAGGCTTAAGTAGGGGTCCAGACTCCAGTATACTTACAACTAATGTTGAATGCTCAAGTAGGGGTCCAGACTCCAGTATACTTACAAACAATGTTGAAGGCTCAAGTAGGGGTCCAGACTCCAGTATACTTACAACTAATGTTGAAGGCTCAAGTAGGGGTCCAGTCTCCAGTATACTTACAAACAATGTTGAAGGCTCAAGTAGGGGTCCAGTCTCCAGTATACTTACAAACAATGTTGAAGGCTCAAGTAGGGGTCCAGACTCCAGTATACTTACAAACAATGTTGAAGGCTCAAGTAGGGGTCCAGTCTCCAGTATACTTACAAACAATGTTGAAGGCTCAAGTAGGGGTCCAGTCTCCAGTATACTTACAAACAATGTTGAATGCTCAAGTAGGGGTCCAGACTCCAGTATACTTACAAACAATGTTGAAGGCTCAAGTAGGGGTCCAGACTCCAGTATACTTACAAACAATGTTGAAGGCTCAAGTAGGGGTCCAGTCTCCAGTATACTTACAACTAATGTTGAATGCTCAAGTAGGGGTCCAGTCTCCAGTATACTTACAAACAATGTTGAAGGCTCAAGTAGGGGTCCAGACTCCAGTATACTTACAAACAATGTTGAAGGCTCAAGTAGGGGTCCAGTCTCCAGTATACTTACAAACAATGTTGAATGCTCAAGTAGGGGTCCAGACTCCAGTATACTTATAAACAATGTTGAAGGCTCAAGTAGGGGTCCAGACTCCAGTATACTTACAACTAATGTTGAATGCTCAAGTAGGGGTCCAGTCTCCAGTATACTTACAAACAATGTTGAAGGCTCAAGTAGGGGTCCAGACTCCAGTATACTTACAACTAATGTTGAATGCTCAAGTAGGGGTCCAGTCTCCAGTATACTTACAAACAATGTTGAAGGCTCAAGTAGGGGTCCAGACTCCAGTATACTTACAACTAATGTTGAAGGCTCAAGTAGGGGTCCAGACTCCAGTATACTTACAAACAATGTTGAAGGCTCAAGTAGGGGTCCAGTCTCCAGTATACTTACAAACAATGTTGAATGCTCAAGTAGGGGTCCAGTCTCCAGTATACTTACAAACAATGTTGAATGCTCAAGTAGGGGTCCAGACTCCAGTATACTTACAAACAATGTTGAATGCTCAAGTAGGGGTCCAGACTCCAGTATACTTACAACTAATGTTGAATGCTCAAGTAGGGGTCCAGTCTCCAGTATACTTACAAACAATGTTGAAGGCTCAAGTAGGGGTCCAGACTCCAGTATACTTACAACTAATGTTGAATGCTCAAGTAGGGGTCCAGTCTCCAGTATACTTACAAACAATGTTGAAGGCTCAAGTAGGGGTCCAGACTCCAGTATACTTACAACTAATGTTGAAGGCTCAAGTAGGGGTCCAGACTCCAGTATACTTACAAACAATGTTGAAGGCTCAAGTAGGGGTCCAGACTCCAGTATACTTACAACTAATGTTGAAGGCTCAAGTAGGGGTCCAGTCTCCAGTATACTTACAACTAATGTTGAATGCTCAAGTAGGGGTCCAGACTCCAGTATACTTACAAACAATGTTGAATGCTCAAGTAGGGGTCCAGACTCCAGTATACTTACAAACAATGTTGAAGGCTCAAGTAGGGGTCCAGACTCCAGTATACTTACAAACAATGTTGAAGGCTCAAGTAGGGGTCCAGACTCCAGTATACTTACAACTAATGTTGAATGCTCAAGTAGGGGTCCAGTCTCCAGTATACTTACAAACAATGTTGAAGGCTCAAGTAGGGGTCCAGACTCCAGTATACTTACAAACAATGTTGAATGCTCAAGTAGGGGTCCAGTCTCCAGTATACTTACAAACAATGTTGAAGGCTCAAGTAGGGGTCCAGACTCCAGTATACTTACAACTAATGTTGAAGGCTCAAGTAGGGGTCCAGACTCCAGTATACTTACAAACAATGTTGAATGCTCAAGTAGGGGTCCAGTCTCCAGTATACTTACAAACAATGTTGAAGGCTCAAGTAGGGGTCCAGACTCCAGTATACTTACAAACAATGTTGAATGCTCAAGTAGGGGTCCAGTCTCCAGTATACTTACAAACAATGTTGAAGGCTCAAGTAGGGGTCCAGACTCCAGTATACTTACAAACAATGTTGAATGCTCAAGTAGGGGTCCAGTCTCCAGTATACTTACAAACAATGTTGAAGGCTCAAGTAGGGGTCCAGACTCCAGTATACTTACAACTAATGTTGAATGCTCAAGTAGGGGTCCAGACTCCAGTATACTTACAAACAATGTTGAAGGCTCAAGTAGGGGTCCAGACTCCAGTATACTTACAAACAATGTTGAATGCTCAAGTAGGGGTCCAGTCTCCAGTATACTTACAACCAATGTTGAAGGCTCAAGTAGGGAGACTTATTAATGTTCCTCTTTTAAAATTGTGCTCAAGTTTTATATTCTTGTAAAGTTAAAATGGTTCAAGTTGTTTATTGATGTACAAATTTACATAATTTTATTAATTTTGTGGATTATTTACTGGTTTATTATAGCCTTTACATATTGATTTTTCTATGTTAAATTTACGGGTATTCCGGTATTTCAGTTAGTGGTGTGACCGATAAATTTCAGATAAATTCTGTCTTTAAATGCTCAAATTGTCATGTGTACTCTGAATTGACTCTATCTGAATATACTTGTGAACTTGTACATGTCATATAGACAATATGTGCGCTTCATAAAGAATCTCCACTCTGATATCAGTCCTAAATAGTTCCTAAGTCAGTGCTTCATAAAAGTCCTAAGTGTAATCCTAGGCTAGGAATGGACTGATGCAATCCTTAGTGCAAAATATCAGTCTAATGTCTAAATGTTGATATAATTTATTTGCAGGGCTGGATCGACAACTACAATGGTCCAAGTGGATTGTACATTGCAGTATGTATACTTCTATACCTATGTAACAGGTCTATGTCTGTTCTACAGGCTTAAATATGTCAGTCTTCAATTTATCTAGATGAATGTGTGTATATTAATGAAAGCCATCAGAGCTATGTTCAGGCAATGGCATTTTAAGTGCAATACAAGTGTTGGTGCTGTCTTGTATTAAAGTTATATGTATATAGTTACCATTACATAATATTATGCACATACAGTCGGATCTCATGATTCAACAACCTTCTATCCAAATACTCGGTATCCTCTGAAATAAATATCAGGTCCCGATGTATCTTCTAATGCACATCAAATTGAAATGGGCTATTCGATTTTGGACCCATTGAATTCGAATAAACAGAAAATGGATGACATATTTCTCTTCAAAATGACATGTTTTGAATGCAGATATCTCAGATATTGATATAAAATGACCTGCATTTTTGTATGAAATTTTAGTATCTTCTATTGGGATTAAGTCCTTAACTTCATTTTAGCTATGAGATATTGCTTGACCTGAGTATGAATCATGATACAGTAGTTAAATCACATTTTTGTTACGCCCACAACTATACCCCACATGTCCTTATCTAAACACAGTCATAAAATGATTAATGCTTCATACTTTATCTGTGTGCCAAATTCTTGTCCCGAAGTATAAACTTGTCTGTTTTATTACCCATATTGTTTTAAAGGTCATATTTGAAATTGATGTTGAGAGACAAAGTCTGGGACTCGGGATCAAAAACACAATAGTTCAAATCTTGCCTTGGGCAAGGGTTAAAATACAAACTGAACAATTCCTTTGTTTGATGCAACAGGGGAGACTGTCATCAAGGGGGGATTTATAAAAGTTGTAAAAACTTGTCTCGCAGTGGATGTAAAATGGATATGTATAAACTTAACTAAAGACCATGTACTTGTACAATGCTATACATTTTGTCATAAGTGATGAGGTGTTTCACAATTGATGAGAAAATTTTTTTTCTATAGATGGCTTCATGTAATGAACTTAAATGTATCATCTAAGTATATTTGTGTGATATCTCAATCATTTCTCGTTATCTGTCATAAAATCTTTGTTTGTTATACAGTATTTTAGTACAATAGAGATATTTTTCAAGTACTTTGACTAAGTATCCGCATCCTGTGGAAACGATTTCATCTACAAAATAGCAATATTTATACTTTTATCTTTATAAAAATACCTATCAATATCAAGTCAATGATAGTACTTGTAACATATTTAATGTTTCCACAATTTCTGTGCTGAAGATCTTGTACTAGATTTTAACTTGTTTATAAATTATGTTTTGTTAACCTATCTGGAATCGAGGGCATATATTTTGCCTGCATTGAATAGACAGTATTTATTATTGTACAATGGCTGATTGTGACTTCTTAATTCATCTGTTTGGGTAACACACATCTTTTGCCGTTGTTGAGATGTGGTTGCTACCAGAAAAATTGAAATAGTTTTGTTTTATTTGATCATATTGAAGATGGCTAACAGGTTTTTTTTGTAAAAAATATGTCCGACAACCAAAGCAGTACTGCGGGGGGGGGGGTATATATCACATACAGTGATAGCTCTAGTTTTTGTTTATATATGAAGAAGAGACAGCCAGTTTTCATATTGTTTGATATTTATACCTATATATACTTGTAGGTTGGTAAGGGTATATTACGAGCAATGAAGTGTGATTTCCGTGGTGTGGCAGACATTATACCTGTAGATATACCAGTGAATATGTTGATCGCAGTAGCCTGGTATACGGCTGTAACCAAACCTAAGAATGTACTTATCTATCACAGCACCACTGGGTCAGTGAATCCCTTCACCTGGGGAGAAATGGGTATGTTGAATAATTATGTAGCTTAAATGTTGTCATAGCAACATTATTGGCCAAAAGTATTTCTTTTTTGTGATTTTTTGTTAATTGTTCACAAATATTTAATTTTTGCATTTAAATACCAGCTGTATATATACATGTATATATATTCATTTTTGCCATGTGAAGTTAAGCTTCACGTAAAAATTTCGAAGGTAAAAACTGCTGATGTTGAGATTTCATTGTTTGTTACATCATTTTGAGAATGTTACAAGAAATTTCTACTTGTTACTACAGAGGATGTTGTGATGAACTTTTGGAAGAAGGTGCCTCTTGATGCTTGCTTTAGGAGACCTAGAATTGTTCTTACCAATAACGGGTGAGTCAGAAACAAGATATAATATAGACTGTAACACCTTGCAAAGTTTTAAGAAAGCTCTGAAAACACACTATTTTATACAGTATTATGGACGATAAGTGTTTTATTATTTTATTTCCGAGTGCATGGATCTATCCGGGATTTAACTGCTTGTTGTTACTTTATCTTTAAATTTTATTGGTTTTCACTAACTCTGAAATTATTTTTCTATTATTTTATAGTTATTTCAAACATTTTATATTATTTTAATTTTGTACATATGTACTATGCATAAACACTTTGTTTTAATCGACTAGCATTAATATTGTTATAAGCATTTTAGTTTGTCTATTGTTTTATATTACATTGTAAAGCACTTTTGAACATATTTTATGTATGAAAAGAGTGCTATAGAAATATGGTATATAATAATAATAATAATAATATCAATTGCACATTATCAGGGGTTCCACTAGGGGCTGAATCTCGAGGGTCATTTTGATAATTTTTTATCAAATTGTATTAGTTTATAGCCAAATTACCTACTAGTATAATTTAGAGAAAATTTGACAATTCAGCCAGAATCCTGAGGTTCAAAATTTGGCTCTTTGGAAATTCCAGGGGTCAAAGGGTCAACTCCAGGGTCAAATGGCACCCCTGCATAATTTATAACCAATTACAGATATTCACATACGATCTCTACTGGTTGAGAGGTCATTAAAAGATTGTTTTAAATAAATTCCAAATGTTCACTGTCCTGAGTGCAAAATCATTGCCCACTCATTCAACAGAGCTCATACTTGTTCTGCTTTAGTGTTAATTGTTAATACAAGTGAGTGACAATTTTATTTTCTGCTGATTGCCCATGATTATTGTCTTAAAAATGCATCCTGTGTTAACTTGGATTTATGAACAGTTATGACGAGCACATCCTTATCTCGAGCATCTTCCTTGTCCGGATAACTCCTTTTACTGTATGATACATGTACATGTATTTAATTTATGTTATGTTTCTATACTAATAATATACATATATTTGCTTTCTATCACAGATATCTACATGAGTTTTATACGATGGTCAGTCATATACTTCCTGCTTATGTCGCTGATCTTGGATATTGTCTGATGGGGAAAAAACCAAGGTTTGTATCTTCTGTTTTAAACTACCTAATCAGAATGTATATCGTGTTGCTCAGCATTTGTAGACCTGTGAGTACTCTTAATTAGTCCAGATTTAGGTCAAGAGTCTCAGTTTATGTCATACATATGTGATTGGTCCTAAATTTTGGCAATTACTCTCTCCTCGTTGGTTCAAACCTTTGGCATGTACCTAGTCCTGATTTGTCCAGAATAAATTTTTTGCCTATTTCTGATTGGTTCAGAATTTTGTGTTTAGCAAGTTCTGATTGGTCCAGAATTTTGGGTAGTACCTTATTCTGATTGGTCCAGAATTTGAAATGGAACTGGTGCACTCTTTGTGGTTGATTCTTAATCACTTATCATCAGATACTTTGTGGTCGCTTGTCACTTTGCTCAAGAAAGAAACAATTCCTTTTCTGATAATTCTCTTCAAGCTACTTTAATGAGGTTGGTAAATACTGAAAAAATATTACCCAATAGGTCTTCATTATAAAATATAAATTTTGGGTAAATTAATTTACTTTCAGGATGGTCAAGATTTACAACAAATTACATCGTTCCATCAATTGTTTGACATATTTCACAATGCAATCGTGGGAGTGGACGTATAATAACCTCGATATGCTGGTCAGTCAGTTATCCCCTGAAGACAGAAAGGTAATGATCTTCTCACATACTTAGGGCAGAATACATATTGTCTGTGAATTGTGATTGCTTTTTCTTGTAATGATGTTTTAATTATTCAGGAATATACGATTTGTGTTAATGAAATTATTTAGATATTGGCTAAAACGTCACATTGTTCTTTACTCCATTTGTCAACCTTGGTGAGATTGAAGGAACACTGTATACTGTAACACAGATTACCACAGAACCCAAGACTTGTTCCTACTTTGTTTATTGTAAAATATATTACCAGACAAAGTAAATGTTTACCTGACATGGTTGGTGGTCAGACACATTTTGCAAACTCTGGTGTAGTGTTAAGTTTTGAGTAGAAATGCCAGTCCTGTATTAATGTTGATATGCAACAGATTACGTTTACAGAGTTTTATTATATTTATTTGCAAAACAATGAAGTTGGATTGCTTTGTCTTGTGTTTGCTAACAGAATCATTACATATATAAAGTATTATTATGACTTGCCTATATTTAAGTATAAGTTGGAGGACAGTTTTGAGTATGATTTGTCCTCTTCAGTAGATGCGTATTTTCTGTGTGTAGAATATGGAATGTTTTAGACTTCAATTAAATATAATTTCACATATATTTGATATCTTCTTATTCTATTTATAGAATTTCTATTTTGATCCTCGACCTCTCCACTGGCCAACTTATCTGGAGAACTATTGTCTTGGTACTAAGAAGTTCTTGTTAAATGAGGATCTTTCTGGTTTGCCGGCTGCAAGAGCTCATCTCAGAATGTAAGTAAATAATGTACAAATTAGCGCCGCTATACGATTTCCAACCTCTTCCTTATGTGACGTCATTTCCAGAAAACGTCACATGTGACGTCACCATGTACTGACAGTAAGCAATATTTGTCCCAAATGGCAATGTGAAAACGAAGTGACCATATGGAGTCAATATTGTTTCCTGCTTGCAAATACTGTAGTAAAATCACATGTTGCGTTTTCTTGAAATGACGTGACTTACAGACGAGATTGTAAATTCCACAGCAGTGCTAAAATGTAGCAATCTGCCACCAGTATTTTGCCTATTTAACTGGAAATGCTTTCATGTTTTTGTTTTCTGCAATTGAAATTCTGTCATAGGCTACATGGAACATAATATTGTCTATCTTACATAGCTTGAAGCATCTACAAGGAATAAATAGAGACATTATTGATATTTAGGTGAAATTATGTAGGATTATTTGCTTATTATAGTTGAAGACTAATAGACTATAGTCTAATGTTCATGTTGTTTGTCCAATGTGGAACAATTCCATGATAAGATATTTTTTGAATGTATTTCTTCCCATAATGTGTTAACATTCTTATTCAAGATCGGCATCTATAACTTACTTGATCATTTTATTTTACACTTCTGAGAATGATTTCTTAGAATGTTTAAATAAATGTTGAGAGTGTGTACATGTATTCATTGGATTGAACTTCTGTTTCAGGTTGAGGAATATCAGATACATGTTTAATGGTGTATTGGCAGTCGTATTGTGGAGAACATTAATTGCACGCTCACAGATTGCACGCAATTTGTGGTTCTTTATTATGGGACTTGTTATGAAATTCGTGAAGTACTTCCGAATCACTAGTACTATTCGTACGTGAACATAGGTCATCAAATGTATATATTGACAGAGTGATTACTTTTCTATGAATAATCAACTTGTCTACATAATCCGACAACCGAATCCAGATACCTCGCAGCCAACGTCACATGATCGTCACATGATCATGGCTATATTCATATAATTACATTCATTCATACACATGTTACGAAGCATTGGCTATCTCAATATAGCCTTATGATTTTCATGATGTGCCATCATCATTGATAAAGTCTACAAATTTCATAGAGCTGGGGAAGATAAACCAAAGTATTGTAGAGATTTATCAGAAGAGGATGTATGCCTAGCGCTCTCAGCCAATCACTGATGGATACATTTCTCCATGTTCTGTGTTTGTGAACACAAATTGCAGGCATTAGAAATTTCCGCCATTTTGCGGAATTCAGCGGATTTGACGCTCAGAAGGGCCGTTTTTGAGACAATTTAAGCCATCTTAAATGCTTAAAACCCAAAAGTTTCAGCTGATTTTGAAATTCTGCATTCTCATGCCTGAAATTGTTCATTTAACTGAGACAAAATTTTCTTTACTCATTTCAGTAAATTGTACTATGTATAAGTAATGACCGCAGTGGTAGAAATCCAATATTATATTGTGCAGATCTGTGTGTGCGTATGTACCAATGTATGTTAATTGCTTTAGCATAGCTTGGTGCTTTGTAATACAATGTATATTTTGTCAGTAAATTATGAACAGATTACAGAATGATATTGAATACAGATCTGGTTGGCTTGTCCTAGTAAATTGTGTTGAATTTCAAAGTTCTTGCTGACTAGCATGTTTTATGCTGTACAATCATGACTTGATTCATAAAGATAAGTGTTAACCTTACATGTTTGTATTTGTAATAATTACTTTTTTTCCATTGCTTAAAGTTGGAACTATATCTGTTTGGAGTAATACATGACAAACCTTATTGCATTTTCTGGATATGTGTCGTATTCCACATTTATTGGTGATGGGCATGTCGATATAAATTATATTTATTGTAAAGTTATAAACTTTGAATATTGTACAATCCTTATATATCTGGTTGTCTAATCTGAAGTGCTCTAGATAATACATACATCTGTAAATATGCTATCATTCTTTTGTTTTAGTTAATTTATGTTGGTGTGAATCATTGGACACACTAATCTAGGGAAAATCATGAATTTTTTATTCACATTTTCTGTGCATTAACTTTATTAAGGCTTTTATAAGTCAGAAAACAAACAATCTTCTGTATTTCGATGCAGATAGTCTAGTTCTGTTATCATACCACAACTTCCCATTTGTTTTGTTCTGCAGATATCAGTTTTGGTTTTATATAACTTCAAATAAGAGAGCTGAAGTTTAAGATTTTGTGAATCTTTGTGCTTGTTTGTCATTTAATTTGAATGGATTACTGATCTGAGACTGAAATATTTTTTGTCTATGTTATTTATGTTTTGTGTGTTATGTAAAATATGGTACTTTGAAAGTACAGTAAAACCTCATTTAAAGGTTACCTCAATAATAAGACCACCTCAAAATTTAAGAACACAATTTTCAATCAATCTACTCTGTTTTGCTCTTTATTGAACCACATTATTAAGACAAACTCAATACATGTAATAAGACCAGTGTTCAAGGGTCCCAAGGGTGGTCGTATTATTGAGGTTTTACTGTACTACAATATTTTAACATTACTTTTCATATCTTATCCATTTCTTTTACACTTTTACTTACATATCCGTTCATTCTATTTATTTCACCTCATTTCTAGTGCATTTACTACATTTACAAATTCCATAATGATTTTATAACTTGTATATTATATATGTACATGTATTGTTAAAAGATTTATGTTTAAAGCACTATTTTGTTTGTTGTTTCATTTTAATCTTACTGGAGTCAGATAAAATTGTGAGATTGGTGTTAAATTCTTTCACTTTGTTACCATGGCAACTCTTTTCACTTTGCGGTGTTAATACTGTGTGTGTACGTTACATAGAGCTTCAGTTATGTTCGTGAACTTCAAAGATTTATGTTTACCTGCGAAAAAGTGCTTTCTATGCTTGGTAAATGATTCCTATTTTTGAATGTTGTTTGATTGTTGAACAAATTCTGATGTTAGTCGATTGTTTTTTAAGTTATACTTAGGACGTGTGTAGACTACAGAATTGTTAGTCAGAATCAGTGTCACGTTTGAACTTGTAAAACATAATCTATGTTTCATTGTTTCCAGGTAAGAACTCTGTGGTTTGACGTCTTTAAGATTTCTAAGAATAATCTTTACTTTCTGGCATACTGATTGAAACATTGAAAACCCACAAATATGTCTTCTAATTCATTTTATGCCACTGTTTCAGTACAGATGTCTCTCATCTAGAAGTATGTTTTACTGACTTTTAATTTATTCTATTGTACTGTGTCGTTTAAGCACCTGAGAAAAGTTGTGTACTTTTACTGAAGTTGAACGGAGAGGTTTTTGAATACATGAAATCATGAATACTATTTATAATTGATAAACATGCGATATCTCATTTTGCCATCAATGTTGAGGTATGGTTCTACATCAACTTTGTGCCTTACAATTTACATGTTGAATCTTAGCTGCCAGTGTTGATTCAGACATCTAGGAGTTTAATAACCCTATATTTTGATCAAAACAAAATTTGTCCACCCTTTACATCATTCTTGAGGATTTTGACCTCTTGGCCTTCAGATTCTTGTTCTTCCGAGACTTTTGATTGTCTCCCATCAAATACTTTCACATGGATTTTGATAAAACTTTCACAGATAGCATTTGTCGCTTCGTTGTAGTTTATGATGTTGAATGTATTTCAGTATGTTAGCTTTATTACTTGTCTATGGACACATGAAGAATTTGATGAAGTTATAAATCACTTTGGATGACTCATTATTATGATAGTAAATAAGTGTATCTTGGTAACAGAATGCCATGTTTGTTGTGAGTGGTTCAAGGTTTAAAAACTTGTTCTAGAACAGTCATTTTCTGTGTTACAGAACTTAAAACGTTTTGACACAAGTATTGTTTCTGATTGAGGTAGCAAATCTTGCTGGATATGCCACATATCTCTCCTGTGTCAGTATTCTTCAGAAACGCAACCTGAAGCCAGTTGAGATCTTAACAAGAATGCTTTCTTTCAAATAATGAGTCATCTGCATGAAGACAGTCATGTCTGATTGTGATTTATCAACTAATAGTAAACATAGGACTACTTTCTGTAACATGTTTAATACACATGTACAGTAAAACCCCACTTAAAGACCACCTCAATAATAGGACCACCTTAAAATTGAGAACACATTTTTCAAGTCCATTATCACTGTTTTGCTCTTTATTCAACCTCAATATTAGGACCACCTGGATAAGAAGACCAGTTTTCAATGGTCACAAGGGTGGTCGTATTATTGAGGTTTTACTGTATATTTCGCATAATAGTCTTAAATGTATTTTTACAAAAGCTTACATATAGCAGTATACATGGTTCAGTTTATATGTATAACTGTATTGAATCTTAGTATTTGAGATTGAACAAAAGATTTCCTACAACTTGTACATGTATGTATTGTTAGTATAGAAACGTAATTGAATTAAACTTGTACATGTATATTAATTTTTTTGTAGAATTTATACAGGTTTAATGTTTGAATAATGTTTCTGTACAGTATAACCTCACATAAAGACCACTTCAATATTAAGACCACCTCAATATTAAGACCAGTTTTCAAGGGTCCCAAGGGTGGTCATATTATTGAGATTTTACTTTATAAGTAAAATTGTGAAGAAGTTTTGGTTTAAGTATTGATTTAACATCACTACATTTTACACTCAACAGTCTTTACTGTATAAAATGCTGTTTACTCATTTCGTATATGATGGCCTTTTTAAGCAAACAAAGAGATTTCTCTTAATTTGTGTTCACCTTAGAATTCTTGTGTTTTATAGAAATTTATTTTGGTGATATGAGTATCGAGTCTTTTTGAGACCTTGATCACACATTTTATATTCTATAAAATTTAAATCTCCATTATCTACAGAGTTACCAAACCTGTAAGTCTCTGGTACTAATTCATCCTGTTAAAAATATAACAATACACAAAGATGGATGTTTTTTTTATTTTAAGCCTATTATGTGGGGGGGGGGGGGTAAAAAAGTATAAAATTAAAGTTGTCATATTTTGTCAGATATGCGCTTAAGTGGAAATTTTGTTAAAGCTTTAGGTGGTTTCCTTTGGAGATTTCCTCATCTAGGTCAATGAACATCATCATCCCCTGAGAATATTGATATATTTGTGTATGTTGTAACAATTACTTAAATTATGTACTTCTGTGTTTCTACAAATACCTGCTGTTCTTTATTGATATTCTGTATGAGTATATTTATGTATCAGTTACCTATTGTTGTTTATCTTATTGTGTATGCTTTTAGATTGCTTACTTTGGGCGCATAAACAAATCATGGTGTTATAATTGTGCCCGCTTTCACAGAAGAGGGAATATATTGTTTTGCTCATGTTGGATGGTTGGTCCATTTGTCTGCCATTTGGTTTCTGGTAACTAAAGAACTCTTAGGCCAGTAGTGGGCAAACTTCGAAGGATGAAAGCCAGTGGTCAGCTGATCTTAATCGTAGTTTGTGGGTCAAAGGTAAAGGTTGCAATGTCCTCAATGACTCATACCATTTACAATCAGTAAGTGGGCAGTACCTGTAACGATCCAACTTCATAGGATGATTAACATATGATCATAATTGTAATGAGGGTCAGTAGGTCAAGGTCACTGTGACCATTAGACTGAAATTGATACCTGATCAATACATAGAGAAGGATTGGGCCTGAGGTATTGATACATCACTTGGTAGTTATTCATGGTCAGTTGATGTCGGTTCCCCTATATTTGGGGTCAGTAGCTTCAACAGTCCCTACCCACTTCCATCTGACGGTCAGTCACTGATGGCGTATGTAGTACTAACACCATTTGCTGGTCATACTTGATATAAAGTTGTTACTATTGTATGAAAAGAACTTTCTAGAATAAACCGTAATAAACTTATATTATTGTTTTCTTTTCCAATGTAGCCAGCTTGGTGATATATGCATGTATTGCTCTATTGCTAATTAGAATGCCATGAATTTGAATCCTTAAGTGAGTTGTATGTTCTCGTTTGTCTTTGTCTGAAGATTTCAAAATCTACCAAAAACTTGTCTGAAGATTTCAAAATCTATCACAAACCTATCAGCAATGAGTCAGTACTGTTTGAGACTTCAGAGAAAATATGACAAGGTATAAGTAATTCAAAATACTTTGCATGTAGTTAACATACTTCTTGGCATTTGAGTCAACCCTTCATGTCACCACCAAGAGTGACCAAGGTATGGCTTTCAATATTATCATATCACAAGAAAGAAATATTCACCTACCCATCATTTCAAAATATGGTCGAAATTCTCAGAAATACAAGGATACAAAAAGAAACACAGTTTTATACAGAGATAATTTATTTGCACTATAATGAAAGAAAAGCACATTCAGAGGACAGTTTAATCATAACACATAAATCAAAATTCACTCCGGGAAATACAATTATTTCTGCATAAATATAATCGAGCTGATTCAGCAATAATCAAAATTAGTTTAATTGCAACATCAAGATTTTTATATATTTAGTGTCCCTTGCATGGACAGATCTGAATTCAACTTCCGAGAAGATCATGAAACTTCAATTTACTCCCAATTCAAACACGACACTCCAATTTCAGGCGTTATTTAGTAATTTACTACATTCCCAAAATTTTGTGGGGCTTCAAAAAAAACAGTTCCAGTTATATTGAATATTATCTCCCTTGACATATACATTGTACATGTATAATATTATCTCCCTTGACATATACATTGTACATGTATAATATTATCTCCCTTGACATATACATTGTACATGTATAATATTATCTCCCTTGACATATACATTGTACATGTATAATATTATCTCCCTGGACATATACATTGTACATGTATAATATTATCTCCCTTGACATATACATTGTACATGTATAATATTATCTCCCTTGACATATACATTGTACATGTATAATATTATTTTGCGGACTAAATTGCAAATAAAATTGGAAGATAATACAAATGCACACTGGTATAATGTTACTGGAAAATTAGTCTGTAATACCAAGTACCAAAACTCACTCAACTTTTAACAGACCTATAAGCTCAATCTCAGGCCATCCTTAAAAAACTGTTTGTTTGCAGTTACACGACCCTGAATTTTAAAAATAGGTAGGTAGTTTTTTTTTAGTTTAGTACTGTAAAGGCTAAAAGACCTAGAAAAAAATTCCATCGATGAACCTGAAAAAATTAATTGAGTTGCAGCATTTTTCAACAGTCAGTTGTGTATCTGCAAACAAACAATTGTTTAAGGATACCCTTAAGTGTCAGTAGTGGGCCAGCTTGCATGGTAGTGTTTAATATAAGTCTAAATTATGGTTTCATTCAAAAATCAAGCAAATTAAGGAAAGCATTGCTTACATAATAACAATTTCTGATTAACTTGACAAGAATTACAATAAATGGAATGACTTTTCAAAGAAAGAAAATAATTTACAATTATCACAGACTGTGAACATCCACTAGATAGTAAAGTAATTCTTTATAAAAAATGACCAGACTTTCTGATAATTAGGCCCATTTTGTATAATGTAATAGTATTCATTGTATCAACATTATTGTTCATAATCGAAATATATATCAGGTAGGTTGTGGCACAATAGTTTGCTCAAGAAGTGAAACATTTATGATGCATCAAATAGAGAAAAATTGATATCAAGTACGGAGTTGTATATACATGTGTGGGGTAAATTGGCAACATGTCATGTACACATATATGGCACAATGTCATGTACACATATATGGCAACATGTCATGTACACATATATGGCACAATGTCATGAACACATATATGGCACAATGTCATGTACACATATATGGCACAATGTCATGTACACATATATGGCAACATGTCAAGTACATATATATGGCAGAATGTCATGTACACATATATGGCAATGTGTCATGTACACATATATGGCACAATGTCATGTACACATATATGGCACAATGTCATGTACACATATATGGCACAATGTCATGTACACATATATGGCAAATGTTGCGTGCCAGAGTTGGCACTAACCACTATTTGTGAGTTAACAAAAAGCACGGTGTCATGTATACATTTGTGTGACAAGTTGACACTAAGCATAATGCCCTGTAAAAGTGTATGGCAAGAAGTTAACTAACAGCAGTATTAGCTGTACAGTAATATGGATAGTATTTTCACAGAAATAATTTTACCTAATTCACTTTTATCCAGATAACATTTTTGACACATCAGTTGTATAATTAACTATCTATTGTCTATAGATTGGTTACCAAAACAATTATAATTCATGAGAGTGGAAATGAGTATAGTATGTAATGATGAAGCATTGAAAATACAAGTAATACTGAAAGAAAGAACATAGGAGGGCTCACATACATACAAGCTATAACAAGCACACTGAAAATTGAAGAATTAAAACATGTATCCTTCAACAGATGAAAGTAACAACCTCCAACTTTAATAGCCACCTAAAAGACTTGCTATACAAAGCATGTTTACATTACAATCAATATACAGTTAACTCCCTTTAATATGCCAATATTTCGATCAATACACAGTTAACTCCCCTTGACAAACTTTATATCAATGGACAAAAACCCAACAACATATGGGATTTATCTTGATTAGAAATTAATGGGATATTGCTACTATATTTGGTGTTAAGAATATTGATACGATACAATAAAGATTACCAACAAGCCAGTAAGGGGACATAAATCCTGAGCATAGATAAACAGTGACAAGAAAATCGCATATCTGCATAGCATTACTGAATCCCATGGTAACAAGTATATACAATTTTGCATATATATTGTAACATCGACTAAATCAGCAAACAAGACAGACTTTACAACAACAGCCACACACAACTAGTTCAGCCTCCTGTATTTTGGTGTTTTGACAATATTTTAAAACCTATATCTATCCTTGTGCTACATGGATCATATAATCAATGTTGACTTCAGCTATGCAAAATATATGTCACGTAATTAATTAGCAACCTAGAAACCAGAATCTATCAGCTTTATCAAAACGTATTTCATCAAATGTCATTCACTAGTGACAGGTGATTAACACAATATCAAAAAGAGAAAGTGACAAATCGAGGGATCAACGCGACAATGTCGTAACTCCTATTAATTTATGTAGGAGTTACGACATTGTTGCGTTGAGCCCTCGAAATACTAGTTGGTATCATTGCTCAGTTTCGTACAGTTTTTTAACAAGCAGGGCTTATAAGACTGTAGCTAGATATTTTTTCATGACCATTTTTATGCAAAATTTCCCAAATGCATTTCAACTTGATTTCAAAATGCTTGTGAATATTAGTCTCAAGATAGCGTCAACAAACTTATGCATAATGAGGTACACATGAATGAGCCAATCAAATACATTCTAATGATGATAGGGAATTTACGAGAACAGAAGCACATAGAACACGGAATGTGTCGTATTGAACAATGAATCATGTTGATGAGCTGTTTGGAATTCACTGACAATAAATAAAGAGAAATACTTGAGTAAATATTTTTCAACATTGCGTAAAAAGACTGGAACATTGTAAGTTAGCAGCTATACACACAGTAAGTACACATCAAGAATAGTTAGAGATTCAAGAGTCACGATGTATGCTATACCATAGGGCCAAGACGTTTATTTAGTATAATAGTAAGTCCTTTTTTGAGCCAAGACCCTGTGTACTTTTAAATTATGAAAAACACATAAGTTTCTTATACATATTACAACAATGCAGTTCTTGTCTGAATTGTATTGACGTAAAAACAACAAATCAGAGACATATACATATAGTCATAAAACTCTCTTCTTTCATACAACAACCACATGTACACTACTTACAAAATGTATGTAAGTTTGATAAGAATTTTCTAGAGTCAGTAACAGACATCCAGCCAACCAAATCAGGTAGTACACCTCATAGGCTATTCAACGTCAATTGTTATAATGCTATAAAGAACAATTTGAATTTTCCAAACAACTGTATTATACAGAATATTCATATATTTGAGTAGACCTAAAATTTAGTTATGATAAGAAAATGAGGCAAGAATATAATAATAATAAATGTTATATACTGTTGTGTTTAAACTGTAGACTGTAAAGTTGCTGTAGTGTTGGGACTATAGATAAGAATGAACAAGTAACATACGTGTACAATGCTTATACATTGTATTATATAACAGAAATGAGACAATCATCATATTGCGATATAGATCTGTGGTATATTAATTATAACCACTATTACAAATGGCAGTAATTATATACAAAATCAACCTTTTAATTATTCATAACGGTCAACAAAACTTAAATCCAATAGCAGTCAATCTGTAAGAAGGAAAACAATTTTCAGATTACAGAAGTCTAGCAGGAACGCCATACTGAGAATATAAACATAAACCATCAACTTGTCTGCACTGTTGTAATATTCCATACTGGGCAGACTCTGATACTTCACGTAGCTTTCTTATTGATTCATGTTAGATATGATGTGCCTACCTAGACACAAGCAAAGTGTTGAATTACAGAAAGAGTAGAAACTGGCAATGGAAACTGCATCATCATTCCAAACAACGATATACTGACACAATTGCTAGAAAAAATACTCTAACTGAAAACAACTGTAGTATACTGTTTACATTTGAGATAGTTTGTAGTAAAGATGTATGTCTCCCAAACTTGTTGTATTAATATGTGTTACCAATATAATCATCACTTTGGGAGAAGTGCTGATAAATTGTTATCATTAATGTACATCTAAGGGCCATAACTCTGCTAAAATAATTGAACTGGGGAAAAAACCAGATAATATAATGCACCATTTATATTTGATTCTGATCCATTCTGCCAAGTTTGATTGCAATCCAACCAGCTGTTTTGAAGTATTCCAAACAAATTGTGTGACAGACGAACAGAACAAAATCAATACGACTTCCCAATTTATGGGGAAACATATTAAACAAGACTAATAATAATTGTCAAATACAAAAGATTTAACTAACTAATCAAAATAAATATATTTCTAGCACTTGGTAGGAACAAAGTCCACATACAAAAATAGAGTCCTTCATTTAATCTCCTGTATTTCCATGGAGACATTAATGGCAAGTACAGCCAATCTATTTCTTCTCCATTAAGTGTGTAAAAATCTAACAAAAAAACACAGCAACACTCTGTTTACAGCACTATGTTAAATATTTAGGGATCAAGGGAAAAATCAACAACTACAAACTTGATCCATGGGAATAAAACAACTTTAGGGATCAAATGGGGTAAAAAACTGTAAACTATAAAGTTGATCCATTCAACAAAACAAGAAATAAAATAAACTCCAACTACTACTCTAAACAGAACATAATTACGTATAACATTCCAAGAAGATATGATAATGACAAACATGTGTCAAAAGGAATTAATACATACATACAGTCCAACCTTGTTTATTCGACAACCTTCTATCTGAATACTTTGTATCATCCGAAATAAATATCAGGTCCCGATGTTACTTCTTAGGCAAGTCAAATTGCAATGGACTATTCGAAACTATGCACTATTTGAAATAATGATTCGGACCCGATGTTTTTGAATGAACGAGGTCTGACTGTATTTTCTGCACACAGTTTAAAACAGCTTATATATGACATGTCTTCAATGTAGTTCATGCAATCAATTCTAGAACTGCAAGTAAAGTTGTTGATGACATTAAAGCTAAATATAAATTATAATGCCATGGCGTGACACAACAATAATTCAACAACATCTCATACACTGGTACACACCCTCACAATGTAACACTTCCATGATCAAACATCCAACGAAAGACGGTCAAGTTCAAACTGTCAATAAGATATGTTGTCAATGTTTTATCACCATAATATATCAGATTGTTGTCACACACAGACATCGTATAGTTGGCATTAGTTTCAAAAGTTGGCAGCCAGATTTGATGAATAAGTAATGCCCTTTCAGACGTATTCAATTTTACTATTGACTAGTTTGAGACAATTTGACAAATTTTAATAGCCAAATAGGAGTTTGAAGTGTCATTGATGATTGGCTATGTGGCTACAAACAAGTGGTAGACTATAATAAAAAAAGTCTGAGTTAGTAATGTATGAATGGGTGGAGAATTAGAACATAGCACAATGATTTCCCCTTCACTATATAAAAAGTATACACCGTTAAAATAATGGCAGAATTGTCTCAAACATATTTTCCAACAGTACCCTGACACCAAAACATCAGTTAATTAAACAAGATGAGATATCAAACCTACAGCTCTACCAAGACTTACAAGAAAAACTTTCACAATATCAATATTCTACATGTTTCCTAGAATAACATCACAATACCAACAAGATAAGTAGGCTAAAGTATCAATCTCTAACTTCTTTATATATAAGGAACATTTAAACATGAAAACATGTGATAGCACATACTGCAATTATTCGTTCAAATTGAAAGGCATTTATAAATGCTAACATTATAAGAATAATAAGGGACTTGGAGTGAAATAATGCTTATCGCTTCTTTATTCATCAGAAGATTAGTATTGCTTCAAGTTCAACCAGTCAATATGCCCAGTTAAAACTCAACATGCTTGAAGAGTTGCTTCCCTTACTATTACAGTGCCCTCCCTTTATAAATTATAATTATATAACTGCTATTTATTATTCAAATGTTGAAACAACACCATATGGAAATCTCAAGGAACATGATCCATTTAAAGATTTAATCACAGAGTGACAGACAAATCAAAACGGGTTGAATGAAAAATATCTTCGTAGAGATCTACAGTATTGTGTCACTCAGCACCAACCACTCGCAAAATTGGCAGAAAAATATAATTTCTTTACAAGTTACGACAAGTAACACATCAAGGGTATATGAAATATGAAAATAACCATTGCTACGATCAACACAACTGAGAATTGTCAATAAAGTTTCCATAGCAACAACCTGCTTCAGTTTAATGTATTAATTATTGCCTCTGTATTACAATAAAACCTCATATATATGATAACAGTCAAAGCATTGAAAGAAAAATCACCGCAAACTGACATCCTATATTACATAATTGCATGTAATTTCTAATTTAACAATACGCAATAACATATACATCATCATACTAAACATAATAATTAGTAGAACCTGTTTTAGAACAGAACAACAATTTATAACAACAATTAACAGATACAATAATTAAGACTAAAGCTCAGATATCCTAGGACAGAAATTCTGAATCCACTAATTGAGTGTACCAGTGGTATAGGAGCTAGAGGTGTCGGTATCTATGTATCATACAACATCACTTCCCTCACACGATATCCCAATGCCAAACAATCACCGTAACACTTGTAATGCCACATTTAAGTTGGGACTTTATTCTTAACCCCTAACTCCTGCATCCTGGAACGTTTTCTAAGAAAAATCCTAATTTATTTTTGTTTCCAATTGACCCGATGAATCCATGGTAGTTTCCGTAAGTTTACGACCAGAAGTTCCTGAACTAGAGAGATTGTTTGCACCGGTATTTGCTAGATCTGCAGCCTGATCAGTCTGCATTTGAACACTATCTCCCACATTCTCCTCTTCATCTCCGTTCTCATCTTCTTCATCTTCATCATCTTCCTCTTCCATTAATTGCTTTGCTAATTGGACTGCTTGAAATTCATTATAATGGAGTTTCCTCTTCTGTTTAAATTGTTTTTTAATAACTGAAAACAATTTTTGAACTTGAGTTTACTAATATGGCGAATCTGAGAGATTCAAAGTTATAAACAGTTCGATCATACTCTACTCAAACATACAGACAAGCAATGGATGTTCATTGAGTGGCTACCAAACATACAGACAAGCAATGGATGTTCATTGAGTGGCTACCAAACATACAGACAAGCAATGGATGTTCATTGAGTGGCTACCAAACATACAGACAAGCAATGGATGTTCATTGAGTGGCTACCAAACATACAGACAAGCAATGGATGTTCATTGAGTGGCTACCAAACATACAGACAAGCAATGGATGTTCATTGAGTGGCTACCAAACATACAGACAAGCAATGGATGTTCATTGAGTGGCTACCAAACATACAGACAAGCAATGGATGTTCATTGAGTGGCTACCAAACATACAGACAAGCAATGGATGTTCATAGAGTGGCTACCAAACATACAGACAAGCAATGGATGTTCATTGAGTGGCTACCAAACATACAGACAAGCAATGGATGTTCATTGAGTGGCTACCAAACATACAGACAAGCAATGGATGTTCATTGAGTGGCTACCAAACATACAGACAAGCAATGGATGTTCATTGAGTGGCTACCAAACATACAGACAAGCAATGGATGCTCATTGAGTGGCTACCAAACATACAGACAAGCAATGGATGTTCATTGAGTGGCTACCAAACATACAGACAAGCAATGGATGTTCATTGAGTGGCTACCAAACAAAGTGTTCAGACAAAAACTAACATTTACAACAGACACTTTTCCTGGATTTATTGTATGGACAACAAATATCTTTAAAAAGTTGATTGGTACTTGTTTCAGAAACAAATGATGGTCACTGTAAACCTACTGACTCCAAACGCCATTCAGATCATCTCCTGATCAGAGGCTATCACCATACAAAAATTGTTGTCTATGAAGGAATAAAATGATAAATTAATATTCCTATATGCATCCAATATGTAAATGTATTACACTTTACTACCAAAGTTCTTACTAGTCAGATCTATATATTTAAAATGCAATGACAAATACCAGCCCTTTTTATGGCAAATTTGGGGCAGATATTGGGCCCCATTCCCTGAAGAAAAAAGTATATATTATCCCATACTTAGAGAGAAAATCTCCTTCAGTAAAATTATTTAAAATGTTACCCTTAAAAATACCCAATTTTGGTGATTCATGATGCAAATTTCCCCTATCAAAAGGACCCGCCATACTTTCCCAAAAACTTAAAAAAATGGCTGAAATCAAACCATCCAACAATACTTACCCATCTGTTCCTCCGTCAGATCCCCCTCCTCCTCATCACTAGACTCCTCATCTTCTGTAGACACACGTCTTAACCTGGGACCTTCTATACCTTCCAACCTATGTATACATTACATTGTAGAATGTTAACAAATAACAATGGTAGTATTTATCACAGGTTGGAACTTTGCAACTACATATTTCTAGCTAACTCTCAACATGTACCTTAATATATACATACGGAAGTTGGCTTGCAGTAAGTCGTAACATATTCTGATACTGCTTGTCATCCAGGCTAATTTGTATGTAAACAATAAGAATTCTAATAAACAAGAGATGTTTGTAAAACATTATGCCCCCCTGTGACCTTTGGCCCTGCGACCCCAAAATCAATAGGGTTCCTCTGCTACCCAAGATGAATGAGTGGACCAAGTTTGAGGATGAAAGGTCAAGGGGTTCTTGAGTTGTTGATCGGAAACGAAAAGGTTATGGACCAACGGACGGACAAACATACAGATGGATGGATGACTATATGTATATGCTTCCTCCTTCGGGGACCATAATATTATGCTTCTACTTAGCAAAGTCAAATTCCTGATCATACTAAATTTTTCATTGTACAGTATGTAGTGGGATGCCCTCGACCCATTCATACCTATATACAATTCTCTCTCTAAAATAATTCTGATTATAAACAATCTGTTTAATACCTTGAGGACAGAGAGGTTGGATCTAACTTGCTTTTCTCACCAACGCTTCCTCGTCTTTCCCCAGTACTTTCACCGTCTTCATCTTCTGGATCAGAATATTTGCTATATGGAGTGGGAGGTTCGTCAATCTTCATATGTCCATAATCCTTATCTGGTGGGTGATGTGTGGCCAGGATGTTCATCTCGTCCCATTTCATCTCCTTGGATCTCCTGAAAGTAAAGAATATTATACAAATATAACACAGTAGTCAAGGCGACAGAATGGATTAGCTTGAAAGTGACATGACTGGTTTTGTCATCTTTATAGTTCAGAGGTCAAGTACTGTAAAGTAAAATGAATGCCAATTTTACTGTAAACAACACTGAGTGATGTTAAGTATTAAGACTCAGGGGTTTCATTTGACCCTTGAGTTTTCAAAAAGGCCACATTTTGACACTCAGGATTCTGCCTGAAGGGTAATTTCATCTCTATATTATAAGTTTTAAATTTGGCTATAAAATGGTAAAATCCAGTAAATTGATCCTTGAGGTTCAGCAGTTAGTGGAACCCCTGTAAAATGTGTGACAATTTTACAGTAAACAATACTGCTGTCAAGTATAAAGACCTATTTAAACATTTTTTGGTTGTTTTTGCAATTAGTAACTTGGCATTAGTGAATAAGTTAGTCAAACCATTTATATGTTAACTGAGTTTATCGAGGGTTCAGTGCAAGACTATTCTAACTCCTATGTAAATACATAAGAGTTAGTATAGTTTTTCGCCGAAACCTCGATATCTAAAAGAGAGAGAAGAAGTAGCTACAGGGAACGCCTCATACATAAGACAGTGCTGCCCCACGCAGACCTACGGGAAAACAACAATCCATAAAACATAAGGCACTTGAGGAGGTTAAAGGGTACATACGTTAAGGAACAGAGGCACAAGGAATGGCCTGGCAGACCATAAGGACTATAGTCTATATAGACTTTACGAAAACCTGTAATATTTATCTCATAATATTAGTATAGATCTAAATAAAAAACAATAAATCACAATAGCACTAGCAATAAGCATCCGCATATATGATTCAAACCATTAAATAATTATGACCCCCCCCCAATTAACGACTCAACCACCTTCGGTGTGAATACCTTCACCTTTTCATTGCGCTTAAAAAGACAACAATTATCACCTTCTTTAGTATTTCGAAGGTGTGGACAACTTTGCCTTTTCATTGCAATTCAAAAGTGGGCCAATTTTGACCCGGCCGAGATTGGAAGTGGCGATTGGAAGTGGACCGAGTTGACCCTTTACCAGATGAACTTCCCCCCTTAATTTAATAATTAGCTACAGTAAATACTGAACAAATATAACGATGCACCAGTGTATATGAGGTTGTCTGATGGAGTCGTCAAGATGGTTTAATCTGTAAGTGAAATTGATTAACTAGGTGCGACAAGCTATGGGCTAGGCGTCGACGATTAAATAGCATGATTGGTGTGACAAGCAAATGACTAGACCGTAGACGTCGAAGAGAAGTTATCGAGTCAAATAATTTCGGATAAAAAAGTTCGCATACATAAGTTTGCTGTATTTTGTTACTTTACTACGTATATATACATAATGAAGATAGACTTACGGTGTAGGCTCAACTTTATCAAAGCTGGTCGACGTTTTCAAAATTCCTTTCCTAGGTTTCTTTTCCGAGGACGCCATTTTGTATATTCCCGAAGGTTATATGTAACAACCGTTTTGATTGGATAATTAAATGGTTGAGGCTAAAACCCAACCTGATATCTATCTTCCGATATCTCCCCCTAATAATAATAATAATAATAAACTTTATTTATTGAAGGTAACTCCTTAAGCTAATACACATAAAACTTACATACATAAACTTATCTAACAAGAGGCCTTCATACATACATAAATTATTACAATACAAAGAGAACACAAAAAATATAAGCATTTTTATAATGCTAAACCAATAAATAATTACAGGGGACGCCGCATGCACAATACATTGTCTCCCCACACCGACTCCCGGGAAATAATATAAGGCATTGAGGAGGTGCTAGGGTAGTATTGGGTGCAAGGAATGGTCTGTACGACCATAAAGTACTACTAAGGAGAATTTAGTGGGACAAAAGGGGGGGAAATCATTATTGTTTGGAATATCATTTAACAATTTCAAGATAATCAGTAATAATAGGACGAATTGGGGGAAAGAACATGGAGCATATGTTACATGTATAATCATGAGCGATGAAAGAAGTGCTAATGCGGAAAGGGGAACTTACATTAATTTCTATCAAATGAAATAATTTTAGATAAAAAGAGAAAATTGACATCATATAATAGAATACATGGGGAAGTAAATAACGTCTATACTATAGACACATAAATATTGCGTGAAACAGTCATCAAGATAGAAATTGAGCAGAACTTTCATACATAGTACTTATTTTTCTGTAAATTATAATACGTTATCCTGATTTAGGTGTCGATTCGCCATATGTACTTATATACAATAATTTAAAGAAAGCAGTTTTAAACGCGTTCAACGATTGCTTCTGTCTAATTTCTACGGGAATTTCATTCCATACCTCCATACCAGAATAACCAAACGTGCGTTTCAAATATTGCGTACGTGGTATTTTACATGTTAAATTTGTATATGTTTCAGATCGTAGTTTATATGTATTGTTTTTAGATTTTTGTATTAAATTACAAAAATATTCTGGGGCAAGGGTATTTACAGCTTTATATATTAGAATTCCTATCTGATATTTGTATCTTATTGTAAATGGAAGCCATGATAACACCAGGAACATTTTGTGGGATGGAGTTTTTAGTGGTAGTTGAAGTATTGTCCTTGCTGAACGCTTTTGCAATTTAGAAACTTTGTATATATTTGTTTGGCTACATGTCCCCCAAATTGTTACACAGTAATCAAATAGTGGTAGGATATATGCATTGTAGTATACAGTTTTCATTTCATGTGTTAAATAGTTTGAAATTCTTTTCAGTAAATTTATTTTATTAGTAACTTTTATGCATAAATCATTGATATGTTCATTCCACTGCAAACAATTATCGATGGTTAAGCCCAATGATTTTTGTTTATTTACATTTTCTATCGCCGAGTTTGTAATTGATATACGTATTTGCTTTGAGTGTTTAGTTTTGTTTTTTGAACCTAGTAACATGCATGTTGTTTTTGCAGGATTTATAGCCATATTGTTTTTTGAACACCAATTCTGAACATATTCCAAATCCATTTGTAGATAGAGTTCTATATCATTGATATCGGAAGTAATATAATACAAAGTTGTATCATCTGCATACATATTTATCTGTGAATTTTGAATACACATAGGCAAGTCATTAACATATATTAAAAATAACAAAGGACCCAATATAGATCCCTGAGGGACACCTGTTAATACAACTGAAGTGTTGGATTTATTTTGACCAATCTTCACATATTGTTTTCTACAATCAAGGTATGATTTGAATAAATTAACTGCATTGTCATTAAAATGGTACAAACCTAGTTTGTAAAGCAGTATTTCGTGATCTACAAGGTCAAAAGCTTTTTTAAAATCAAGAAAAACACTTCCGATCAAGTCTCCATCATCGATACCTTTCATCCAGGTATCTATCATTTGCGTAAGAGCCGTTTGGCATGAATGTGATTTTCTAAAACCAGATTGTGTGTCATGTAAAATATTTGTTTCACTTAAGTACTTGTGCAATTGATTTGCTATATGTCTTTCAAATATTTTTGAAATTGTGTTTAGAATTGAGATCGGTCTGTAGTTGCTCATATCTTCTTTTGACCCTTTTTTGTAAATTGGTAATACATAAGCTCTTTTTAATCTATCAGGAAATACACCAGCTTCGATGCTATTGTTTATAATGCTTGTTATTGCAATTACAATTTGATCAGAACATATTTTCAAAATATTTGGACCTATTCCATCTTCACCAGTTGCCTTTTTACGGTTAAGGTTATCTATGATGTGTTTAACTTCCAGAATCGTTATGTACTCTATATTAAATAACCTAGTTTTCAATTTACTATCTAAATGTTGTTTTAAATTAGCAAAGGATCTCTTTTCAAACCCTGATTTATTTAGAAAGCGTGAAATATTTATGAAATGGTCATTAAATGCATTGAGAATCTCATGCATGTCGGTGATTACTTGGTCACCAAGCTTTATGTTTGTTGGTAGGGTAATATTGTTAAGTTTCTCGCTGTTTGTGACGTGTTTTATATGTTTCCATATCTCCTTCGAATCAGTTTTATTTCTTACAGCATTATTATAGTATTCACGTTTAGATTTTTCAATCATATGCGTTGTTTTATTTCTCCATAGTTTATAGTTAGACCAATCCGTTTTTCTATGGTAGTAATCCCTTTGCTTCCTCGCAAGTTTAATTTCATCATTATACCACTCAGGTTGATATTCTCGTTTTATTCTTTTTGTTTTTATTGGTGCATGTTTGTTAAGTATCGGTATAAAAATATTATAAAACATTTCCAGGGAAGAGTTTGGATCTCCTATAGAGTCAACGCAATCTAAATTGGAGTATATTATATCATTTTTAAAACTATTTTCATCAAACTTTTTGAACGATCTATAGGTGATTGTAGTGTGCTCATTTGCACTTGTTTTATAACTGTGTTGTATCCTTCTATTAAAGCATACTGGGTAATGATCACTTATGCTTACATATTGAACGTTTATTTCATTTATATAATTTGATTCGGTACAGTAAATATGGTCAATAATAGATGAACTATGTTTGGTTACTCTTGTTGGATGTTTTATCATTTGCGTAAGTCCGAATTTAAGGAGAGTACTAGACCATTTGGTATTTTTGAATCCATTTTTGGGATCATAGTTAATATTAAAATCCCCTACCAGATAAATTTCTTTATACTTTTGACTTATTTCTAATAGCTGAATTTTTATAATGTCCATCCAGACTTGTTTTGATGATGGTGGTCTGTATATTAGACCAATAACGAAGGCACTGCTTCGAGGATATGATACCTCTATAAACATTGATTCAACATTTTCATTTTCTAAGTGGTACAGACGAGTATATGGTATGTTGTTCCGTAGATAAATTACTAATCCGCCACCCTTTTTATTATTTAGTCGGTCTTGTCTCTCTAGATGGTAGCCGTCTATTAATATTTCGTTATCAGAGACTTTGTTAGTCAAAAACGTTTCACAAAATCCAAATATATCTAAAGATGGATTCTCGCAAAATATCATTTTTATTTCATCCATTTTGGGCAGTATGTGTTGTATATTTAATGACACAATATTTAATCCTTTATTTCTTAAGTTTAAAGTTAAATCCATTACATTGGAATTATCATTACCTGTACAATCGGTGCTAGTATTACATGAATTACTGTAAGGCTTAATACATAATTTGCCGTCCGGCGATTTGACGGATTTATCAATTTTTTCTGAGTTTATTTTTGTTACAGTAAGCAGTTTTGAATTTTCTAAAGTTTGGAAGTCATATGGTGTTTTACTTTGTAAACAATTTACAATATGCAAACATTCATATTCATACAAAACATTTTTCCATTCTAAACGTGTCCGTAATAACATAATATACAGAACATCATGAGTATTGTACAGAAAATCATGAGTATTGAGTTTTGAACATAAAGCTCTGCTCACGTGATCCTAATATGTACGATATTGATTTGACGGTCTTCTTCTGAGGGTGTAACAGTCCATACTTTCATGATTCCTGTGTCCACAGTTCACACATGGAGGCGTGAATTTCATGTACGCATCATACGGATTACCACGGGAAGGGACGCTGTCGGCGGCCACGTTGTTGTACGGTGATCGCTCGCCATAACGGTAACCGGAAGTACCACCATTTAAGCGGAGAGTAGATCTCTTTCGTAAAATTGGCAACGTCTTGTCAATTATTTTTAGAAGCGTGCTAGTACCGGCCGGATTCAGATGTACGCCGTCAGCATGATAAAGATGACGTACTGCTGAGCCATTTCTGTAGGTAAACCCACTGTGACAGTCTATCAATGTTGAGGATGTCTCGCAGCATAGTTGTTTTAACATGTCATTTATAGCAGTAACATTGACATCCCGTCTAGGACACACTGAACAGAAGTATAAATTTATCTGTGGGTAATTATGCTTCACTGCTGTAACTGTTGATGCGAGTTCCTTATGCACCGACGCTACCGAACATCCTCCTGCTGCATCATTCCCAGAGATATATATAACGATGTTCTCAAACTGTCTCAGATCCCAAGATCTAAGGCGTACACATACATCCCAAGCTTTTTTCCCCGATAAGACTGTTATTTCAGCAGAATTATGTAGTCCAGGTTTTTGCACATCTCGTAGAATGGAGTCACCGATGAGAAGCGTTTGCCTGCCTGAATCATTATTCCTGACTTTGATAGGTGTTGACTGTGCTCTAGCGACAGGTATTTTATCCTCTAGGTGCGGTTTTCTGTTAAGCTGTCGTTCCTCCAGGTCCGTATAGTTACGCCGATCCTCATCATCTGAGCGATGCTTGGTATCAAGTCGACATGCTTTTGTATCGTGTATTTCCTTGGCACCATGACGCGGTTCCTGATTCCCTCTGCACACAGTATCATCATAGCAGTGCATTTCCAATTCCTTCGGTCTTGCTCGAGCATTTCTGTAGTATTTTTCCGCTTCATATCGTTGTTCACCTGCGCCATTATAACGTACATCTGAATAACTCCGGTGCGTATCGACATCATTTCGAGGCACTTCTGCATTTAGGTGAGAGGGAGTGGTTGCTATATTACCTTTTTCTTTTACGGTTTTCAGTACGTCCGATACTGACTGAATGCGCCTTTGAAGACTTTCTGATGTATTCATCAGTTTGCATTTGATGTCTTTTGTTTCATCTTCAATTTGGTCAAGTTGGGAATGAGTAGTTTTGGTATTGACTACATTTTGTGATTTTACAGATTGTAACTGGTCCTGCATTTGAGCAAAACGTTGATTACTAAGTTCTATGTGATTTTTCAGCATTTCACTCAATTGATAAACGCATGACTCGGTATTTGAAACAGTTTTTTTGAATGCCGTCCAGGTATGTCTTACTTATCAATACATCATCCGATATGAGATTGTCAGAGAGAACGGAGAAATTTGATGGACTACTTGGTTGAGATTCATTTGAAATAGGTACTCTGTCTAATTCAGGTGTATTCCTCAGACATGGATTCTTCGGATTTTGAATAATTGACTCAGCAGAATTCTGCATACATTCCCTCCCATTTTCAACTTGTGCAGATTTGTATTTCATTACGTAGTACTTGACACAGTCATTGACATCCTGTAAGGTTGTGTTTTGTTGCATGAGGCAAGATTCAATTATTGAAAGGATGTTTGGGAAATCTGTTCTTATAAACTGCTGCTGATGTTTCCCATTCACCAGAATAGAACAGCGGGTATGATATAGGTTTACGGTATACAGTTTGCATTTGCTTCTGGACACTTGATATCTAGTTTCTACTAGGCTGCCCTGATTGTCTGTAACAGGTATCTGAGAAAGTTCGAAGCTATTATCTTCATTTGAGTAATATTCACGGGTCGCTTTGCGTAATAGTTCATACGTACCAGTGTTCAAAAGTATTTTCACTCCGCCGCCGGTTTCTTCCAACACAATATCATCCCGCTCTGCGAAAAGTAATTTTTTGTTGATTGCATTTTTTCTGTTTAGCGCATAGTCCCTAATTTCCGTAACTTCCGTTGGGCAGCCATTCTCGTTTCCCGGAGATGAATTTCTTGCCGTTGTTACATTCATTTCTAGCCGATTTTTGAAAATTTACTATAGAAATGATCATTACATAATATCTATTCATTTAGTATCACTTTTTATTGCCTTTAGACGTTATTGGCAGTAAAATAAATTATTTTCTAATATTTAGACGTTAGCGCTTCAAAAGTTGTTATGGTCAACCGGACGTGACGTCATCTTCCCTACTGGGGACCTAGACATTTGCGTGTCAAGCTGTGATAATGTTGGTTAGAGTTGTGTAGAGAAATAAAGGAACTGTCAAGAATAAAAGTTAAAAATAAGAAAGTACAAATATATACAGGTAAATTATAAATTTCCGTCCAATCAACAAAAAGTTAATAATGAATATTTGTAATAGTCTTTGGTTGCAGGAATTAGCATGTAGGCCAAAGTATGGTAGTGGGGTGGATACTCTAGTTAGAGGGATGAGATCACCATGGGTGGATACTCTAGTTAGAGGGATGAGATCACCATGGGTGGATACTCTAGTTAGAGGGATGAGATCACCATGGGTGGGAATTGCAACCAAATCATTTGTTATTTGCTTTACCGATATATACTGAAAGTATAAAGAAACGCCCGATCATTGGCCAAACAATATGAATTATTGTCAATATAACCAACACCACGGACCTATATACCATGGTATATAGGTCCGTGCCAACACTGATGCATCTTTACGTACATACATGTTTATTATAAAATGAAATATCAGCTTGTAGTTTTTTTTATATTATATTATGCAGTCTTATTATTACTTGTATTATATATTATATATAGATTTATATTATGTCTAAACTAAATAATTAAATCCGATTTTTAACTTACCAACGGACAAAAATCTGTTATTTTAAACATTGTTTCGAGAATACGTAGGTTAGTATGAAGAGAAGTGACACTCTAAAGACTACAATGTAACGTATTAATGTTATATATATGTATGTATATAACTCACTGCAGCTATCCTGGTAGTGTTATGTAAAGAAATATTGATAACGTATATAAAAGTAAGCGTAGTTTTTTCTTTCCCCATCGAACACGAAATGCTTAATTGCTTATTTCAAGTATTATGAAAGAACATAAACATAGTCATATATTGTATAAGTTGCACGTTGCATCTTACATCCCTCAGTCCGATTTCGTACAATAATCAGTCAATGTCGAGCTTGTACATCCCTCAGTCATATCAATTGCTGAATTAGATAAAACAAAAATTATCTCCGGTACTTGATCCGTGTGTTTTTTTTCAACATTGCATTTCAGTTATATACGGCGGACTGTTGACCTCACCATTGTTCCTGGGCATACATCACGTGGATCAGACAAACCACTTGGGACGTATTATCTTCAGCCAAAATTTCACGGATAAAATGCGCCTCATCCGGGACGTGGAAGTCAAGTGTTTCATCTGCTGAGCTAACCGATAAATGAAATTAGCTCGTCGCTGTAGACTTGTGTTGCTATTTATTTAATACTTTTGACTACAGCTGAAATGAATTATTTAATAGTAAACACAGATGAGTATATACATTGATATCTTGTTACCAGGATAAATATGACCTTGACTCAATGACTGCTGAAAGGAGGTAACTTTATGCATGTCTGACCTGAACTTGTGGATTGTGAACTTACATGATAATATATTATATATATCGAGAGGTGAACATAAACAGTGTCTATCTGCATTGAAATAATAAAACAATACACATACTTGTGTCACATGTACCCGTCTATATACGGTTGATTGATTGATAATTTTCTTACACTTCCTTTAAATGGGTGTTATAAACAAGTTACTTTGAAATATTATCACTGATTCTCTCCGACACAACATACACGAAATTGGATTGAGAGGGATAGAGATCGAGGGAGTCGGGAGGCGTAGAAATTGGGGGGGGGGGGGTAGAAAGTAGTAGAGATCGAGGGAGTAGAGAGGCGAAGAAATTGAGGGAGGTAGAGAGGCGTAGACATTGAGGGAGTAGAGAGGCATAGAAATTGGGGGAGGTAGAGAGTCGTAGACATTGAGGGAGTAGAGAGGCGTAGAAATTGAGGGAGGTAGAGAGGCGTAGATATTGGGGGAGGTAGAGAGTCGTAGAAATTGGGGGAGGTAAAGAGGCGTAGAAATTGGGGGAGGTAGAGAGGCGTAGATATTGAGGGAGTAGAGAGGCGTAGAAATTGAGGGGGTAGAGAGGCGTAGAAATTGAGGGGATAAAGATTCGTAGAGATCGAGGGGGTAGAGAGGCGTAGAAATTGGGGGAGGTAAAGAGGCGTAGAAATTGGGGGAGGTAGAGAGGCGTAGATATTGAGGGAGTAGAGAGGCGTAGAAATTGAGGGGATAAAGATTCGTAGAGGTCGAGGGGGTAGAGAGGCGTAGAAATTGGGGGAGGTAAAGAGGCGTAGAAATTGGGGGAGGTAGAGAGGCGTAGATATTGAGGGAGTAGAGAGGCGTAGAAATTGAGGGGGTAGAGAGGCGTAGCAATTGGGGAGGTAGAGAGGCGTAGAAATTGAGGGGGTAGAGATTCGTAGATATCGAGGGGGTAGAGAGGCGTAGATATTGGGGGAGTAGAGATGCGTAGACATTGAGGGGGTAGAGATTCGTAGAGATCGAGGGGGTAGAGAGGCGTAGAAATTGGGGGAGGTAGAGAGGCGTAGAGATCGAGGGGGTAGAGAGGTGTAGAGATCGAGGGGTAGAGAGGCGTAGAGATCGATAGGGTAGAGAGGCATAGAAATTGGGGGAGGTAGAGAGGCGAGAGATCGAGGGGGTAGATAGGCGTACTAATAACATCATTTGCAATATTATCACATGACATGATACACGTGTATAAACTATTAACCGTAAATGCAATCAATTAGATCGATATGACACTACAAACAATTGATACATACTTGAAGTAGTAGCAGTGAATTATTACCTCCCCTTCACGGCAGGGAGTTATATTTCCTTACCATGTGTTTGTAGTCAGTTACATTTTGTACCTTACAGGCGATGGTGTATTTTCATTCTGGGTGAAGAAAATAACATAGTTGGATATATGGCAATAATTTATTCTTATGTCATGATAAAATGTACAAAAATGATAAAATGTTCCTCGGACTCCTATTAATGTAAGTTACACGGTTTACACTATCAAGATAAACAGAAACGCAACGTTTTTTCTTAAGTATAAAGATAGATAAATATATATCATAAATAACATTTTACTGTGATTCAAATAAGGAAGATTTAGACATTATATACCAAGATGACGCGACAAAACTGCACAATGCGACATGCTGAGTTACGATGAATACAGTATATATATAGTTTATATTGCAGATAAAGCTCAGCTTGAATACACGACATTGGCATGATTCAAAGATTAATATTTAATCACATATTGTCGGGTCACCTTTTAGTGGATTAACTTATCTTCCTGACACGGCTTCATCCTGATCTACACAATATAGCAAAGACATTAATCATGTTATAAGGTTTTGACAATGCATTCAGCCTTTAAATCATACGATTAACATTTTCAAATATCACAAAACAAAACGACAAAATGTGTTTTTTTTCACGCCAGATATCAATTCTGTTCGAAATGAATACGTATTCAATCCTTCCATTTTTTTGTGTAGGACTGTCATGAATATTTGTAGTAATACATACAAGTAAGTGTCATTTATCATTATATAATCGGTTAGCACTTTAGTCCATACCGTCTCATGACAACAACACACATCCAACACGTGACTGCTGTCAAATCTGTATACATCACAATTTTCAATATTGTACTAGACACAACTCATGATAAATATTTAGACATAGTTTACCCAAAGCACGAGCACCGTACACGAGTACTAGCCGTACACATATGTATTTACATTCATACATTTATACAATTAATAATTAAAGCCGCAAATCAAGGGAGATCATTCTTGATATTTATCCCAGAAAGCTGCACATACATGTACATGTGTGTGTTTAAATAAGCTCACTCTCCGCGAAACCTTTCCGTTTTTCCCTTCGTCGTTGTCTCAGCCGTCTTGATAATTCCCATGATCTAACCTGAATACTTGTCTTTCTCCTCGGCGTAGGTTTCTCGGGAGCATTTACATCTTCCATTGTATCCAGGACAACATCACTGGTTCCATCGTTCTCACTATTACTTTCTGTTTTAAGTTCGGTCTCAACTGTAGTCTCGTCACTGTCACTACGTATGTTACTGTTTTCATCAACATACTCGTTTTCACTTTCGTGTTTACTAGCATTACCACAGTCACTACATTGTGAGTCACTTTCCATACCTTCCCTTCTACGGATACCTTTAAAAGCCTTTCTGACGTCAGCAATGTTAATTTCTGCGCGGTCTTGTCGACGACGACGCTGATATATTTTATTTATTCGTTTCTGAACACTGGATATTTTGGTGACTGGAAAACAGGGTGGCTTCACACTGCTTCTACGCCGCTGCAGAGGTGCATGTGTTGAACCGGGAACCATATTATCGTTGGAGTATACACTCTTTCTTCTGATCGATGGCATAGCGCTGTGCTGGTACGCATGCGCCAGACTTCCTCCACGTGCATAACAGTGAGTTACACTGTTACGTCTACCGTCAGGGGGAGCCACAGAACCACCGCCAATATTTGGATGTGCGATACTGCTTCGTCTGCGGCTGACAGACTGGTTTGAAATACTTTGCCGTCTACCTCCACCATTGGCAAAGCTAGGCCGACGACCATTCATGTTGGTTACACTTGGTCTTCGACTACAAGGTACACTGAACTCATGATCACTTCCAGCGTTGCTTATCTTTCGTCTAGGTAAGGATTGTGATTTCTGTTGGTGGATGGCAGTCACAGATTGTCGTCTGGTTGTCTGGACATGACCATTGTTAGTTAAACTGAAACAACTTTTCCTTCTGATTTTTGGTCCTATATTGGCGTTCACATCTGAATGTTCATCATTAAGAAGTAATTCCCTGTTTATACAGTCAGCTAGACTATCAGACACTTGAACGTTCTTGATCAGAATCTGGATTTGTTGAAGCACCGTATTCTCCCATAGAACGGAATCTCGCGAGACATTTATGTTATCTTCTGCGATATCCGTGGCTGTTGTTTCGTGTTCATCCGAGCTGTTTATCTGAGTTTCGGATAAACTGCTCAGTCCCGTGAATGTCCGTGTATTTCCGTTGGGATCAATTTGTAGCACCATGTTGTTGCTATGGTGAGTGACTGCTACTTTGCGCCTGCGAAGTGGTACAGCCTCGTTCTGATCCCCTTGCTGGCTATGTTCAATTATATTCATTTTGTGTGGTTGTTATCTGGAAACGAGAAAATAACAATTATGATAAGATACTTTCCAAAGAGTCAGCGTTCTCAAACCTATGAGGATATAATGCAGAATACAATAATATAGACGTTGCATATTTTACGGAGTTTCTGAGTAATAACGTAACGATCAATCGCACAGGAAATTTAAATATTGTAGAATTTTAATCAAAGGGATGACACTTATTACCGGCATATTGTTGCAATTCGTAACTGAATATCCATAACAAATACATGAGTAAGATAAGAATGAATCAAATGTAATGCAAATGATAATATATACTTGTGTCTATTTTTAAGATTTCTTAAAAAAGTGCAGGTGAATTTAGAGTAGAAATAATTGCGAAATAATTAAAGAAAATGTACAAGTTTAGTTTAGTCCAAAACATACCACATGACTTCCTGTATATATCTAAAAGATCCTGGTATGGATCAGTTTAATGTCAAAACAACTTATTTAAATTATTATCAAGTTGAAGGACAAACTATGTGCATATATAAACATGTCTGGTGATGAAGTACCAATCTTCTACTCAATACACAATCATTTATTGTTTTATTGCTTACACTATTGTCGTAGCAATCGAGTTAGGACAGAAAGAAATGTGTGAGTATAATATACTGGTCAAAAGAGCTAACCCGCCAGGTTAAATTTAGAATTTTCACTAAACCAAAATGATCTGAACGATGATATGATTTTGACAGGTTTTGGATAATTCAATTCACTTAAATCATTCATGATTATACATGTTACTGCAAACAAAATGAACATAATATGGCTATTAAGAAACGATGTGAAGAAATACGGGTTTGCACTTTCGACCAGTATATATAATTTTTACAATTCTTGTATAATGCAACTAGACATAATTAAAATAATTCATAGCAATAATTGATCACATGAATACATTATAGATGCAAATATTAAACACAAATAGAAACGATAGATAAATAATTAATACCTCGACACAAATGTAAATGTACTCCCATTTTCTATCGCTGTTAAACTATTAAACAATAACATTACAACACATATTACATTTTTGTAACAGCTTAGAATACCATGGTTTGAGATACACCACTAAAGACTGATAGTGTATAACATCTGTCTAGTGATCTAGTTTATGTAATTCATCTTGTCGATAAATCAGTTTTCTGATCAAAATGATTTGTTGAAAGTAACTCAATGTGACGGTGAAAATGTCAACACCGGTCGGATGTATACTGATAAAAGGTTAAATCAAGTAAGGACTCGGGCTATAGGATAACACATCCCGACATTATAGGATAACACATCCCGACAACTCTCTCACTTTTTCTTTGATGTTTGATCAGTCCTGGTTTATTATTGGAGATGATTGTTTTTCTATACGTTTGATCAATAACTGTAAAATGTAGACTAGCTGCAATTCGGTTTATAGGAATTATTTCCAAATCATCTTTGAAACAAGTTCGTGATGCAGAAAATCAACGTGAATAAACATACGTATATTTGAGAGATTTGTATATACTAACATTGAAATGGAAAGCGGGCTATATATAGAAATACTCGACTGGACATGAAAAAGAGAGATAATAAGTTGCTACAGCTAGGGAACGCCACATACATGAGACAATGCCTCCCCTCACAGACCTCCCGGTAAACAACAGTCCATAAAACACCAGGCATGTGAGAAGGTGCAAGTGCAAATACGCAAGGGAACAGGGGCGCAGGGAATGGCTGGTCGACCATAAGGGATTTAAGGCCAATTAATGAGGAAAACAGGGGGGGGCAATTTATGAAGATACACTGAGTAGAATTTCAAATTGGTCACTTTGTTTGTATTGTAGAAAACACAATTTATATGTTACTGTTTTATGACTCTTAATTTTAGTGTTGTTGTTGTTGATGTTGATTTGTCATGAATCACACCCGTCATTTCCAGAAAACGTCACATGTGTCGTCACCGTGTACTGACAGTAAGCAACATTTACACCATATGGCAATATGTAAACGAAGTGACCATATGGAGTAAATAATGTTTCCTGCTTGCAAATAGTGACATCACATGTTGCGTTTTCTTGAAATGACGTCACTTACAGAAGAGGTTGTAAATCCTATATAATTAGATCTAATACGATGATGTTTGCATTTTTGAATTTGCATTCACTGTTTAAAAATACCATTAAAGCACAGGTGACCAACTAGAAAGCTTGTTGAGTGTATGGTATAAAGAACAGTACACCATACTACGGTCTGGGACCAGTCTAATTTTAATCTACCACAAAAATAACCAATATACCCAAAAGCAATATTATTGTATAAATGTTACGGTGAACTTACCCCCAGGATGTAACTTCGTTATTTATATTATTTATAGAATTTCACTCATTGTAATGAATTAATTGTTGTATTTTTTACTAAATTTCTGTATGTATAGTGAAGTGTTTATTTATTATAGTGTCACCCCTATTTAAAGTACCAGTCATTTCTGACTTACGAGACACCTACTCTTTGAGCACATTTACTTCCCAGTTCCTATCCTTTAATGCCAAACACATGGCAGGTAGGCGCACGGTAACCGTTATTTAACTAGCTGGCGGCTCACAAATCGACCATATCAGAATTCTACCGGGATTCGAACCTTCGACCTCCCGCTCCCAAGGTGGATTCCTTAACCACTCGGCCTCGGGAGACGGTTTTGTGTATGTAAACTTGAAGCAGACGAACCTCAGTGCTCTCACATTAATCAACCATTGTCACCTTAAGCTAAACACCTACGTTATTGACCTTTAATCGAGATTTATGATAGGGATGATTTAGTAGTGTTGAATTTCTTTATCTAACAATCTTATACTTTTTTCTGTAAATATTTCCTTTGAACTCTTACTCCACGTGTCATTCTGCGTGAAGTTGAAAATGTGTCGCATTAATTCAATTTTCTTACATTAACATAGTACATCATTAAATATACAGAATAATATCATGAACTCCGCTCTTGATATATAGAGGAAATAAAAATATCTATCAATCTATTTAAAACTATTGATGCGCAACAAACACTACTCAGTTATTGTGTACGGTCCATCTTTCAATCCACCAGTATCTATGTGCGTAAAAATATCAATACAGATCTAACTATCAATGGAAAACATATCAACACATTAATTCATAAAATCCATCAATGTCAGCCGGGTAATACATCCATTACACTTAAATATAACCAATTATAAAAACACATGATTAGAAATCCTGTTTACGTTAATTTTGTGAACAAGTTGTTAAGTTTGCTTCTTGCCGAAAAAAACCCTCTCTGTTGTAATAACTGTTGTTTTTGTTCATTTTTTTACTCTAAAGAAAATGAAATTTCCCAAATCACTAAAATTTTCAAAACAAACTATACATTGTTTGTATAAATCGTAGAACTACACAATACTTACAGGAACAGAAATATCATCCCGGTCACACCCGATGCCAGAAATAAACTTCCACTTGTCTGAATAATGTTTAACTGATATAACTGATTCTAGAGTCCATGTGCGGTAAGGCGAAACAACAATTGGCAACAAAACAAATTGTGTACTGTAACCTTGTCTTCATAACATCCTGTGTTATAGATTCAATTTCAAGTTTATCCGAATTGTTTATAACCTTAAGTTAATGACGTAGTAAAGGGTACTTGTGATAAATTTCATTTGGCCGCGAATTATCTGTATAAATACTTGAATAAATAGAAAATCTGACACTGCGGAGACAAAATGGCCAATAAAAATCCACTCCCTGAGATAAAATAGAGTTAAATTTCAATATTAACTTGTTGTATTAGGTCGATTTAGTTTGGAATTGAGTTCATAGCTTTGGTTTTGTATATATAGAAAGTATGGAGGAAGAGATTGGCCATGTAGGTGTATTCTGATGTATGATTGCTTGCAGATACATCAGTAACGTGACTGAATCTTGATATAGTTTGTAAGTGGGTTGAAAGTTGTTCAGATAACGAAGATTACTGAAAAAATAAGTTTGAGCACTCCGTATTTCCCACACTATGTTATTTGTACGTAAGTTACTTGCAGTGCCCTCTACGTACGTGCAATACTACATAATCATGTACAACATTAGTGTAATACTCATTGAACTAATATGGATCTGTGATGATTGCATATTGAGGTTCACCTGTTTATTATACAGAGCAACATACTGTTTTGAGCAACAACCTTTCTTGTGAAGCAATCAGTTTCCGCATTTTTACAATCAATTTAACCTCTCTACAGCAACAACCTGCTACTAACAACCGAATAATACACCACCCAGAGAGTGTTGCCATGGAGATGTGGCATTATATATAATTGATCATTTTATTGATTCTTGATTACATACTCACATTATTACATTGTATTAGATGATCATTTGTTGTGTAATAGCTTTCAAGTTTCGACATTGACTGGTAAATCAAGTCAATATGTACATAAACATATCAGGAGACGGAAACATATCACAAGGTCTGGGTAACGTGGTAATTCTAACCTTAGTTCATATTTGCATAGTTGTAGAGAGAACATTAAAATCAGTTAAAACATAACACTTGTCATTTTACTTACGTAGGTATACATAACATTTTTTCAAATGTCATAAAATAAGAATCGGTGTAATTTAGTTTAGGTTTAAAAAGCGAATGAAATCAAAATGTACCGTAATTATTATGTCTGATATTGTTTCTTCTTACAAATGACTAATAAAAGCCGATATATAGACTTTCTTAAACCCAAATATAGTCGGACATCGTTTATTCGACAACATTCTATCCGAATGCTTGGTATAATCCGAAATAAATATCAGGTCCTATGTATCTTTTTAGGCACGTCGAATTGAAATGGGCTTTTCCGAAACTATGTATTATTCGAAATAAAATTTCGGACCAAATGAATTCGAAGGAACGAGGTCCGACTGTATTTCATTAAGAGGTAAGCTGGTTTGACATTATCATGATGTTAAAGTCCTATCTGAGTGATTCCATTATTTTAGATTTTTATTTTTCGAGAAATTAAGTTTTTTTATGTAAAGATGGCGTACTTGTTCAGATATCATGTTAAGTCAGTTATATGCTATATGTATAGATTGATATTGGAGGCATACAGACAACTTCCAACTTGAATATGACAGCTTTCTTCCTTAATCGGGTAAAGTAATCAAACAATCACCGATAAGTAATGTTGGATTGTATATTAATATACATACATGTACATGTATTTGAATGTATGTATTTTAATCGTCTTCGTCTTAATTTGCTTGTGAATGGTCGAATGTATTGATTATGCCGATATGTCAATAAATAACCGGTAACTTAGCTTTTTTGTGTATTTTTTCTAGTCGTGAATTCCATTGAACGATGGCAGAACTGAGCTTCCATACTTACCACAATGAACTCATGTTGTTTAATGTTTTGTTTTATCTTCTTTTTCAGGTCAAATGACAAAATACTGTTCACTTAATACAAAGGTCAATCGGTACATTTGTGGTTTATAAAAACCGCGGGCAGCGTGAAGGGATTTACCCGTGACACACATCTGTATGATGATGAGGTATTTATTTAGGTTTATTTCTATTAACATGTCATGTATCCCGGAATGTATGAAAATACCCTGGCTAGAGCGTTATGGTGACCCTGGCTAGAGCGTTATGGTGACCCTGGCTAGAGCGTTATGGTGACCCTGGCTAGCGCGTTATGGAGACCCTGCCTTAGACGTTATGGTGACCCTGGCTAGAGCGTTATGGTGACCATGGCTAGCGCGTTATGGTGACCCTGCCTAAGACGATATGGTGACCCTGGCTAGGGCGTTATGGTGACCCTGGCTAGAGCGTTATGGTGACCATGCCTAAGACGTTATGGGGACCCTGCCTTAGACGTTATGGTGACCCTGGCTAGAGCGTTATGGTGACACTGGCTAGAGCGTTATGGTGACCCTGGCTAGGGTGTTATGGTGACCCTGGCCAGGGCGTTATGGTGGCCCTGATTCGAGCGTTATGGTGACCATGGCTAGGGCGTTATTGTGACCCTGGTTAGAGCGTTATGGTGACCCTGGCTACGGCGTTATGTTGACCCTGGCTTAGACATTATGATGACCCTGGCAAAGGTGTTATGGTGACCATGACTAAGGCATTATGATGACCCTGGCTAAGACGTCATGGTGACTCTGTTTAAGACATTATGATGACCCTGGCTAAGGCATTATGATGACCCTGGCTTAGACATTATGGTGACCCTGGCTAGCGCGTGATGGTGACCCTGGCTATTGCGTTATGGTGACCCTGACTATTGCGTTATGGTGACCCTGGCTATTACGTTATGGTGACCCTGGCTATTACGTTATGATGACCCTGGCTAAGGCGTTGTGGTGACCCTAGCTAGCGCGTTATGATGACACTGGCTAAGGCGTTATGGTGACCCTAGCTAGCGCGTTATGATGACTCTGGCTATTGCGTTATGATGACCCTGGCTAAGGCGTTATGCTACACGGGGTCACTGAATACATAACGTGATATTTAGTCATTTCTAGGCATGGACAAGTATTTTATCAGTATTATTGTTCAATTACTTAATAGCACAAGCACAATACAACAAAAGAGTACAACAGTAACAAAAATTAAAACAATGAAGAGATGAAACAACAGTAAATATACTGAGAACCATTTTCCAATGTTATTTAAAACTTACATATTTCATGTATACTACGAACTTCCTGTATCATCGAGTACATGTAATTTCTTGCAATAATAGATCAACGAACTGACTTGTCTATGGGTGTAAGTGCATTAACATATTTACAAAACTCTTGATTTTGAATTTCTTCAATTATCTATCTGTTACCCTGTGTATCACCGCACCCCGGACAACCAAACCATTGATTGACCACATCAGAAAGATGTGGTCCAATAAAACGATGTATACACTAATTTGAACTTTATTTTCAATGAAACACGAACTACAAACTTTACCCAATACATCGGGCACATAAAATCTGTCCTGACTGTATCAATACACATACGAAGTTTACAGGGTTGCCTGACGAATGTATTCAGTTTGATACATTTATTTGTTGCTTATTGGTTAAAAGTAATTCGAAATGGAAACATAAAACCTATATAGTATTGCTTTCATATATTAGGTAGATGTGTTGGGGCTGACGTTCTATCAACCGTTTTCCAGTTATGTCGAGACGGTGTTACATGCAACAAGTGCTGTCACACTGTGACGTCACGCTGTACATAGACACGTGGCATTACACGACATCCAATCTCATTAATCAGACTTATTGCTAACCAATCCTAGCACCGCCTTTTAATGCCGAGCGTCAGCGAGGGAGTATTTTATAGTTCTATTATACCTATTTTTGTATGGGCTTAAACCCGCGACCGTCCGTAATACAGGCGAACGCTCTACCACTGTGCCAACTGTTCCTGGTTCTATTGATTTACAAGTTCGCATCATGAACGAATGTGATCAAAGTATGTCAATAAACTACAGAACAAAATACATCTGAGTAAAAAGCGCAATTATATCTTAATGCTAATGTGAACAACGATATGTAACTATGAAACTAATATTTTACCCCAAAGATTATGAGTAATTATATTAACTTGCCCGTATTTTTCTGTAGCGAGTCTCGCCCGTTGGGTTAGCTCAGTCGGTAGAGCGCTCGGCTGCTAATCTAGAGGTCGTGGGTTTGAATTCCGGACGAGGGGTATGTTCTTCCGTGGCAATTTGACTGAAGATAAAACATGCAAAATCATTTGTCCTTCACCTCCGAACTCTGATCGTGAGTGGAGAACTTGTCAGTTCCTTGCGGAGTAAAAGGTTAGTACTGATTGGTAATACGGGAGCACTGGTTAGATCAGCTGACCGTATGTAACTGAAATGCTGTTGAGAAACGGTGTAAAAACCCAGACAAAAACAAAACAACTGTAGTAGGTCAGACTGTTTAGATCTTATAAACAAAAGAATCAACTACAATTAGATTTTTATATTTAACGTGACTGTGGTTTTAGTTGCAAACTATTTAGAAATGACGATGCATTGCAAACATATTGTGAATACTACTGATAGCTTTGTGTTCTTGGATTTGGAAGTTCATTTTTGTATAGCATATGTAACTGGATTCGTAAATTGATGTTTGCAAGATTTGAGTCATCGAAATGTATCATCTTAAAATTTATAAGTCAACTAAATAAGACAATGAGCAAATGTCTCCTGTGTCTGACATGTGATACCACAACACGTGACTCATAGGTACATTTTAGTCACCACGAGTTTATGAGAGTTACCCAATGATTTTATGTACATACACCGGAGGACATTGGGCTTAAAGAGAGCATAATCTGTCAATACAACAATGTCAAGTTGATGTTATACAATCTTACACTCTGTAGAGAGGATTTAATTGTAACGTACCTGTATAGGAGATGAGAACTAGAACCGCCTGTGGTCACCGGTGACGTAGTTTGGTCAGATTCTTGTTCAAATTGGGGGATTTTAGCACTTGTCCGGCCACAGAGATATCTTATATCAATTCAGATACCTTATTTGTCCACATTATGAACTTAAGACCATCTTATCTGAAAATATACAATATTTGTATGAGAGGAATTTATCAGACAGTCCATGCAGATCACAAGGTATATATTACAAATATCAGGGAATATTTTATCGTAATCAAAGGATTACTGTGTTGACATGATGCCTAATGGGTCAATATTATAAATCATTTATCAAAGTCCGATAGCAAGAAATGTAAATACGTTTGACATTGAGAATATTACACTGTGTTATACAGATCGTTTGACATTGAGAATATTACACTGTGGTATACAGATCGTTTGACATTGAGAATATTACACTGTGTTATACAGATCGTTTGACATTGAGAATATTACACTGTGTTATACAATACGTTTGTCATTGAGAATATTACACTGTGTTATACAATACGTTTGTCATTGAGAATATTACACTGTGTTATACAGATCGTTTGACATTGAGAATATTACACTGTGTTATACAGATCGTTTGACATTGAGAATATTACACTGTGGTATACAGATCGTTTGACATTGAGAATATTACACTGTGTTATATAGATCGTTTGACATTGAGAATATTACACCGTGTTATACAGATCGTTTGACATTGAGAATATTACACTGTGGTATACAGATCGTTTGACATTGAGAATATTACACTGTGTTATACAGATCGTTTGACATTGAGAATATTACACTGTGTTATACAGATCGTTTGACATTGAGAATATTACACTGTGTTATACAGATCGTTTTTCATTGAGAATATTACACTGTGTTATACAGATCGTTTGACATTGAGAATATTACACTGCGTTATACAGATCGTTTAACATTGAGAATATTACACTGTGTTATACAGATCGTTTGTCATTGAGAATATTACACTGTGTTATACAGATCGTTTGTCATTGAGAATATTACACTGTGTTATACAGATCGTTTGTCATTGAGAATATTACACTGTGTTATATAGATCGTTTGACATTGAGAATATTACACTGTGTTATACAGATCGTTTGACATTGAGAATATTACACTGTGTTATACAGATCGTTTGTCATTGAGAATATTACACTGTGATATACAGATCGTTTGACACTGAGAATATTACACTGTGTTATACATATCGTTTGTCATTGAGAATATTACACTGTGTTATACAGATCGTTTGACATTGAGAATATTACACTGTGTTATACAGATCGTTTGACATTGAGAATATTACACTGTGTTATACAGATCGTTTGACATTGAGAATATTACACTGTGTTATACAGATCGTTTGACATTGAGAATATTAAACTGTGTTATACAGATCGTTTGTCATTGAGAATATTACACTGTGTTATACAGATCGTTTGACATTGAGAATATTAAACTGTGTTATACAGATCGTTTGTCATTGAGAATATTACACTGCGTTATACAGATCGTTTGACATTGAGAATATTACACCGTGTTATACAGATCGTTTGACATTGAGAATATTAAACTGTGTTATACAGATCGTTTGTCATTGAGAATATTACACTGTGTTATACAGATCGTTTGACATTGAGAATATTACACTGTGTTATACAGATCGTTTGACATTGAGAATATTACACTGTGTTATACAGATCGTTTGACATTGAGAATATTACACTGTGTTATATAGATCGTTTGTCATTGAGAATATTACACTGTGTTATACAGATCGTTTGTCATTGAGAATATTACACTGTGTTATACAGATCGTTTGTCAAATAAAAAAGGTTCATAGTGTTATTGTTTTATGCTACATACTGGTCATAGCTTAATTGATTAACTGAACCAATTATATGTTAATAACATAATCTTCTCCGCATAAGTTTACATATGATTGTATATTTTTGTAAATATGTTGTCCTCATGGGCTGCAAGGCTTATTGGATTTTGAAAATAAAGCATCTATCTATGTAATTGCCTGTCTTTAGTAGAAGCAATGTTGTCAATCCTGAGTATTAAACATTAATGACTATGACAGTGTTAATGCCACCAAGTTCTGGTTTGATTTTATTCTGTAATCTACAAAAGATCAGTTTGTTTGCTTTTACTTTACGATGTTGGACTGTCGTACAATTAGACCATATCAATCCTTGAATAGAGTACTGTTCATTTAAGCGCCATTTTCAATGATTTGTACTTGTATATTTGTGTAAACTGACTGTGACATGCACACTTAGCGAATATAATAATTCATTCATTAGTAAATTTGATGCTCAAAGATTTAACTTCCTATCTGAAAGCAAAACAAAACAAAAACACTTTGTTAAACTTACATCACATGTCTTAAACTGTGTTACGTGCCTTAACTTTCTTTTATCACATTTACAATTCTCGAGGAAATCTCGTACGTGTTTGAATTCAGTTGCCGATTTGTTTATTTGTTCATTGCTTGCATATTTTAAGACGAATACAACGTGACCATATTCACAGAATCTTTCTTCCTTATCGGATTGTTTCATCAAATTAGACCAGAATTTGAGTGATGTATTTACAACAAATAAACAGAGAGAGAAACAAAAACGTGAAGCCATTCATAATATACTCGAGCACAAATTCTCACGTGCAAATCAGTTGAAACAGACAGATTCATTTCCGAGATAGTGAATAAGGTTACGACTTTTTTGTTACGTAGAGATTTTATCCAATGCTAAACCTGAAGTTGTATTAAAAGTTCGGCAAATTATATGTTACATATCACAATTAATAGACTAGTACATGGCACATTGTCAATTGAAGTAGGCGCAGTACAAGTGAATAAGATACAGATGTACATTATATGATATGTATACATGTGTATATATATACTAGTATAACATTATATAAAATATATTTATTTCCCTTGCACAACAGTAAATTATGTTCTTGTAGGGTGGTTTGATGCCACATGGTTATAAACTCCTGCATGTATTTTACCGCCATTTATATGTGTTCTATATAATGGATTGCTGAGTTCTGATGTGCCACTGGAGGTTTAAATATTTGACAATTTGTTTCTATGTTTGATACTCTCGAGAGTTTTTCCTGCTTCTCTTAGACTAACAACTGTCTCAATGTTTCAATGTTGTACAGAATGTTAGAAATTAATGACTTAAATACATATTGTTTCCTATCAAAGCACGTTTGAAACGTAGAAAATAATATTAATTTACCTTTTATACTTTAGTAGCTTGAGCCTATTCATTATCCTGTTCTCGTTAGGCTGGAAAACTTCCTTGTCGTAATATCCTTTCAGCTCTTCGAAGACTTCAGTGTTTGAAGCACTCCAAACGGTGGCAAATGTTTGCGACAACGTTAACAGTGAATTGTTTGTATGGATAATGAAGAACTTTGGCTTGCGGGAATGTCAGTGGAACAACCCTGATGTCAGGGGTGTAGGTTAGCTGCAATGTATGTGTAGGTCTAGTTTTAGGGTGTCTGTGAGGCATGGTCCCCACGGAGAATATTTGTAGTTAGATCGTCAGAGGTTTGGATGCGTATATTTCGTTCCAGTAAATATGCTTAAAATAACATCAAAAACATATATCAAATATCTTATTGCAGTTTTGGCCATTTTACTTTTTCGTTTTTTCGAGAGAAAGTGTAAGCTGCAGCCTACACGGCCTATAGGAATCTACGCCCCTGGATGTTCGCCTCGGATATTCCTCCATCCTAATAGCTGGTATATACTACATGACTCTGGCTTTTTGAGTGTACTATAAACCACACACGACAGTAAAATATAAGAATGAATACAACTTTGTTAAATGTGTATATAAAATAAGCCATAAATTGGAAACAAAATGTATGTGTGTATAAGAATTTAAATGATTGGTACGGTATGTGGCTATTGTTACCATTGAGGTTTACTACTAAACAAAAGTTATCTGATTCTTTTTTTATAACTTGGGCCATAAATTATCTACGGGGAAACCAATTTCTTCCCTACCCTCCTTTTGGTACCCCCACTGTATACTTCAGTCCACGTTTTAGCGAGTAAAGTACTATAAATATAAGACACTTTACCTTTGCACTTGCATCTTGGTTTGTTGTATCAAATCAATGTAGTGCATTAGTCTGAAGCAAACCTTTGAGTTAGGTCCATACGTAATGTGTCGACATATGTTGGACTCATACACCAAGACTTGACTTTGCATTGTTAGACAATGTACGCAGTCGCTTAGCATGATTTGAAATTCCTCTAAAGTTTCACCTCAGGATTCATCAACACTTGGCTTTTAATTACGATTTGAATTTTATTGTAGATATTTATTTGTAGATATATTCATTACACTCGTAAGCTTTAAATGTGTTTTAATATAAATGTCTAATGAAACATAATTTTGTCAAATAAATTGCCTCGGAATAAAATGAAAAGGCGAATACATTAACAACAATGTAAAATATTATCTTTTCTTGGACAACATCACGTGGTATAAATCGGCCACCATAAATTTTCAAATAGTTTATCTTTTAATCAATAATAGGTAATGGTTTAAAAAGTCCAAGCTTGCATGAAAACATAAATGTGAAATTGAACTAGTCCCTGGAATTTGTTCAACAGTCAGCTGAAACGAACGATAACTATTGGAACAGTGAATTCTTTAGGTGACATACATTATCTCCCTTCCTACAGTATGACAAGGTTAAATTATTGAGATGGATTGTTTGATTCATTGATTCAGAGTTTATGCCGTCTCTTTACGGTATGCTTCCTTCAATATGGCTGTCTGATGACTTAACCAGTTTCATGTGGATACCAGCCAGTACCAATATGCCGTACAGCAAGCAAATGACACAATTCCCCACATGAATCAAAGTAAGTGATGGCTCAGTCATCCAACGAACCAAACGATATTCGTAGATGTTAGTTAGAGGGAAATGTGTTCCATAAACTCTTTGAAGCATTGAGTCTCTATGTTGTATATATCTTTCCTTATTGAACAAACTACCGTATTGACTTCGTATATGTCTAGTGTAACCTTTAATAACAAACCCATGTTGGAGAATTCTGACGGCTGGTGAGAGGTTATTGCTACAGAGAGGTTTACTATTGTATAGTCTCACAAGAAGAAAGAGTAGAAATGTTGTTGAAGAGAAGTTGTTGCTTCAGATAGGGCCGCTCTGGAGAATTTACATTGTAGATTAAATTGAAATGTCAATATAATCTAATATACTTTCATTCCTGATATATGTATATAACACACACACACATACACGGGTATATGTATGAAAGAACTCACCCAGATGCGTAAAAACTCTATGAGAGCGTAACATTTCCGTCCGGTTCAAATCCATCAATATATCGTTCTGGCAACAAATTTTATTGAATTGTCAAACAATCGACAAAAAGTTACTTTTTGTGGCGATGATAGAACAGAACATTGTGGTTTAGTGGAACATGTGATTATTCAATGATCTTTTACTAAGTATGTAGGAAAACTATTATAACGAAAGTCATGTTGTCTCACGGACGTTTACATGGTCAACTTATGGCTAGTTAATTACTTAAACACTGATAAATACGGACGTTACTCCCAAAGAAACTTAAAAATGTACTGATTCCAACGTCTTTTTTTAGCGCCACCTCCAAGACTTCGTCTTGGCACATGTTAGAATAGTTCCTACTTCGTTACTGGTTTAAACCCCCATTAGCGTCGTTAAAACTGAAGGCTTCAATGCGGTGCTCTGTAGTGCCACATATCGGCCGTGCCGCATTTAGACCGCGTACGATCTTAATGCGTGACGTATTTAGGTCGTAACGAGGCGAACTATATGCGGCGGAAAGGTATGGTCATGCCGCATATAGATATGTTATGTATTGTCCTATTCAAAGTCATCATCATCATCTTCATTATCATTGATCACATTTGATCGTCATCACCGATAATCCATTACACATTATCGATTATTGATCAATATTAATTAATCAACAATAATCGAACACCAGTCATCAAAAAGTGATCACTAATTAGCGATCACTTAACACCGATAATCGATCACCGTCATTGATCACAAGTAATCGGTTACCGATCATTGATTATCGATCTGAGATTTATAAATCAATCACAGATTATCAACTAATGATCACCTATCATTGATCAACGATCACCGATTATCGATCAATGGTCACCGATAATCGATACATGATCGTCGATAATAAACAGAAAAATATGCTAAAATAAAATAGTTTGGTATAGTGTTGCTTGATTTAAACCCGATCAACAGCTTCGAGCAGTAAAAATCGAATAACCATTAACATATTATTTGATCACATCGCCACAACCGCAGAAGGTAGTACCCCGGATAGACTGCGCTAGACAGGGATTCATGATAAATTGAGTACTTACTAAACGTGCTCTGTAGAACGCACTTTGGTTTCAAACCAACTATGGTATTGAACACCAATCATCATTATCAGTATCATTATTATCGTAATAATTATTATAATAATAATTATTATTATCATCATTTCAACAGATAACACCTTGTGCGTTAGCAATTAATCAAACAAATGTGTTTAAAAATGTGTTTAAACTGATTATTTCTGTGAGGTTTCGTCAAAATCCACAAAATGTACAATGTAAAAGACGAAGCCTACTATAATGTATTTGTACATAAATGGGGCATAACTCATGGAAAAATCATTCGACCGACAGTGGTTAAGGAACATTGGTTATGATGCATAAGTCAGTTATGTTATTTTCTATTTTTTGATATTGTTATCTTATTCAAATATTCGTGTCAGTAAAACGTTTTAAAGAGAAGTGAGCTTAATGCGGCGCCGATGCACAAGTCCGCCGCATTAAGCGTGCGTGTACTATATGCGGCGAAGTGCACCGCATTAATGTCGTACGCGGCCTAAATGCGGCACGGCCTATATGTGGCACTACTGTGCTCTATCTTCACACTTGATCAGTATAGGTCAGTATAAAGCTGCTTGTTCCTTCGTGCTGGATTATGCACAGCGTGTCTGTTGATATGTACATAATGGTTAATTGCTTTTAATGATTAGTTCACAGCCATCTTAGTCAATTTATGTGTATGTGTTGGAAATCAATGATCATAATAGCGATTAAGTGTGAGGTTAGCTAGATATTAACTATAATTTCCGTTCCCCAAGCGCAGTTCTTTCACTTGATATTGTGTTCATGTTATTTTCTCCACCCCCTTTCGGGTTATTGTTGCCAGGTGCCTCGACTTGTACTGTGATGTATTGCATCCATTACCCCCCCCATGTTTGCCCTCAGTAAGTCTCCTTAGTTGTCAAATATAGTCGGCCAGGCCATTCCTTGTGCCCCTGTTCCCTTGCGTATTTACCCTTGCACCTCCTCAAATGCCTGATGGTTATCCCGGAGGTCTGTGCGAGGAGGCGTTATCTCATGTATGGGGCGTATGTAGCAACTTATTCTCTCTTTTATACATAACTAATCATATAGAAATAGCTTAATTCTTCCAATTATAACAAAATAGTCTAAGGTGTTCTAGGTCTATCGGTTCGTGTGAAATTATTAATCTACCTCAGCGCCATTTTATTGGTTTACTTTCAGTTATACATAACCTGCCCAGACCGGCAGACGAATTCAAACCTTCCTGATGACATGATGACAGCCTAGCGTTCTAACTGCTGAGCTGACAGGGAGCATTATATGTCAATTGTCTCGCTGCAACTATTGACGGAATGTATTAGAGATCATTCCAAAAAAAAAAAACACGTATGAATGAAACTCCCAGCTGTCTATCATGTGTGTTGAATTGAACACAGAACACTCTATTATTCAGTCATGAATCTTTATTTGTTTCAGTTATTAAACATATGATTATGAAAAAGCATTACATATATAGGTTGTGTTAAAGAACATGTATGTTGTATATGTAAAAGTACTTTTTAGTACATATCATTTAAACAGAAACCTCGGTATTGTACTAGTTTTACCGAGTATGACGTCACTAGGAGGATATATGAATGCATACATGTTACACATTTCTTCAAGATCTAAACAAATTTTCTTCCGTTTGTTATACATGTATATGGAATACAAAACAAGTCCACGTATTTCTGAGATTGTGCACAGGCTACTTAATTAATGTACCAACATTTTATTCACATAGTAACCTAAAGCATATACAAGAAGGAATCGACAGGAACGACGAATTTTGCAGTTTGAATGGAGCAGACAATATAACGCATATCCAATTACAAATAATAACGTAAATAATATATAGTAGTAAAAGTAATTTGTGATTTCAATATTACAATAAGAAAAAATATACAAACATTCGATACGGACAAGAAAACACGTTGAACAATCATATATATATGTAAATATTCTGATTAGTAAGCGGCAATTTTATAATAAGAATGAATCATTTCCATCGAGTGACTACAATGGCTAACAGATAGCATACACTGACATAAAGAACTCACGACAATGATTCAATGACAGCATACTGCAATTAAAAGCTGTTAACAATGTAATTGTGGCAGCGATTATCTTCAATAACATACATACAGATCACAAAGTGTGTTAATATACTTGAATAGTTTTAATTACATGACCATCTTCGAGAGTCTATATTTGAAGCATTATTTCAAATTACAGTACAACAATTTTAACAGAGTTCTAAAAAGACCCACGAACGTAACCTTCAGTTTCTGTAAAAGTAAAGTTCAATAGTAGTGGCTGCACATGTGGTGTAGTCTATCTGGGATTTATAATTCAGTTGGTAAACTCTAAAACTAAGAGGATAAATTATGGATTTTACACTCAATGACGTGGTTATTTAATGCGTTTACAAACTACACGCAGTGTATTGGACGCTTTTTTCAATTCGTTTACTGTTTACTTGCAATTAGCGTAGCACTCGTCAATAAAAGATCGCAGTTGATCCTCAGCCTCAACATTGTGTTGACATTCAAATATAGCGCCCTGGTCGTTAAATCCCATGTCAATGAAGTCAATGTTGCTGTATTCACCGCGCAACTTCTGTTTTGATGGAAGCGCCGGTAAATTCCGCTCAGATCCAATGTGAAGGATTATCACAACATATCGTGAGGACCCTAAAAATAATTTGATTATATTCGTGAACGGCAAATAGCAAAGTGGTTATTGTTGCTACTATATGAGTACTACTACTCAGGGACCCGTATCGTAATTGGTATTTTTCGTAATTCTGAGTTTTCGTAGGGTTTTTCAACATTATAAATTAGTCGATAATAATAGGTTTAAAGTGAATATAACCGCGATTTAACGCCTAGGACATCTGCCCGCCTTACTACAAATGTACCAAGGTAACGATGCTAGAAAGGTGCCAAACCAACCTACGCACAATACATGATAGTAATTCATAATATATAATGCGCCGCTCTTAATTTCGTTGACGTAACTGAAGGTACCTAATATAATCATATAAAAGGCCATACAAGAAAAGACTATGTATACATAAGTGAACTTACGTCGTACTGAACTTATGGCTAGTTCAACATCAGGTTTAAGTCGACTCACGTTTGGACATACAACAATCAATGGCACGTTCTTATCCAGCTCTTCGTAAACCTCAGTATGTGTGCAGCCATAGCCTCTCATAATTTTCTCCAGCGCTAACGCGAACTCATGAGAACGTTTTGTTCGTGTTGGATTCATTATTTGGAGTTTCTGTTTAGCTGCAAAAGTACTGTAGACTTTGCTCGAGCGACCACCTGTAATAAGCGACTTTTGTATTAAACGACCACTTAAAAAATTAAACGACTTTTCTATAACGCGACCAGCGACCGCATTAAACCAGTCCCGACAGGTAAAAAAGATAGTTAAATAATCCATTAAACGACCACAAGCACTTAATCCCATTGTGCATTTCACACCTTACTCACAACTGCATTCGCGCATTGTCCTTTAAACAATTTAATAAACAATTAGGCGTGATAAATGCGACCAGGTAATTACTCGGCGACACAGTTATAAAACGTCATGTAAAAATCGTTGCATATATATGACCGTTTGAGCGCGAGTCTCGAATGTAAATGGATTACACAGTATAAACGCTAATAATTTCTACAAGAACCAAGTTCATGTAACGTCGTTGCTAAGCGACTTACGTTGCTTGATGTCACCGAGTTTTTACATTACGATGTCTCGAGAAGAAATATGCGAGATGCAATGTGTGTGCCGTCTCGCCCGCTTTTATCTTTACTTGACAGATCATCGTGCCGACAAACTTCTTTATACTCACTGAGAGAATAAAAATGTCAGACAAAAACACATTGCATAATTTAACTCTGGGTTCAAATGTGTATACACTCACTTTAATTAGTATGCAATCCATTTAAAAGACCCCGTAAAATCACTGCCTTATGGAAAAAACGTTTATTACTATCAGCCTGTTTTAATACGACGCACGTGGAATAAAGTTTTAGAATTATGCCAGTTAATAACTGTCAAAACTTCGTCACTGAATTCATGACGTCACACCATGCGCAGATTCGTGTTACTGTGATGAGTACACTGTACAGTTATTTATTTATAGACTAAATGTGTTTGTCTGTGTTTCGCCTTTTACTTTTGCGTCAGTTAGAAAATTTCACGAGGGTGATAAGAAAATTCTGGAATTTTAAGCACGAGGCAACTACACTATTCAAAGTACACGAACCTTGTCATATTGGATAACTTACGTGGAATTTAAGAATTAGGCACTTGTCCAGTGTTCTATTGCCTAGTGAGCTGATAGAGTGGTTTAAATTTACGAGCTTTGTTTAACACCATAGATACATATGAATGGAAAAAGGATGGTATTTATACGTTTTGATTGTTCAGTACGACTTTCATCTGTACTTAACTTTCGTTAAATTTGTTGATATCTATTAAGAGACCACTTTATTAAGCGACAACTTTTTGGCCGTCCCTTGGGTGGTCTCTTAATACAATGTCTACTGTATGTCATAAACACAAAGAGTCATGCTTAACTTTGAGAACGATTTTGAACAAATACTCAATGAATATTTTAGTCATTTAGCATAATCCAAGACAATACATTTCGTTAATATCGAGTTAAGTATAAAACCTCTGTGACAACAAAAGTACAAAGTTTGACGCAGACATAGGCGATATTATTATAGAACATCGGCTATTGTGGCTCTTCCTAGATGTTTTGCCTATGACAATTATTTTATCGATTGGGTTGATTAAGAACCAGTGAAGCAGTAGTTAAAAATAGGTCATGTATAATTATATAATAAATGTACAAAGTGGATGGAAACGCCAGCTAGGATATGCCGTATACAATGTGCACAGCGACCCCACAAAAAGCAAGAGGAGACATGAAAATATACATGCACGCCCACAACATTACAATAGCAAAATGGACACACGACGCAAACATTGATAATGGGTGCAAAGTTATCCTACAATTTGCAAACAACGAACGGTGTAATTGAGTACAACCAAATGACTTATTTGAAGCCATAGCAAATGTAGAAAATCGATAGTGGCACGAACAGATCAGCAAAATATAAACATCAGATCCATTCAAGTTTTTGGAGGTATGAGCATAACTGAGTATTATTCTAAACCTATCGTCGAACAAGAAAATAGGGATACGCTAAAACATTGTGTTAAGGAGATAATAAGTTGCTACAGGGAACGCTACATACATAAGACAAAGCCTCCATGCACAGACCTCCGAAAAAACCAACAGTCCATAAAACATCAGGCATTTGAGGAGGTGCATGGGTAAATACACAGGGGGCACACGGAATGGACTGTTCATCGACCATAAAGGACAACTAAGGAGAATACACGAGGTCAAACAGGGGGAATAATAGATTGAATACATCACAGGACAAGTCAAGACAGCTGTCAACAATAGGCCGAAAGGGGGAGGAGAAAATAGCATGAATTGTATATCAAGTGCAGCATTAATTGCACATGGGGAATAGAAAAATTAGCATACATCTAAAACACAAATATAAATAATAACTATACAGCGATTAACATCCTTGGAACTGTCAGTAACATACTTGGGTTTTAGATCGATTTAACAGCAAACTAACTCACACTTAATCGCTATATGGTCATTGATTTCTAACACATACACAACTTGACTAAGAAGGCAGTAACAAATTATTAAAAGCAATTAACAATTACGTACATAACAATATACATACTGTGCACAATTCAACACAAAGAAACAAGCACACTGAACTTCCTCCTAGCAACCAAATAATTTAAATCAGAATGCAAAATAACTACAAAATATCAAATCAATAACCTAATGTTAAATCAACCAAAAACATGTAGTTATTAATTACAAATACTCTTAGATACTGGTGGTCGGGAAACGGAATCCAAATTAAAGACAAACAGAAGACTTAGTATGTTGAAAAAATCAAAACAAAACCAAGACCGTTCCAAATGAGTATTAAGTTGGGTTATAAAACAGCATTATAGGGAGACAAATTTCCTTGCTAATGCCGAGGAAATGATCATAAAGCATAATTCGTATGTACATACTTACGTTGTTCGAACATACGACCTTCTTCCTCGACAGTCTCCAGTTGTTTGTGACTTCCACAGCACTGTTTAAAATGGAAAGATTAAACGTTGAAATAAATAATTAAATGATTTCATAATATTCATAAAAAAACAAATGCTTTACTAGTCTCTAACAGCTGCAATTCATCCGTGTATTGAATCTGTCAGTCAGTTCGATGCCACACCGATAATATTAAGTTGTTACGGGGAACACCACACACATGTAATTATGTAAATCAAGTCGAGGTGACCACAAGAGTAAAACAAACAATGTCATATTCCAAAATATTCGTCAGGGTCTGTAGTTTATCAAACTACCGGCATAAATTTTCTAAAGTTGGTGCGGGCCCCAACATCCAAGATGGCGTCCAAGATGGCCACCGTTTTTGAATATAATTGTAAAATATGAAAAAGGCCCTGTAAGTATATTCTGAAAAGCAATATGGTTATATTTCTTAGATAACTAAACTTCACTATAACAATGCAAATCAGGTGCATATTCAGATTGATTTAAAACGTTGAAGGTCAAGGTCAAACTCAAGGTCGAATGCCAGATTTGTGAAAAATAACCATTTCACCATATATTGTTCTTCATAACTTTAAAGCTGTTTGATATGTCCATGCTTTATGTATATCAAAATAATCTAAAATATATAGGCTTTGAAAGTGTACTTTAAAATGATTAAATGTGTAACCATGGATATATCCAAGATGGCGGCCAACATGGCTGACAAAAACAGAAAATTCACAGAATAATAGAGTAAAATTAAAAACTGCCCTACTGTATATTTCAGCAAGCAGTCATAGTTACTATATGGGATTAATCAACATTCACTATGAAAGTGCAAACCAATCATATGTTCAGACATTAGTAAAATGTCGAAGGTCAAGGTCATGTTCAAGGTCAAATAGTAAAAACAGTGAAAACATGCTGTAGCTCCACCAAAAATTACTTAATTTGTTGAATATTTTAGGTATGAGAACATTTGATACATAATTATGAATATTAACTGAAAATATCAAGCTTATTGTACAATATCAAATTATTGAATATTGTAACCATGGCAACACTGATATTCAAGATGGCTTTCACCATGTCACAAATAAACGTGGTAAGAATTGAAAAAGTTCAAATATTGCCGAAAGTATCGGAGTGTTTAAATCATAAAGAATGTACTTTGGTGTAAATTAGAAATAAAATACCTGCATTCAAGTCAAGATAATATTAGTTATACAGGTTGTTGACAGGGTATAATGGGGAATATAACCTGTCTGTGTGCCATATAACCCGAGGCGTAAGCCGAGGGTTATATGGCACACAGACAGGTTATATTCCCCCATATACCCTGTCAACAACCAGTATAACGAATTTATAATGCTGCAAATCCGTGTTTTCATAAGAATTTAGCTAAACAAGCGATGTTTCAATGCCTAGCTCTAGATCTAAGAATTAGATCTGTGCATTTTTGCTGTTTTTTGGTTCATAAAATTGTTTAGAGTGTTTTAGTAATGTATAATATCAGTAATTAAAAGTTTTCCTTTTAAATATATCGGGAATTACTTGCTGTAGATCAAATAGTTTTATTTCACTCACACGTTATATTGCCTAAAATTTAATTGCATTACCCCATAAGGTACCTCAATACACATGGTTAAGCGGGCGCTTGCACTCTAATTTTTATTTTCAAGCGTCTGATCTCATGGACTTTATCGAACTGAATTTGGCTCAAACCTTAAAAAATCTATCGTTTTGAATATTAATACTAGCACACATGTTATCTGTTCAATATTTATTGAATCATGTGTGAATATCAATTGTCAATTTCTAGTAACTTGCAGACATCAAGAGATAAAAGTTTTCGAGTCGAGCCGTCAGCGAAAATGGTCACGAGGCGCATGAAGGGGAAATGAGTTCGGACGTCATATACTCTGTCAGCGCCGTGTATATAGAATCCTATACGCGAGCCTTTAACCAATGAACTTACTGGAGTTTTCTTTGCAGTATTATAAAATACAATATAATGTTGTCATTCTCATAATGTATTGAAGCATTTCATCTGTATACATTTACAGACGTAATAAATTATGATAATTTCCGGTAATAACAAATTGGAGGTTTTCTCGATGAATGTATGAATCAATAATTTGTGAATGTTTTCAAGTTCCTCTTTTGAAAGTTGAAGCCCAGGAAGCAGATTTATTATACGCCATCTTAAATATAATTATGGTAAGTACACGCATTTGGTTACTTTAAAACACACTACACACAGCAATGTTATGGCCGGGTCAGAAAAGATACCAATATTACATAATATTATACTTGATATTTTCAGAAAGTTGAACTTTTAACACTAGCAATATCAGACCTGAATACAGGTATCATGTACAACAATTTTGCTTTTCCGATAAGCAAGAAAGCGCTCAAAATGGCTTCAGTTGACACTATAGAGTATAGAGAGAACAGTTGACGTTTTTGAATATAACTTTTTTATTGTTTAAGTTATCTTAAAACTACAGGTGGAATAACAAACTTTCATTTGTTACCTTTTGAAGTATTAACACTTATTATAATTATTTTAATATTTTGACGGGGGAATTTGGATTTAAATTTAACCACTCACATTAACATTAAATATAGTGTAATTCGGCCGAAAGAAATGCGAACTCGTCTCATTTAACAAGTCATCTGAAGAATGTGCTTGAAAGTACTGAAAATATACTGCCGGAATTAAAAAGAAAATTAATTTCTCATTCTAAAGGTAGTTTTCAATAAGAGTTTAATTGAAATTTAGGCGGGGGAATTTTTAGTTAAATAAAGTCACTAACAATTTCATTAGCCCGTTCGGCATTCTATACGGAGATTACCGAACTTTCGAAATTTCCGTCAGTGCCCGGACGAGTGTTCTATATAGTTGGATGTGTCATCATTTATTGCCCTCTACGATACTCAAATATATTGCGTTGCAGTTGTTTTATGAAGAAAATTCGGAATCAGTGTTATATTAGCAAAACTAAAAAAAAATGATCCGAAATTAAATGTCCAAATTAGTATTTTAAAGGCTTATTTTACATGTGTATGATTAAATATTGAATCAGTTATGGTGGTATACATAATTTTCATTTTGCATTTTATATTTATAGACAGATGTTGTTTAATTTGATAATTAAACTGGTAGGAAATTGTGGTTGTCCTAGTGTTCATACACACGTTTTGGAATAGATGTTAGAGCTGGCTAGTCATTAGGTTTTCGTTTTCTATTGGGATGGATCACACTTTTCATTGTACCTTCAATATCAATATGTTTTAAACAAATTTTAAAGTAAATGTGAACATATGAATGTAGGCTGTATGTGGAAAAACCAAAATGCTTTTATTTTAGCAAAACTATAGGCTTAAATATTCAAATCCTTTTCATTAACTAGTTAATTAATAAAATTAGTTTTATTAATTCAGTAATAGGAGGTGTCAACTTTTCACAACTCCCCCTTCCATTTTTTATTACTAAAACAACACCACGACAGATTTCTGGGTTTTACAGACGCTTTCCATATAACTATATATGATAAGTAATTTGAAAGCGCCTGGCTGATGTAGAGTGAAAAGCATACGATTCTACTAGACGGCCACAAAAGACTAAGGTGCACAACAAAGGGTCAAATTTTATTGCACTTGCTTCCGCTATATACATGTAGTATGAAAGGGAAATCGATAATAATTGATGTGTTGTATTAAAAGTGCTAGAAGAACAGTAACCTTGAGACCGAATCTCGTCACTTATCAGTCGCCTTGGGAATCAGAGCCCCCTTCGTTCCAGGTGTATCCAGGCATGGGAAGGGATCGTAGATGACACCACACTGAGTAAAGTTATTCTCTTAAGATTTGTCTCACAGACCCGACCCATGGCGTAGAAAACTTCTTAAAACAAAACTAAAGGAGGTCTTGCTACACAAATCCTTAGCAAACCGAGAAGATAAAAACAATTGTATTGTTGTTAAACTTTCAATAATGGTGGATATATTACATCTGCTACATAATAATATAGATCTAAGATAGCCCGAGGTTTTCCAAATCACAAACAATAAGACAGGCTACGATTTCTTACTTTGAAAGGACAATTATACCGATTTAACAATTTGAATAGAACATTTCTACCTATTAAATAGTTCCTAGCTTGCGTGTGGTAAAGTAATTATTATAATTATTCTCTTCTCGTCATTTTCAATCGGTGGTAGTACTACATGTATTATAAATGCATTATAACTGGAACCAATAATAGTATCCACAAGGCCGAGCATAAATGAGAATAATCGACAAGAATTATCTGCACGATAGATTTTAGTCAAAATACAAATTGTAACTTCGATCATGAATATTGGCCGAATGATTTCTATTCCGTAAAAAATCCAAACGTATGTATAAATGGATATCAATTTTTTTTACAATTTTTACTTTTTATTTGTTATGTTAGTTATTTGCCTAAAAGCTAGTAACATCTGTATCACAATATATACATATCATTATTACAATAAGATCGCATTCTGTATATAGAGTTAAGCATTAACATAGCCTAAATTCGGTATATTATAAAAATATGAAGCTTAATTTCACCACGGACATATGGTCGTGATTTCACGCATTTATGGACTAAAAGTCAAGCTATTGTCATTCGATATATAACCCCACCAATATTTTCACTTCAATGCTATTCTATAAAATGCCATATTTCCCCCTAAACTATTGCCTAAATGTGACCTCGATGTTAATTAAAACAGTTCGTATATTTGCATTTGCTGCATCCGGTTTTATTACAATAATCAGGGACCGTATATTTTACTTTATGAGAAATCATTTGCCTACCACATAGGTTAATTTTCAATAATTAAATATTCTCATGTTTCATCGAACATGATGTTTCGAGCGTTTGTCTGATACTTAGATCTAAGATAGCCCGAGGCTACATGTTAATGTGTTATACCAGTTATTAATCAGTGATCAACGTAAAATGTACGATCACTTACGGAAACTACGGACAGACAAATTGACCGCTGACTAGTAGCCACATCGATATTGATCTGCATCGGCCGGATTTATCTGATAAGCGATATTGTTGTGTATGTTTATTTCTTTTTCACACCGAGGACATTCTTAATTATTTAAACACATAATTTGAACTTTTTCAAACCTTACTATGTTTATTTGTGATATTGTGAACGCTATCTTGAATATCAGTGTTGTCATGGTTACAATTCTCAAAACGTTTATATTGTACAATAAGCTTGACATGTCAAGTATATATTCATATGTATCAAGTGTTCTCATACCCAAACCTTCAACATATTAAGTCAATTTTGGTGGAGCTACAGCATTTTTTTCACTATTTTTTACCATTTCCCCTTGAATATGACCTTGACCTTCGACATTTTATCAATGTCTTAACATAAGTGTGGTTTGAACTTTCATAGTGAATGTTGATTCAATCCTTTTTAGTAACTATAACTGCTTTCTGAAATATACAGTAGGGCAGTTTTTAATCTTACTCTATTATTCTGAGAATTTTCTGTTTTTTTTGTCAGTCGTATTGGCCGCCATCTTTTATAATGAAGTTTAGTTACCTTAGAAATATAACCACATTGCTTTTCAAAATATGTGTATAGGGCCTTTTACATATTATACATTTATATTCCAAAACGGCGGCCATTTCGGACGCCATCTTGGATTTTGGGGCCCGCACCAACTTTAGAAAATTTATGCCGGCGGTCTGCGAGACTACATACACTGACGAACATTTTCAGGCAAAAGTCACTCCACTATAAGTTATTCCTGGTTATTCCTCGATACCGACGCGACTTGTGTTCTACATCCGCTTTTATAATATAATTTTATACTAAATATGGGTTGGAATTCGCTGTTTATACTGCTTTAGAAGGTATGGGAGCTGATCTGGTGTCGGATACACTCGATACCATACACAGTTCACCTCAGACAGAAACCTTCACAGAAACTGTTACTTGATCCTTTTAATAAATGGGCATGCATCGCCATTGTGTGATGCTGACATCATGACAATCAGATTAGATTAATACAATATCCAGACAATGATCTCAAAGCTTTACGCACATTGCGTAATAACGAACGTCTGTCAAAGTTTCTACATTATTGTATTTGCAGGGTAAACCATCAAATAAATAAATGAGTTCAATACACAATATTGTTGGTATTAAATGATTAGGTCACTGAAGAATATGTCAAAATGTAACGTTAAAGTAAGGTATACCCACCGCACAACAGCACTGACACTTCTGACAGCACCGACACTTCTGACAGCACCGACACTTCTGACAGCACCGACAACAACAACAGTCTTTCAAACATGTCTGAATCTAAAAAGGTGTCATTATTTAAAGGAGCATTACATATTTGCATGAGATAGATATGATAAGAAGTGACATTCTTTCTCACGAAAATATTTTATAGTTCACTGAATTTGACATAATTTGCGATAAATAAGACGTTTAACTCTTCTTTAACTTGTTTCTATGACATCGATTAATGCTAGCCATAAACTGTAAAGGTGGCGATTTCTGACAAACGCACATATATTCCTCTCATAGGACAACTAAGGAGAATTAAAGAGGACCAACATGGGAGAATTTAAAAGATGGACTATATCACAGGAAAAGTCAATATTTAGACAACATTCTCTAATAGAACGTATTGTTTGTTAAATAAATACAATTTGGGTGGTTTGAAACTACCATATGGCCACTGGAATAGAAAGAAAATGTAATGCCGCTTTAATGGTAATTTGATGCTTGACCAGGATTATACACACCTCACATATCGTGGTCCTAGCAAAACTCAATTACTGTTGTTGTGACAAACATATCGATACGGGTATAACAAATAACTTGAAAAATATGATATCAGAAATTCCTGACATTAACATTGCAAGCAAGAAAGAAAAGCTAGAAGCATGCCAAAAAGTACACTTTATACAGACTTTTAGAGATTTATCGCGAAAGTAATCGACAAAAACAATAAGTTCAGCAACAATAACATGCCGTGTTAAATTGCGTGGAGAATTTTCAGATGGCCAGTCTCTTCATGAATTCGCTTCCGTATACTGGGACTTTCCCATAATAACGTAGCATTTTACTAGATATACTGCGTGGTTTGATACAGACATATAGATTTGACGGAAATTAGAAAAACGCCACTTTTAGGCAGTAAAGTATCAGTTCACTGGAGAATATGTCAAAATGTAACGTAAGGTATACCCACCGCAATCCAGCATCTTCCTAAAAAGCGCAGACAAGTGGCGAGGAAGTTTTTCAAACATATCTGAATATAAAAAAGAAGTCATTATTTAAAGGGGCGTTACATAGTTGAATGTGATAAATTTGGTGTAGAGGGACATTCTTCCTGACAAAAATATTTTATATTTCACTGAATTTGACATAATTTGCGGTAAATAACACTTTTAACTCTTATTTAACTTTTGTTATGACAAGTCGCTGTCACCGATAACTTTAGCCATAAGCCAATAGTTTCATGTAATGAACACAATACCATTCCCTGTTCGTTATCGATATGGTACTTTAAATGAGAAAACAATTGTTACAGGGTACGCCGCATACATAAGACAATGCTTCCTCACACAGACCTCCGGGAAAAACAGTACATAAAATATCAGGCATTTGCGGAGGCGCAAGGGTAAAAACGCACGGGAACAGGGGTATATATAATGGCCATGCCGACTATAAAGGACAACTAAGGAGAATTAAAGAGGACAAACATGGGATAATTTAAAGGATGGACTATATCACAGAACAAGTCAATATTTAGACAACATTCTCTAATAGAACGTATTTTTTGTAAAATAAATACAATTTGGGTGGTTTGAAACTACAATATAGCCACTGGAATAGAAAGAAAATGTAGGAAATGTAATGACGCTTCAATGGTAATTTGATGCATGATTATACACACCTCACATATCGTGGTCCTAGCAATACTCAATTTCTGTTGTTGTGACAAACAAATCAAAACGGGTATAACAAATAACGTGAAAACTATGATATCAGAAATAGAAATTCCTGACATTAACATTGCAAGCAAGAAAGAAAAGCTAGAAACATTCCAAAAAGTACACTTTATACAGACTTTTAGAGATTTATCGCGAAAGTAATCGACAAGAACACATCAATAAGCTCAGCAACTATAACCAGTCGTTTTAAATTACGTGGAGAATTTTCAGATTGCCGCCAGCCAGTCTCTTCCTGCATTCCCTTCCGTATGCTGGGACTTTCCCATAATAACGTAGCCTTTTACTGAATGCACTGCGTGGTGTGATACAGCAGATAGATTTTACGGAAATTAGAAGAACGACATAACATTGTTAACATTTATTGGCTGTAAAATATCAGTTCACTGGAGAATATGTCAAAATGCAACGTGATAGTAAGGTATACCCACCCAACACGTTAAACAGCACTCTTTACAGCACAGACACATGTCCTTGCCGGGGCCTTCTTTCAAAGATATCTGAATATAAAAAAGACGTAATTATTTAAAGGGGCATTACATATCTATATGTAATAAATTTGGTAAGGAGTGGCATTCTTTCTGACGAAAATATTTTATAGTTCACTGAATGTGACATAATTTACGATAAATAAGACATTTAACTCTTCTTTAACGTTTTGCTAAGACAAGTCGCTGTCACCAATTACTCTAGCCATAAACGGTGAAGGTGACGCAATAACATTCCCTGTTCGTTATTACAATGATACTTTAAAAGAGAAAATAAATTACAGGGTATGTCACATACAAAAGACAATGCCTCCCCACACAGCCCTCTATATAGCCTTGACATTGCCCCATGTTACTTTTATTTGTTTCCACAACTGCTTGCTGGAACCAAATATGTGTCTAGGTAGGCTTTGATTTCAGCTGTCACACAGTACCTGAGACATATGTCTACTTCATGGTTTGCCGAAGGAATACAAAACTCCCACGAATATCGCAAAAATGCATAGACGTAGATGGAGAATATTTTGAAAAAGAGAAAATGGAGATAATACGTAACTACAGGGAACGCCACATACAACATAACTTTTTAAACATATTTCACAATTTTCGAGAACGAGTAATCGTCCGGGTATTTTCCTACCCTCGTATGGTCGTATGATACATTCCGTTGTTATGTATTTAAGAATTAAAATTCAACTTATTTTCTTAGCTTATTCTTTTTTGACTCCTACTTCCACTGTTTAATTGTTATTTAAATCGAGAAGACAATTCCTTGTTGCCCTAACTCCATAAATGTATGCTCTTGTACCTCCTCTATACTTAATGTTTAGTGTGGTGCGGATGTTTCCCTGGGATCAGTCTGACGAGGCTTTGCCTTGTGAATGTGGCGTTCTCTGTACCAAATTCTTTCGTGGTTATTTCCTAATGATACTTATCATTTGGGTATATCTATCAGTTATATTTCACCAAGCGTCTTTCTTTATTATCACTTCGTTTTGCACAACCAAGAACATTTTTCTCTTTAATGCTGTTTTGTAAATCATCTCAATAAGCATTGGGTACAGTCGTAGTTTTGTTTAAGTTTTCTTAATAGATATATTTCTATTTGTCTGCATTTTCGGTTGACTGTACATGAAGTTATTAATTTGATATTTTATGGTTATTTAACATTTTGATATTAATAATTTGGTTACTGGGAGCAAGGTCAGTACAATTTTTTGGTCAACATTCGGACAATGTAGTACCATTTTAATTACTTGTTCTTGATCCAGAACTCAGTCTCAGATTGTAAATTGATGCTTGGCGTCGCTTGTCAGTGCAAGAAATATAGAAAATGACATATTCGGTTCATATTTTATCAACTTAAATAATCATAGCCAACGATAAGGTGCCTGTAACCCATCTATTACACTCAATTTGTTGGATACGTCGCTAGAAAGAAATGAATCTCGGTCAAATTTTATTACACGATAAAGCTCGAGGTTATGAGAACAAGCAAACGATAAGATGTTAAATCCTTCATTAATCATAACCTCTTATCCCTACTACCATTACTATAGTAGTTGTTACCTACTGAATCCCGTACATCTGTTGTATCCATCTAACAAAAACATAACAAAAATATATTGGCGTGGAAATCAATCAGCTTAGAATGTTTCTGCCAGTGAAAGACAGTTTGTATGCAGCAAAATGTATTATAATTGATACTGATAAGACTTCAATTTGGCCCGGTGATGGTATATCTAGGTAACATACACGGTTCTTTAAATTCTTTTAGGTAATTTAGTAATGCGGGCAGAATTTGACATTCAACATAAATCCACCAGGAAGTCCCGTGTGCAAGAAAGATATACAGCAGTATAAAATTCCAAATATAAAACTTCAAATCTGGATTAAAGTTGATCAAAGGGATAAAAAGTGTTATGGCTGAAGTTCGTATGCAATTGTCAATAAACATCAGTAACACGACCACAAAGGGTACTAAATTACCATTGCAAATTTTATTCAAAATTTAGTTTCTCCCCCCCCCACTCTGTTATCTGCCTAAATTCACTTTTTTTTTATCGTCGACCAGTCCGTTCCTTGCACAACTTTTCAAGTTCTCTTTTTGATAAACTATAAATTTTGTTTTTCATGATTTATAACGTCCTTCTAGAATTTTTTTATTGCAACCTCTACGCAATATACGTACTGTAATAAATTTCTTGACTGTTAAGTGGCAAATATTTGTATCGCATTCCCAAGAGCTATTCAATTTATTTGATGTAGAGATTTATCAATTCAGTCCTAAACGAACTATACTATCCATATTATGTTGATATAAATGTGATATTCAAGTAAGCGTCAACATAATTACACTATATGAATTATGTTACCCTAATGTAATAAATGTCTAAAGACAACCTCCTGATACATGTATACAATTATTATATCGCTGACAGCAAGTGAATGTTCATAACCAAAAAAGCACACTTGTGTGCAATAAAAATGTCTTAATGAAATCATCTATATTTAGATTTATTTCGCATACATGTAAAACAATCATATGACAATTACAATGTAAAAAACATAAAACCATGTCATATTCATAATACGAAAAGAATGACACACAAAAGGGATAATTAATCCCTTATTACCGTTTTGGTCCTTGACAATATACATGTGGATCTAGGAAAAGAGAGATACTACGTAACTTCAGGGAAGACATGACATTAAATAAATTTAAGAGATTTGCTAAAAATAAAAAACAGACCTACATATTCATTAGGTGAGTTTTTACCTTAGGCTTAAAACAAGACAGAACATTGGTGTCTCTTACTTCCTGTGGTAGCTATTCCAAAGAGAACAACCACTGTAGGCGAAAGAACATTTACCAAATGATTTAACCTTTGGAAGTATAAACCTTTTGCTGTCAGAAAATGAATGACTATCAGTGCATGAGGACAGTTGGCAAGTGACCCTGAACCTTGTTGGATAATTGTGAAATGTACTGACTGGAATAAAATGCTCTTGCATATAGCTGGGAGATGTGTTGTTACTTATTTTAAAAAATGACACACTGCTATTTGTTCAACCCTTCTGGAGACTGGTAACTAATTTAAGTGCAGAAAATGTTTTTTTACCAATGTGGTTTCTAGGTTCTAGATTCAAATGTGAATCTGATCAGTTTATTTTGAGTAGTTTGTAAATTGTTTTTAATTGTTGGGTTAAGCCCCAGTACCAAACTGTAGATGCATAGTCGAAGTGACACTGCATAAGGCACATTATTAATAACTCTTTTGTATACTGAGTGAGAAAAGTTTGCTTTCTATATAAGAATTTCAACCTCTTCAATATCTTTTGTTGGGTATATATACAGTGGTGCACGCTTATAACGAATTTCTGGGGACCTAGAGATTAACTTCGTTATATCCAAACGTTGTTATATCCATACAAATAAATAATAACATTGTTGTAGTTCCATTAACATGTTAAATATAAAAATATTGAAACAGTGATAATAAATAGACAAAACAATTCATTTTCACTTGACCAATTCAAACGTGACCAATTCAAACATAACCAATTCAAACATTACCAATTATCGAGTTGGACGAGTAATGTGTTTTATCGCATTCGTTCACACCTGTTTTCAAACTCAAACCAATCAAAATTGTTTATTACGTTATAACCGAGCAAGTTTGCGTTAAAATGTGCCTTTTGACCCCAGAAACTACTGCGTTATATTCAAATTACGCTATATCCAAACTCACAATAACCGTGTAATTATACTATGAAATTATAGAAGAGCTCGGTCGGGGAATAAGAGTAACTACGTACTATCCGATTTTTCGTTATAACCGAGTACGCTATAAGCCTGCATCACTGTATATATATTTATATACCCAACAAAAGATATAGATGATTTCATTAGACATTTTGTATATATGCATGATTTTGCCGAGGTATCATGAAGCGCATGGGTAGTTTACGGGCCCAATAAGGGTCTTAACATTGATGAATAATACGGGAGACTTTTGGATCAGCAAGGACGCCGTATAGTCCGTGACCGAAGGTTTAAAACGCACAACATTCATGCCTCGGTCAAATGAACCTACGAGTAGTCACGTAGGATTTGAAGAACTGTACGAGCCGTGGGAAGCCGTTGCTCAGGGAATTTCTTGTGACCGCGTCATTAGTACCTTAATATCGATGATGGCATTTAAAGTCATGTAAACATTTGAGATGCCCCATGGGGTTTCAAAAATTTCGAGCGAAAATAATGTTCAGTATCAAAAGTAAAAAGACGCAAAGAAAGCGTCTTATAACCCTGATGAAACTATGCCACAATTATTACATCCACTGACAAAGTGAACAATAAGAATCCGTCAATTACTATTGCCATATACTGCAAAATTAATGTAATTCTTCTATTTGCGCTTATTTATCGTCGCCACCGGTTTCCAATATGGACGACGCCTCCGGACGAATGTTAGTCATTTAAAATTTAACATACACTCACACAAAGTTCTAACGCATCACTTTGGCTTTACTTGATTTCGAAAAGACGAACGATGGGTTCGAAATTTATGGACATTGTAGTAGAAAAGAACACAATGAAATCACACAGATAACAAAAAAGAAGTGCTTGAATAAGGTCCAGCAAATAAACGTGTTTAAAATTTTACAGAAAAAAATAAGTAATAAGTTAATAAAAGATCAATTTCGTATGCTAAAAAATAAAGAAATGTGATCTATGTAAATAATTACTGAGCGTGTGCAAGGCATCTATGGTTTATGATTTTGTGCCTATTTGCAGCATTACACCGAGTCCCCATAACTGGTGTCGTGGCGAAGGTCGCGGACATTTACGGTTCCACTTCCGATCTTTTAAAATTAACACTTTTTACTTGGATTCACGTGGAAATCTCGAGTTACAAGCTCACATAAATAACGCCGTTGTTAGATTCAATTTAATATCTTTAGGAGTACAAAATAATTTATATCTAGTCCTACAGGAAATGCAATTTTAGCCATATTTATGAAAGGGCATGCTGTTTTTCATCCTTTTAGTGGACAAATAGCCCCCTCATATTTCTTTGGACCATTTTTCACTCAAAACGTAATGTTTTTTAACGACTGTAATACAAAATAACACAATTGAAAGCCAATTTAAAAGCAGCAAATAAAAAATACCGATATTCGATCATTCTTTGGGTGAGTGTATATACAAGTTAGTATTTGTTTTTAATTAAGGTTACTAGATCGGGTATGTGCTTCAAAATTTTTGCTTTATAATCTGGTTGGTGATAACATAATTGTCAGTTTGGTTGTAACAAATTAAAAAGTCTAATACCAAAATCAGAATGTGGTATATTGCAATTATTTACTAACTTGTCAAATCTTGTTTAATCCGATCCTTTTCTGCAAAATGCAGTCCAAATGCGGGTTGTTGAAGTTTAGATAACGTGGCTCTATCGAGTTCATGGATATATTTAATGTACAAGTCATTGCTTCGTTCCAGATTTAACTATGTATTCACAAACAGAGTGTACGTAATGCATTATGAACAAAGTTTATGCACAATTACCATCTGTTCCATAATAACCAATTGCAAAGTGCAAAGTTGCAGTTGGACAAGCGTAATGTATAAAACGACGTAATGCAGTCATGCATCCAGCCGTTTTCAGGTAAACAAAACAGTTTCGTTGACGTAACGCGCCTGGATATAACTTGTAATGTTTTGTCCTAGTGCTGTCATATCTTGGCTATATTTTGGAACGCTAGTTCGCAGCCGGATTAACAGAGAAAATAACTATGTGCCCTTTCTGGAGTACGTATTGAAATATTCAGCTTTGTACGCTTAAAGTAATACTATGCTCATTTTTCGTTCATTTGTTTACCTAACCAAACACGAAAAATATATTTCTTTAAAATATCAATAAACATGCATTAACAAAGAATGAACTCATAATGTATTAATCCATATTTGTTGAAGAGTTCCAGATTTTTTCAATCGGGTTTTACATTGCAATGGTTCTTATTATAGATGTTTTAGCCAATGTAACAGCAATACTTGATAAAGCCAATTCAAAACATTTTATGTTCAGATGAGCCAGATACATCATTAAATATTGCACGCTTTTTAATATATTTCAAATTCCCTCACCTGATCTGATTTGTTCTCGTATATATCTGCCTTGCTTAAGGATCTCAATATGACATTCAAAGGCATATTGGTTGTAAATATTATGTAGGATTTGATACTTTATGAATATATTGAGTTGCATAAATATGAAAATAATACCAGGCCTTTTCATGCGTACAATTACCTTTTTATTCTGGTTTGAACTTTTTTTATTTGCATTGGTAATTGCTTACACGTATGTAGAGTTTTGCATTTCTCCTTGTTCTGTTTGAGGTACTTTGTACTCTGTATTGTATTGTATTCTGTTGATGTAAGGAAATTTCGTTACGCCATAGCATCCATTAGAAGCTCTTGCCATTCTCTATTGATTGAAAAAGGATGGCATTTAGATTTAGACAGAGAAATGCGTGTTTGCCCTCACTGTAAAGATTGTATCGAAGATGACATACTCTTTATTTTGTTATGTCCATTATATCTCCAATTACGCAATTTGTACATTTCTCCATTCTATTTTATTTTTCTTCCATGTATAAACTGAAATTACGTTTTAATTGCAAAGAAGAGAAATCTCCTAGAAATTGAGCTAGATACATCCACTATGCACTATTAAAAGTATACATTAAGCAACACATACTAGCATGCTTCCACTTTATTACAAGTTCAAATTGGTCATTGTATTATTTAAGTAATTGTGTTTTGTCTTTAATAGATATTTGACTGGCGTTTTATTCTGATTTTTTTTTATTGAAACATCAACATTATAGGTATAAAAGAAAAACAATATAACAGACTGAATTAATTACTTAGGCTGTTTATTTGTAATTGTAATAAGCAATTGTATTATTCTTTCATACATTTCTATGTCACTCAACACACATTATGTATATATGTTTTGTTACATGGTTATGTGAATGGACCGGTGGCCAGTATCACTAATATACTTTTGCACTTTGAACTTTGGGCATTTAAACATGCATCGGTGACGTTCTAGCCACTGACCGTTCCAAGGTGAGGAATATATTAGTTTGTTCTGTCGCATTTTTTCAGGTTGAATGTCAAAACGGCATTCAACAACAAAAGCCTGTATAACAAACTATTCTTATAAGGTCTGTGAAAGTCAGTTGTCAGTTGTTAGTTAAGATGTTCGTTCCCAAATTCACAGCTGTTAGTTGCTAGTTCAGAAGTTAATTCAATAATGCAAAGCCAGAAGTTCGATGTCACTACAATATTAATAACATCTTTTAATAGTGCCCAAACAATTCAATTGCACTACATGCCAAAATATATATTACCGCAAAAATATGATACTTTTTTCTAAACCAATGCATTTCTCTACAGCTTTGACAAGAAACAATTGACTTGCCTTCTATGACATCATGTTGATAATAATCTCAATTGAACAAATCAAGTTGTGGTAATTAAAATGCAATTGTAAATGTTGTCTTATGCAAATAATAAAACATTTCATAAATATATCACTCAGAACATTTTTCTACAATTCATAATATATACTTCCCCATTTAGATTAATATTGCTCTATCTGGGGGAAATTGCAGTAATAGCCAAATAGTCACTCTTAGAAAATCTCCATGTACAATAACAAGGCTAGAAAATCCATTGACTACTCTGGGTCTTTGATTTGGAAATCCTAGCCTGATGATATTTGAAATGCTAAAGATATAAATGCCTTCAAAGTAAATATATTTCTTGCTGAAAAAATCTTTGTCTAAAACTATCGGCTTTCAAACAACTGAGTTGTATGTCTGTTTCGTAAAGAACACACTTATGTAGTCTATGCCGACATCTTCCTTCTACATGTATGTGTATTTCTTGTATATATAATACTTGTTTCATGTCGATATCTTGATAATTGTTTTTATTTATTATGTATATATTATGCCAAATCTTTTTTTTAAAGAGGTGCGTAGGGAAGATCGGGTAATTGCTTAACTGCGTTGTCTCGATAAATGAAGTTCTTTATTAGTATAATCTATTGAGCTTGCTTCCCTTTACAAAGCTGAAATGTCGCTGAAGACGGGGGTACACCCAACAAAACAAACAATCGATAGGTTTCGAAAATGTTTGGCAGACGCTTGAAAATGCCACATGGCTAGCTTGGTTAGTTTTAAACCCCACAAAACACTTGAACAGAAGTAAAGAATCAATAAAAAGTGATTTATAGCAAACTATGACAAAGTTTAAACACATGCATTTGTTTTTAGGCAATAAATTATGCTATTCAATTTTATGATAACATTTACCGAGACCAACGCACTGAAATATGTTCGAGAATTGACAAACTAACTAACAAATAACAGCTGTGCATTCGCTACTCCATATCCGAACTTAAGTCTAACTTCCGGCTATGCTTTCTCGAATTAACTTCTGAACTAACAACTGACAGCTGTAAATTTGAGAACGATCATCGTAACTACCAACTAACAGCTTTGCATTCGCTACTTCATATCCGAACTCACATCTAACTTCTTGCTGTGCATTCTCGAAGTAACTTCATAACTAACAAGTTAGAGCTGTGAATTCGCGAACGAACATCTGAACAAATAACAACAGTTACTAACGGCCAACTTCACAGACCTATTCTTATACTACTAATATATTTTAGACACATCAAGAATGCTGTACTCATCAGGAATTTTTTAATTATGTCGGTAAAGCTAATTTCGAATTACAGTTATGTTACTAAATACATAAAACAATTAATTATTAATTAAAACTATGTAAGGTTCTTAAACGCTACTTCTGTTTAGCATCGAGTGCCTTTTCTGATACCTTAATAACCACCCTCTGCTTTATAACTTCTCGCACAACTGAAAATCAGTGAGCCACTTGCCACGACTTGTTTTTGTCCAATAATTATGGTAGAAGCAGGCTCCTGCGAATTTGTACTAAATAGAGAGCTCTCATTGCAAGAGAAAATGTTGTGAGAATTGTATTGGCAGACAAACGTAAAATGAACCAAACGTAAGAGACTAATGTTGCGTTGACATACGCAAACTACAGATTTATTTTGAGAGTTTATCAAACGTATATGCCCTGCAAATAAGTCTACACAATGTGTTAGACATATGGGTTGAGTAATTGTAATAATATACTAGCGGAAATAGAAAACGCAAGTTCGGGTTTGGTTACATTTTTTTTTATATGGATGAACCAAATTGACTTAAAATTCACACGCGGTGACCTTGGTATACTGTCTCGTGTACAGTGTAGTAAATTTTGGTGAATCATTATCTTTTGCGACACAATATTTATGCATCCGAAAATCTCAAATATCGTGCACCCGGGTAGTACCACGTGGTACTGACTTGAAAACCATACAAAATCAAACTTTAAAATCATTCACATCGACTGCACAAAAAATCAGATAAAATCAATTAGGAGGCAAAATGATGCGTTTATCAGAAGTTGATAGGGGTAAAGCTATGTCGCAACGACATGTCGCCCAGCAGTTTGGGGTGCATGAAACGACCATATCTCGCTCGCTTCAGTGCCTCAGGGCAGCAGGAAGGTTGGCTGACCGTCCTAGGCCTGGACGTCCACGTGGAACGACGCAACGTCAAGATAGAGAAAAACGTCTATGACACCTCCGATTTAAGACCGCGGTTCAGACGGCGAGAGACGTGATCGGCACTCGTGGACGTCGGGTGAGTCCTAGGACGGTCAATCATCGGTTGCGGGAGATAGGTTTAACGCCACGACGTCCGTACGTTGGCCCGCCACTTACGCACAGACGACGTGAATGTCGTATGCAATGGCTGAATGCGCACACGCCCAATTAGTTTCGACTCGCTCAGTGGGGACATTCACTGATGAATCGAGGTTTATTCTTTTCAGGTCAGACACACCACATGGTGTGTATCGACCTCGCGGTGAGCGATTTGCTGACGCTTGTGTTCGGGAAATTGATATATTTGGGGGTTGGTCTGTTATGGTTTGGGGTGGAATTCTCATGGCGTGAAAACACCTTTAGTTGTTATTCAGGGCAATCTTACAGCCATTCGCTATCAAGATCAGGTGCTTCAGCCTCATGTTGTTCCACTCATCCATGCTTGCAACTTCACGTTCCAACAAGGTAATGCGAGACCGCACATTGCAATGGATTATCGCGACTTTCTTAATCGTCACAATGTTGATGTTCTGACGAGTTAGGACAGCGATCGCAGCCCGCGGTGGGCACACACGCTATTGATCAGTTTTAAGAAATAGCGTAGGGTGTCTACGTTAAAACGTCACTGTGGACATGCCAGCTGGTATAGAATAAAACTTTTCTTTAAAAATCCGTCGAAATATGATCAAAGCACACATACGTTAAAACATTAGATACAAATCATTTACGCATTTATATTTTTTTACACCAAAAACGAACTTGCTTTTCTTATATCGACTAGTATAAAAGTTCTTCTTGCAAACATATGTTACACATGTCTGCCTGTTAGCAATTTCAATATGGTGTTCTGTTACAAATATTGACAAGCGTATATGTGAATTTGATAACATGTTATATACATATGTTTATTTTCCGCGTATGAAATTTTCTTTCTACACATATTCAGCTATTCAGTGCCTTAAATGCACACGCTGCATACTTTGATGATTGTGTATAACCTGAAAATAACGTAGGTTTGTTACGAGAATATAATGAATGAAACAAGTACTAAATTTAGAAAAGCACTTCTTGAGATGAACTTGTAAAAAATATGGAGAGAGATAATTCCATTTTGCAAAGCTTGCAAGCATTTCTCTCGTTAATGGTCGTGTTGACCAAGATGCTGTTAAGGGTCAATTAACATTTATCGACATATCTGGTCGTAGTGTGATAGCTTATTTGTATGGTTGTTATTTATATTGATGCATTCTGCTGGATTATATACAGTATGCCTGTTATGTACGTAATGGTTAATTGCTTTTAATGATTAGTTACTGCCTACTTTGTCAGGTTATGTGTGAGGTTAGGTAGCTGTTAAATCGATTTAAAGCCCCAGTATTTCACTGACAGTTACAATGCTGTAAATCGCTGTATTATTATTAATTATATTTGTGTTTAAGATGTACATGTATGTTAAATTTCCTTTTCCCCGTGTGCAATTATTTCAATTGATAAATTGTTTATGTTATCCCCCCTTCATCCTACTTTTGCCAGCTGTCTTGACCTGTCCTATCATGGGTAGATCCATTAAAATGTTCCGTTTTTGTCCTCATTAATTCTCCTAAGTTAACAGTAAGGGGCAGCCAAGTCATTCCTTGCGCCCTTGTTCCCTTGCGTATTTGCCCTTGCACATCCTCAACTGTCTGGTGTTTTATGGACTGTCGTTTTCCCAGAGGAGAGACATTGTCTTATGTATGTGGCGTACCCTGTAACAATTTAATATCTCTGTTTTAAAATGTTTCCCTTGAAATGTTGTGTTGTAAAATAAAGACTAATACAAAAATACGCAAACATAGACTAAGATTATGTGAACTTATTGTGCTCTACGAGATCATGCAAAACACACACTAAATGATAGAGTGTTTGTGGGAAACATCATTAGCCAGATAAAAGAATACATGAAAAATTCGTTTCAACAATGACGGGTGTACACCATGCACATATAGTGATCTGATTATAGTATATTTTGCAATACGTCGTTGGAGCAGAGTCTGAGTATTGAGTAGTTATTTTAAGTATATTTATCATTTGTTCTGTAGTTCAAATACTTTAACATTTGCTTTTTAATTTTCTGTTTTAAAACATACATTACTTTTTTGTCCGATCACTGGAAGGCCGTAACTATATCGTAATATTAGTTATAACAGTGTCTATTAATATGATTATTACGTTTATGTAATTCATACACTAGTAATTATTTCATGCTGTCGGAAATGTTTGTTTCATAGGGTTTAACGCCGTTTCTCAACGATATTTCAGTTATATACGGCGGCCGGTTCACCTAACCAGTTTTTCCTGGACTGAATTCTAACCAGTACTAACTTACCCTTCAACAAGGAGCCGGCAACTTCTCCACATGTGAAGGAAAATCGACATTGACATGCTGTCGGAAAACAAAATTGTGAAATACCGTTTATCGTTATAATACACGATTGACGCTGTTTAACTCAATATCAGTTGTCTGCTCTTTGCTTCTGAGATTGAATAAAAAATTAAAATTAATTAATCTTAACGAGTGTCTAGTTTCAATGACTGTAATCCTTATCAGCAAGACATAGATAGCTTTGTCGATATGTTGTAGCATTTTGCAGGATAACATTAATTTCTACAAATACATATGGTGTTAAGGTATTAAAAATTCATTAATGTGCGATTATTTATTTTCGGATCTAAACATAACATGAGTATTGATAAAGAAGCTTCAGATAACGGGTTTTCACGCAATGTCCGAGGCTAGGACAGAACTTCCAGCGCAAGTCACTGGACTGTATTGTCCGAGATTCATTATATTGGCGCGATCTAGATTCGGCGGCATCGGTGCATACGGAATGTAAATTCGCCGCCAACATGTTCGCGTATTTGCAGTAGTTTCTGTATGTTTGAACTTTCTAAACCAAAGATAATGTCCTAGCTACTATACATCGGTACAGTCATTTAGTACTCATGTGGTGGATTAGTTCTGTTTGTAAGTGCTAAACATTATTGCATCAACGTTTGCTCTCGTTGGTCATAATTATATAGAGTGATCAAAGTTGTAGACATTTTCCCATGATACATCAACAGTACTGACAGTCCGTATTGAAACGTTGAACCATCTTGCAGTTTAAATCATCCCTATACGAAGGTAATCAATCGTAATACATAACGCGAGTATATCAGTTTTGGTTTTCGGGGGGAACAACCTCTCCGTGAAGGTGTTTCTTTTCGTTGGGGTTACAAACTACCGAAAACAAAGTATTATATATTTCATTCAATAGGATCAAGTAAGCCTTCTCCACCGAAATTGCTGTCTGACATACCGTGGCGCAAGTTCCCTCAGTCGGGGCCTGCAGTAAGTATAGATTTTTGATTTGTTGATAAAAAACAGGATGTTTAATTTGTACGACGAAATGAATCATCCGAAGAACACCATATACGGCTTTGCTAGTCATGTATTTAAATATGATTTGACAGATATATCAAAAGTACATGACTGCTAGACTATTTGATGTTGCATGACATTTTGCAACAGGTTTTACATCCCCTATTCAACACGTTAGGTGTAAAGATGTATTAATTTCAGCATGAGGAAAGTGTGTTGAGAGACATCAAAGAATTAAAGCCCATGAAGGTCCCAATGCTTCTGCTTCTTGGGACAGTAAACGCAGGGAAGTCAAGTTTCATCAATTCATGTCTGTCTGTTTGCGCAGGCAGAAAGAAAGCTTTGGCTAAAACCGGAAGTGCAGTTGGTAGTTACTCATTGGAAGTAAGTATACGAGCAGCATTCTACGAAATATTCAACTACATTGTATATAAATAATTGTAGAAAATTCATGTTCTTCAAATTGCAGACGCATTTGTTATATTTTACAATATATTAGTTTGTTTTTAATTTCATCACTTCGATAGTGTATTCGTCGTTCCTCCAAGAGAGGTTGAAATGTTACTGTCACATGATCAAATTCGAAATCAACAATTTACAATTTAATCTTTATTTCAAGCTCTTAATCGACTTTTATCTCACGTCTTGTTGTAATGATCAGTTATAACTGAAGAACTTGGTAATAACTCTGCAAGTTCGAGCATACTTAAGTGACTATGGTTTTAATGTGGACTGATGTGTTATTACTGTCCAGTTATGTTTTGAATGTACGAACGACATGTAATTGTTAGTATGTTTCATGTACAGCTTAAAACCTACAAGGATGACGGCATACTAAAGAACTTCCGACTTGTAGATAGCATGGGTATTGAACCAATTCATGGACAGGGGTTTCATGCTGACGACATTTACTACTTACTGCAAGGACATATAAAGAAAAATTATCAGGTAAAGTGAAGATTGTAATACTTGAAACTAAAGTCAATATACATGTCTATAATATGTATTATATACAATGCTAAATACCTAAATAATTTCCATTGGTTACATGTGGTGTTTCGTCGGATCATGAAATGCCGAATTGTTTTGTGCTTAGGTGATAACCTGTGATCAAATAAAGTGGCACTTGTGTACTCGGTGACGGTTAAGAGTTATGAATGCGTAATTGTCTTGCTATGTTGCGCGGTAGAAACGTTTGTAAAATAAGAAAACGCGTTCAACTTCGATTGTATAACGATATTGAAATTCTTTGTCTACAGTTTGACCCTGCTAGAGCAATGAACACTGAGAGCAAGTTCTACAGAAAGAAACCGAAATTCGAACATAAAACACAATGTGTTGTGTTTGTACTTAATGCACACGCTATTTATGGCGGTATCATCTCAGAAGCATATATTAACAAAATAAAGACTCTACAACTCAGAATTAAAAGTGCAGGTGTGTACGATAAAACTGTTTACATGTTCAATGAGCTGTTCGAACCGCATTTTTTGTTCATTGACATTAACATCAGAAGTTTTCTTTGCGAATGTTGATAATGCATGCATTATCAAACGACCCTTATATTTGGATAATAATATTTGGTCTGCATTGCTATAAAATAGCAGGTCAGGTATACAAAGAATACAAATATGTAATGAATGATACCAGATTTCAAACCGTTGTTAAATCGTGCCAATGCACGTAATATAATTTATTGTGTCCGCACGTACCACAACTATAACCACACCGCGTTATTAAAATCCGAATGAAAAAGTCGAATAGGATATGACAATTGACATTGGAAATATGCAAACGAGCCACGGGGAGTTTAAGCCAATGTGTAACAACTGTCCATCGTACTCATCTGAAATATTTTGTAAAAAACGGCGTTGATCTCCAACCCAAATAAAAGCATTGGCTACATCAAGGTATTATAACAACATATAAAACAAGAAACTTAACGTCTTGAATATTTCGTTTCTTTTTTATATTTTATTGCTAATATCATTATGTATTTGAAACTATAACGTGATAATTATCTCATTGTCAGACATTCCACGGGTGTTGATACTGACCAAAATCGACTTGCTTTGTGACAAGGTTCAGGAAGATGCAACAAACATATTTAAAAGTTTGAAAGTAGAAAAGGCGATGAAACTGGCCAGTGAAATGTTTTCCATCGAAATGGCCTCAATCCATCCTGTCATCAACTACGAAGAAGACTTTGAACTTACTACAGCAAAGAACATTCCCATTTTAGTGGCCTTACGTCAGAGCATGCACTATGCATGCGACAGAGTAGAATCTGTCCTACAAGATTCTGAAAGCGAGGACAGTGACAGTGATTAGAAACTGTACATTGACAAAACTGTGTCTACGAGACACAGTAGTATGGACTGATTAACTGAATCATTGGCCGAATTTCTGCTAGTACTCGGAACTTTAATTATGGCAAAAATATTGTGTTTATTTTTAGAATAGTGTGAATATACTTATAGAGAGAATACATTTCTACATGGAACGCCATATACATAAGACAATGCCTCCCAACACTGACCTCTGAGAAAACAATAGACCATTAAACATCAGACATTTTAGGAGGTACAAGGGTAAATACGCAAGGGAACATGGGCGCAAGGCATATATTCAACTTAATCAGTTCTGTTAAAAAACAAGAATGACAGATAACAATAAAAGAAACTCACTATAATTTCACATATACGTAAATACATACATATATAATGTATAACAATACAACAGTTTCAATGACAGACATTATTTACAAAACACAATTCTTGTAATTCATAATTTGACCTGTTTAGTGTGATAGTTTATTTGTCCCTTGAAAATATCCTACTTTATTCAGATAATTGAATGTGTCAAATACCCCATAATAGTCATTATCTTTTTAAATAGCCAGGTATATATAGGTTGAAGTAAAAATTAGGTATATATATTTATTTATCGTTCGCTATGAATTTTAGACTCAATTTATTCTTAAGGTAAGCAGCCCATCATTGACATAATGTCTGCGATAAATGAAACAATTGCTGTTCCAATCTATATAATATGCGGATAAAATTTGAAAAAAAAACAATTATGGCCCGTTTTGTTTTCTGAAAAAAACTTTCAAAATAAACCGATAAATGGAAAATCACATTTATTTTCTCACATCTTCCTACGTTCATATAGTGAAACCTACTTTGTACTAAAACAGACTTGCAAATTTACGAAAATTCAGAAATATTTGAAAACAAATTAAAACAAAATATTGGGCGGGACTTTGGTGACCTAAAGTATTTAAGATAAGGAATATTTCATGCGAACATAAAAATATTGACTATGTTAGATAACCAAAATATCAGTTGGGCATTATAATGTCTTCAATGAAAATGTTTAACATATAACATCAACTATATCCAAATTTAGACATTTACCGTCTAGTTTTTGCAAAATTTCATTTTGAACAGAATGCTGCCTACATTTTACATGAAGTTCAATGTAGTTGTAAAAGACAAGAAAATTTACATTGTTGCCAAAGTATGTCACGTCCAAGACTTAAAGTAACATTTTTTAAATATTTTGAAGTATTTTAGTAAATGACCTCCCTTTATAAAAAATTACATACTTTTTTTATTGTTTTCCAATACAAGCACCATTTAAAAAATATAAAGTGGAGGCCTGCCGTAATTATCATTTAGATTCGTGCGTCTAAAAATGTATCCAATGTTTTATGTACATCATACTGGAATAGTCATATGATTGCGCTCGGGTGTACGCCAATTTTTACTATATTGTTTGACTTGAATGTGAACAATTTTGAAATTGTACGTGAATTTGATCAGTTTCATTTCATGCTGACATTTTGTTCAATTCCATAAATAAACATAATTTGCAAACAACGCTTGCTAAACGTTTATCGCGACGAAAATGAAAGTTCATACCATTAATTTCCGGTATACTTTGAAAGGAATTGATATATCCCTTAAAGCGAATCGTAGGAAAACACTTTCAGCAACATCAGTTTCAATGGGTAAACTCGAGACGTACAAAATAATGTGAACCCGCCCGATTAACTTAGTTGAATGCTAGACTGTTACTAGGTTCGAGTCTCCGTAGTAGTGACTACTGAAACTACTGTTGTCTGGGCCAATGTAGTTGTATAAGACTTACTTAGGGAGGGGGATAAGTCATACTTGTTTTGCCATTCAAATGACAAGTTAAAGAGCAAAACAGATGTGTTAGCTTGTTCCCAGAATTAGCAAAAAGATTCATCACAGTATGGCCCAACAAATTGACACGTTAATTCACTAGAGACCACTCTATCTATCTGAGAGTTTGTTTGATCAGACTGTCTGCTATCAATTGCACATGGACGATCAATATCTACTTTGTCGTTTCCACGAAATTCCTTTAGAAACATAGTATTTTGAAATTCTGATCTCTTTCTAGATCGAAAATCATCGTATTTTCTGTATGTTTTTTATTTGATCGCTTGAAATATTGGGGATGCAAATATTTTTCCAAACTGAATAGTCACCGCCATAATATATAGTAGAACTGTTTTGTTCTCTGAATGTGGAGAACTAGTCTCATTGGATTGAGTCGAAGATAATTTGCGTTTTGTTTCGTTCCTCCTCAGACCAGGTACTAGAAACAAGTGGTTTCTTTTCTCCTTCATGTATTTGATTTGAGAAGCGTCTCTAATACAGAGACAAACACTACTTCGCTGGTAAGAATTAAATTACAAAATACACTCGAGTCATCTAATTCAAACAGATGTTCTAATAATATGACGAAAGGCTGCTGTTCCACCTATTTGGTCTAAGTTCTTAGTAACTGAACACATTTGTATTGGTCAAAAAGTGGCACTATCAAACAGGTTCCAAGACTTTGTTGAACATGAAGTACGATTCCCAAACGTGCAGCTTGTTGATCTCTGTATTGGATACTTTTTCAACAATTTTACATTGTTATGTAGTCAGAATCTTACACTTGGTCTGGGTAAACGAAGCGTTGGAACACAGTACGTCTCTACAAGTGGGTCCAAGGTTAGAATCGGTCCAAAGAGTAAAAATCAGTGTCTTCGTCACCTTTCAATGTGAAGTTCAAAGGTATTGGCTTTACACATGATGGATAAAATGCGAATTATAGTTTTTGTAGTCAGTAAAGTCAATATATATAAGATTACTTTTCAAATGTAAATGACATGGTTTAGTTATATAAAATTTCATATTTTCCGAAATACTACAACGTATTCAATGTTCTGATCCAAACTGTTTATTCAACAGTTGCTCCAACTCACCTATACAAGAGCGCAGATGATCCTTGGCCTCAGTATTGTGTTGGCAATCAAATATTACGCCCTGGTCGTTAAATCCCATGTCGATGAAGGTAATATTCCTGTATTTTTGCAACTTCTGTTTTGATGGAAGCGCCGGTAAATTCTGCTCAGACCCAATGTGGACGATTATCACAACATATGGTGAGGACCCTAAAACCAAGGTTATTATCTACATTAAGGAATATCAGTAGAGTGGATGGTTGGAATTCCTGTTACTTTTTAGTAATAGTAGATACATACTATATGTATTTACTATGTGCGAATGTATGCATTGTCACTATAGGAATCATAGTTGGAATTAATGATACTCAACATTTTAGAGTATCTATCGTTTTGAAATTTGTTTTATTCACAATCGATATAAATCTGAAAACATTGTGTACCTTTGTAGTTTGTAGACATCAGTTTATGGTTGCATGTTGATAAATAGGTTAAAGGTGATTAAATCAGCAGTGTACTGGTTATGACATATAAGGCATATACCGATAAGGCACGGTGCCAAACCCACCAAACACAACACACGATAACATCAAAGTTATCCTGCCTTCGAATTCCTGCTTATAACATCGTAACCCATGTTCACATAGATAGTCGCCACGGTTTTTCGAGTGTTCAATTGAAAATGTTGGTGTAATAAGTAACCATTTGAACAGTATTGATAATATCAGCGGAGTCTGTGAGACATTGCACATTTGATTTAGAACGACGGGACACACCGACGACTTGCCACGTCGTGGACGTCCGCGTGTTACAAAGCGTGGTCAAGACCGCTATATCATGAACACGCATTTGCGCAATCGATTCAAAACTTCTACTGCTACTGCTGCTAACACATCTGGGCTTCATAATAACCGAATCAGTGGGCAAACTGTTCGCAATCATCTGCGGGAGAACGGTTTACACGGACGACGTTCTTACGTCGGATGCATTTAAACGCAAGGTCATCGTGTAAATCGTCTTAATTGGGCACGTGTACACACTCGTTGGACACGACGACGCTGGAATACCGTTCTTTTTTTTGATGAATTCAGATTTGTTTACATCGTGGTGATGACTGTAGTGTAGTGTACTTGAACTAGATCGTTTTGGGGAAGGGGGTTCTGTCATGGTTTCGTCAGCCATTGCCCGTGGTTATCGTTCACCACTAGTCCCCATTAATGGCCATTCTCACTCATCACGTCATTCCCCTGTTCCATAACAACGCCAACATCTCGATTTTTTAGCATGATAATGCCACATCTCATACAGCTAGAGACACAAGTCAATTTTCTTATAACAAATAACATTGATTTCATTGATGACTGGCCCGCTAAAAGTCCTGATCTCAACCCAATCGAGTACATCTGGGATATTCTGGACAGACGAGTTAGGCGTCGTCCCAACCCATCTGCTAACGTCAACGAACTTCGTCAAGCGCTCATTCAGGAATGGAACAATATTACACATGCAGAAATCAACACCGTAGTCGATTCTATGCGCCGGCGATGCACTGCAGTTGTCAACTCAAGGGGTGGGCATACCCGTTATTAAGTGTTATTTTTGCTTGTAACCCCTACCCCAATTTTCGGTTAACCTTTGGCCATCATTTTTGCACCAAACGATGCATCATGGAACACTCTTTAAACGCATACATAACAATGATCCGCCCGATTTGTTTTTATCCAGCTATATTCAAGCAAACTTAGCGGAAGTTTCTTATTTTGTTTAGTATATATCTTTGTTTACAAAAGACAGGTTCACTCGAACAGTAGAGCATAATTGATAATATTAATTGTTGTGATCTACTTTTGCCACACATTAATTTGTTAAAGCCTTTATTTTGCTTCAACAGAAAAATTTCATACGTGTATAAGCATGTATAATTATGTGTTAACGAAGAAGATTTTATTCGCAGTGCAATGGGCGTTGTAAAAACTTTACAGAATTGGATTCGTCATCAGTTTAAGGTTCAGTAAATTAAGTGATATTATAAAACAAAACAAAATGTATGTCGAGCAGGAAATGCCACGTACAAACTGCTCATCCACCCCAAACGCACAAGGATACTTAGCAATTAAAGATATTACAAAAGCGAAAGGGACACATGGAACAAACATAAATGATGGATGATGATATGTATAACAGCTAGAAACTGTCGATGACAAAAGGAATGAAGTCTGGGTTAATGCAACATTCAATCTCACACTTATCCTACACTCGCTCCAATATGAAAACAAAAGGTCGAAATAGGAAAATTTCCAGTGAACCACTTCCCAATATAAGAGACGGTTAACACAGGTTAATGCATGTAGAACCTAGATAAGTATAACAATGGACAAGTGTAGTCAGTCAAATATATACTCGATGATAAATCAAAAGACACAACAGCTGCAAGGAAGCGGCAACGACACGAAAATATGACAAAAATCAAACATAAGACGCCTTTCATCGGTTTTCAGGTTTGGATGGATCATCATCATAGAGCAGAGATAAGCGTGATACCAAGTATTATGATGAAGTCCACACTTTACTAGATGATCATGCTTACATTTTCTGACGGTTGAATCCATGCTTTGTTTCACCAGACCTATATCAGCCCTTCGCTTTTTCACCAGATGTTCGTTCATCATGTCATGTTTGCAACTGTTTACTAGCTGTTTACAATAAAATATAATATCTCAAAATCAACTAGAGGATATCTGTGTCCAATTTAAAACAAATAACATGGAGGGAAAATCACACGTAGTGTTGTAAAAGAGAGTGAATAAGTTGCTACAGGGAACGCCACATACATAAGACAGTGCTTCTCCACACAGTCCTCCGAGAAAACAACAATCATACATGAAGTAACAGATGTGAGTGGGGAGGACAAAGTATTATGAATGTAGAAGTGCTATCCCTGATGGACGATATGAGTGAAAGTCTTGTGTTTACAATATGAAAATATTTTGATCTTTCACTAAGACAAACACATTATATTATTAATGACAATTGTACTGCTTTGAAACACATTAATGTTGGGGATATAGTATACCATTGTATCTCTGTAAATCACGAAAAACAACAACTTTGTTTTATTCCCTCGACAAGAATGCCATATATTGTATACACATTTGATCGGTTCTAACACGGAAAACTACCCGTCTATTATACATTCAGTAGTCACGTGCCGACCAATGAAATTTAGTATCACGGAAAAGGGGGATTTCGTTTATTGCGACTTAATCATTGGCTATATCAGACAGGTTAAACATGTCAAATATCAAAATGTACTGCGTAATGTAGAAGCGAGTGAATGTAACGATAGTGGGATCAAAGCGCTGTGTGTAAGTGTAGTATCACTAATTGAAACAAAATATTTTTGTCATACTATCCTTACACATATTACTCAATGAGGGTTCTGTTCTGATGAAAATAAACACCAATTGATATATTTTTACGAGATTTTAGATATTTGATTTGAAGTTTCAAGTTTGCGCGTATATTACGTCCGCTTGTGAACGGAGTTATGGTGTAAAGCTATTCGCTTCAATGGACAAGATTACTCTGGATTGTGTTGCATAATTGACCATTGATTTACGAATTGTAGTTTATGTCTCTACAATACATAAATAATCGTATAGGTATATACAAATAGCTATATACTTCAAATTATAACAAAATGGTCAAAGGCGTTCTATATCTATCAGTTCAGAGACAGATTCATATGAACTTTTCAATCTACTTCAACGGCCGGCAGTCGAATTGAGACCTTCCTGATGACAGCCTATCGTTCTAACTGCTGAGCAGACAGGGAGCGCTATATGTCCATTGTCTCGCTGCAACTATTGATAGAATGTATTTAATATTATTTCAAAAACAACAAAACACGTAAGAATAAAACCCTAGCTGTCTACTCTTAGTGTAGAATTGAACACAAAACACTATAAGTCATTCCAGTAATTTATTTTGTTTTCATAAATGAAAAAAGACACAAACTCAGTATCGTCAAATACAAATTAATTAACATTTCAGAAAATAAGATTTTTCTGTCAACACCTCATAAATTGTTGCTCACCAAATATGCATGATGTAAAAACTGTATCAGTTCAAAACGAACATGTGAATTTGTATAGTAACGGAAGTTAAATAAGCAACTGTTATAAGCAATACCCTTACACATTTTTTCATTATGGGGATGGGTCACTCCACAAATGAGATAATGCATTATGAATCATGTTTACAGAAAGTTAAGTACAGTTAACCTTTTTGACAAACAATTGTAAATACTAATAAAGATAGCAATTTAAGTTTTCGATAAAATTGTATAAAATGAACAGAGCACAAAATTCGAATCCCGGTAGCGTCATTGACCGAATGTTCGTGTTCCTCAATACATGACTTAATTTCAATATTACTACAGCTGGTGTTAAGTACTGTGTGGCGGATGTAAATGTTTGACCCGTACTTCGTCCAATATGTAGTTAACCTTAATCAACTTGCTATAAGTTAAATTTACACGAAAATGACGTTAGGTCGCTGTGGTTTAGTGGTTAGCATAACGGACCGGCAATCCGTAGACCTGGGTTCGAATCCCGGTAGCGCCATTGACCGATTGTTCGTGTTCCTATATATTGATTATGAAAAACATTATTTATATAGGTTGTGTATATCGTATATGTGATAGTACTTTTATGGGAGTTAACATTATTATTTAAACACCCCGGAAATATCCGTGGACAAGCGGAACTTTACTAGTTATACCGAGTATAACGTCACTAGGAGGATTTATATGAATGCATACATTTAACAGGTCAATAGGAACGACGTATTTTGCAGTTTGAATGAAGCAGACAATATAACGCATGTCCAATTACAAAAAATGGCGTAACTAGTAAACAGTAGTAAACGTAATTTGTGGTTTCAATACTACAATATGAAACAATATACAACAAGATACACATTGTACAATTATTTATACATGCATATGTATATATTCTGATTAGTAAGCGGCAATTTGATAATAAGAATGAACCATTTCCATGAGTGACTACAATGGCTAACATATCATACACTGACATAAAGAACTCACAACAATGGCTAACATATATCATACACTGACATAAAGAACTCACAACAATGGCTAACAGATATCATACACTGACATAAAGAACTCACAACAATGGCTAACATATATCATACACTGACATAAAGAACTCACAACAATGGCTAACAGATATCATACACTGACATAAAGAACTCACAACAATGGCTAACATATATCATACACTGACATAAAGAACTCACAACAATGGCTAACATATATCATACACTGACATAAAGAACTCTTAACAATGGCTAACAGATATCATACACTGACATAAAGAACACGCAACAATGGCTAACATATATCATACACTGACATAAAGAACTCACAACAATGGCTAACATATATCATACACTGACATAAAGAACTCACAACAATGGCTAACATATATCACTGACATAAAGAACTCACAACAATGGCTAACATATATCACTGACATAAATAACTCACAACAATGATTCAATGACAGCATACTGCAATTAAAAGCTGTAAACTATGTAATTGTGGCAGTGATTATCTTAAATAACATACATAAATATCACAAAGTGTGTTAATATACTGAAACCTGCAATCCGTTAGTATCCGTCTTACAAAAATATCTTGGGATTGAAATCAGTAAGTTTGGAAAGTATCTGCCAATGAAAGACGCCAATGCAACAAAATGTATTATAATTGATACTGATAAAACTTCAATTTGGTTGGGTGATTGTATATGTAGGTAACATACACGTTTCATTAAATAATTAAATTGGTTAATTCAGTAATGCGGGCAGAATTTGACATTCAACACAAATCCTTGAGGAATTCCCGTGTGTATGAATGGTATAGTATACGGTAAAACTTAAAATCTTGTTTAAAGTTTATCATAGGTATAAGATATCTATATAAATACTGAATTACGTATGCAATTATCAATCAACAAGGTTTGAAATCAGTAACACGACCAAGAGTAAAAAATTAGCCTCGCATTTGTTTTCAAATGTAATAGTTTCTTCTCCCACCTGTTAACTGCCTAAATTCACCTTGGTTGTTTTCGTCGTCCATTCCTTGCACAAGGGTAGAGTGACAACTATCAAGTGCTATTTTATGTACAATCGATACACTATAAGTTTGGTTTTACATGATTTATAACGTCCTTCTAAAATATTTGCAACCTCTACGAAATATACATACAGCAATAAATATCTTGACTGTTGAGTGGCAGATATTTGTATCGCATTCCTAAGATCTATTCAATTTATCTCATGTTAAGATTGATCAATTCAGTCCTAAACGAAATATAATATCCATATGTTAATATAATATGATATTCAAGTTAGCGTCAACAGAATTACACTATATGAATTATTTTACTCTATTGTAATAAATGTCTAAAGATAACCTCCTGATAAAACTATTATATTGCTGACATTATGTTAATGTCAATGTTGGAGAACCGTACGAGCCTATGTCCCGCGGGAAGCCGTTATACAGGGAGCTTCTTATGACCGCGTCATTTGTCATATAATATCGATGGTGACATTTCAAATTAAGTAAACTTTTGAGGTGCCCCATTGGGTTCCAAAAATGTCGATGAATAATAATAATTAGTGCCATATAATTGAGTGGGTGTAAGACAACGGGGCTAACAAAACAAAAAGAAAGCGTATTATAACCATGATGACACAATGAAACAAGAATTATATACACTGACAAAAGTGAACAATAACTATCCGTCAATAACTATTGCCATACAATGCAAAACGTAAGTAGTTCTAATTATTTATCTTATTCATGGTCGTTCTGACCGTTATTTTTTCTGTGTGGTTTCATACTATAATTCATGTTATATGTATACTATTATTATTTGTTTATATGGGAATATTGAACATTTCACATGGAGATGTAAAAAACGTTTGGTCTTATGTTTAATATGTCCAGTTTCGTTATTGTTAAGTACTTTTATAAACCATCATAACTCAAGAGAAGGAATAAGTTGCAGCAGGGAACGCCACATACAAAAGACAGTGCCTCCCCACACAGACCTCCGGGAAAACCAAGGTCCAGAAAAGATAAGGCTCTTGATGGGGTTAAAGGGTACATACGTTATGGAACAAAGGTGCATGGAATGGCCTGGCAGAATCAAAGAGGACAAACAGTGAAGGGGGGATTAATGGATGGAAAAGATCACAGGACAAGTCAAGACAGCTGGCAATAATAGGCCGAGACTGGGCAGAAAATAACATGAACTATATATAAGCGAAAGAATTGCACAGGGGAAAATAAAATATAACATACATTCATAACACAAAAAGAAACAATAATCATACAGCGAATTACTGCTTTGGGACTGTCAGTAAATTACTGGGGGTTTAAATCGATTTAACAGCTAGCTAACCTCACACTTATTCGCTATTTGGTCATTGATTTCCAACATATATATATAAATTGATTAAGTAAGCAGTAACTAATCATTAAAAGCAATTTACAAGTACGTACATAACAACAGACACACTGTGCTTAATCCAGCACAAAGGAACAAGCAGCCTTATACTGACCTCACTCCCAGGAACTAAATTGTTAATATCAGAATGTGAAATAACCTTTAAATATCAAATTAATAATTTAATGTAAAGTAAAGTCAACCGGATAATGTTGTTAATAATTAAACAATTCTTGATATACTAGTTATAGTGAAATTGAATTTAAAACAATTTGAAGTAGCTTCAATAAATAGATATATTAAGAAAACTAAAACAAAACACAAAAATACGACTGTACCCAATGAATATTAAGATGTGTTATATAATAGCATTATAGAGAGTTCAGATTTCTTAGTAGTGCCAAATGACGTCATATGTATCATAAAATGTTGATGACGTCATAAAACTGATTGATATACGAGGGAGAAAATAAGTTGCTACAGGGAACGCCAAATACATGTATAAGACAGTGACATCCTGATATACCCCAATGATAAGTACCATTAGGACAAAGAGTATCATTTTATGAAATGCTGTCATAATGCAGAAAGAAGCCAGGAGAAATTCAACTGATATATATGACCCAATGTACATAATGCATAGAAAAAGAGATGGCCGATTAATAAAAACTAAAAATGAACAACCCAACTAATACTTCGACATGCTTAGACAAACACTATACAGAACAAAATGATAGTGCATAACTCAATATACCATTCGGGTGCTTATATGATGACATGTTTAGATTCTATCTATAGAAACGCTCTATGGCTTAAAATGTATAAAACCGGTATACGCGTTAAAATATTGATCGTTGTACGCGTTTGGTATCAGCATGTTAAATCGTGCGTTAAATCATTGTCATCATACTCAGATTATTTTACATACGCAGTTGGTTTACGTCAGGGTGAAGTTATGTCCCCTTTACTGTTTCCTTTGTTTGTTGAAGATTTAGAATTGTTTCTTCAAAATGATGTTAACTCTGGCGTTGCTATTATACTACTTTTATTTGCGGATGATATGGCCATATTATGTAAATCGCCTGATGAAGTACAGACACATCTTGATAATTTACTAGACTATTGCAATACTTGGGGATTAAAGGTAAATAGTGATAAGACAAAACTTATGGTCTTCCACAAAAGGGGTGGTTTATTACCAACTGAGCAATGGACCTACAATGATCAACATATAGAAGTAGAGAATGATTTTAACTATATGGGTGTTGTTTTAAATCATACAGGTATTTACAACCTTAACCAAGAGCACTTAATTGGTAAAGCTCTCAAGGCCATGAATGTTTTATTATGTAATGTGATGACTTTGACCTAGAGCTAAATATATTATGTAAACTTTTTGATGCCTTTGATGGTTCAATTTTGAATTACGCCTCAGAAATATGGGGCTTTTCAAAATCTAAAGAAATATAACTTAATCATTTAAAGTTTTGTAAACGTATTTTAAAAGTTAGAACAAGTAGTTGTAACGCAACAGTTATGGTGAGTTGGGTAGATACCCTTTGTACATTTACAGATATGTGAGTTTTAAATACTGGTTCAAACTTGTCTCAACTGATAATGCGACATTAAAATCTGTTTATGCACAAACATTAGCTGATCGCCATAAAGGTAAAAGAAACTGGGTATATAATGTTAAAAATATAAATGACTATGTTTTCACGTATGTTTTTGAAAACGTCCACAATGTAGATATGAAATCCTTTGTAGAATTATTTAAGTTAAGAGTCAACGGTACTTATAAACAAAAATGGTATGCTTCACTACAAAATAGTTCACTCCTAGAAATATAAAGGCAGTATAAATTATCGTTGAATATGAGGATTATTTGGATGCATGCACTATATTGTTAATGTTGCAACACTTATGATATAGAAGATGGATACCACTGTATATGTATATGTAATTGTTATAATGATATAGACACAAATATATCAAATAACAGTATTACGTCAGACCGTCAGTATTCAAATTTTTGAATTTGTTAAAAACTGTTAACAAAACTAAACTTATCAAGATATCTTTTTTTGTAGAAGAAGCGTTGGGTAAACGTTCTACTACTCTGATCGTTGATGTTTAAATTATTTGTTTATCTCCACTTAATGTTACTTCTTCATAATTATTCTACTATAATAATTCGGATTATTGATTAATAACACTTTGATATGTGTTTCTTCACTTTTCACAATGTACTCGTATATATCTCACTTGTTTAAAAAGTATTGTTATGTACATTCACGTTGACACTTTATGTAAATGATAAGTATTTATTGACTATGTACTATGTATAAGTCTTAACAAAACTTCTGTCTGTCGTATAATCTGGTTGGTGATAACATATTTGTGAGTATGGTTGTGACTTATAAAATCGTCTAAAACGAACATCAGTCTGTGGTATATTGAGTACATCTTATAAATCATGATTACAATCATTGACCTTCTTGTCTAATCTTGTTTTATCCGATCCTTTTTTGCAAAACAGCTGTCTAAAGTGGGAGTTATTGAAGTTTAGATAACGTGGCTCTATCGATTTTATGGATATATTTATTGAACAAGTCCTTGCTTCATTGCAGATCTAACAACGTATTTACATACAGAGTATATGTAATGCATATATGTAATGTATATGTTTAAACAAAGTTTATGCATAATTAACATCCGTTCTATAATAACCAATTGCAAAGTTGCAGTTGGGCAAGTATAATGCATAAAGCGACGTAATGCAGTAATGCAGGCAGCCGTTTTCAGGTTTCGGTTACGTAACGCTCTTGGAAAAATAACTTGTAATGTTTGTCCTAGTGCAGTCATATCTTGGCTATATTTTGGATCGCTAGTTCAGCGACGGATTAACAGAGCGTTCGTGCGAGAGAAACAATGGGCGAATGGGGTGCGTATTGAAATATTCGGCTTTGTACACTTAAATAGTGCACGCTTTTTCAATTTGTTTTAAATCCATTCAACTGATTTGATTTGTTCTCCTACTACCTTACTTACGGATCGTTGTTTCAATATGACCTTCATAGGGATATTTGTTTCTAAATATTACGTAGGACTTGACAATTCATGAATATAGTGAGTTGCATAAATATGAAAATAATACTAGGTCTTTTTGTACCACGGTTTGTTTTGACCTTTTTATTTGCATTTGTAACTGCTTTCCCGTATGTAGAGTTATGCATGTATCATTGTTCTGTTGGAGGTACTTTGTGCTACGAAGTGAGCATCGTGACGCTTTTGCCACTAACCGTTCCAAGGCGAGAAGTATAATAATTGTTTTTTCTGTCGCACTTTTTCAGGTTGAATGTCAAAACGACATTCAACCACAAACGCCAGTGTAACAAACTATTATTATAAGGTCTGTGAAGTTGGCTGTTAGTTGTTAGTTTAGATGTTCGTTCCCGAATTCACACCTGTTAGTTGTTAGTTCAGATTTTAATTCGAGATTGCACAGCCAGAAAATAGATGTGAGTTCGGATATGCAGAAGCAAATGCACAGCTGTCATTTGCTAGTTCAGTTGTTCGTTTCCGAATTCACAGTTATTAGTTTTTAGTTCAGAAGTTAATTCAAAGTACAAACCAAAAGTTAAATTAGAGTTCGGATATAATGTAGCGAATGCACGGCTGTTAGTTCAGATGTTCGTTCCCGAATTCAGCAGTTCATCAGAAGATGTACTGCTAGAAGTTAACTGTGCGTTCGGATATGAAGTAGCGGATGTACAGCTGTTAGTTGTTAGTTCAGTTGTCTGTTTCGGAATTCACAGCTGTTAGTTGTTATTAAAGAAAAATGTGTGTATCTGGAAAGCTCTCCTAAAGCAGGTCGTGTCACATCACACGTCCTCAATGGTCTGTACATGTGCCTAATCTGTTTATCATGTACATCAATGGTTAGCCATTTGTACTCACATAAATTTGCTTATGACACCACAACATTAATAAAATATGTTCATGGTGTCAAAACAATTATATGGCACTAAGGCCACACCAAATTGATCAGTAGTTCTTCAGATTTCTTTAAGAAAAAGATGGGGCATGTTTCTTTTACAATTTTATTTTTCTTATATTTCTCAAAATTTCATTGAAGGTGCTTTTTCCACTTTATCCTTTTTTAATGAGTAGCAAATACAAAATAACATTGAGCATTGCTTGTAAACTTAAAACTAGACGTCAGGCAATCACATAAGCTCACTTTAAACACCTTGTGCGTAGGTGAGCTACCCACTTCGACTTGAATGTTAATGGGTCATATATTCTCCTTAAAAATACCTTGGTAGATATGCATTAAATGTCTTACACAGTGACATCTACACTTCTGATTGCTATGTTTGCCAAGTTACATTCCCTTGAAAACTGATTAAGTACTTCTTGCCTTAAACTAAATATTTAATATCTGGACACACCGACTGACAGACAGGGTGATTCTGAACAAGGTGAAAACTGTATAGCAACTGTATAGCAAACGTTCTTATGGCATTTCAAGTTTAAAATTATAATGTTCAATAGCACCAAGTTAGCCTTGGCTGAACTTCAACAGCCTTTCAAACTTCTGAATTTCATCTGAAATAAAATCCAAACAGTTTCATCTGATTTCCTCTGTTTTTGACAAAATAATGGTAATATTGTAAGGGGGTTTACCATTTTGTTTTCTAATTTCTAGTTGTGACGCTATTCTTCCATGCTATCCTAGATTAATGCATTTTTCCAATCAAGATGTTTATAACAAAGCATCGAATCGTACATATATGTGTTGATCAGAATTATAGACTGACCAAACACATATTATACAGCTCCATGCTCGCTTTATTCTATCCGAATTCGTTTACATTTTCAATTGTCATCTGTTTTCACGACGGCATGAATTTTCCAATATTTGTATGATTTTCCAAGCTTGTCACAAGTATTTCATGTTGCACAAGTATTCCAAACCTTTAAATGTCTGTGTAGCGGTTGTATCAACCTTTATTTAGCCTCAATTTTGATGCATTTAATGTAAAAATCCTGCACATCGTCTGTGATCCTTGCAGGTACTCCCATGTTTAAAATGCGTCGTGGGAGTGTTAACTACGGTTGCTAGGTATATATTCAATATCGTTGGCGTCTTTAAGGATGTACAAATGTGATTTTAATGTCAGATTATATCAACGATGTTATTTCTGGGCCAGTTTACAGGCGCTAACTGTCCGTGATTCACGACACACTGATGTGTGTGAAATGCATAGCGATTGGTTTATTGAAGCTTTAAGCCAATGAAAAGATATGTTATGAAAGACATTGAAGAACGATTACTCTTGATAGCTTTAAATATGGACAAACGATTTTCGCTTGAGCTTGTAACGGTAGCATGTACCTTTAAATGCGAAAAGTAGCCTTCATTATCGCCGAATTTCGCGCACAGCAAATAATAATATTTGATTTTTGTATGTTCTACTTTTGCATTTTAAAGGAGCGGAAATCAATTTGGTGTGGCCTAAATGCCAAAAAAACGATGACTATTACTGCAAAACATAAAACGAGTTAAAATCAAATCAATCTCTATATCTTGGACAAGAAACAATTGACTTGCTATCTATGAGATCAAGATGATAGAAATCGCAATTGAAAAAATCAAATTGTGGTCATTAAAGTGCAATTCTAATTGTGTCTGAAAAGTGCTCTACAATTCACATGTACCACCCCCCCCCCCCCCCCCCTCTCCATTAAGATTACTTTTTGCTCTATCTGGGGGGAATTGCAGTAATAGCCAAATATACACTCTTTAGAAAATCTCCTTGTACACAAACAAGGCTAGAATTGGCTAAACAATTGCTTGACTACTCCGGGTCTATGATTTGAAATTCCTAGCATGAGGATATTTGAATTGCTGAAAATATAAATGCCTTCTAACGCAAATATATTTCTTGCTGGAAGAAAATTATTCGTGTAAAACTATCAACTTTCAAACAACTGTACATGTATGTCTGTTTCGTAAAGGGCAAATTTATATAGTTTATGCCGACATATTCCTACTACATTTATGTGTATTCCTTGTGCATATATACTTTTACTTGTTTAATGTCGATATCTTGATAAATTTGTAATTTGTTGTTATGTATACGTTTATTATGCCAAGGCTTTTTTTAAAGGGTAAATGTTTGGCGAGCTTGGTTAGTTTTTAAACGCCACAAAAACAAAACACTTGAACAGAAGTAAAGAACCAATAAAAAGTGATTTATAGCAACATGTAACTCAATTTACAAATTGTAGACACAGACATGTGTTTTAGGCAATAAATAATGTTACACACAGTTTTATGATAAGCAAACACTTAGATGCAGTTCATAACGGTCTTTAACTTATATCTGGCTATGCATTGGAGAGCTAATGTACGAACTATAACTAACAGCTGTGCATTATCTACTCCATATTCCTAGACTTAAGTTTTTAACTAACAATTAGGGAATATTGTAAATCAATACGATTGTAAAATACATAATATAAACTTTGTAAATGCTTATATAAGTGCTTTAAAGAAGTATAGATAGGTATAACTCAATGCACATAATTAAACAAATGTACTTCTAGAGTAGATAATTACATGCACTATGTTATCAACATATCAGTCATAAAATGTATATTTGACACGAAAGTCGAACAGTTAGTTATAAAAATACAATGTTTCTACGTTTAAACAATTTTATACGTTCATATTCAAATTTGGTGTCTAACAAAGAGTTGTTCTGATACGCATTAAAATATTGCGGTGGCCTTTTTTCTAGTACATTTGCTAAGTAACGAGTTTACGCATTTTAACAAATGCGCAGATTTTGCACAAACAGCTGTTTGAAAACTAAATTACATTAAATTACTAGACATTTGTATAGGCATCTGAATAACTCTCGCATTACGACGTAACGTTATTCATTTATCTTCCGTTCATTTTGTTTTCTACCAATTGACATTGTTAAAATGCTATTTCCATGACAGTGAGGGCAGTCTAGTAAGACCACATTCAAATACGTTTTATTAACATATGTTTCTGCCATACTTTTGGGACATAAGCAATTAGTTGCAAGCGAGCTGAATGACTGTTGACGCAACTCGATGTGCTTGTCTAAAATTGGAAAATACCAGTTGTAAAGCACAGCGTTATTATAAAAGATATTGGGATAACCGTCCGATGCTAAAGGCGAGTATAGACATAACATATTATAAAGACATGATGATAATGGGTCAGATGAAAGTTCCATTTCTACCAGTGTCACTCATAATGTACATACATTTTTACCAAGATGCTTCAATGGTCAATTCACATTTATCGACAAATCTGGTGGTGGTGTGAAAGTTTATTCCCTGTAGCAACTTATTATTGCCTGTAAACTGTTGTCTTCCTTAATGCCCGTGTGGGGAGGCATTGTCTTATATATGTGGCGTTCCCTGTAGCAACTTATTCTCTCTCTGTGTCCGTGAGGTATTCCATCATTAAAAATGTCCCTATTTGTTGTACCCCTAAATTGTCCTTAGTTGGTTTTGTTTGTCGGCCAGACCATGCCTTACACTCCTTTAATTGTTCGTGTTTTTCATTGAACCTCCTCAGTGCGTACTGTTTTGTAGACTAATGTTCTAATGTGTGAGGAGGGACTGCCTTGTGTATGTTGCATTCCCTGTAACAATTTAATATTACCTTTCTAATGATCATAAAGAACATATTCGTACAAATTATCGAATTACTTTGTAAAATTCAAATGTCATTATATACTCAGTCTACATTAAAGGTATACTCATAGTCAGGCATCCTTGTAAGTATGTTCAATCACTTTCGAGCACAAATATGCGCAGTAAAGCATTCGGTGTGGTGGGACATTGTCTTGTGCATGGGGCGTTCCCTGCAACAATTCAATCACTCTGTTTTTAAATGTTTCGCTTAAAATGTTATGTTGCCAGTTGTCAGATTATGTCAATTGCAAAGATTGACACACACTTAAGGAAAAAGTAAGCGTTGGTGGGGAAACATATACCAGACATACATCATTAGCTAGATAAACGATTACATGTGAATTCTTTTAAACAATGAGGGGTGTACACCATGTTCATATAGTGATCTGTCTATAGTAATTTATGCAATACGTCGTTGGAGCAGAGTTTGAGTATTGACCTTCGAGTGCCTATGTACATTGCCTACGGAGTTTTATGTTCTTAGTTATTTTAAGTTTATTCATCAATTGATTTGTTGTTCAAATACTTCATCATTTGCTTTTTTAAGAATTTCTGTTCAAAATCTTACATTACCTATTTGTCCAATCACTGAAAGGGCGTTACTTTATCGTAATATTAGTTATAATAGTTTATATTGATATAATTATTACGTTTATGCAATGCATGTCAGTACACTAATAAGCATTTCATGCTGTCGGGAAACAAAATTGTTAAATGCCGTTTATCGTTATAATTCAAGATTGACGCTTTTTAACTGAATTTCGGTTTTCTGCTCTTTATTTCAGAGAATTAAAAATATATTATAATTACTTCATATTAGACAAGTGTCTAGCTTCAATGACTGTAATCATTTTCAGAAAACGTAGATTTGTCGATCTTTTGATTGCGTTTTGCAGGATAACATAAATTGCTACAAATGCATATGATGATATGATATTAAAATCCCTTAATTTTCAGATCTTAACAGTACCTTATCATGGTTATTGATGAGGAGTTTCAGATAACTGTTTTCAGGCAATTTCCGAGAATAGGACAGTACTTCCAGCACGAGTCACTGGACTGTGTACTCTTCTTTAGCATCGCGCGCTTATACCGATACTTTCATAATTACCTTCTGCTTTATAATGCCTTGATTGATATTTTCTTTCTTTTTTAGACAGGCAAATCGACATGCGTCCACAGCAATTCAGCGAACCGCTTGCAACGACTCGCTTATATCCCAAAAGTAGGACAGTAAACATGTGTAAATAAAACTTATGCGAGTGTGCATTGAATAGACGGCTTTCCCTCTCATAAGCATGGCGCTGTGACAATGAAAATTGATAGGCAAACTAAATAAATGTAACGTTAGTGACCATCGTTTTGTCGGCATGCCAAATTTATTCCGATGCCTTTAAATGTATAGTGATTCATTTAACCAGTTGTCGATGCGGAATCTGCGTATATTTTAAAATGCGTCATCTCGTTACTCAGCATCTCTTTACTCAAATTCTCAAATACATGAAATAAAACCGATTAGCTAAATCATTGGTTTTATCAGAAAGGTTAAGAAGGTCAAATATCAAAATATACTGGGTAATACTGCAGCGTGTGAATGGAACGATAGTGGAATCAAAGCGCTGTCTGGGAGCGTATGGACTGTGTTGTCCGATATCTTTAATATTTGCACGATCTAGATTCGGCGCAATCGAAGTATACTGGACGTAAGATTGCAGCCGATATTTTCGCATATACAGTAGTTGCTGTTTATTTGACCTTTCTTAACCGAAGGTAACGACTTAACTACTAAAATCGGTACAGTCATTTATTACTCTTGCCGTGGTTTAGTTCTAATTGAAAGTGCTGAACATTTCTGCATCACCTTTTGCTCTCGTTGTTCAAAATTATATTTAGTGATCAAATGTGTAGGTAAAATACTTTTTTCTATTATATATATACAGTACTGACAGTCCGTATTGAAACGTTGAACGTTTCATTTATCCCTACAGATACGAAGGTAATTGTTTTTTGGGGGGTGGGGGAACAACTTCTTGCTAGTATCTGTTTTACTTGGTATTAAATACTACCGAGAACGAAGTATTATATATTTCCTTCAATAGGATCAAGAGAACCAACTCCATCTCTGCTCTCTGACAAACCGTGGCGCCAGTTTTCTAAGTCGGGAGATGAAGTAAGTATAGATCCTTGACTTTTTAATTAAAAACAGGATGAACAACTTCATTATTATTGTAAAACTAGAATGAATACTTTGAATAAAAACGTTTAATTTGTATACCATGAAACGCATCATCGGAAGAATACCATATACCGCTTTGATATCCCTGTATTTATTAATGATTTGACTGATATCTCAAAATTACGTGCCTGCTAGACTGTATGAGGTTGCATGACATTTTGCAACACGTTTTATATCCCCTATTATAATTATACATTAGGTGTAGAGATGTATTAATTGCAGTTGGAGAAAAGTGTGATGAAGGACATCAAAGAATTAAATCCAACGAAGGTCCCAATGCTTCTGCTTCTTGGGCCTGTAGGTGCAGGAAGGTCAAGTTTCATCAATTCATGTCTATCTGTTAGCGCAGGCAGAAAGAAAAAATTGGCTCAAAGTGGAAGTGGACCTAGTAGTTACTCATTGGAAGTAAGTATAAGAGCACCATTCTTCGAAATATTTAACAATACATGAATATAAATAGTTAAATTACTTAAGTAACAATGATTTTAATATGGACGGAGTTGTTAATACTGACTAATTATGTTTTGAATGTATGAACGACGTGTAATTGTTAGAATGTTTCATGTACAGCTTAAAACCTACAAGGATAGCGGAATACTGAAGAATTTCCGACTTGTAGATAGCATGGGTATTGAACCAGAGTTTGGAAAGGGGTTTCATACTGACGACATTTACTACTTACTGCAAGGGCATATAAGGAAAACCTATCAGGTAAAGTGGTCATCACTTTATTGTTTGAATGTTTGAAACTAAAGACAATACCCAAGTCGATAATATATATAATAATTACGTTACTGCTTAATTACATCTGGTGTTTCGTTGGATCATGAAATGCTAAATTGTTTTGCGCTCAGCTGATAATCGGTGATTAAAGTTAGTGTAACTTGTGTATTCGGTGACTGTAATGAGTTCTGAGTGCGTAATCATCTTGCTATGTTGCGCAGTAGAATCGTTTATAAATAATAAAACGCGTTCAACTTCGATTGTATAATATGGTTGCAATTCTTTGTCGACAGTTTAACCCTGCTAGTGCAATGACCAATGAGAGCAAGTTCTACAGAAAGAAACCGAAATTCGAACATAAAACACACTGTGTTGTGTTTGTACTGGATGCCAAAGAAGTTCATTTAGGTATTGGAGGAGCATATATTCAGAAAATACGGATTCTGCAAGAACAAATTAAACGTGCAGGTATGTATGATAAAACTGTTTACATATACAATGTGCTGTTCGAACTACATGTTGTGTATCATACGGTTTTAATTTGTTAAATTGTGCCAATGTACGTAATATATATAACTATGTACAGTTTTAAGAATACGCCCGACGCCCCATTTATTTTTACAATGATACCTAATGCGTAAAAAGCATATACATGTATATATTAACATAAGACCAGTGAAGTCAGTCGAATATGACTTTAGAAACTGACCGCACAGTTATACTCAGACTGTAGAGTACTTCACTATCAAAAAATGAGTTTGCAAGATCGTAAAGTAGAACAGATGTAAGCTTTCCATGATGGTTGGACTGAACACGATGCAAGCAAATTGCATTCCATCTTTAATTCATATAGAGATATCGTCAGATACAATCGGAAAAAATATCTTATCAATAAACACAGGAACGCAAGATGTAACAACTGACCATCGTACTTAACTGAAATATATAGTTTAAAACGGCGTTGATATCAAACCCAAATAAAAACATTGGCTACATCAAGCTATTATAACAACATATGAAACATCGTCGTCTAGAATATTTCGGTCTTGTATCTTTTCTTGCAAATATTATTTATGGTTTGAATTTGTAAGTACATGTATGAAACTATAATGTCATAATTATCTCATTGACAGACGTTCCACGGGTGTTGATACTGACCCAAGTCGACTTGCTTTGTCGCGAGGTTAAGGAAGATGCATCAAACATATTTAGAAGTTTGAAAGTAGAAAAGGCGATGAAAACGGCCAGTGAAGTGTTTTCCATCGACTTGTCCTCAATCCATCCCGTCATCAACTACGAAGAAGACTTTGAACTGACTACAGCAAAGAATATACCCATTCTTCTAGCCTTACGTCAGATCATGCAGTATGCATGCGACAGAGTAGAACAAGTTCTAAACGAATCTGAAAGCGAAAGCAGCTCGAAGAATGACAGTGATTAGAAATTGTACATTGACAAAAGTGTGCCTACCAGAGACAGAAGTACGAACTGAGAAATAAATCACATTGGCTGATTTTCTGCTTGTACTCGGAACTTTAATTATGACAGAAAATATAGTGTTTGTTTTATTATAGAAATTGTAATTAAGCATGCTGGGTTCAATACAAATGATCATCTCGTGTCTAACTGCAATTCTAATATGAACCTTGATGATGATATTCCTCTTTTGCAGTTAGCACTGCTTGGTTTAACTGAAACAATAATGGATGGTTTCATACACCTGGACGACGATTAACCATTGTGTATGGAAGTCAATGACGAATCCATTATTGAAGAAATAATGTCAAGGAAACAATCATCACTAGACGATGACGACGACGTTGAAGAAGATAACACATACGAGACAGTTATTCCAACAACTAAGGAACTGTTACAATCTGTATCAACTTTGAGTGTGTACATCAGAACGAGTGTTGATTGTAATGACCTTTTGAACAGTTTATTTAAAATGTCAGACATAATTGTGAAAAATGACCTGATTTAAGGTGTGGAAAACACAAAATCACAACATTCTTCAAAAAATAATTCGAATGGTGACAAGGTACTGACGACAACAATATATTTGTAGCGACGATGACGAAAACGATATTTATGTCATTTGTTCTATTATCGCTACTATGAATAATGTGATTGTTTACGTTACGATTCTACAGACATTTAAATGATTATGACATGTATATGCTTTGCTATGTGGTAGGATGAACCTTTTGAAACGTGTATACATCAGTCATAGTTTCAGCAGCTATGCACATATACATGACTAACCATTTGTGTGTTAACGATAGCGACATTAAAGTGAAAAAGCAACAATAATGGGAGTTTCGGGGGAGTCTTTAATAAACATTTATATTATCAATAATTTAATTATTCATATAGTACAGTCAAGATATGATGGCACAGTAACATTTACAAAACGTCATGATCATAATCATATAGGCGCATTTTCTGATAATACTGTAAACAAGATTCATAAGCCTTTTTAAAACGTCCAGCGCGGACATGCTGATGAGCCATGCTAAACTGTATACACATTAGCTGAACCACATGAAGCTTGCTTGAAATGTTGTTTAGTCTTTCTCGAGCAGTTTCCTCCTTAATCACGGAGAATAAAATATTATATAACCTGTTCTCCAATACTTTTGTTCACATTATGAAGTTACAATACATAGCATTCTGTCTTAAACGTGTGATATATTGCTCAATTGATTAATCAGCCGTCTGTGTTACAGTTACGAATTTTGATAGTTCAAATGCAACATTTACCTTCGTCTTGAAATAGTCATTCAACAAACTTACAACATCGGTGTCCTTCATCTGTAACCGATACATCTAAAGTATAATTATATCCCGCACTGTCAAACCTGCACTTTGTAAAGTTTTCTCAATAACTCATTTCCCATCTGAATATAGTTCGAAACTTCTCAGTCACCTTTTCCATCTGAATCCAATTCGAAACTTCTCAACCACCTTGTACATCTGAATACAGTTCGAAACTTCTCAGTCACTTTGTCCATCTAATCCAATTCGAAACTTCTCAACCACCTTGTACATCTGAATACAGCTCGAAACTTCTCAGTCACTTTGTCCATCTGAATACAGTTCGAAACTTCTCAACCACCTTGTACATCTGAATACAGTTCGAAACCTCCCAGTCACCTTGTCCATCTGAATCCAATTCGAAACTTCTCAACCACCTTGTACACCTGAATACAGTTCGAAACTTCTCAGTCACTTTGTCCATCTGAATACAGTTCGAAACTTCTCAACCACCTTGTACATCTGAATACAGTTCGAAACTTCTCAGTCACTTTGTCCATCTGAATACAGTTCGAAACTTCTCAGTCACTTTGTCCATCTGAATACAATTCGAAACTTCTCAGTCACATTGTCCATCTGAATACAGTTCGAAACTTCTCAGTCACTTTGTCCATCTGAATACAGTTCGAAACTTCTCAGTCACCTTGTCCATCTGAATACAGTTCGAAACTTCTCAGTCACATTGTCCATCTGAAGACAGTTCGAAACTTCTCAGTCACTTTGTCCATCTGAATACAATTCGAAACTTCTCAGCCACCTTGTACATCTGAATACAGTTCGAAACGTCTCAGTCACTTTGTCCATCTGAATACAATTCGAAACTTCTCAGTCACTTTGTCCATCTAATCCAATTCGAAACTTCTCAACCACCTTGTACATCTGAATACAATTCGAAACTTCTCAGTCACTTTGTCAATCTGAATACAGTTCGAAACTTCTCAGTCACCTTGTCCATCTGAATAAAATTCGAACCTTCTCAACCACCTTGTACATCTGAATACAGTTCGAAACTTCTCAGTCACTTTGTCCATCTGAATACAGTTCGAAACTTCTCAGTCACCTTGTCCATCTGAATAAAATTCGAACCTTCTCAACCACCTTGTACATCTGAATACATCTGAATCCAAGTATTTGCAACTGATGAACTACCACCAATATCTTGCAATAAAGCAGTTAAGACGAATACAATAATGTTCAAACACCATTTAGTGTTATGTTCGGCTCCAAATTATGTAATTATGTCCCAGTGCTCGTCGCTGACAGACAGTTCAAACTGTTCCATGTTTTTATTCCAGAACCAGTCTCTTAACCAAAGTAATGTAGATAACTCTTATCAACATAAACACACAGATACGTCCGCAGCAGTTATCTCCCCTGCATTAAATACACTCCGAAGCTTAACTATCATGAAAACACATTTTGTAGTAATGGACATCTCCTAAAATACCGAAAGAGAAAATGAAAAAATATGAAAAGAATAACGCCAGGACGACAATAGATTTTGTACATAGTTATTGACGAAAACCGAGGTCGGAGAGAGATATAAAATATTGAGCGATCCCGGTTTGATTATCAACTACATTTGTATTCGTATAATTAAACTACCAACCGCAAGATACATGTGTACGCAATGAAAGGAAGTTGTGTTATATTTCTCAGGAGGGGATTATCTAAAATTAATACAGCTGATCATAGCAAATATACATTTGACAAGTGAGCAAAATATCGTCGTTATCGAGATGATACTTTAAAAGAGAAAATAAATTGCTGCAGGGAACGCCACATACATTAGACAATTCCTCCCACACAGACCTCCGATAAAACAACAGTTCATCAGGCATTTAGTGAGCGCAAGGGTAAATACGTAAGGGAACAGGGGTGCAAGAAATGGCCTTGCCGACCATAAAGGATAACGATGGATATTCAAAGAGGACAAACTGTGGGGGGGGGGGTTAATGGATGGAACACATCACAGGATATGTCAAGACAGCTGGCAAAAATAGGCCGAAAGTGGGGCGAAAATAACACTATATACTGTAGAAGAACCGCAAATCCATTATACATATAAAAACAAATAGAAATAATAACCACACAGTTGTTTTTCCGGAGGTCTGTATGAAGAGACATTGTCTTATGTACCGGTGTGAAGTTAGCAGTAACAGCAGTACTACTGCTCTTACTGCTACTACTTCTAGCAGTAACATCAGTATTACTGTTATTATTGCTACTACTTCCATCAGTTACAGCAGTATTACTGCTCGAAGAGGTAGCAGTATTACTGCTGTAAATCAATAATACTAGCAGTAATGACCATCAATGCAGATAATATTGGTAGCAGTATTAGTATGGTCGATTCAGATTCATTGTGGATAATATAAACAACAAGAGAAATAAGCGTGAGAGGTGTGTACTGGAGCTAGCAATAGCATTTAAGCGTAATACTGCATTTTACTACTAGTAATAACATTACAAAATAGTTATATGACTGCACATTAGCAATAAACATATTATTACTGCTAGTGCTTTCAACTACAGCAGTAACAGCAGTAACACAATATTACTGCTAGTACTGCCAAAAGTTATGACAGTATTTTAATAAAAACGTATGTTTCATGTGAAGGATTCACCCGAGGAAGCAATGTGTGTTTTATTACCCCGACGGAACTTGAATACGCCGACTACGGGTAGTCATAAATAGCCAAACTTTTGTCATGTTCTCCAATTTTACATCCTTGTTACTGCTGTATTTTACGGCACGAACGTAACATCAATCCAAATATAAATTGGTATACCCAGTTGGCTGACATTTCAAAGTTCTCTTAACTGCAAAAAACGTTCACAGCACAGAAATATTTCGCCGACAGCGAGATTTCAAAGTTGCGACAAATTCCGAATATTTGAAAATTACTCGAAATGAAAACATCGCAGAGGGGGTGATAGAAATGTTCTACTGCTGTATATAACGTATCGTCAGATCATTAATAAATCTGTGATTTCAAATTGACAAGATGTTGCCAAACAGAAATGTATGTTTTGTTTTCCCGACGGAATTTGTATACGCCGACGGCAGGCAGTCAAATATTGTTCAAAAAATCATTTTCTTTTAATTTTACATCCTTGTTACTGCTGTTTTTTCAGCATGCACATAACATCGATCCAAAAATTGAGCATATTGCCTGTTAGGCAGTGTTTAAACGTTCACTTTTATACCAATAACATCCACGGTTTAGACCTATTCAGCCAACAGCGCGATTTCAAAGTAGCGACAACGTTCGAATTTTCAGAAATGTGTATGAAAACGTAAAAGAGCGTGTGATAGGAATGTTCTACAGCTGAGTATATCGTATCGCGAGATGATTAATAAGTGTGTGAATTCAAGTAAACAAGATGTGTGCGAAAACAAATATATGTATTTTTATTCCGACGGAATTTGAATACGCCGACGGCAGGCAGCTAAAATATGGTCATTTTCTCCAATTTTACATCTTTGTTTCTGCTGTACTTTACGGCCCGAACGTAACATCAATCTAATGTATTGCCAGTTTGACGATTTTTGAATATTCTCTTCAATGGAAATATCATCCACAGCATATAATTATTCCGCCGATAGAGAGATTTTAAAGTTGAACTTCAAAAATTGGAAATTTCTCGCAACTTTAAATTGAATTACACGCTAATTATAAAGTATATAGCCATATCGCTGTTAGGTGTCTTATTTCAAGTGAACGAGATGTTCGCGAAAACAAATATATGTTTTGTTATCTGGAATGAAATCGAATACGCTGTCGGAAGGTAGTGAACATTAAAATCAGTTAAAACATAACACTTGACATTGTACGCATGCACGTAGGTATACATAACAGTTTTTCAATTGTCATAAAATAAGAATCGGTGTAATTTAGCGAATGGAAACAAAGTGTACCGTTATTATTACATCTGATAATTTTTCTTCATACAAATGACTAATACAAGCCGGTATATAGACTTTCTTAAACCCAAATACAGTTGGATATTTTTTCTTCAAATACAGTTGGACCTCGTTTATTCGACAACCTTCTATCCGAATGCTTGATATATGTATAATCCGAAATAAATATCTGGACCCTATGTATCTTTTTATGCACGTCGAATTGAAATGGGCCTTTCCGATACTATGCATTATTCGAAATAAAATTTCGGACCCGATGAATTCGAAGGAACGAGAGGTCCGACTGTATTTCATTTAGTTGTAAGCTGGTTTGACAATATTTTGATGGTTTAGATTTTCTAAAAAAAAAAAATTTGTCGAGAAATTTAGTTGTTTTGAACCGTTGTTAGTACAGATTACATACTTGTTCAAATGTAATGTTAAGTCAGTTATATGCTATGTGTATATATTGACATTGGAGAAATAGAGACAACTTACAATTTGCGTCATGGCATAACGTTTGACATTCATTGTTGCTTCATCTGGTAAAGTAATCAAACAGTCACTAATAAGAAATGTTGGATTGTATATTTGAATGTATGTATTTTATACGTCTTCGTATTAGTTTGCTTGTGAATGTATGGAACGACGCAACTGCCTTATTTGACGTTACAACTTGACGCGCAGTCGTAAGAGCATTATAGGCCAGTCAAAATAAAAAAATTGGGGAAAAAAAATGCACAGAAATAATTTTTGTGGATTTGTGTCATATAAGGCATCACATTAAATATACTAAAAGTATAGGACAATCACACGGTGCAAAATGTGATTTTTGGGGTAAAATGGTTGAAAATTTAAATAAGAATGGGAATTTCTGGAATTTGCCAATAACTATGTCAAATTTTACAATAAAACTACCAGAATTACTGTATTTAATAGATATTGCATACAGTACAAAATAACTTAAGTATAGAAACATTGAACAGTGTTAAATGTGATTTTTGGGGTAAAATTTAAAAAAAATCACAAAAATGAGCATTTCTGGGATTTGCCTATAACTATGTCAATTTTTCCAATAAAATTACCAGAATTACTTTATTGAATAGATATTTTATTACAGTACATAATACATAAAGTATAGAAACATTGTACCGTGTAAAATGTGAATTTTGGGGTAAAACCTTTAAAAAAGTAACCAAAAACATGGGAATTTTTGGAATTTGCCAATAACTTTGTCACATTTTGCAATAAAACTACCAAAATTACTATATTTAATAGATATTGTATAACAGTGCATAATACCTAAAGTATAGATACATTGTAACAAGTGAAATGTGATTTTTGGGGTAAAACCTTAAAAAAAATGACCAAAAACATGGGAAATTTATGGAATTTGCCAATAACCATGTCAAATTTTGCAATAAAACTACCAGAATTACTTTATGTAATAGATATTATATTACAGTACATAATACTTATAGTATAGAAACATCGTATTGTGTGAAATATGATTTTTTGGGTAAAACCTTCAAAAAAATAACCAAAAACATGGGAATTTTTGGAATTTGCCAATAACTATGTCAAATTTTGCAATAAAACTACCAGAATTACTTGATATGATAGATATTATATTACATTTTAAAATACCTAAAGTATAGATACATTGTATTGTGTGAAATGTGATTTTTGGGGTAAAACTTAAAAAAATAACCAAAAAATGGGAATTTTTGGAATTTGCCAATAACTAAGTCAAATTTTGCAATAAAACTACCAGAATTACTTGGTGTGATAGATATTATATAACAGTTAAAAATACCAAAAGTATAGATACATTGTATCGAGTGAAATGTGATTTTTGGGGTAAAACTTAAAAAAATAACAAAAAATGGGAATTTTTGGAATTTGCCAATAACTAACTCAAATTTGGCAATAAAACTACCAGAAATACTGTATTTAATATATATTATAATACAGTTCAAACTACCTAAAGTATAGAAACATTGTATCCTGTGAAATGTGATTTTTGGGACAAAACTTAAAAAAATAACAAAAAATGGGAATTTTTGGAATCTGTTAATATCCCGTTCATTTTAACTATAAAGTTTTCAGAAGAGTTATTTTTAACTCATGTTATATTGCAAAATCCATACTTTAAATCATAGATATATATATATGTAATATTTATTTGAAAAATATATCAAAAAAGAAATAACTAAAAGTTGCAATTTCTGGTATATTTTGCCTATTCCTGGATTAAAAAAACAAAACAATGAAAGTCACAGAAATGACATAAGCTACGTGTTATCTCTCAATATAACATATGATAACATTATGCTATCAAATCAAACAAGAAATATGGTTTTGAGGTAAAAGTTCTGAAAACATAAACAAAAATGCTATTTTCCGGAAGCCATATGAATTTGATCACACAATTGTATGATTATAATAGAAGCAATGTCGGTGTCTTAATGCAGCATAAGATATGCACAATGTATTAGTCAAATGCCAAATCTGGGCTGATGGCAATCTCACAGCTGACTCCTTTGCATGTGAATCAGGCTGAACTACATTCAAATCCAACATTCTTGTAGCTACATGCTACTGTACGGCAGCCAGTTTGACAAGTGCACCGTACAACTATCATTATGTGAGCACGAGCTGGCGCTCTTCCAGTTGACACTGGATATAGTTTGTTACCTACTAGTTCCCAACCCCCATTCTAGCAGGTCCAAATCATCATGTCCTTCCCAGTCCTGTATTTTAGAGATACTCACAAACTATTGTACATAGATGCATCAGACGTAGGTGGTAGTTTGTTTGGGGTCCACATAAATTGATGTTATTGCAACCTTTTCAACAAACGTAAAAAAGCATACGATGTTCAAACTTTGCCCCGACTCCCTTTCATATATGCAAACTAATGCTTGTTCCCTGACCGTGTTCTGGCCTCCTTAGAAACTACTTATGGACTCGGATGAAAGTTGTGTGAAAAATATTATATTCCATCATGCAATTCTTGGATGTGACACTACATCAAAATTGTATGGTTTGAACATTGTATGCTACATCTACGTGTGTTAAAAGGTTGCCAATACCTCAATTTATGTGGATTTATGTTACAAATATATATTACATTCCCCATCATAAACTGTTTCTATAATTTATATTATTGATTTTGCAATATAACATTTGGTGAAAATTACTGTTTTGAAACTTTTACAGTGAAAATGAACAGGAAATTATCCGATTCCAAAATTTCCCTTTTTTTTTTTAGTTTTACCCCAAAAATCACATTTCACACGATACAATGTTTCTGTACTTAACTATTTTGTACCGCAATATAATTTATATTAAATACAGTAATTCTGGTAGTTTTGTTGCAAAATTTGACATAGTAATAGACAAATTCCAAAAATTCCCATTTTTTTATATTTTTTTAAAGTTTTACTCCAAAAATCACATTTCACACGGTACTATGTTTCTATACCCTAGGTATTTTGTACTTTAATATAATATATATTAAATACAGTAATTTTGGTAGTATTATTGCACAAATTGACATAGTTTTGGGCAAATTCCAAAAAATCCCATTTTTATTTAAATTTTCAACCATTTTACCCCAAAAATAACATTTTGCACAGTGTGATAGTTTTATACTGATGGTATATTAAATGTGGTGCTTTATATGACACAAATCCATCAAAAGTTTGTCTGTGCATATTTTCCCTCCTATTTTTCCACTGGTCTAATATATGTTTGGCAAATTCCAGAAATTCTCACTTTTATTTATATTTTTACTATTTTACCCAAAAAATCACCTTTTTCACTGTATGATATTCTGAACCTGAGGTATGTTGTAGAGCAGTTTAATATCTATTAAATACAGTTATTGAGGTAAATTTATAGCTAAATGTCGTCGAGTTATTGATAAACTCCAGAAATTCCCACTTTAATTTGTTGTTTTTTTCACCATTTTACCCCAAAAATCACTGTTCACAACATATGATGTGTCATTACTTAAGGTATGTTATGGTGCAACATAATGTCTATTAAAAACAGTTATTCTGGAATTTTTATAGCTAAATCTGATTTTGATATAGTCAAATTCCAGAAATTCATACTTTTTTTACCTTTTAGTACATTTTACCCCAAAAAAAGCATTTCGCACCGTAGGATTTTCCTATACTTTTTTTTCCTTACACGGCAGATATTAAACAATACATTTATGCCAAAATCATTTCTGTGCATTTTTTTTCCTTTATTTGCCTTTTTTTCAGTAGATTGACTGGACTATTACATGTGACGCTTTCACCTCGATATGTGACACTTTTATGTATACATGTGACGTTATTATCATAACATGTGACAGGAAAGTCATTTTGTGTGGTGGAGTCAACATTACGTGTTATAGTTTTACCCTGATATGTGACACTTTTATTTATACATGCGACAGAAAAGTCATTCCGTGCGGTGGATTAAACATTACGTGTGATAGTTTCACCTTGATATGTGACACTTTTATTCATACGTGTGATGACACCATTAATATATGTGCCGGTTTTATCATTATATGTGACAGAATCATCATTCCTCTCATACAAATATTGTATATTTTCAGATTAAATGGTTTTAAGTTCATATTGTGGACAAATAAGTTTATCTGAATTGATATCACATCAAATTTATCAGACAGTCCACGCAGATCACAAGGTATATATTACAAATATCAGGGAATATTTTATCGTAATCAAAGGATTACTGTGTTGACATGATGCTTAATGGGTCAATATTATAAATCATTTATCAAAGTCCGATAGCAAGAAATGTAAATACGTTTGACATTGAGAATATTACACTGTGTTATACAGATCGTTTGTCATTGAGAATATTGCACTCTGTTATACAGATCGTTTGACATTGAGAATATTACACTGTGTTATACAGATCGTTTGTCATTGAGAATATTACACTGTGTTATACAGATCGTTTGTCATTGAGAATATTACACTGTGTTATACAGATCGAGAATATTACACTGTGTTATACAGATCGTTTGTCATTGAGAATATTACACTGTGTTATACAGATCGAGAATATTACACTGTGTTATACAGATCGTTTGTCATTGAGAATATTACACTGTGTTATACAGATCGTTTGACATTGAGAATATTACACTGTGTTATACAGATCGTTTGTCATTGAGAATATTACACTGTGTTATCAGATCGTTTGACATTGAGAATATTACACTGTGTTATACAGATCGTTTGTCATTGAGAATATTACACTGTGTTATACAGATCGTTTGGCATTGAGAATATTACACTGTGTTATACAGATCGTTAGTCATTGAGAATATTACACTGTGTTATACAGATCGTTTGTCATTGAGAAATTACATTGTGTTATACAGATCGTTTGACATTGAGAATATTACACTGTGTTATACAGATCGTTTGTCATTGAGAATATTACACTGTGTTATACAGATCGTTTGTCATTGAGAATATTACACTGTGTTATACAGATCGTTAGTCATTGAGAATATTACACTGTGTTATACAGATCGTTTGTCATTGAGAATATTACACTGTGTTATACAGATCGTTTGACATTGAGAATATTACACTGTGTTATACATATCGTTTGACATTGAGAATATTACACTGTGTTATACAAATCGTTTGTCATTGAGAATATTACACTGTGTTATACAAATCGTTTGTCATTGAGAATATTACACTGTGTTATACAGATCGTTTGACATTGAGAATATTACACTGTGTTATACAGATCGTTTGACATTGAGAATATTACACTGTGTTATACAGATCGTTTGACATTGAGAATATTACAGTGTGTTATACATATCGTTTGACATTGAGAATATTACACTGTGCTATACAAATCGTTTGTCATTGAGAATATTACACTGTGTTATACAGATCGTTTGTCATTGAGAATATTACACTGTGTTATACAGATCGTTTGACATTGAGAATATTACACTGTGTTATACAGATCGTTTGACATTGAGAATATTACACTGTGTTATACAGATCGTTTGTCATTGAGAATATTACACTGTGTTATACAGATCGTTTGTCATTGAGAATATTACACTGTGTTATACAGATCGTTTGACATTGAGAATATTACACTGTGTTATACAGATCGTTTGACATTGAGAATATTACACTGTGTTATACAGATCGTTTGACATTGAGAATATTACACTGTGTTATACATATCGTTTGACATTGAGAATATTACACTGTGTTATACAGATCGTTTGTCATTGAGAATATTACACTGTGTTATACAGATCGTTTGTCATTGAGAATATTACACTGTGTTATACAGATCGTTTGACATTGAGAATATTACACTGTGTTATACAGATCGTTTGACATTGAGAATATTACACTGTGTTATACAGATCGTTTGACATTGAGAATTTTACACTGTGTTATACATATCGTTTACATTGAGAATATTACACTGTGTTATACAAATCGTTTGTCATTGAGAATATTACACTGTGTTATACAGATCGTTTGTCATTGAGAATATTACACTGTGTTATACAGATCGTTTGACATTGAGAATATTACACTGTGTTATACAGATCGTTTGTCATTGAGAATATTACACTGTGTTATACAGATCGAGAATATTACACTGTGTTATACAGATCGTTTGTCATTGAGAATATTACACTGTGTTATACAGATCGTTTGTCATTGAGAATATTACACTGTGTTATACAGATCGTTTGACATTGAGAATATTACACTGTGTTATACAGATCGTTTGACATTGAGAATATTACACTGTGTTATACAGATCGTTTGTCATTGAGAATATTACACTGTGTTATACAGATCGTTTGTCATTGAGAATATTACACTGTGTTATACAGATCGTTTGACATTGAGAATATTACACTGTGTTATACAGATCGTTTGACATTGAGAATATTACACTGTGTTATACAGATCGTTTGACATTGAGAATATTACACTGTGTTATACATATCGTTTGACATTGAGAATATTACACTGTGTTATACAAATCGTTTGTCATTGAGAATATTACACTGTGTTATACAGATCGTTTGTCATTGAGAATATTACACTGTGTTATACAGATCGTTTGACATTGAGAATATTACACTGTGTTATACAGATCGTTTGTCATTGAGAATATTACACTGTGTTATACAGATCGTTTGTCATTGAGAATATTACACTGTGTTATACAGATCGTTTGTCATTGAGAATATTACACTGTGTTATACAGATCGTTTGTCATTGAGAATATTACACTGTGTTATACAGATCGTTTGACATTGAGAATATTACACTGTGTTATACAGATCGTTTGACATTGAGAATATTACACTGTGTTATACAGATCGTTTGACATTGAGAATTTTACACTGTGTTATACATATCGTTTGACATTGAGAATATTACACTGTGTTATACAAATCGTTTGTCATTGAGAATATTACACTGTGTTATACAGATCGTTTGTCATTGAGAATATTACACTGTGTTATACAGATCGTTTGACATTGAGAATATTACACTGTGTTATACAGATCGTTTGTCATTGAGAATATTACACTGTGTTATACAGATCGAGAATATTACACTGTGTTATACAGATCGTTTGTCATTGAGAATATTACACTGTGTTATACAGATCGTTTGTCATTGAGAATATTACACTGTGTTATACAGATCGTTTGACATTGAGAATATTACACTGTGTTATACAGATCGTTTGACATTGAGAATATTACACTGTGTTATACAGATCGTTTGTCATTGAGAATATTACACTGTGTTATACAGATCGTTTGTCATTGAGAATATTACACTGTGTTATACAGATCGTTTGACATTGAGAATATTACACTGTGTTATACAGATCGTTTGACATTGAGAATATTACACTGTGTTATACAGATCGTTTGACATTGAGAATATTACACTGTGTTATACATATCGTTTGACATTGAGAATATTACACTGTGTTATACAAATCGTTTGTCATTGAGAATATTACACTGTGTTATACAGATCGTTTGTCATTGAGAATATTACACTGTGTTATACAGATCGTTTGACATTGAGAATATTACACTGTGTTATACAGATCGTTTGTCATTGAGAATATTACACTGTGTTATACAGATCGTTTGTCATTGAGAATATTACACTGTGTTATACAGATCGTTTGTCATTGAGAATATTACACTGTGTTATACAGATCGTTTGACATTGAGAATATTACACTGTGTTATACAGATCGTTTGACATTGAGAATATTACACTGTGTTATACAGATCGTTTGTCATTGAGAATATTACACTGTGTTATACAGATCGAGAATATTACACTGTGTTATACAGATCGTTTGTCATTGAGAATATTACACTGTGTTATACAGATCGTTTGACATTGAGAATATTACACTGTGTTATACAGATCGTTTGACATTGAGAATATTACACTGTGTTATACAGATCGTTTGTCATTGAGAATATTACACTGTGTTATACAGATCGAGAATATTACACTGTGTTATACAGATCGTTTGTCATTGAGAATATTACACTGTGTTATACAGATCGTTTGTCATTGAGAATATTACACTGTGTTATACAGATCGTTTGTCATTGAGAATATTACACTGTGTTATACAGATCGAGAATATTACACTGTGTTATACAGATCGTTTGTCATTGAGAATATTACACTGTGTTATACAGATCGAGAATATTACACTGTGTTATACAGATCGTTTGTCATTGAGAATATTACACTGTGTTATACAGATCGTTTGACATTGAGAATATTACACTGTGTTATACAGATCGTTTGTCATTGAGAATATTACACTGTGTTATCAGATCGTTTGACATTGAGAATATTACACTGTGTTATACAGATCGTTTGTCATTGAGAATATTACACTGTGTTATACAGATCGTTTGGCATTGAGAATATTACACTGTGTTATACAGATCGTTAGTCATTGAGAATATTACACTGTGTTATACAGATCGTTTGTCATTGAGAAATTACATTGTGTTATACAGATCGTTTGACATTGAGAATATTACACTGTGTTATACAGATCGATTGTCATTGAGAATATTACACTGTGTTATACAGATCGTTAGTCATTGAGAATATTACACTGTGTTATACAGATCGTTTGACATTGAGAATATTACACTGTGTTATACAGATCGTTTGACATTGAGAATATTACACTGTGTTATACAGATCGTTTGACATTGAGAATATTACACTGTGTTATACAGATCGTTTGACATTGAGAATATTACACTGTGTTATACAGATCGTTTGACATTGAGAATATTACACTGTGTTATACAAATCGTTTGACATTGAGAATATTACACTGTGTTATACAAATCGTTTGTCATTGAGAATATTACACTGTGTTATACAGATCGTTTGTCATTGAGAATATTACACTGTGTTATACAGATCGAGAATATTACACTGTGTTATACAGATCGTTTGTCATTGAGAATATTACACTGTGTTATACAGATCGTTTGTCATTGAGAATATTACACTGTGTTATACAGATCGTTTGACATTGAGAATATTACACTGTGTTATACAGATCGTTTGACATTGAGAATATTACACTGTGTTATACAGATCGTTTGTCATTGAGAATATTACACTGTGTTATACAGATCGAGAATATTACACTGTGTTATACAGATCGTTTGTCATTGAGAATATTACACTGTGTTATACAGATCGTTTGACATTGAGAATATTACACTGTGTTATACAGATCGTTTGACATTGAGAATATTACACTGTGTTATACAGATCGTTTGTCATTGAGAATATTACACTGTGTATACAGATCGAGAATATTACACTGTGTTATACAGATCGTTTGTCATTGAGAATATTACACTGTGTTATACAGATCGATTGTCATGAGAATATTACACTGTGTTATACAGATCGTTTGACATTGAGAATATTACACTGTGTTATACAGATCGTTTGACGTTGAGAATATTACACTGTGTTATACAGATCGTTTGACATTGAGAATATTACACTGTGTTATACATATCGTTTGACATTGAGAATATTACACTGTGTTATACAAATCGTTTGTCATTGAGAATATTACACTGTGTTATACAGATCGTTTGTCATTGAGAATATTACACTGTGTTATACAGATCGTTTGACATTGAGAATATTACACTGTGTTATACAGATCGTTTGACATTGAGAATATTACGCTGTGTTATACAAATCGTTTGTCATTGAGAATATTACACTGTGTTATACAGATCGAGAATATTACACTGTGTTATACAGATCGTTTGTCATTGAGAATATTACACTGTGTTATACAGATCGTTTGACATTGAGAATAGTATACTGTGTTATACATATCGTTTGACATTGAGAATATTACACTGTGTTATACAAATCGTTTGTCATGAGAATATTACACTGTGTTATACAGATCGTTTGTCATTGAGAATATTACACTGTGTTATACAGATCGTTTGACATTGAGAATATTACACTGTGTTATACAGATCGTTTGACATTGAGAATATTACACTGTGTTATACAGATCGTTTGTCATTGAGAATATTACACTGTGTTATACAGATCGAGAATATTACACTGTGTTATACAGATCGTTTGTCATTGAGAATATTACACTGTGTTATACAGATCGTTTGTCATTGAGAATATTACACTGTGTTATACAGATCGTTTGACATTGAGAATATTACACTGTGTTATACAGATCGTTTGACATTGAGAATATTACACTGTGTTTTACAGATCGTTTGACATTGAGAATATTACACTGTGTTATACATATCGTTTGACATTGAGAATATTACACTGTGTTATACAAATCGTTTGTCATTGAGAATATTACACTGTGTTATACAGATCGTTTGTCATTGAGAATATTACACTGTGTTATACAGATCGTTTGACATTGAGAATATTACACTGTGTTATACAGATCGTTTGACATTGAGAATATTACACTGTGTTATACAAATCGTTTGTCATTGAGAATATTACACTGTGTTATACAGATCGTTTGTCAAATAAAAAAGGTTCATAGTGTTATTGTATTAAGCTACATACGGGTCATAGCTTAATTGATTAACTAAACCAATTATATGTTAATAACATAATCTTCTCCGCATAAGTTTACATATGATTGTATATATTTGTAAATATGTATGGGCTGCAAGGCTTATTGGATTTTGAAAATAAAGCAGCTATCTATGTAATTGTCTGTCCTGAGTAGAAGCAATGTTGTCAATCCTGAGTATAAAAAATTAATAACTACGACAGTGTTAAAGTGCAACGAACTTCTGGTTTGATTTTATTCTGTAATTTACAAAATATCTGTTTGTTTGCTTTTACTTTACGATGTTGGATGTCGTACAATTAGACCATATACATCCTTGAATAGAGTACTGTTCATTTAAGCGCCATTTTCAATGATTTGTACTTGTATATTTGTGTAAACTGACTGTGACATGCAAACTTGTATCGTTTATTAGCGAATATAATAATTGATTCATTAGTAAATTTGATGCTCAAAGATTTAACTTTCTATCTGAAAGCCAAACAAAACAAAAAACTTAAACAACAAAACAAAAACACTTTGATAAGCTTACAACATCACATGTGTTAAACTGTGTTAAGTGCCTTAACTTTCATTTATCAGATTTACAATTCTCGAGGAAATATCGTACGTGTTTGAATTCAGTCGCCGGTTTGTTTATTTGTTCATTGCTTGCATATTTTAAGACGAATACAACGTGACCACATTCACAGATTCTTTCTTCCTTATCGCATTGTTTCATCAAATTAGAGCAGAATTTGAGTGATGTATTTACAACAAATAAACAGAGAGAGAAACAAAAACGTGAAGCCATTCATAATATACTCGAGCACAAATTCTCACGTGAAAATCAGTTGAAACTGACATATTCATTTCCGAGCTAGTGAATAAGGTTACGACTTTTTTGTTACGTAGAGATGTGATACGTGATTTTATCCAATGCTAAACCTGAAGTTGTATAAAAAGTTCGGCAAATTATATGTTACATATCACAATTAATAGAATTGTACATGGCACATTGTCAATTGAAGTAGGCGCAGTACAAGTGAATAAGATACAGATGAACATTATATGATATATATACATGTGTATATATATACTAGTATAACATTATATTAAATATATTTATTTCCCATGCACAACAGTAAATTATGTTCTTGTAGGGTGGTTTGAGGTCACAGGAATATAAACTCCTGCAGTTATTTTACCGCCATTCAGTATATGTGTTCTATATAATGGATTGCCGAGTTCTCTGATGTGCCACTCGAGGTTGAAATATTTGACAATTTGTTTCTATGTTTGATACTCTCGAGAGTTTTTCCTGCTTCTCTTAGACTAACAACTGTCTCAATTTTGTACAGAATGTTAGAAATTGACGACTTAAATACATATTGTTTCCTATCAAAGCACGTTTAAAATGTAGAAAATAATATTAATTTACCTTTTATACTTTAGTAGCTTGAGCCTATTCATTATCCTGTTCTCTTTAGGCTGGACAACTTCCATGTCGTAATATCCTTTCAGCTCTTCGAAGACTTCAGTGTTTGAAGCACTCCAAACGGTGGCAAATGTTTGCGACAACGTTAACAGTGAATTGTTTGCATGAATAATGAAACACTTTGGCTTGCGGGAATGTCAGTGGAACAACCCTGATGTCAGGGGCGTAGGTTAGCTGAAATGTATGTGTAGGTCTAGTTTTTTAGGGGGACTGTGAGGCATGGTCCCCACGAAGAATATTTGTAGCTAGATCGTCAGAGGTTTGGATGCGTATATTTCGTTCCAGTAAATATGCTTAAAATAACATCAAAAATCAAAAACATATATCAAATATCTTATTGCAGTTTTGGCCATTTTACTTTTTCGTTTTTTCGAGAGAAAGTGTAAGCTGCAGCCTACACGGCCTGTAGGAATCTACGCCCCTGGATGTTCGCCTCGGATATTCCTCCATCCTAATAGCTGGTATATACTACATGACTCTGGCTTTTTGTGTGTATTATTAACAACACACGACAGTAAAATATAAGAATGAATACAACTTTGTTAAATGTGTATATAAAATAAGCCATAAATTGGAAACAAAATGTATGTGTGTATAAGAATTTAAATGATTGGTACGGTATGTGGCTATTGTTACCATTGAGGTTTACTACTAAACAAAAGTCATCTGATTCTTTTTTTATAACTTGGGCCATAAATTATCTACGGGGAAACCAATTTCTTCCCTACCCTCCTTTTGGTACCCCAACAGTATACTTCAGTCCACGTTTTAGCGAGTAAAGTACTATAAATATAAAACACTTTACCTTTGCACTTGCATCTTGGTTTGTTGTATGAAATCAATGTAGTGCATTAGTCCATAGCAAACCTTTGAGTTAGGTCCATACGTAATGTGCCGACATATGTTGGACTCATACACCAAGACTTGACTTTGCATAGTTAGACAATGTACGCAGTCGCTTAGCATGATTTGAATATTCCTCTAAAGTTTCACCTCAGGATTCAACACTCGGCTTTTAATTACGATTTGAATTTTATTATCGATATTTATTTGTAGATATATTCATTACACTCGTAAGCTTTAAATGTGTTTTAATATGAATGTCTAATGAAACATAATTTGTGGTTCCATCCGTCGAAAAAGATTTTGTCAAATAAATTGCCTCGGAATAAAATGAAAAGGCGAATACATTATACTGCCGTCACACCGGACTGGCGTCCTTACCGCGTCCTAAACTGTCATATTTTGGAGAACGCCGATGGTCGCATTGAGAACGCCAATGATTTTTCTAAAATAAATCCAGATTTCGGTCAGCCGTCACACCGGAGTTCTGTGCTCTGCGATCTGTGTATGTACACGGCGTTCCCAACACGACCTTACCGCGTGCTTACTGCGTCCTTGGAGTTTCTATTGAGTTTACACGGCGTCACTGCGGCGTCCATACGGCGATCAGCGGCGACCCCACTGCGACCCCACTGCGTTCTTAGCGTTTCTACCACGACCTTACCGCGTGCATGGCGTTCCCACGGCGACTGCAGGGCGACCCAACGGCGTCCTCGCTGCGAGTATAAAACTCCACTGTTCTTTCGGAAAGCTTCATTCATTATTTTACTCTCAGTCATCCGTTGAGGTCACGCATTTTAACGTGTACGCATTTTAAACTTATACGCAACGTTATGCCGAAAACCAGTCTTTGTTAGCGCCTTTAGCCCGGTCCACGTCGTGCATATTCGCGTTGTTCCTCCACGAACCTAGGACAACTTCGTGGTTGACGTCCTCGTGGTCGAGAGCTCCGTTCTGTAGGGTCGGGTAGCGCATTCTCATCAAGTTGTGGAGGCAAACACAAGCCTCCACAATGAGCCTTGCTGTCTCAGGCTGCTGTTGCATAGTCCCTAGTAGAACCTGCCAACGCTGTGCCAGAATGCCAAAGGCATTTTCGACTATTCTTCGGCCTCGGGAGATGCGGTAGTTGTAGATTCGCTGTAGCCATCTCCCCCCACGTCTATCCACAAAAAGTTGTAATCAGCATCTACTAGTGCCATTAACACGATGGAGAAGAATCCCTTGTAGTTGTGGTACAGGCTCCCACTGTTTGCTGGCTTTCTTATGGCAACGTGTTTTCCGTCAAGCGCACCACACGCGTGAGGGACGTTCCAGCGGCGCTCGAACTTCTCGGCTACTGTTGTCCATTTCCCAGGAGTGATAGGGCACTTAATCACCTCAACCTTGTACTCGCCTACTATGGCCTGACATACTTCCTTCACGACAAGAGACAATGTATTCGCTGGGAGTCGGAAGTCGAATTTCATGCTGGAGTACATGTCACCAGACGCTAGGTGGCGTAGAGTGACTGCCAGCTTCGTCCCTGGGTTGATGGCTTTCCTGTAGTTTGTATCCTGCTTGGTGATTCGTGGGCCAAGCCTGGTGAGCAGCTCATCAAACATTTCTGGTTGAACCCTAAGGAAATTCTGGAACGATGCCGGATCTTCTCGCCTCAGCTCAGGCATGAGGCGGTTGAAGTGGCCAAACTGTTCTCTTCGGACATCACCGAGCCATGGTCTAACCCAGCATCTTCTTAGCCTTGCCCTTCTTCTCCTTCGCCGTCTGATCAGTTTTACAGCTATGACATGATCATCTGCCTGCTGCTGCTGCTGGACAATAAGTATATGTTGCAGTGCGAGCAAGTTCATCATTTATTCGGCCCTGATGATGGTGAGTACGAGAAATACACTGATAAAGATAGGATGAAATATTGGGTTTTATAGCTCTTCGAGGGCGAACAGTAGGAACGCGCTAGGAACGCAGTGCAAACTCCGTAGAAACGCAATAGTCGTAGTAGGCACCCCGTAGAAACGCCATTAACGCCGCAGGGACGCATTGAGAACGTTGTAAGGTCGCGGACAATAGCTCAAATCCCGAAATATCCGCCCTGACATCGCGGTAAGGACGCCATAGACGTGATGGGGTCGTGGTAAGAACCCCATAGACGTGGTAAGGACGCAGTAAGGTCGCCATTGGTTCCCCCGATCCTTTTCTCCGCGTTTACATGGCGACTCTACCACGTCTGTACTACGTTCCTTTGGCGTTGTTCGGGTTCCTACTGCGATGCTACGGCGACCATGGCGACCTCAGGGCGATCCCACGGCGTCCTGAGCCAGGACGCGCTCAGGACGCCGAACCTCGGCGTTTACTTTGAACATGTCCAAAGTAAACGCCGTCGCTCTGCGACCTTCGGCGTCCTTGGGGTCCCCACGGCGTCTTGATGCGTTCTCACCACGACCCTACGGCGTCCATGGCGTCCCTTCCACGTCCTGGGTCGCCGTAGGGACGCAGTAAGGACGCCAGTCCGGTGTGACGGCTGTATTAACAACAATGTAAAATATTATCTTTTCTTGGACAACATAACGTGGTATAAATCGGCCACCATTTCAAATAGTTTATCTTTTAATCAATAATAGGAAATGGTTTAAAAAGTCCAAGCTTGCATGAAAACATAAATTTGAAATTGAACTAGTCCCTGGATTTTGTTTAACAGTCAGTGGAAACGAACGATAACTATTGTAACCGTGTATCCTTTAAGTGACATACTACTCGTACATTATCTCCCTTCCTACAGTATGACAAGGTTAAATTATTGAGATGGATTGTTTGATTCATTGATTCAGAGTTTACGCCGTCTCTTTACGGTATGTTTCCTTCAATACGGCTGTCTGATGACTTAACCAGTTTCATGTGAATACCAGCCAGTAACAATCTGTCGTACAGCAAGCAAATGACACAATTCCCCACATGAATCAAAGGAAGTGATGGCTCAGTCATCCAACGAACCAAACGATATTCATAGATGTTAGTTAGAGGGAAATGTGTTCCATAAACTCCTTTGAAGCATTGAGTCTCTATGTTGTATATATCATTCCTTATTGAACAAACTACCGTACTGACTCCGTATATGTCTAGTGTAACATTGAAGAACAAACCCATATTGGAGAATTCTGACGGCTGTTGAGAGGTTATTGCTACAGTGAGGTTAAATATTGTATAGTCTCACAAGAAGAAATAGTAGAAATGTTGTTGAAGAGAGGTTGTTGCTTCAGATAGGGCCGCACTGGAGAATTTACATTGTAGATTAAATTGAAATGTCGATATTATCAAATATACTTCCATTCCTGATATATGTATATAACACACACACACACACATACACACACACGCACACATATATACACGGGTATATGTATGAACGAACTCACCCAGACGCGTAAGAACTCTATGAGGCGATGATGGAACAGAACATTGTGGTTAAGTGGAACATGTGATTATTCAATGATCTTGTACTAAGTATGTAGGAAAACTATTATAACGAAAGATACATGTGCAAGCCATGTTGTCTCGCGAACGATTATATGGTCTACTTATGGCTAGTTAATAACTAAAACACTGATAAATACGGACGTTACTCCCAACGAAACTTAAAAATGTAATTCCAACGTCTTTTTTTAGCGCCACCTCCAAGACTTCGTCTTGGCACATGTCTTATCCTGGTTAGAATAGTTCCTACTTCGTTACTGGTTTAAACCCCATTAGCGTCGTTAAAACTGACGGCTACAAGGCGGTGCTCTGTAGTGCCACATATCGGCTGTGCCCATTTAGACCGCGTACGATCTTAATACGCGACGTATTTAGGTCGTAACGAGGCGAACTATATGCGGCAGAAAGGTATGGTCATGCCGCATATAGATATTTTATGTAGTGTCCTATTCAAAGTCATCACCATCATCTTCATTATCATTGATCACATTTGATCTTCATCACCGATAATCCATTACACATTATCGATTATTGATCAATATTAATTAATCAACAATAATCGAACACCAGTCATCAAAAAGTGATGACTAATTAGCGATCACCTAACACCGATAATCGATCACCGTCATTGATCACAAGTAATCGATTACAGATCATTGATTATCGATCTGAGATTTATAAATCAATCACAGATTATCAACTAATGATCACCTATCATTGATCAACGATTATCGATCAATGGTCACAGATAATCGATACATGATCGTCGATAATAAACAGAAAAATATGCTAAATGAAAATAGTTTGGTATAGTGTTGCTTGATTTAAACCCGATCAACAGCTTCGAGCAGTAAAAAGCGAATAACCATTAACATATTATTTTATCACATCGCCACAACCGCAGAAGGTAGTACCCCGGATAGACTGCGCTAGACAGGGATTCATGATAAATTGAGTACTTAATAAACGTGCTCTGTAGAACGCACTTTGGTTTCAACCCAACTATGGTATTGAACACCAATCATCATTATCAGTAACATTATTATCGTATTATAATAATGATTATTATTATCATCATTTCAACAGATAACACCTTGTGCGTTAGCAATTAATCAAACAAATGTGTTTAAAAATGTGTTTAAACTGACTATTTATGTGAGGTTTCGACAAAATCCACAAAATGTACAATGCAAAAGACGAAGCCTACTATAATGTATTTGTACATAAATGGGGCATAACTCATGGAAAAATAATTCGACCGACAGTGGTTAAGGAACATTGGTTATGATGCATAAGTCAGTTATGTTCTTTTCTATTTTTTGATATTGTTATCTTATTCAAATATTCGTGTCAGTAAAACATTTTAAAGAGAAGTGAGCTTAATGCGGAGCCGATGCACATGTCCGCCGCATTAAGAGTGCCTGTACTATATGGTACGCGGCCTTAATGCGGCACGGCCTATATGTGGCACTACAGTGCTCTATCTTCACACTATATCAGTATCGGTCAGTATAAAGCTGCTTGTTCCTTCGTGCTGGATTATGCACAGCGTGTCTGTTGATATGAACATAATGGTTAATTGCTTTTAATGATTAGTTCACAGCCATCTTAGTCAATTTATGTGTATGTGTTGGAAATCAATGACCATAATAGCGATTAAGTGTGAGGTTAGCTAGATATTAACTATAATTTCCGTTCCCCAAGCGCAGTTCTTTCACTTGATATTGTTTTCATGTTATTTTCTCCACCCCCTTTCGGGTTATTGTTGCCAGGTGTCTTGACTTGTAGTGTGATGTATTGCATCCATTACCCCCCCCCCCCATGTTTGCCCTCAGTAAGTCTCCTTAGTTGTCAAATATAGTCGGCCAGGCCATTCCTTGCGCCCCTGTTCCCTTGCGCATTTACCCTTGCACCTTCTCAAATGCATGATGATTATCCCGGAGGTCTGTGCGAGGAGGCGTTATCTCATGTATGCGGCGTTCCCTGTAGCAACTTATTCTCTCTTTTATACATAAATAATCATATAGAAATAGCTTAATTCTTCCAATTATAACAAAATGGTCTAAGGCGTTCTAGGTCTATAGGTTCATGTGAAATTATTAATCTACTTCAGCGCCATTTTATTGGTTTACTTTCAGTTATACATAATCTGCCCAGACAGTCAGACGAATTCAAACCTTCCTGATGACAGCCTAGCATTCTAACCGCTGAGCTGACAGGGAGCATTATATGTCAATTGTCTCGCTGCAACTATTGACGGAATGTATTAGAGAGCATTCCCAAAATAACAAAACACGTAAGAATGAAACTCCCAGCTGTCTATCATGTGTGTTGAATTGAACACAGAACACTCTACTATTCAGTCATGAATCTTTATTTGTTTCAGTTATTAAACATATGATTATGAAAAGCATTACACATATAGGTTGTGTTAAAGAACATGTATGTTGTATATGTAAAAGTACCTTTTAGTACATATCATTTAAACAGAAACCTCGGTAGTGTACTAGTTTTACCGAGTATGACGTCACTAGGAGGATTTATATGAATGCATACATGTTACACATTTCTTCTAGATCGAAACAAATTTTCTTCCGTTTGTTACATATGGAATACAAAACAAGTCCACGTATTTCTGAGATTGTGCACAGGCTACTTAATTAATGTACCAACATTGTATTCACATAGTAACCTACAGCATATACAAGAAGGAATCGACAGGAACGACGTATTTTGCGGTGTGACTGGAGCAGACAATATAACGCATATCCAATTACAAATAATAACGTAAATAATATATAGTAGTAAAATTAATTTGTGATTTCAATATTACAAAAAATATACAAACATTCGATACGGACAAGAAAACACGTTGTACAATCATATATATATATATATGTAAATATTCTGATTATTAAGCGGCAATTTGATAATAAGAATGAATCATTTCCATCGAGTGACTACAATGGCTAACAGATTTCATACACTGACATAAAGAACTCACGACAATGATTCAATGACAGCATACTGCAATTAAAAGATGTAAACAATGTAATTGTGGCAGCGATTATCTTCAATAACATGCATAAAGGTCACAAAGTGTGTCAATATACTTGAATAGTTTTAATTACATTACCATCTTCGAGAGTCTATATTTGAAGCATTATTTCAAATTACAGTACAACAACTTTAACAGAGTTCTAAAAAGACCCAACAACGTAACCTTCAGTTTCTATAAACGTAAAGTTCAATAGTAGTGGCTGCACAGGTGGTGTAGTCTATCTGGGATTTATAGTTCAGTAGGCAAACTCGAAGACTAAGAGGATAAATTATGGATTTTACACTCAATGACGTGGTTATTTAATGCGTTTACAAACTACACGCAGTGTATTGGACGCTTTTTTTCAATTCGTTTACTGTTTACTTGCAATTAGCGTAGCACTCTTCAATAAAAGATCGCAGTTGGACCTTAGCCTCAGTATTGTGTTGACATTTAAATATACCGCCCTGGTCGTTAAATCCTATGTCAATGAAGGTAATGTTCCTGTATTCGCACAACTTCTGTTTTGATGGAACCATCGGTAAATTCAGCTCAGACACAATGTGAACGATTATCACAACATATGGTGAGGAGCCTAAAAAACAATTTAATTATCTACGTTAATGGCCACTGGCAGAGCGGTTATTGTGATACTGTATGAGTATATACGCTCTGTCTCTTCAGGGGCCCGTATTCGTAGTTGGTCTATTTCGTAATTCTGAGTTTTCGGTAATATTTGAAGTTATTGGTTATAGTTCTGAAAAGTTTTGTTTCGTAGGGTTTTTCAACATTATAAATCAGTCTACGATAATAGGTTAAAAGTGAATAAAACCGCGATTTACCGGCTAGAACATCTGACCTCCTTCCTACAAATGTACCAAGGTAACGATGGAAGAAAAAGCGCCAAACAAACCTACGCATAATACATACAATATTACACAGAAAAGACTACATATACTCACGTCGCACTGATTGTATGGCCAGGTCAACATCAGGTTGAAGTCTACTCAAGGCTGGACATACAACAATTAGTGGCACATTGTCATGCATCCCATCGTTTACCTCATAATATTTGCAGTCAAAGTCATTCATCATTTTCATCAGAGCGAATACAAAATCACGAGAGCTACTTGTTTTCGTTGGATTCATTATGTGCAGTTTCTGTCTTGCTGCAAAAGAAAACTATTTCATACAAACAAAGCGTAATGCTTAATTTTGAGAACGATTTTGAACAAATACTCAATGAATACTTTAGTCATTTAGCATAATCCAAGACAATACATTTCGGACATGACAAAGACATTTAAAAAGTACAACAGTATTTAAAATGTTTTAAATTAGCATGAAATTATTAATATCGAGTTAAGTATTAATGTTCTGTGACAACTGAAGTACAAATAAAGTTAAACACAGACATATGTGATATTATTATAGAACATCAGTTTAGGCACTTTGGCTCTTTCTAGATGTTTTGCCTATGACAATTATTTAATCCATTGGGTTTATGAAGAACCAGTCAAGCACTAGTTAATAATACTAGCGGAATAAATGTACAGAGTGAATGGACATATCGAGTAGGAAATGCCGTATACAATGTACCCAAACAGCACAAAGAGACATGAAAAAATACATGCATGCCCACAAGATTACAATAGCAAAATGGACACACGACTCAATCATTTAAGATGGGTAAAAAGTTATCTACAAATCGCAGAAAACGAACAGTGTAAATAAGAAAAACCGAATGACTTATTAGAAGCAAATGTAGAGAAAGTCGATAAAGGCACGAACAGATCAACATAATATTAACATCAGATACCTTGCATTCTTTCCGATGTTTTTGAAAGGATATATATAACTAGGTATTATTCTAAACATGTTGTCAAACAAGCAAATACAAGAACGCTATGATCTAATGTTAAGAAGAGAAGAGAAGAAGCTGCTACAGGGAACGCCACATACATAAGACAATGTCTCTCCACACAGACCTCCGGGAAAACAACAGTCAACATTTGAGGATTTGCAAGGGTAAGTACGCAAGGGAACATGGATACAGTTAATGGCCTGGCCAACCATAAAGGCCAACTAAAGACAATTTATGAGGACAGACATGAGCGTGGAATTTAATAGATAGAATACATCACAAGAGAAGTTAAGACAGCTGGCAACAACATACCGAAAGGGGTTGATAACATGAACACTATATCAAGTGAAAGAATTGCACAGGGGGAGGGAAAATTAGCATACATATAAAACACAAATAGAAATAACTTCTATACAGCGATTTACAGCCCTAGAACTGTCAGTAAAATACGGGAGTTAAATCGATTTAACAGCTAGCTAACCTCACACGATATTGCTATATGGTCATTGATTTCCAACACATAAATTTACTAATTTGGTAGTAACTAATCATAAAAAGCAATTAACCATTACGTACATAACATCAGACACACTGTGCACAAAACAAGCAGCCCCACACCGACCCTGCTCCCAGTAACTAAATTATTAACATCAGAATTCGACATAACCACAAAATATCAAATCATAAACCTAATGTAAAGTCAACCAGAAATATGTAGTTAATAATTATACACAATCTTACATATTGGTGATAGAAACGGGAATCCAAAATAAAGACCAACAGAAACAAAAACACAAAACAACACATATAATTATTGAGAAAACCAAAACAATACCACGATCGTACCAAATTAGTATTAAGTTCTTTTATAAAACAGCATTATAGAGAGAAAAGTGTCCTTGCTAATGCCAAGAAAATATCATAAATATATTCCGTATGTTCATAATTCATACCTGTTAACTGGCACAGGAGTCTTCTACAGCACTGTTTGAATTGAAAAGATTAAACCATGAAATAATTAATTATATCATTTCATAATGTCCATAAAGTTGTTATAGGGAACGCCACTCTCATATAATTATATCTGGGTAGCGTAAGCTATGCAGAGTCGTTAACCATTCAAATAACACTTGTAAAGTTATTCCTCGTTATTCCTCGATTCCGACGCGACTTGTTTCTACGTCCGCTTATATAATATAATTTCATACTAAAATAGTGGTTGGAATTCGCTGTTTATTCTACTTTATAAGGTATGCTAGCTGTTCTAGTGTCGGATTCACTCAATACCATACACAGTTCACCTCACACAGAAACCTTCACAGAAAATGTTACTTGATTATTTTACTAAATGCGCATGCATCGCCATAGTGTGATGCTGACATCATGACAATCAGATTATAGTAATTATAATATCCAGACAATGATCTCAAAGATTTAGAACACATTCCGTGTTTAGGAACGTCTGTCAAAGCGTCTACCTTAATTTATTTGCAGGGTAAACCATCAAATAATATATTAGTTCACGACACAATATTGTTAACATTTATTGGTAGTACAATATCAGGTCACTGGAGAATATGTCAAAAGGTAACGTAAGGTATACCCACCGAAATCAGCCATCTTCCTAAATAGCACAGCCATGTGCCGAAACAGATTTTCAAAGATATCTGAATATAAAAATGATGTCATTATTTAAAGGGGCATCACATATGTGTATGTGATAAATTTGGGGTAGAGGGACATTCTTTCTGACGAAAATATTTTATATTTCACTGAATTTGACATAATTTGCGCTAAATAACACATTTAACTCTTCTTCAACGTTTTGCTATGACAAGTCGCTGTCACCGATAACTCTAGCCATAAGCCAATCTTTTCATGTAATGAACCCAATATCATTCCCTGTTCGGTATCGATATGGTACTTTAAATGAGAAAATAATTGTTACAGGGTACGCCACATACATAAGACAATGCTTCCTCACACAGAACTCCGGGGAAAACAGTACGTAAATATCAGGCATTTGAGGAAGCGCAAGGGTAAAAACGCAAGGGAAACTGGGGCTGATATAATGGCCTGGCCGACTATAAAGGAAAACTAAGGAGAACTAAAGTGGGCAAACATGGGAGAATTTAAAGGATGGACTACATCACAGGACAAGTCAATATTTAGACAATATTCTCTAATAGAACGTATTGTTTGTAAAATAAATACAATTTGGGTGGTGAAACTACCATATAGCCACTGGAATAGACAGAAAATGTAATGCCGCTTTAATGGTAATTTGTTGCTTGACCAGGATTATACACACCTCACATATCTTGGTTCTAGCAAGACTCAATTGATTTTGTTGTGACAAACATATCAATACGGGTATAACACATAACTTGAAAAATATGATATCAGAAATAGAAATTCTTGACATTAACATTGCACGCAAGAAAGAAAAGCTAGAAGCATGCCAAAAAGTACACTTTATACATTTTTTTAGAGATTTATCGCGAAAGTAATCGACCAAAACACATCAATAAGCTCAGCAACTATAACATGCCGTTTCAAATTACGTGGAGAATTTTCCGTGTAGTGGGACTTTCCCATAATAACGTAGCATTTTACTGAATTGACTGCGTGGTGTGATACAGCAGATAGATTTGACGGAAATTAGAAGAACGACATAACATTGTTAACATTTACGAGCATTGGCAGTAAAATATCAGTTCACTGGAGAATATGTCAAAATGCAACGTGATAGTAAGGTATACCCACCAAACACTCTAAGCACATGTCCTTGCCGGGGCCTTCTTTCAAAGATTTCTGAATATAAAAAAGACGTCATTATTTAAAGGGGCATTACATATTTATATGTAATAAATTTGGTAAGGAGTGACATTCTTTCTGACGAAAATACTTTATATTTCACTGAATGTGACATAATTTACGATAAATAACACATTTAACTTTTCTTAAACTTTTTCTATGACAAATCGCTGTCACCGATAACTCTAGCCATAAACGGTGAAGGTGACGATTTCTGACATCAAACATGAACATATTTTCATGTAATGGACGCAATAACATTCCCTGTTCGTTATTAAAATGATACTTTAAAAAAGAAAATAAATTACAGGTATGTCACATACAAAAGACAATTCCTCCCCACACAGCCCTCTATATAGCCTTGACATTGCCCCATGTTACTTTTATTTATTTCCAAAACTGAAAAAAATGCTTGCTGGAACCAAATATATGGTGGCATATTACTGCCACCAGTTAGCATGATAGCGTTCGCGAATTGTTTCGTGTTAACCAATTAATTATTACGATAATTATCTAGCTATCTACTTAATATTCGTGATAAATTTTCGGTATGATAAATATCATACAGCTAGAAACAGGCTTGAAAGTGCCCAGAACTGCCATCTCTTACTTTTTTATGATGTATTACACTGGATTTAAGTGGTAACACGAATCTTATCTAGTTGACCGCTTATTATGTTACTTATTAACTCAAATTCGCGAATTTCGGTCAAATTTGATTACCCGAAAAAAATCGAGGTTATGAGAACAAGCAAACGATAAGATTTTATATCCTTCATCAATCATAACCTTTTATCCCTGCAACCATTGCTATAGTAGTTGTTACCTACTGAAACCCGTATTTCGGTAGTATCCATCTAACAAAAACATAACAAAAATATATTGGGGTTGAAATCAATCAGCTTCGAATGTTTCTGCCAGTGAAAGACAGTTTTTATGCAGTAAAATGTATTATAATTGATACTGAAAAGACTTCAATTCGGTCCGGTGATGGTATATCTAGGTAACATACACGTTTCATTAAAAAAAAAATTAATTTAGTAATGCGGGCAGAATTTGACATTCAACATAAATCCATGAGGAAGAACAGTACGAGCCTATGTCCCATGGGAAGCCGTTACACAGGGAGCTAATTGTGTCATAATTATAATATCATGATGACATTTAAAGACATGTAAACATTTCAGCTGCCCCATGGAGTTCCAAAACTTTCGAATAAAAACAATGTTCAATGTCATGTAATTGAGCGGATGTGAGACAACGGGACTAACAAGACGCAAAGAAAGCGTCTTAAATAACTATCCGTCGATAACTATTGCCATATACTGCAACATTAGTAGTTCTTCTATTTTTTTTCTCTGATTCATGGTCGTTCTGACCGTTATGCCTCTTCTCTCTGGTGTCATAGTATAATTCATTTGTGATATGTATAATATAATATTACTATTTGTGGTGATCTGTAATACTTACCTAAGGTAGGAGACGACGCTTTTGTTCTTATGTTTAATTCAAATTGTCCAGTTGTATTATTTCCAGTTTCGTTAATGTTTAGTGCATTTATAAACCATCAGGTTATATTTTAATTATTCATGTTAAGGCTTGTTTTCAAACAAACGGTCAATTTAATATAATTATTGTTTTAATTTTAAATCGACAGTACGTTTAAAAAAACAAATAAAACGTCGCCTTTTCTGACTTGCAATAGTAGAGGTATACTTAGGGTAAGCTATCCACCATTGGTTATGGTATTCTATCAATAAAAATAGTGAGTATTTGCGTTTATTTATCGTCGCCACCGATTTTCCATATGGGCGACGCCTCCGGAAATGTTAGTCATTTCAAATTTAACATATATACAAATAAGTAATTTATTTTAATTGTGTTAAGTTACCATTTAGATTGAAGGGAAATTACCCAACTCGCCAAAGTGTCCATTAGATCGGGTATAGCTCAGTATACCATACGGGTGCGTACATATGAAGTGCTTCTAAATTTTGTTTTATTTCACATTGCGTATAATCTGGTTGGTGATAACATAATTGTCAGTTTGGTTGTTACAAATTAAAAAGTCTAATATCAAAAACAGTATGTGGTATATTGCAATTATTTACTTACTTGTCAAATCTTGTTTAATCCTATCCTTTTTCTGCAAAATGCTGTCCAAATGTGGGTTGTTGAAGTTTAGATAACGTGGCTCTATCGAGTTCATGGAGATATTTATTGTACAAGGCATTGCTTCGTTCCAGATTTAACTATGTATTCACAAACAGAGTACACGTAATGCATTATGAACAAAGTTTATGCATACTTACCATATGTTCTATAATAACCAATTGCAAAGTGCAAAGTTGCAGTTGGACAAGCGTAATGTATAAAACGACGTAATGCAGTCATGCATGCAGCCGTTTCCATGTTTCGGTGACGTAAAGCTCCTTGATATAACTTGCATTTTTTGTCCTAGTGCAGTCATATCTTGCCTATATTTTGGGAATGTTAGTTCGCGGCTGGATTGACAGAGAGTATAACTATGGGTTTAGGTACGTATTGAAATATTCAGCTTTGTACACTTGCACGCTTTTTTAATTTATTTGAAATCCTCTAAACTGACCTGAATTGTTCTCGTAGATCTACCTTAATTACGGATCTTTGTATCAATATGACCTTCATAGGGATATTTGATTATTAATATTATGTAGGACTTGATACTTCATGAATATGTATAGTGAGTTGCATAAATATGAAAATAATACTAGGCATTTTCATGCCTTGTCATGCGTAATATAACCTTTTTATTCTGGGTTTGAACTTTTGTATTTGCATTAGTAATTGCTTACACGTTTGTAGAGTTTTGTATGTCTCCTGGTTCTGTTTGTGGTACTTTGTGCTCTGTATCGGACATTTAAACATTCATCGGTGACGTTCAAGGCGAGGAGTAATAGAAGTGTTTGTTCTGTCGCACTTTTTCAGCTTGAATGTCAAAACGGCATAACTTTTATAAATATATCACTCAGACAACTGTTCTACAATTCATATATACTCTGTGGAAATTGCAGTAATATCCAAGTAGTCACTCTTAGAAATATCCATGTTCAATAACCAGGCTAGAATTGGGTCGAACATGCCTTGAATACTCTGGGTCTATGATTTGGAAATCCTAGCCTGATGATATTTGAAATGCTAAAGATATAAATGCATTTAAAAGTAAATATATTTCTTTCTGGAAAAAAATCACTCGTGTAAAATTATCAGGTTTCAAACAACTGAGTTGTATGTCTGATTCGTAAAGAACCCAAATATGTAGTTTATTCCGACATCTCCTTCTACATTTATGTGTATTCCTTGTATATATATACTTATACTTGTTTCATGTCGATAACTTGATAATTGTAGACATTTTCCCATGATACACCAACAGTACTGACAGTCCGTATTAAAACGTTGAAACTTCTTGCTGTTTCAACCATCCCTATACGAAGGTAATCAACAATAATACATAACGCGAGAATATCAGTTTTGTTTTTTGGGTGGAACAACTTCTTCTTGAAGGTGTGTGTTTTCGTTGGGGTAACAAACTACCGAAAACAAAGTATTATATATTTCCTTCAATAGGATCAAGTAAGCCTTCTCCACCGAAATTGCTGTCTGACATACCGTGGCGCAAGTTCTCTCAGTCGGGGCTTGCAGTAAGTATAGATTCTTGATTTGTTGATAAAAAACAGGATGTACCACTGCACCATTATCGCAAAACGAGAATAAATACTTTCAATTACTTTGAAAAAAACTCGTTTAATTTGTGCGACGAAATTAATCATCCGAAGAACACCATATACGGCTATGCTAGCCATGCATTTAAATATGATTTGACAGATATATCAAAAGTAAACGCCTGCTAGTCTGTTTGACGTTGCATGACATTTTGCAACACGTTTTACATCCCCTGTTCAACACGTTAGGTGTAAAGATGTATTAATTTCAGTTGGAGAAAAAGCTGATAAAAGACATCAAAGAATTAAAGCCCATGAAGGTCCCATTGCTTCTGCTTCTTGGGAATGTAGGCTCAGGGAAGTCAAGTTTCATCAATGCATGTCTGTCTGTGAGCGTAGGCAGAAAGAAAGCATTGGCTCAAACCGGAAGTGCAGCTAGTAGTTACACATTGGAAGTAAGAGCAGCATTCTACGAAATATTGAACTATATAAATAATATAAGAAAATTGATGTTCTTCAAATTGCAGACGCATTTGTCATATTGTATAATATATGAGTGTGTTTTTAATCACCACATGCAATAGTGTATTCGTCGTTCCTCCAAGAGAGGTTAAAATGTTACTGTCACATGATCAAATTCAAAATCAACAATTAACAATTTAATCTTTAGTTCAAGCTCTTAATCGGCTTTTATCTCGCGTCTTGTTGTAATAATCAGTTATAACTGAAGAACTTGGTAATAACTCTGCAAGTTCGAGCATACTTAAGTGACTATGGTTTTAATGTGGACTGATTTGTTATTACTGTCCAATTATGTTTTGAATGTAGGAACGACATGTAATTTTTAGTATGTTTCATGTACAGCTTAAATCCTACAAGGATCACGGAATACTCAAGAATTTCCGACTCTTAGATATCATGGGTATTGAACCAATTCATGGACAGGGGTTTCATACTGACGACATTTTCTACTTACTGCAAGGACATGTAAAGAAAACTTATCAGGTAAATTGATGAGTGTAACGTTTGAAACTAAAGACAATATCCATGTCTATAATATGTATAATATATAATGCTAAATACTTTAATAATTTCCATTGGTTACATCTGGTGTTTCGTCGGATCATGAAATGCCGAATTGTTTTGTGCTTAGTTGATAACCTGTGATCAAATTTAGTGGCACTTGTGTACTCGGTGTTGGTTAGGAGTTATGAGTGCGTAAACAGCTTGCTATGTTGCGTGGTAGAATCGTTTGTAAAATAAGAAAACGCGTTCAACTTCGATTGTATAATGATATTGCATTTCTTTGTCGACAGTTTGACCCTGCTAGAGCAATGACCACTGAGAGCAAGTTCTACAGAAAGAAACCGAAATTCGAACATAAAACACACTGTGTTGTGTTTGTACTTGATGCCCGAACAATTCATGGCGCTATCCCAAATGCATATATTCAGAAAATCAAAATTCTACAACGTCAAATCAGAAGTGCAGGTGTGTACGATAAAACTGTTTACATGTTCAATGAGCTGTTCGAACCACATTTTGTGTACAGTGAAATTTACATCAGAAGTTTTCTTTGCGAATGTTGATAATTCGTGCATTATCGAACGACTCTTATATTTGGAATAATATTATTTGGTCTGCCTGGCTATAAAACTAGCAGGTAATGTATACAAAGAATACAAATATGTAATGAATGATACCAGATTTCAAACCGTTTGAATTTGTTAAATCGTGCCAATTTACGTGATATATATAATTGTGTCCGCACGTACCACAACTATTACCACACCGGCTTATTAAAGTCCGAATGAATAAGTCGAAAAGGAAATGACAATTGACATTGGAAATATGCAAACGAGACACAGGGAGTTTAAACCAACATGTAACAACTGCCCATCGTACTCAACTGAATTATTTTGTAAAAAACAGCGTTGATCTCCAACCCAAATAAAGCATTGGCTACATCAAGGTATTATAACAACATATAAAACAAGAAACTTAACGTCTAGAATATTTCGTTTCTTTTATATTTTATTGCTAATATCATTTAAGTTTTGTATTTGTAAGCATAAAACTATAATGTGATAATTATCTCATTGTCAGACGTTCCACGGGTGTTGATACTGACCCAAATCGACTTGCTTTGTGACGAGGTTAAGGAGGATGCATCAAACATATTTAAAAGTTTGAAAGTAGAAAAGGCGATGAAAATGGCCAGTGAAATGTTTTCCATCGAAATGGCCTCAATCCATCCTGTCATCAACTACGAAGAAGAATTTGAACTTACTACAGCAAAGAACATTCCCATTTTACTGGCCTTACGTCAGATCATGCATTACGCCTGCGACAGAGTAGAATATGTTCTAGATGAATCTGAAAGCGAAAGCAGCGAGGAGAATGACAGTGATTAGAAACATTGCCAAAATTGTGTCCACCTGACAGAGTAGTACGAACTGATTAACTAAATCACATTGGCTGAATTTCTGCTGGTACTCGGAACTTTAATTATAACAAACATATTGTGTGTTTATTTTATTAGCAATTCTTTTTAATGATTTGACCGGGCCGTTTTGACAACGGGCCGTTTTGACTGCATACCTTTAAAAACATCTTGTCCTTCATCTGAAACCGGCACAGCAAAGGTATAACATTATCCTGCACTGTTCAACCTGTACTGTGTAATAACAAAACAATTTTAATAATTAATTTTCCATCTGAATCCAAGTGTGTGTTTATCACCAATTTCAAATTATGAAATACCACCAATATCTTGCAAAAAAGCAGTTGCCACAAATCCACGAATACAATTATGTTCAAACACCATTTAAAGTTATGTTCGGCTCCAGATTATGTAATCATGTCCCGTAGCTGACAGTCAGATTAAAAAGTACATCAAACGGTTCAATACCTTTTATTCTAGAACCAGTCTATAAACCAAAGTAATCCAGATAACTCTTATTAATATAGGCACATAACACCGTAGCAGTTATCTCCCCTACATGAAAATCAATTACAATACTACACTCAGAATATAATATGTATGGAGAAGCTTAATTATATATAGAAAACTATCATGAACACACATTTTGTAGTAATGGACATCTCTTAAAATACCGACAGAAGATAATGCAAACATATCAAAAGAATAATGCCACGACGACAATAGATTGTGTACATCGTTATTTATGAAAACCGAGGTCGGAGAGAGATATAAATATAGAGCGATCCCATTTTGATTATCAACTACATTTGTATTCCTATAATTAAACTACCGCTCAATGTACATGTGTAAGCAATGAAAGGAAGTTGTGTTTCATTTCTCAGGAAGAGATTAGCAATGAACTGTAGACAAACAGGTACATATAATATGTTTTAATCATACTCAGTGCACGTGTGTGGCCTACATCCGTAATTGCTTTAATGTTCAATTACTACGAGGTTATTCTATTGATGCTATCATAATATGAATCCTCGGTTCTTGTTGTGTTATGTACTTTTTGATGTCATCTACTTGACCATAGGTTTGGAACAAGGAAGTATTATGAGGACATTTTATATTTCGTACTTATATTTTTGACACCTGTCTTCCGATACGTAGATACAGTTTCGACATTAACATATTGATTAATTGAGCTAATTGCATTTTTTATAATTATTTATATGATACATAGAGTAACACACTTGAAGACCACCTCAATACTCAGACCACCTCAATACTCAGACCACCTCAATACTCAGACCACCTCAATACTCAAACCACCTCAATACTCAGACCACCTCAATACTCAGACCGCCTCAATACTCAGACCACCTCAATACTCAAACCACCTCAATACTAAGACCACCTCAATACTCAGACCACCTCAATACTCAAACCACCTCAATACTCAGACCACCTCAATACTCAAACCACCTCAATACTCAGACCACCTCAATACTCAGACCTCCTCAATACTCAAACCACCTCAATACTCAGACCACCTCAATACTCAGACCACCTCATTACTAAGACCACCTCAATACTCAAACCACCTCAATACTCAGACCACCTCAATACTCAAACCACCTCAATACTCAGACCACCTCAATACTCAGACCACCTCAATACTCAAACCACCTCAATACTCAGACCACCTCAATACTCAAACCACCTCAATATTAAGAATACAATTTTGAAGTCCCTTTGTCCCAATTTGCTCTTTTTTCAACCTCAATATTAAGACCAGTTTTTCAAGGATCTGAATGGTGGCCTAATTATCGATGTTTTACGGCATTAAATAAGAAAATGCTTTGTCGACATTATTTCTGAAGTATTTCTGAATTTAAACATCTAAACTTAATCGGAAACTAAAAGATCAATTACAAGAAATTACTATCGTACAATTGTTACCTGGGGCTTATCTATTACGTTATTTATTGTCAGAAATCTCTGTCGTAAAACATATACTTTAAAGTTGTCAGCAGTTTCAACAAAACATGTTGCAAAAACACTGACAAACTGATTAAATCGAAAAAATATATTATAAGATAGATTCTCAGAGAGTAAAAAGACATACATGGTATCTGTCTATCACTTTAGAATACTTTCATCTCGCCAGTTGTTTCCTGTGATCAATTTAGGAAGCACCCCTCTGATAATCTTATCTTAAGCTTTCCGTGAAGAAGTTTTTGTTTCTCTTTTAAAATAAAATTCCGTTAAATTGCATTTCGTAGACATGACTCACTGATTATCGTTCGATCGGCTTCTTCGTTTCATCATGTAGATACTTGCCAATGAAGATTCAGTTAAACCTTCAATGGAATTTCCTTTCAAAGATGTTTTGTAAACTTGGCGCAGGTTGCTTGTCTGGGCTGTATTCAGGATTTGGGATGAACGCATGCGGAATTTCTTCTTACATTAATGATTTAATATGTGCAACATAAATAACATCATGTCCATTGATTTCTTAAAGTTTGATAGAACTACATGTATGATGTATGCAATTATACGTGTAGATAGGAGTTTGTTTTTCTGAGCTTGCTTACAATACAGTATATTACTGAAGGGATCTTCCTTGGTACAATAAGTCGACCGTCCAAACAGATCTTATAAAATCGATACGATCGCCACAACCACTTTCAATTGTATACTAGGGTTGTCCCAATGAATGATGAATTTCGCGTATTACTCTGAAACTAATATAGTTTAATGTATTGGTTTTACAACCTGATTTTGTAAATGAAACAATCTCCTCCTTTTCATTGTCCGTAAAGACAACTTTCTGATTTATTAACCTGTTAACCATAATATGATGACAATAAAGAAAGCCAGTTAAACTACGGTAACAGATAAATATTCTTTCATCAAGAGTTTTATCTCATCTTTTCTTATCATTGGATGATTATTTTTGATTGCATGGTTGACGTCCGATAATAAACATCTATAACATGTATGTGTTTCTGGGCGCTCGCGTGGTAGGTATATGAGCACATCTCAAGCACTAACAAGACAGGTGCTATGACTTTGCGCTGAACAGAATTCCAGTGGGTTATACTGGGGTGAGAATAAATAGCCACTGTTCCTGAGTTCCTGCATTGATTCACAGACAACAATATGTTTCTTTAAACATACACCTAATAATATGAACTTAAAATGTAATCATCTTCAGACAGACGTCAAGGAGAACAGTAATTCGGGGGTTGCGAAGTTCGCGGGTCAGACGTAGTGCGCACCAGTGGTCCAGGGTATGACTTGGCGTGAGTTCGAATCTCGCCGTGGGCGAGATTGAATAGTGAACTGAACAGCCAGTAAATTATAAGCTTCAACACTGGTTTGTAATTCAGAAATCAGCCACATTCGTTTGACGTGAAGGCGGGAACTCGGTATACTGAGCAAATGTCAACGGATTCACAAGTCGAGTGTTCATTTAATCCACGAGTTGTTTGGCCTTATGGTTTAACATGCGTACATATACAATATAGTACAATGTTGTTTGTACGTATGTATGTACGTATGTGAGGCTTAGCTGAAGTCTGATTAAATAGGGATCTGGTTTAATGCATCATGTTCACACCTGTAATACTAAGTATATTCTAAACAGAAATTGATAAATATTTCGGCTTATCGTAAATTTGATCGTGAGAATTGGACCCTGAATCTCAGAAACGCCACAAATTAATATTACCATTAAGCGATCCGTTAAAAATACAGCAGGTATAATTGTCCTGGTTTCAAAGAACTCTCCTTCAGTTCGCTGTCAAATACGTACGCTAAAATTAAAGGCAACCGTTATATTAGTAAATTCGGAACAGAACAAATCAACATTCGGTGAGTAGCTTTGCTGTGTAATGTTAGTAAATTGAAATAATTGTTTAAATTATTTTGTCTGTAGTTATCTCTTATTTTCAGTTCAATGCAAATGTTATAGCTAATTACACACGTTATTTTCATATGAATTGGTCTATTTGCTGTGTCCTATTAGAGCCCAGTGTGTTGGTGACCGAACACGCCACATTCTGCATGTTCTTGAAGAGTAGGGTTGAATATTGACCCCAAAGTTTGTACTGCGATATATTGGAATAATAAAACAGTGTGGCAATACCACGACATGTTGCCCCATTTGCGTTTTCGTAAGATAATGCCCACTTTAGACAAAGTGTGGCTTCCTATTTTTGTAAATAGCTGCCTATTTAAATATATAATACTTATAACATGTTCACATACTTTTTGTATAACAATTCAATAGATGATTTTTATACCTGAGTTTATATCTGCTCACTATATAATGGTGTTTTTAATAACATTAATTATCACTGTTATCCGAGATTACCGGTATCTAAAAATATACCGCAATATATTATCGCCGAAGAAGGTATATACCGGTATTACGATAATACCGCACATCTCTATTGATAGGGAGACGTTTTATATAGCATTTACCACCGTAGAGCATATATGAACTCCATTGATGATTGGGACACTCATTTGTCTTACATATTTCATGTTGGAATGACCCACATATCAGAATATACTTTAAAACAGACACATTCAAACAGTGTTTGGTCATTAGAGCCAATGATAAATATCTATTTCTGTCTATCGGTTCATTTATTCTATTATACCTATCTTCAAAACTGACAGATAACTATCATAGACCTGCAGGGTATATCTACTTTCTGGTTAGATTTACTCAATTATGTTATAATCATAATCAGTACACAAGTATAACATTATTTCATATGAGAGATATTTTTACACCACTTCGATTTATATAAATGAAAATATTATATTGTGATAACATCTAAATATATTCCTTTTTTAATTTCTACATTAATAAAAAATTAATACAATATTCGTGGTTGTAGACAAGCTCTCCTATATATAAAATGGATCGACATTTTGTTGAATTTGAACCATGCTGAATCTTGGTACAAAAAAAAAAGAAAACTGGCTAGGATGAATACTTTGTTGCTCTACCATTGTCTGTCTACTAACACAATAACTTTAATTTCATCTCAAGTTACGTCAAGTCAAAACGTATTTTTTTTCAGTTACTTACATAACATTATCCATGTATTGCTATTTGCCGACATCTCAACAGGCACTCACCATTTCTAAGTACGCTTTTTTGTAATTACTGTCAATAATAAAACAGTGCACTTGTTCATGCCTGTTAAATGAACAGAACAATCCAACGTTCAGCGAGTAGTTTTGCTATTAAATGTTGTATGTAAAATGTAAACATTGTTTTAGTTATTTTGCCTGAAACGGTCATTTTTTCAGTTTAATATATTTGTTATAGATAATTACACACGTTATTATGAATAACTTATGAATTGGTCTCATTGCTAACGTAATACTGAAACATCTTCTGTGTCCTGTCAGGGTCCAGTCTGTTGGTGACAGAACACAACAAATTCAGCTTGTTTGTGAAGAGTAGGAACCAACGGCATCTCAAACTGTAGTTGTATTGTAGAAAAACTATACAGTGTTGTCAAATGTTAAACATTTTACTAATACAGTCTCTTATATTTCTGTCTAAGAATGGTCTGCCATGCATTGTTTTATTCAAAAATGAGGCTTAAATAAATAAACATTATCCCGAAACACTTAACTGACTGCTCACCCATTGTCCCTGTCTATCAAATACAGATATCATATAATTATCGATATCATATAAGTATAGATATCATATAGTTATAGATTTATATATTTATAGAAATCATATAGTCACTATAAGAAAACTTTTGTAATACAATGGCGTGCGAAGTTTGGATTTGGAATGAGTGCAAACAATAAGTCAAACAAATATTTGTATTCATTAGAGATGAACTTGAGCGTATACAGTACATTGTCGGACGTTTTCACACAAATGTGAATGCAAACTGTTATCTTCTGATAAACATTTATATCAGTGTTATAAAAACGTCTGCCAGACATCAGCATAGTTCCCGCTTTGCGTGCAAAGTCATGTTACATAATACAAACACAAAAGAAACGTATAATTCTTGAATGATAAACTTGGAAACAAAAAGGCAACTTTGTGAATCTTTCTTTTGATGTATGTTTGTATAACATATGTAAATTGTAAACAAATGCACCTGTATTCTATAGGGAGAGACAGAGATGTAATATTGGTGCATTTTAGGCACGAATTCCAGTACACTGCAGCGTCATTGTGGTTATAATACGCTCTATCATGATACAAAAAACGACGGACCTACTCACCTAGTCAATATAATTATGATAAACTAGAATGCCACTTGATTATAATGAAGTGGTTAAATCATTTGAGAGTAGATCTATATATATATAACTGATAGTACGCAAAAACATCCAATTGTATAGATATCATATGGTACACACGTGCATGATACATTCTAGGTTCCATTCACTATTTGAGCGTTGCTATGGGATTTACAACCTCGTCTGTAAGTGAGGTCATTTCAAGAAAACGCAACATAAGTAATGTTACTATTTGCAAGCAGGAAACGATATTTATTTCATATGGTCATGCCGTTTTCATATTGCCATATGGGGCAAATATTACTCACTGTCAATACATGGTGACGTCACATGAGACCGTAATAGTAATAATTATATTGACCAGCTAAGAACTGTCCATTCGTATGTATTCTTATATTGTGTTTGTTTTTATTTGGTTAACGTCGTTTCTCAACAGTAGTTCAGTCAAATACATCGGTCAATTGACAACCAGTGCTCCTGGGTTACCAGCCATTACAAACCTGCTCCTCTACAGGCAACTGACAACTTCGCCACATAATTAAGAGTACCGAGTTGGAGGACAAATGAGTTTGGATACATAATCTTCAGTAAAATTGTCACGGAAGAACATATGCCTCAACCGGGGCTCGAGCCCACGACCTGCAGAGTGACAGACGAGCTCTCTATCGACTGAACTAACTGGACGGGCCGTACACATATAGTGCTTAGATTTCTATTGTATAAATGTAAATCTACTCTGCGATAGATCTTTATCTAATAGAACAGGTCTTCTTTGTAACATGTGTAGCAGTCATGCTAACCGACTCGGCTTTATATACACATGTGTATATTGCTCTGAATGACCTTCCGGAAATAAGCACATTATTCTTATCAAAAAGTCGTACTGGAAAAATATAATAAATGTTATTTAATATTCATAGAATTTACAAACAATTACTAGATATTTTCATTCTTTCTGTACATATTTAGTAGCATGTATAATTAATGCTTTTATTTCAATGATAACTATTATGATGGTTGAGTTGTACAACGTATGGTTCAAGCCAAATTAAACACGATGCTATGTACAGAGTAATTAAAACTAAAATATCTTTATCTCTATAAATCGAAACAGTGGGTGGGTCATATTCGCTTAGAACTCAGATAAAATCTGGAATAAAAATACAAATTATCAAAGAAGTTGAATGGAAGCAATCAGATTTTTGTCAGAATGTTATCAATAAATCTCCCTCTTTGTTGATTGCTAAGTAAGAGAAATTTAAGGTAAATGTACTAACTGAAGAAATCATTGAGTCTAGCCCTGGAAATACCCATAAGGTGCCAACATGCGATAGAACAAGAAGTGAATAAATTAGCGGATTATACTCGTTATCTACAGTTGTACCTGTGCTTAGTGGTCACCTAGAACAACAAATACGGGGTAACGTTACATCAAATACATGTGTATCAATAACCACCTGCATTCATTGATTTATCACGTGACTGGTCGTTTAAGACAAATTTTGTTGTATTTTGGTTAAGCAATCGGTCTTCATTCATGGAATATTACAGCACGGTATGATTGAACAATACACATATTAATGGCCTTCCCTGAACGAACAGCTTTTTTGTATTCTTATAAAAGAATAACATTCCACGATGCTTACAGTTTTGACATTTCCGATTAATATCACTAACATGGTATGAAGAAACTACTTCTATAATGACGTCAATGAAGCAAATGTAAGATATGACTCTGCCTTAGCAATATGTAAGTACTATACATACGCCCAAGTTTTGAAGGAATTCGCTCACAGCGATTCCAATTATGTTTTGAAATTGAAAAATCTAATTTTGATGTTAAATATTAATTTATACCAAGGTACGAGTATGTGTAGTTTATTTAGTTCACTATATGAGATTAGTTGAGTGAGTATCAATGATGATGGACTGTTTTCAATTATCGTCAAAATTACAAAATTTACGAATTTAGGTGATCCGATAAATCAGTCTGCAGCGGATCTAGAACTTGTTGCTCTTACTGAACAATTTCTGGTTTGATAACTTTCCAACATTAGAGCGGAGGAATTTCATAATGTATCATGATGACTCATTCAACTGTTATGTGGGATTTTCACCTGAAACTTTTTATTTCTGAAATAGATTTCACAACAGGTGCTTAATTTTTCTCGTATTGCTGATTTGTGCCAAAATAAACTTTATTTTGATATTTTGCGGGTTGTAATTAAAAACGATTATCCGCTCGACTGTATAGCCTGGTTCACGTGCACCTGTTTGTACACACGTGGTTATGTTCTTGCATACTTGTTCGTCTGCTTACAGAATACGGTCAAACGAGCGTGGTGTGGTGTTTTCAATGTCTTTTACTCTGTTTTAAATATTCGGAGACAGTATTTACTTGCAACAGGTACTGTGATTGTACAGTGGTACCACGCTGTAAACACGTGACATGATATCTCGACCTACACACGTGACATGATACCACGCCGTACACACGTGACATGATACCTCGCCGTACACACGTGACTTGATATATCGACCTACACAAGTGACATGATACTACGCCGTACACACGTGACATAATATCTCGACCTACACACGTGACATGATACCTCGCCGTAAACACGTGACATAATATCTCGACCTACACAAGTGACATGATACTACGCCGTACACACGTGACATAATACCACGGCACAAACACGTATCATGATATCTCGACGTACACAAATAATCCAGGAAAGCCATTTATATCAAGACTCCCGCCATTCCACAATGTATATATCCCTGACAAATCAACCATTATACTCATCAAATCTATAATAAAATCAGAGGACTTTACATGAACTATTTTCTTGAGACGATGAATATGGCGGTACTTCCAGTAGACCATCCAGTTGACGATGATTGCAATGAGACACTATTAAAGCGTCTCAAAAACATGATCAGTTTTCAAGTCAGATTGAACTGATACAGCCTCGTTGTTGGAGCAATATGACTTTTTCTATTCCATACCACATAGGGCAACTAGAAACTATTTTAATAATACAGGATGTTAAAAAAGTTCATTCACAAAGTTTGAATTTTAATATCTTTTTAAATACACTTTTCATCTTTGTCGCAATGGAGCAATATTTAATTCTGTGGAAGAATTATAAATAAAACAGATATTCATGAAAAAATCCACTATCTTTCATGATACGAAATAAAGCCAGTGTACACAGCATTATTCTCATTTATCTAAATTCAAACTTTGTAAACAAACATTTTTTAAACACCCTGTATATCATGTATGTGGTTCTTTTTGTGAGCTGTTCTCCAAATTGCTATCGAATTCGTATTGCGTATGTACTGCTGATATGCATAATATACCAACAATCTTATGACCTTCACAAACTTACTATTCGAAGCACTGTCCTAGTTACGTCTTTGTGGTACCACTCGTATTACTGTATCTTCGGCAACAGAGGTTATTTACCTCAATATAATTCGAGGGTTCAGTGCAAGACTATTCTAACTCCTATGGATTTATCTAGGAGTTAGGATAGTCTTGCACTGAACCCTCGGAATATAACATTAAAAAATAATGTCATTTAAGTTTGAACTTCGATGTGGAACGGGTGTTGCACGTAGCAACATTCATAACAACCCACATCACTTCTAGCATCACCTGATTGCTCCCTGTTGCCATTGCATCAGATTCTTGTATTTTATCAATCACTTTTCATGATCGATGAGCTGATGCTGTTGTTGTTGTTGTTATATCACAAATTCCTCTCAGATAGCGAACTATTTTGGCAAGTTATGTTCATAATGAATCTGGCAGACGGCGTGGGTGATATAAACACAGATGAATATTGGTGAATAAAATACCAGTGCTGATATGTATTAAATTTGATTTACCATATAATGTCAGTATGTTCTAGGAACGTCATTTGATGGATGAGATTTTTAAAAATATTATCTGAATCTGCATCTGGTGAATTCATTTGAAGACTCCACACCCAGATAATGACCTTGATACACGTCTGTCTTCTTCTCATCAACATATTGACTTACCTTAGTTTTTGGCTGTTGATTAACGAATTGACAGGTAATTTGTTATGCAAAAACTGTGATATAAAACATTGATGCAAAGTGGCGATGGTTATACAATTAATGTGAAAACCATCTAGAAACATAGGCGTAGTGGTCGAGGGATAGAATGCCTCACCATTGATACCATCTAGTAACAGAATTCCTGAATTTGGTGCGGATAATGTTTAGAATCCCTAACCTGGAAATTTCACAATCAGCGTAAAATAAAAAGGTTTAAACATTTATGTTTCGTCCTCTCGCATTAATATCTGCGCGACAACTATACTCCATGTTCCTCACTACGATGCCTGCGGATGTTCGGGATTGGCATTCCATATTGTTACAAAGCCTTCACCAAACTGCCTCAACGTCAGCGGCAACCGTTGGTCGACGACGTAAATGGCGTGTGACCTCGCATTGTCTTGCTGTCAGATGAACTTACGACGAAGATATATATTAATGAAAAGGATCACTTGATGTATACATGACATTGTCACGATACCATGTCAGATTGCCATCAACGATCACGTGAGAGATCCTGGTATGGTCAGTGATGCCTCCCCTACACTGTCGCATTGCCCAAACCAAGGTATGACGTTGAACCACACCAAATATCGCTACTGTGTGCCTGTACATTCTCTGCTGCCCACCAGAACGGGCAATGTGAATCTTGGGCTCGTGAACGGACAGACTTTCACCCCATTTGCTCTGCTTGTTGTGATGTTGCAGGATACGCAAACAATTGCGAACAGTTACACGTAAATTTGTTGCTGTTTGAAAGCGGTTGCGGAGAAGCGTCAGTCCGATGTGGTTGTCCTGTTAATGAGATGTCACAAGCGGTTGTCCGGATCGTGGACTGTCTTGATTCCCCTGAGTACTGTTAGTCTGTTGAAAACATTGTCACAGACACCCTATAGTGTTCCGATGGATACAAAAACGTTGAATGGCGACGTCGTGTTATACTTACTCCGGCTTGGAATATACGCATAAGTTGATTTGGAAACCCATGGTATGGCAAATGTCCAATAAAATGGTGTGTTGATGAGTTCTTGATAAGGTGACTTTGACACTGTCATATACAGGACAGTTTGCATACAAGCCAAGAACCAGTACACGTGTAATTTGAAAACGTCGTCTTGTACACGATATGCACTTGCAATGAGAGCAAAAATCAGAGGCGATGTTCTCTATACCATGCTAAGTACTCACACAAATTTTTATTTTATATATTTAAGTTTTAACCATGCTCAAATTTAAATTCCGTGATAAATGTCTTTTTACACCTAGCTGTAAGGTCAGGGTTTATTTAAAGGTGAATTAAGAATGCCATTGGCCAGTGTACATAAATATAAAATGCAAAACAGCACAATCATTATGAAAACTTGTTTATTTGTCTGTTTTTATCAAAAATCAGTAAAATATATTTTTCTCAAATGAAAATACCGTTTGCAAATACAGATAATGAAAACGATCGCTATAATTTATTGCAAAATCATTTTGGTTTCTTTTGTTTTGGAAAACATTGAAGGTCGTTATGGCGTGAAATGGATAGAGCCATGTGTGGTCTCATTGAATCTGAACCAATCTTGAAGCATTAATTGAAAAAAGTGCAAGATATTTCTGTGCATATGTAAAAGACCACCGAAATTGTTAACGGTGATAGGTACCGACAGTTCTGAGTGTATGTCTATGCACCACCACACACTACGTACATCTGCTGGTAGACTCGATTTCCACCGAGAATATTGCAATCAGTAATGAAGCGTTATTTGTGATTTTGATCAAACCAGGCAGATACCTGCAGTAGTTCGTCTTCACTTGAAATAAGACACGACATTTATACCAGAGGTTATAAGGAACATTGACATGCTGGGTAGACAATATTCTGGCTTCACAAAATTGTTCTGAACAGTTTACAAGAAAGTATGCCATGTTATCCTCCTTGTATTCTGCAAGTAAGTAATAATACGTCGGAAAGGAACCACTTGTTTCTGTGTTACAGCAGAGTGATACACCTAACAGTCACATTTGAAATTATATGCGTTTTATATGCATGTTGGGTTTCCCTTTCCCCTGTGCGGTTCTTTTACTTTATACAGTGTTGTTGTTATTTTCTCCCCACTTTCGGCATATTGTTGCCAGCTGTCACGACTTGCCCCGTGATGAATTCCATCTATTAAAGCCCCCCCCCTGTTTGTCCTCCTTGATTCTCCTTAGTTGTCCCTTAAGGTCGGCCATGCCATTCCTTACGCCCCTATACCCTTGCGTACTTACCCTTGCACCACCTCAAATGCCTGATGTTTTATGGACTGTTGTTTTCCCTGTGGTCTATGTGGAGAGGCATTGTCTTGTGTATGTGGCGTTCCTTGTAGCAACTTATTATTTCTTTCTTACACTGACTGTTCCATGGATGTAGGCCGTTCTATTACTTTAATTGTCTTGCTGTTTGTGTTATTCAGTCCTGTACAGTTCCATGTTCGTGATGTTGTTTAAATTCCAAGTCCTCATCCTTTCCGTTTTTTATTGTCACTCCCCTGTTCGTTTTATCCCCTGTTTTTGTGTGTCTATATATGTCTGAGGAAATGCTGTGAATGTGGCCTTACCTGTTCGGCATTATTTCACTTTAATCTTGGTATGAATGAATACTACACAAATCAGCACATATCTTGATATTAATATTCAACATGTCTTAGATTGGCGGTCGAACAGTGTTTTGTTTAAACGCTTTTATATATAAAGTCTTTAAGGACTATGTTTAGATTGGTTATCGCCCGCGACGCCATGATGACCTAGTTCAGGACTCCATACATTGTTATGGTTTGTAAATATCAGCAATGAATTACTGAAACTACAGGTTGTAAGTGGTAACCACAAATTGCCGTTTATGTATGACGTCTTCCATAGTTGATGCTACCGTGATCGACCTGATAGCGCTAATGTTGCTGCTGCAACTGGTGACAGTAATACTGCTACTAGTGTCACCCTAGCAGTTGTTAATTTACAGCTACCAGCAGTCGTAGAGCTACATGATAATAGTGCTTGCAGCAGTATGACTATTCTTACTGCTAGCGCTATTGGTATGATAATTACTCACACAGCCACTAATGTGGGTTGCCTACTTCATACACATATCTTGTTAAACAATACATTATTTAGACACCAGATTTATGTTCTAACAATTACATGCCGAGAAATGTTGTAACATTAGAACTATCGGTTTGAGTACTATACCAGTATACTAATGATATATTTCATCCCTAATCCGCCGTTGTATTAGCAAATATATATCACATTGTTACTGAACGAACCATCAACAGCTCGGTCATACTGTCGAAATGTTGCTTGCAAGTGAATAGTAATCCCTTGCTGAATTGACTTTTACATAAAAACGCAGTTTTACACAACGTAATAATTACAACATCATGAGAATGACAACAAGTGGTAGAATATGGCTTCATTCACCAAGACTATTTGTTTATCATGATAATGGGTATAACATTATGTTATATTACAGTACAGTAGTAATCAAGCATACTTCTTGGCAATCGTGAGATAGAATCTAATCCTTTACAAAATACAGTAAAGTGCAATACTTAATAATAATTACCACATATTTGTCTAATTTCCAACTGTTTGTGCAAGTTAGTTTGTCATGGCCAAATGTTACCCCTGCACTATTGCTTAAAGGTACAAAGCGTTATTTTCTATAAGAAAAAAACAAAGTAATACTTTTGAGACAAAATGGCATGTTAAATGCCTTCATATTAACATATTCTAAAGCATTTTGTATTTAATTTTTTCTGCATAGTTTGCATGAACCGCAAGTCCGATGCTGGTATTTCCTATGCAACCGCTAACTCGGTGCGTAGGTCAGGATAGAACATACTCGTATCGGTCACTTGTATTTGTGGCTTCGGACATCGATCATGAGGTGCTGTAGACGTACATGTGTATGAAAACATTTAACACCAATAGTCTCATATTTATATCTATGCATAGTTTGACAAAAAATAGCATTAAGTACCTTTTGCACAGTTACGAACTTGCTAGTTTTTAGTGGTTTTCAGTAGATCGATGGTTAAGTTTGTATACGGAAAATGCACTAACTACATTTTTAAACGATAAACAATTAATTGTTTAACACGTGTGATTTGTATGACATGGACAACAGCGTTATCGTACATATCTTACTGTAACCGAGAGACTGTTGATACAGGGAGATGGAACCCGTCGTTGTAAGCTTGTACATTTATCTGTGACAATGGCATCAATAAACAAAAAGAGGTAGGGCATATAAATCGGTAGAATTCAGAACCATGTATGACTTGTTTTCGAAAAACATAAAGATTGATAATAGATCATTGATAAATATTCACAGTCATTCACTATACAGATTTATTATTTCTTAATTAACAATATTGGTCAGAGCTAAGATGATTGGTTATGTTGCTTTGCACAAATCATGTCGGTGAATCAGAGATAAAAGTTCGGATACATGATTCCCCACGATCTGCGTGAGTTCGAAACCCCATCATGGCGGTGCGTTCGTTCCCCGTGATGTTTTGACTGAAGCAATTAACTCATATCTTAGCTTAATCTTAACTCATATGTTCTCGAGCCAGGGTTCTTGTGGGGAAAGTTGTCAGCTAGAAGTGCTGATCGAAAATCCGAGAAAAGTAGTTAGGTCAACAGTAACGCTGTTTGAAAACAATTCCAACATCGCCGAATGACTAACATTAACAACTTACACAACGTCTACGAAACGTGAGTTCGCCTCAGTGGAGCAGTTTGCTGTCAGCAAGTTTTTGTGTCATACGTGATGTTATCGTGATGATGCATTCAGCTGGTGGTGTTAATTGCGTTTCAGATATTCCACTATGACTAGTGCAAGGACAATGCAGAACAGACAAGAGAAATTCAAACAATTCTCTTGTCCTGGTTCCCCTAATAATCTTACAGGAGAAATTCCTATGTTACCTGTAGTATACTCAGTGAAGCCGGGACACAGTGGATCCCCGCAGCATACCAGACATTCCTTCATGATAAGAACGCTTGAAGAACGCAAAACAACATGCATTGAAATACACATACACTTCACACCATTGTATAGCAAGTACAAATATACAATATTTATCTGAAATGTGGTGTGTAGCTACTTGCTAGGAAAGTTTCTGAACTTTGTAAAAACAAGAAATATCTGGGGGGAAAAGTCGGCGCAATTTGAAGATTAAGTTTTGTTGTGCAACATAAAACATGCCGAGATGTTATGATTACTGGTCACTCCAGATCCAAAATGGATTTCGGTAAATTCACCGAAATTCAGTGGATTTCGGTAAGGTAACGTACCCTTTATCGAAAGGTTTACCAATGTTATATATGTCTCAATACTTTAGACTATACAGTCTATGGGCATACCATATCAATTTATATTTACGATGTATGATCAATGCCAACATTAATAATATCAGAACATATTTATATAGCAGCAACACTCAATATGTTCTCACTAAAACATTGGCTTATATTGTTCATCAATGCAGATTTTAATAAACTTGATATTGAAAGTTGTTCATAAATAAAATAAGTGAAAAGTGTAACTAATGCTGATGAGAACGTTGTGTTATCTTGTATTATAACTTATATAAAGCAACAGACATGGTGAATAACCACAGTCAACATCAGAATCTCTTGTCACAATCTTAGGTTTCTGTACTTAGATCAATGTATGATTTCATGAAATCGTATTCATACTTCGTATAATTTATCAATTACATGATATTGTTCTAATATATTTAGAGTGGCAGTTATGGTATGGGTATTCTAAATAAATTGACGTTAATTGTCACGTGGCGTAACTCATTATAATTCTCAGAAAACAAGCACAATCTATCCGGACTAGAAACATGTTCTGGTAAATGTAAACATGGAATATTCTACCAACATTGTCCAGACCCAATGTGTTGATACACGGAACAAGAACGGGATATAAAATATAAGTACCACTTTATATAAATCATGTATACTATTGATACAAGCAAGTGATGTTGTATTCAATAAATCTAAATAAACTACACTTGTCACAACGTATTTTCGGCTGCATAATTATTTTGCCTTGATCGAGTAAAGTCATTAAAATAAACAGCAATTAAGTAAGTAACATAAATATGATATCAATTAAGCAACACACGTGATAAATAACGTATACTTATAATATATAATCATTGTATGTTACGGACAATATTTGAATTGGATTAAATGAATTTCTAAAACTATTTTAGCGCTGCTATGGGTTTTACAACCTCTTCTGTAAGTGACGTCATTTCAAGAAAACGCAATATTTGTTGTCACTATTTGCAAGCAGGAAACACTATTTACTCCATATGGTCACTTCGTTTTCTTAACTTACTGTCGGTACATGGTGACGTCACATGTGACGTTTTCTGGAAATGACAAGGTTGCAAATTGTACAGCGGTGCTCATTTAATGTTTGTCCCAAAATGCTGAAACAATGCAAACTACAAAATGGTCATTTTCGTTCTAAATGTGTAACAAAATTTAATAATATATAAGTACAATTATATATGTATTACATGTTGCGTGGATTTATGTATATAGCAGTATTATAAACAATGACAGAATGTGTTTCGAGAGCTTAATGTATCTTGTAGATCAGAGAGGTTGTGTATAGTGTAGATTTACCCTATTACAAGCTGCGTAGAAAAAATAATGAAAGGAAGGCTTTGAAGGAAAATGCTCAGAATGTATGGTTTGGATAATGCATCCTTAGTTCATAGTGTTTAATTAATTCACCATACCAATATAGTTAATACTGAACGCCACTTTTACGACAGAATGAAAACTGAACTGTTATTTTACTTTACATAATGTTAATACAGTAAATCCTCAATAACAAGACCCGTGAAAACTTGTCTTCTTATTCAGGTGGTCTTAGTATTGAAGTTGAATAAAGAGCAAAACAGTAAAAATGGACTTGAAAATTGTGTTCTTAATTTTTAGATAGTCGTATGTGTGAGGTTTTACTGTATCTGTATTTCAGTTCATATTCTTTTTAATTGTGTCCAACAATCAGATATTGAATATAGATCCTAACGTTATAGTGATAATGAACCGGTTAGTATAAACAGCAGACTGGTAAAGTGTTCTATGATGCTAACTGTACGTATAACTCATACAAAATGTCTAGAACAGTTCTACAGTTGTTTATTTACGTACAGAGATAAGTAGGTACATATAGAATTGTGTGAAGTATACTGTAGACAGTCGTAGTCCAAGGTAAACACGCGTGCTACGAAAATCACAACATATTTTGGTTCGGATGAAAATTTTAAACGGTGAGCAGATTATGCTTAGTGTTGGAAACTGACGAATATAATTCGTAGAAAGCAAACTGAAGTGTGTGAATTGTATACCAGTCGGACGTCTATAACGATATGTAATTTAGAAGATATTATCTATACATAATAAAACTTAAAAGTCTTTTATTCTTTGTGGATAGCAACTCACAGGTAAGCTGGTTGATTTTATCAACTTTATTTGATTTTTCAGTTTGTAATTTAACTTAGTTATCTGCTTGAGAAGTTGATGTCTTGATAAATGTTGTACTTGGTAATTTAGTTTATATACAAATGGGCGTATTCACATTTTATATCTAACAATGATGTGTATTGTATTGATGGGAGCATATAATGGACCTTTATTCTCATTTAACTTAGATATAATATCCGACATAATAGAACTACTGTTTAACACATGGTTTGATTTGCGTCTTCAAGTTGTGAAACATTCCAGAGTCGTTTTACTCCAAACCCTCGATATGGACTGGCTAATTTTCTCTTGTGGTTGTTTGCGTGAAGCTGGTCATATACAGAGCTTTAGAATGTTTTGAATTCTTCAACTAAACGTACACATGTTGTACTACATCACAGCTCACTTTCCGATTTGGAATTACCATTTTCATGTTTTTTAATCTTTGATTTCTTATATATTATAAATGTCAACACGTTGTGATATAATTATACGATTATATTGTTGAATCCAATACTTATGCAACACTAAACTATTTCTATCTACTCATACTGCAATAAAACCTCAGTAATAAGACCATCCCTGGGACCCTAGAAAACTGGTCTTAATTTGGAGGTTGAATAAAAAGCAAAACAGTGAAAATGGACTTGAAAAGTGTGGTCTTATTATTGAGGTGGTCTTTTGATGAGGTTTAACTGAATTATAAAAATTGAACTGGTCAAATCGGTCCTCATAATTATATGCAGAGATATACGAGCGTATCAATTTGACTTCGGTACGTTTGGTTAGGTTTAGAATCCCGAGATGGATTAACGTTGTTCATGAACAGTTGATACAAATGTACGCTAAATTTAGATGTCCGATGTTGAAGCATTAACAACATCGATCTTGGTGAAACGCTGGTGTTCTTGTATTTGGTCTGTTCAGTAGTTCGTCGTGAAGAATTTGCTAATGGGCAATTTGAATATGGGTAATTTTCCAATTTTACATGAAATTACAGTCCATAGCGACGATAACTACGTGTTTTACATTATATTCACAGTATTTGCGACAATTTTACTGACTGTATGGTGTGACTAATACATGTCTCGTAATGTGAATGATTTTCTTTCATAAACAATGTGCAAAATGTCACAAGTGGTATTTTGTTTTACCAACAATGAATACTGCACATTCATTCATTCTTACAGAGATGGTTACGTAATCTGTGTTTTGCTGCAATTCACAATGTTTTGTTTTTGTCTGTAACACGATGTTGTACGCGTATATTGATACTGCATGTTTTCATCATCAACCAATGTAAGTATTTAATTAAGTACACCAGGATGTATGCTATCTTGGCTTCAATCTCTTCTATTCATGATTTGAACATCTTATTTTAATGAAATAAACGATAAACCAGTTTGCCATCTCTTATCATTTTCATGCTCCGATAGTAAGTGCAAAGATATTCCTAATTACACCCACGAGCAGAAATTCTAGATCAATCAAACAACAGAAATACTGGGCGTCTTCTGTATTACGCAATTAAAGGTCTTACATCGCCTTTGGGGAAATAATTACGAATTATTTGATCGAGAACACAGTGTCAATTCTGTAAGAATCCTGTGAGTTAGAATATTATCATCTTGTTGTTCAAGATCTTTTAGTCGATCATATATGACTTAGATAACACGTGAACTCGTCTATATTATGCATGATTAGTGCATTATAAATTAACACTGCTACGAGAATAGATAGTTCCCACATTTACAATATTTACGTCCCTTGTTTTGAATATTCAGCCATTTTGATAGGCAAATTTCCTTAAAGTTTATAGAGAAAATATTGTAAACGTTGCTAAAATAATCAGACATATATATAAATAACTTATTCATTATGCTCATGTGGGCAGATGGCTCAGAAAGTTCAAGAAAAAGTGATTGTCACATTTAAATTATCTTGCCTTTTTCTCATTTCTCACCCATTTGGGAATTACTCCTATAAGAGCTTATCAGTTTTGCCTATCAAAATGGCGGATGATTAAGAACAAGGGAGGGAACTATTGTACATGTGGGAACTATCTGTTACTTACAAAGCGTCTGTTTCTGTAGTTAGATAAATGTTCCCAAGTATTCGTACCCATGTACTCTATGAAATGAAATAACTACGACGATGTCACATTTAGGTTTACATATCCGAAATTCGTCTGTTTCGTTTGTCTGTTGATAACTGGATATTATGTTCGCTAATCTGAATAGCATAACTTTGTATCATACGCAATAAGTTACGCTCTATGCATACATAATGAATTGTCATTGAATTATCATTGAACATCAAGCACAGGTCGGGTTGTTCCAAGTACGTTTTATGTGCACATCACTCTTAATTGCCAAGAAGCTTCATTACTACCACGTTGATGATAGTAACCGACTATGAACGAATGGGTGATGGTTATACAGTCTCTGTTGATATGCGGTGCATTTCTGTCGCCATGTGTGGACCATTTTTTACAATTCAGACATGACTTTCTTGATCTGCGGTGCCTTTCTGTCGCCATGTGGGGACCATTGTTTACAATTCAGACCTGACTTTCTTGATCTGCGGTGCCTTTCTGTCGCCATGTGGGGACCATTGTTTACAATTCAGACCTGACTTTCTTGATCTGCGGTGCCTTTCTGTCGCCATGTGGGGACCATTGTTTACAATTCAGACCTGACTTTCGTGATCTGCGGTGCCTTTCTGTCGCCATGTGGGGACCATTGTTTACAATTCAGACCTGACTTTCTTGATCTGCGGTGCCTTTCTGTCGCCATGTGGGGACCATTGTTTACAATTCAGACCTGACTTTCTTGATCTGCGGTGCCTTTCTGTCGCCATGTGGGGACCATTGTTTACAATTCAGACCTGACTTTCGTGATCTGCGATGCCTTTCTGACGCCATGTGGGGACCATTGTTTACAATTCAGACCTGACTTTCGTGATCTGCGATGCCTTTCTGTCGCCATGTGGGGACCATTGTTTACAATTCAGACCTGACTTTCTTGATCTGCGGTGCCTTTCTGTCGCCATGTGGGGACCATTGTTTACAATTCAGACCTGACTTTCTTGATCTGCGGTGCCTTTCTGTCGCCATGTGGGGACCATTGTTTACAATTCAGACCTGACTTTCGTGATCTGCGATGCTTGTCTGTCGCCATGCGTAAACTATTGTTTACAATTCAGACCTGACTTTCTTGCTTGATATGCGGTGCCTTTTGGTCGCCATGCGTGAACCATTGTTTACAATTCTGACATGACCTTCTTGATATGCGATGCTATTCTGTCGCCAACTTTGAACCATTGCTTACAATGCAGACATGGCCTTATTGATATGCGATGCTATTCTGTCGCCATGCGTGAACCATTGTTTACAATACTGACATGACTTTCTTGATATGCGATGCTATTCTGTCGCCATGCGTGAACCATTGTTTACAATACTGACATGGCCTTCTTGATATGCGATGCTATTCTGTCGCCATGCGTGAACCATTGTTTACAATACTGACATGACTTTCTTGATATGCGATGATATTCTGTCGCCATGCGTGAACCATTGTTTACAATACTGACATGGCCTTCTTGATATGCGATGCTATTCTGTCGCCATGCGTGAACCATTGTTTACAATACTGACCTGACTTTCTTGATATGCGATGCTATTCTGTCGCCATGCGTGAACCATTGTTTACAATACTGACATGACTTTCTTGATATGCGATGCTATTCTGTCGCCATGCGTGAACCATTGTTTACAATACTGACCTGACTTTCTTGACATATTTAGGGAAATATAGTTATTGCGGTGTAAGTCGGGCACCGAGTGCTTTCAAGCTATTGCTGTAGTAACAACATCGGTAAAGCAATCATTACATCTAGAGTGCATGTCTGGTATACCTTCCTAGAACCTTGATGGTGCCGTGTTGTGTCTATCACTGAAGTTCTTCTATCTACTACACGCTTCATTATACTCATAAAACACGTAATGTATATCTCTGATAAAATGAACTTTAATCAGCTACACAAGATAGGTACAAGATTTGGACGTGGTTGTGTCAGATACGATATGTATGGAACGGACGCGTGCTGTATCTCTGTTTTATACGAAAGCGATCTCATGAGATTCAGACGAAAGATTCGAGAAAACAGATACATACATACACAGAGATGTTAAGATAATTGAGTACGGTATTAAATCGACATGTATGTATGTTGATCATAATGGTACATCAGTAACGCTTGGTTTCACTGTATCTCAGACAAAGTAACAAGTGATGCATATTCCGACATAGGTAGAACATTCCAACATTTACTGATCGATTATCAGACAGCTGTATCTACGTGATGTTTTATTACCTTGTCTGTATGTCGGCCACGTGATGTTGGACATGAAAAACACAAGCAAAAAACATCTAGAATTAATTAATATTTGGTCAATATTATTTCAGTTAGTTCTGGCTTTCATGGATTAACAACGGCGTGTCCATTTGATGAGTCGTGACCTTCTGTACATGTTTGTCTTAGACGAGAGTGCTTTGGCCATTTTATCGCATACTTTCGTATCGTTTAGCAGTTTGCGTTTGTTTGCTTTATTGCTTTCTAATTGCTTCGAGCAATCATTGCCAAATCGTTTGGCCAAGGGATATTATAAACGCATACACAGTAAGTACGTTATCAAATGACGAGATTTCTTCAGTTAGTGTTTTTGTGCATTCTTGTGATATTATTCATACGTTTTATCTGGGGACGATTATCTAAATTACAACAACTGTGAATATATCATTGATGAGAAGCAGATATGTTGCTGTGTTCTGCATTAAATCCACAATTTTATCTACAGGTATCTAGCATAGCAGGTGAGATTTAATAAGACGCCACCGGAAACAAGTGATCGAAAATGTTTAAGTGTGATTTACAACATTGCACAGAATTTATTGCAATCTACACACATTGTAATGAGCGACATGTATGTGAGCATTTCGTCTAAAACACTTTTGAACCGACATGACCATAACATATCTATATCTAACATACAACCAGTTTAACCTAAACGTATAAATGTTGTGCATGCAACCAGTCTGATTATAACATATTTAACATACAACCAGTCTGATTATACCATAGTTTACATACAATCAGTCTGATTATAACATAGTTTACATACAACCAGTCTGATTATACCATATTTTACATACAATCAGTCTGATTATAACATATTTAACATACAACCAGTCTGATTATAACATATTTTACATACAACCAGTCTCGTTATAACATATTTAACATCTACCAGTCTGATTATAACATATACATAGTTCACATACAACCAGTCTCATTATAACATATTTAACATCTACCAGTCTGATTATAACATATACATAGTTCACATACAACCAGTCTGATTATAACATATTTTACATCTACCAGTCTGATTATAACATATACATAGTTCACATACAACCAGTCTGATTATAACATATTTAACATCTACCAGTCTGATTATAACATATACATAGTTCACATACAACCAGTCTGATTATAACATATACATAGTTCACATACAACCAGTCTGATTATAACATATACATAGTTCACATACAACCAGTCTGATTATAACATATTTTACATCAACCAGACTGATTATAACATATACCAAATCTGTTTCCTCTCATCATGCCTGCCTTAAATGAAAAAATAAAAGCAAAATTATAAGAGATGGATTTCCTCAGTGAGAATGTAAGATATTTCCGGTTTTAAGAAATGCGTGGTTCGTTCAGGTATGCAGACACCATGCAGTTTAACACGATGGCAATATCTGTCTGGTTTCGATCTATTTTGATTTTTTTTCCGTTTTGACAGCTTCTGTCTGCACGTCCGTTAATATTGCAAAGTACAACGAACAAACTTTCTAAGTGGCCATTTTAGTGATATTGACATTTTGCCGACAGTTATTGAAATTCAACAATATCACAACACTTCTTCGCTCAACAAATAATTAATCCAATTGGATCCTCAGGTGAAAGTTTGGACCGATTAAAAGTAATGATTCAGTAGCTCTAATACATGACATGGTCTTTTCAATCCAAATGAAATGACCAATGAGAAATCTTGTTAAGTGTCTGTCATGTTATGGGTGTATGTCCGTCGTTTAGTACTATCTGGGTCACGGGCATCTTGTAATTAATTCATTGAAAACATTGAAACAATTTGCGGACCTACAAGTTTAGCTCAGTGGGCAGAATACTCGACTGCCAATCTGAAGGTGGTGGGTTGGGACCCGGTGTGATGTATTTGTTCTCTGTGACCTTGTGACTGAGAATAATATATCCAAGGTCGTTGGTCGTCCAAGCCTGCATCACGTGGAGTATGTGACCTTGTGACTGAGGATCATACACCCAAGGTCGTTGGTCGTCCACGCCTGCATCACGTGGAGTCTGTGACCTTGTGACTGAGGATAATACACCCAAGGTCGTTGGTAGTCCACGCCTGCATCACGTGGAGTCTGTGACCTTGTGACTGAGGATAATACACCCAAGGTCGTTGGTCGTCCACGCCTGCATCACGTGGAGAAGTTGTCACTTACTTGTGGAGGAACATGTTAGTATACTGGTTGGTAACACAGGAACGCTGGTAAGGTGATTGCCGGACATAACTGAAATACTTTTGGAAAACGGTGTAAAATTCCATCACAGTAAATCTATTTGCGGTGTCAGCAATTCCTTTCAGAGTAGATACCTTACTGTAAGTAGTTAATGTTGTATCATGATCATGTTGTTAAAACAATCACGTGACCTGATACATCTTGGATTTACATTGGGACGTGTACTCATCATATCGCATCCTGGCGCCTCCCAGGCACGAGTGAAAGTTACGTACTTACGTAGAACGAATAAAACTACAATTGCCACTTTTCCTGAAATATCCAAGAACCACGAATCGCTCGTGCATCTTCAGTGAAGCTCGTGATAGCAAAGATATGAATCTATTTCTAAATGTAAGCATTTTGCTGTTATCAAAGAACTTTTCTGGTGAACTGAATTCCTATGTACCTAGATCATTCCGTCCAATTAAACTCGAGGTAGAGAACAGGTATTTTAGGTATGTAATTAAGAAGGTTGTCTGACAGATAGGCTAAATGTGCTCTAACCTACAGAAATAATTCTGAGATCAAAGCAGAAGAGCTTGAAACAAAATAATAGGTTTGTTTGATTTAGTGTAGCTAATAATTGTGGATTTGACACAAATCGTTTCTTTTTTCATTCATATGTTTTACCTTCTGTCTTTGGTTTACCTATCAGACGATTCATCGGAATGTTGAAAAATATTTGAGCGCCACTGTAAGATTTCCAAGCTCTTACATAAGTAACGTCATTTCAAGAGAAATATTGCTTACTGTCAGTACATGGGGATGTCACATGTGACGTTTTCTGGAAATGACGTCATTTAAAGAAGAGGTTGGAAATCGTACAGCGGCGCTTATTTGTTAACTGAACTCATTAATAAATGTTTGAAACAGGTCAATGACGCAAAAAGCTCAAAAAGGGAAATATTTCGCTGCTGTAAATGTTCCCTGTGATATGCACAATATTGTATTACGTGTGAGTGGTAAATTCGCACGTGGAAATGTTTGCGAATTTAAGAAAATTGAGAAAAAATCAACCAGTGTAAATGTTCTCATACACAGAAGTATAGAAGCATGTACATGTATTTACATAATAGACTGTTTAAATGCCACAATACTTGTCTCTATTGCGATTCGCAAACATTGCCCCTCGTGATGCGACTAATATCACCGATTCACAGACTTGTTTACCCCTCATATTACGGTATTAGTTTACATGATATTAAATTATATATATGAGTGCGTTTATTTAATGTGCCAGTGTAGTAGAACACGAAACAGTCTTTCTGTCGTACAACACGCTTTGAAAACATAATAGTGTACAATATATTATCTAGCCAGTCGTTTTGTGATCCTCCGCCCTATTCTCTTCAAAACAGTGGATTTATTGTTATTCATCTGTAACCCATTATCATGTCCATACATTGGGCAACAAAAACACAATAACGACTTCAGCTGATGGAATCATGATCATTAATACATACTTTGTTCCAGAAATGTTTCACCTACAGAGCAGCTTAATGCAGCTTAATGCTCCTATAAACGATGAATTGGGTTTAAGCTATAAGTAGGTAACGAAGATAAAGTTATTGAGGGGATACTATACGAAGTATGACGTCATTTACTAGTATATATTATGTCGTCTGTGATGGTTCCTCGTAACTATGTCAGTGTGACTCCAACGAGCATTATGTATATAAATCAGAAAACATGTGCACAAGTTTATATTAAATATTCGCTAGTCAAAATTTGTAATAGTTGCCTTTCGTTCTGTACAAAAATATCGGTAATTATGCAGTATATATCAGAACTCGACGCGTATCATTTTCCATAATTTGGTATGATACAAATTTATTTCTGGTCTTTTCACGAAACTGAGGCTCGTACAATGCAATCCCTAATCTGGCCTAGGTCTCCCAAAGCATCTCAGATAGAAATTTCTGCTCAATATTAAGATTTTGCTCAAATTAGAGACTGAGTTTGAGACAAATCTCATTTAGGATCTCTTGATTTTTTTCATCTCCTTTTTCCAATGTTGAGTTCGGTCTTATATGAGAAATATCTCAACGATCTGAGACAATGTTGAGCGTATAAGATTAAGCTCAAGTCGAGATGCTTCCTGCGATCGGGCCTGGTTCTCAAAAGTATGCATTATTATTTATTTCATATTGTTTCTTTGACAAGATTGGTGTTATGCTGGGCATTGAGTGTACTTGTACATGTATACCTGGTATGATCTGTCGGGGTTTCAAGTTGATGTATCATCCAATCATATTCTGTTAAAACGTATATAGACTATAAATATTTACTTAAACATGTTGTATATATAGCCCACTGTGTATGTCTATACTGTAATGTTAACATTAAACATTTTTTCTCTTGTGGAATGGCGGATACAGGTGGGAGCTGTGTGGAATGCTCAATGTAAAACAGACTACTTTTATTTTACAAGGATTCATTACCTTAATAAATATCCTAGTTGTTTCAAATATAAGCCTCGTTTGACAGATTGAGTTATCTTCTCATACCATCAACTACTGGTATATGAATGTTTGGTTCTAGTCGAGACTTGCTCATTCCTCACATTGGACTTTTTGTACTTCAGACTAGCATCAATTTTATGTACGATGATTTTATACATTTTGTTGCCTATTTTGTTTGCAAAGTGATAGAATGTTTTGTCAGGTTACTGATATAGTGAAACAGTAAAACTATATTGCTGTATTCACCACTCACTGTTGACAAACTATTTATGGTGACAGACTTAGTAGACTATATTGAATCGATTAATATATGCACGTGGTATGTGGAATATTATATGCGATATAAAGAGATCACATTTTGATATTTGGTTATAATAAAACGGGAGTTAGATGAAGTTGCGGGGGTATGGAGATTGGATAGAAACCTAACGGATAACAATGGGATACGGGTATGACACTGGTACCATGGGGGTGCGAGATTAAAATACGTTATGGGTTATGTCATGACACTGGCGTTGTTTTCTGGGACTGGGGCGTGTATACTGATATGTATCCGGGTCTCTGGGGGGGAGGGGGTATAATGAGAACAGTTATAAAGACATCGAAAATAAGTGGACATCATTATTTTATTAATACCCGCTGGAAAGAGCCAGGCTATGGGTGTTATCTCACAAATCATGCAGCTGTTCAGTGGAAATGAAATGATACGTATAATTTGTTACTGTAATGCATGTTAACTTAACCTGTATCCAACAGTTACATATTGTATGTATGTAGTTTACATATGTCTCTATCTATCGTCCAATCTAGGTCTGTGTATGTATACTTACATTTCTCAGATAGTTCTACTACAACAGTCGGTATCCATGTTGCCAGAATTAAGGGTCAATAGTCTGTGTAGTGTACTAATGTGTCAAGAACGTTCATGTGGGGCGTTGGCGAGTGTAGTTCCAGCGAACATCTGTAAAATTGCTATTTGCATCGTTTTATTTTAGAGAATTTATATTTATCTTAACTTGGAAAAGTCGGTTGTGGAGAATATAATTGAACTAACATTTTCTGCGCAATAAAATTACCGTTGATGATATTTCGAAACGCTCTTAAAATTATTTTGATAAGTGAAAACATAAACTGACTACATAATCCGTTACTTAAGTATGAACTGTATAGTAAGTAAATAATAAATTAATTAAAAACAACTAAACAAACTAAGATGAATGAATGAACAAAAACATGATAGCAAAAAATAATGATAGAATATCAGTGATGATTGCAACACCTGTTTCCCGGGAAGATTGTTTTACATTATCGCTGATTGAAGGTACGGAGATGATATATCGGTATATGCTAACTTCAGGTGTTCGGTCTGGTCCGGTGCTGTGTAGATTTTGTGAATGTGATTGATATTGGTTGGCGATGTTGCTTAGTGGTGTTTGTTCTACCTAGCAAAATGTCCGACATGCATTGACGGAAATATCCTGACCGTGTTACAGTCGGACCTCGTTTATTCGACAACCTTTTATCCGAAGTATTGGTATTATCCGAGCCAAGACATAGGCCTATCAGCTCTTGTGTTTTAAATAAGATCTTCGTATTCCTAATAATCCGCAGGTCCCACTCTGCGCAGGTACCGTCGCACATGATGCATGCGTTTAGCTCTGGTATAGCTAGTACACGCACTTTTGGCTCGAACATACTTTTGAATGTACTTTTTGAATTCCTTTGATAAGTCGGTATCATGCAGAGTAAATTGTCTATAAAATTGAAAACTGCGTACTTCAAGTAGATAAGATGATGAGTTATAAATGATTGTGTTCTCACTTCGTTATGATTATTTTATATTATAGATTTATGATACGTCTGCCAAGTGCTGGTAATTATCTGATGTAATTTTACATTGGCGTACAATTACAAACACTACATGTATATAGCGATAATACTTCAGTAAATATATAAATACATATACGTAACGTAGCTCTACATTTATAATTATATATATTAAATCAATTACCCGTTTGTCTTAACTTGGTTAGCAGAGGTTTTCTATACGATGGCAGTACTGCCTTAAAGTGGTCATCCACCATCTCCAGTCCATACTGGTCGTAACCTAGCAACACAAGTCTACTGAGAGACTAGTGGCAGTACTGCCTTAAAGTGGTCATCCACCATCTCCAGTCCATACTGGTCGTAACCTAGCAACACAAGTCTACTGATAGACTAGTGGAAGTACTGCCTTAAAGTGGTCATCCACCATCTCCAGTCCATACTGGTCGTAACCTAGCAACACAAGTCTACTGATAGACTAGTGGCAGTAGTTCAAACTTTAAATATTGGTGAATAATGAGCGGCGTAAATACCATTCCTAAATAACGTAACATGTGATGGAAACGATGAAAATATTTTCTTAGAATCTGTGTCTACTTTACTTAACTGAGAATTTTAATCAAGCTTAAGAACACGATACTGGGGGGGGGTATTTATTCCAGGAAACTCTGTCTAGTTGCTATGTACACCAGTGTGCACAATACGAAATAATCTGATCTGCAATCAGTTGCAGTATGAACGTTTCTGTGATGATGATAGGAGATGAATATTGTATATAACCATCAGATCAAGATGTGTGTTATATGCCAGTGGCAAACTGATGCGTTATTTCATATACGGTGTTGTATATAACCATCAGATCAAGATGTGTGTTATATGCCAGTGGCAAACTGATGCGTTATTTCATATACGGTGTTGTATATAACCATCAGATCAAGATCTGTGTTGTATGCCAGTGGCAAACTGATGCGTTATTTCATATACGGTGTTGTATATAACCATCAGATCAAGATCTGTGTTGTATGCCAGTGGCAAACTGATGCGTTATTTCATATACGGTGTTGTATATAACCATCAGATCAAGATCTGTGTTGTATGCCAGTGGCAAACTGATGCGTTATTTCATATACGGTGTTGTATATAACCATCAGATCAAGATGTGTGTTGTATGCCAGTGGCAAACTGATGCGTTATTTCATATACGGTGTTGTATATAAGCATCAGATCAAGATCTGTGTTGTATGCCAGTGGCAAACTGATGCGTTATTTCATATACGGTGTTGTATATAAGCATCAGATCAAGATCTGTGTTGTATGCCAGTGGCAAACTGATGCGTTATTTCATATACGGTGTTGTATATAACCATCAGATCAAGATCTGTGTTGTATGCCAGTGGCAAACTGATGCGTTATTTCATATACGGTGCTGTATTTACCAACCAGAACATGACTCATTTCAAATGTGAATTTTAATGTGCACGAATAAAACCTGGAGGGATGATTTATAATGTTTAATATGTAATAAAGTTGATGGGAGAACGTAAAGATGTAATGTTGTTTCTATGTTCGTCTAATCCATAATTCGGCTGTTCGTTCCTATATAAAAACAGTTTTTCACCGCCTGTAAATTTGTTACTGCTAAGTGAGGCGATGTGAATGTTATGTTGAGCTAAATCGGGCTTGGTTCCAGAAAGTTTTATGTTAGAATAGATAAAGTAAAATTATAAGATAATCTGAGTATCACAAGAAGATAATGCATGTGATGAATCCTATATCGCGCTGTATCGTTTGCTGAATCCTATATCGCACTGTATCGTTTGCTGAATCCTATATCGCAATTTATCGTTGGTGAATCTTATATCACACTGTATTATTTGCTGAATTTTACATCGCACTGTGTCGTTTGCTGAATCTTACATCGCACTGTATCGTTTGTTGGATCCTATATCGCACTGTATCGTTTGCTGAATCCTACATCGCATTGTATCGTTCGCTGAATCCTACATCGTATTGTATCGTTTGCTGAATCCTACATCGCACATAGCACTGTATCGTAAACCTTTAAATTGGCGGGTACAAAATTCAACGTTTTGTTCGATGCCATCGTTATAAAGATTGGCGAGGTCTAGAATTGGCGATTTGTCCTTACTCCGAAAAATTAAACCAACGTTTTGTTTTAAGGCACCGTATTAATTCATTTTTTTAAAGCCTACTTATCTAGTTAAAATAGACAATAGCATGTGAGGGAAATGCTACGATCTACATTTGATAGACCCCCTTCATCAGTAAAAGGTTCTCCGTTTTTTGTCCGTTTTTATCTATAAAGGACTGTCCGTTTTGGTTTGATCTTTAATCATGGGAATGTTTCTCAGTGCTTTACGTGCAGTAACGAACATTTCAAAAATACTCCATCTACTGATAGAAACGTCGGTTTGCACATTTATCAATTATGGCTTCAGATAATGCTTAATGTATCAATAAACTTCGAAGATAACTTTAAACTGGCTTAATTAGACACGTTGGCAACAACGCTACGGGAATAAAATATACAAATATTGGCGCACCGAACGATACGGCACTTTGTCTGCGCAAACTGTTAATATTAGCCAGATCCTTGTCGGGAAAAAACGACCTCACGTGAATAATTATCAAAGTTTACGAAAATCTGACATTTATAAATTACACTATTCTGTGAGAGATATATACGGAAAGTGAGATTTTTATCATGGTACAGTTAGTTTCATGTTTAACAGATAGGAGATCATTTATTTTCCTGGAATTTCCCTCCAAGGAACTTTCTGCCTCATTCACCTGACTCCCTCCGTCTGGTCGAGATAACTTCAGATTAAGTCGGAGCAATGGAGCAGGTAGATGTTACGGAAATTAATGATTTCAGTTGAAAAAAAGGAATATTTTATTTATTGTTTTTATATTTATATTTTTATTTTTGTGATGGTGTATACATGTGTAAAATCAAAATGGAAATTCGTGGGTCTTTATTTATTTCAAAATTATTGATATAAATATATAGTTGGAGTTAACCGCTACGGGTATAGATGTCATTAGAACATTTTTTGCAAATAGTATTTATTTACTTTTTCTTTTTTTCTGCAACTTGTTCTTACCTTGGTTACATATCGGCAATTTATGAATGAATAATCGAGACGGTTTTCGTGGCATCATGTTTTCACCAGATAATATATCTCTAAAATTAAAGGCCTGTTTCTTTTCATTTTTTATGAAGCAGCAGATTAAATCGTGATACGCCTTGCTGTTCAGATAAGTTGTTAGAAGATCGTTGTTTAAAAACTTGTTGATTTTGAAGAAGAATAAACAATATATGGTGATGAGAAAGAATTGTTTTATGTGTTTGTGGATGTTTAGTGAAAGTGGATGGTGATAGTGTATTTCTATCCTTGCATGCCATTCGTTTCATACTCTTGCAATATTGTTGTATTTATTTTTAGTCAGCATCAATGAAACTTGACATCTGCTTCAACTCTGCATATTTTATTGGAAAAAAAGCTAGACGGTTTATTTAACTTTTTAGTTTAGTCATATCGATGTATTGTTGGACGCGGTGTCAAGAAAAGACAATGAGAACAATAGCTGGCTTCATTGTCTTTCAAATCATTGACCGGCTTGATTTAATTGACGAGAACTTGTCGGTAGCGCGTGCGTGACCGCCGCTTTTCTAGTGCTGGCAAAACCACCGCCGCTTTTTTAGTGCTGGCAAAACGACCGTCGCTTTTCTAGTGCTGGCAAAACGACCGTCGCTTTTCTAGTGCTGGCAAAACGACCGCCGCTTTTCTAGTGCTGGCAAAACGACCGTCGCTTTTCTAGTGCTGGCAAAACGACCGTCGCTTTTCTAGTGCTGGCAAAACGACCGTCGCTTTTCTAGTGCTGGCAAAACGCGACACCTCCTCCTCGTCGTTACACGTCGATAACTTGCTGGTCTCGTACGATTATTGACGGGTCCAATATTAATAGACATAGTACTTAGACTATTATATGTGTCACGGGAGCACACACAATAGCATGCCACGTCATTTACCATAGCAACAACTTGCAGTATACCGATACAAGGATTTCTATGATTTTGTGAAAGTTGTTGCATTGCATTGCGAGTATCATTAATCATATAATATATCTGATTTTTGTTAAGGTAAACAGCAAGTGTTCTATGTAAGACATGAGATAAATTCTCGATAAAAAGGCGATCAAAACCGATTGCATGGTTCGACCTCGTACCCAGTCGGATCCCTGGTGAAACGGGATAAGGCAATCGTATTCAGTGATAACTTTGCATAAATTTGTTTTCTGTATTTCATTTTGCTGGTGAATTCGATATCAAACCAGATGTATAATTTCCTTTTAAAACTTCTACTAATCGGTTCGGGAAGGAGAGTAATGTAGTATCTACCTGCTGAGTCAGGTGTTCTGTTTTCATTCATTGTAAAGACTGTAGAAAAAAGTGAATATCCGAATCTTACCTATCCGAATGGATATGCAGTTTATAGAAGAAGATAGGTTATGGCAATTTTATTACGCTCACCATTACTACGATTAAACAGATGGCAAGGAAGAACTTTATTGACTATCAGTTTCTGTCAATTCTCATTGATAACACCACTTCTGTTTTCCACTTTCAGACCGCCCTTTTACCGATAAAACAAGCAGAACAAAATGGCAATATTCAGATCTGAGCTCAGTGTTCCGATAAAACGTGATTCTATGGACTTTCAAGATAGACAAATGAAAGTTTGGGAGGATATGGAAGTAAAAATGGAAAAGAGAAAGAAGGAATGGAATACTGATTTTGATAGAATGAGGGATGAATTCTTCACATTGAAGCCTGGTTCCCCTGAAAGACGGACTAGCACTATTGGATTAGATAAAATTGGAGCCCTTAGGACTGTGTACGAGACAGACGGTGAAGGACAACAACGGTTTAAGGTTAGATTTGAAGTAAGTGAATTCAAACCCGACGAAATTCAAGTTAAAGTTCAAGATAATAAGGTTATAGTGTATGCTAAACATGAAGAGAGGTCTACAGCACAATCAGTTAGTAGGGAATACAGTCGGCAAGTGGATGTACCACCAAATGTTGATCAAGAAAGGTTACAGTGTGTGCTAAGTCGTGACGGAATCCTTACTGTGGACGGTCCGGTATTTAGCAATCAGTTAGTCGCAACCCATCAAGTCTTACCCATAAAACAAGCTGTCCAACCAGAGAGAACCTTACAATTGGCAACTCCAGTAAAAAATCCAATCATTACCGAGCCTGACGGTACCAGAAAACTGAGACTTACAGTAGACGCCGGAGATTTTCGTCCAGAAGAAGTCGTTGTCAAGACGATGGAGAAGAAGCTTGTCGTCCACGCAGAACATGTGGAGAAAACCGCGGGAAAAACTCTTCACAAGGAGTTCAATAAGGAGTATGAACTTCCGGATAGCGTTGATCAGACCGCCATTACAGCTTACATCGGCGACGAAGGGAAACTTATCATAGAAGCACCAATCAAAAACCAAGTAAGAAAATATTCAGTCACACAAAGCCAAGACGTAAGGAAAGTGGTTGTCACCAAGGAGTCGACAGTCACCATAAATGATGGACAGAATCGACCTATGGTTACCATTAACGTACATTCTAGATAAACTCTCTCAACACTTTTCAGCATTTTGAATTGGTGCCAAAATATCAAGTGAATTATACCAAAATGGAAACGAAATGAAGCTGAAACTCGCTAATAATAATTATAGAGCTATTTTTAAAATGCCTAACACTTACCAACCAATATTTCAAACCACATCAGTAGTTTTGGATCATTGAACAAAATGCAGGCTTTGTTGGGGGAAAAGCTTGCATTACAAAGCGGTTGTGGAGAGTAACATAGTACAACAATTAACAGAATGAATTCAATTGCATTTTATCTTTACACCTAGTGCCTTCATCGTATTTTTGCACTGGATGATATTGTGAATGCAGACAGCGTTCTTGTGAAGAAATTCCTTCGATCCGGAAAATGAGGATACGGGAATATTTAAGTAGTATTACGTGAATACGTCTGTTGCACAACTGAGCACAGCAATTTGTTTATTTGAAGTCAAAAGAAAACTCATTCGTCGCTTTAGATGTGTAGATAATACATAGAATAGATTTCTTCTAAATTATTTATTTATAGTCACAAACAAGAAAAAAAATCATAAAATTGTTTATTTTAGAAATGTGAGTCTGCATGTATGTACCACATAATCATGTGTGCTTTTCACTATGCACGTGCAAATTGTTTGTAAACAATGTGTTTTCTTAGTAAAGAGGCACTTTAGTGAAGTAAATGTGATTGTTGTATGAATAGGACTTCGGCTCTATTTTTGAAAATGTCAGTGAGCGCAGATTTTGATTTCATATTGTTTTAAAAAATGGCATCATTGCTACAAAATGTGTATGTGAAAAGGTCGGATATGAATTCGTTTTTGAGATAAGCTTGGAAAGAAAGACATACATTAATATCCTCAGTATTCACGATTTGTAAAGGTTTTCCTCCTGTTGATTAATGTTTCTTCATTAGCATATTTTGTCCTTCATATTACATTACAGTGGATTTTATCATCATTATGACTACATGGGAAATACGAAAAAAAATGTGAATATTTAAATTACACGAATCCTGATTTTTCTTTCAACTGATTTGTTTGATTTTCAGCTTGAAATATTTCTGAATATGGAATGTGTATACGACGACCTGGTAGATACAAATGTTTTCTTCCATTCATATTAATGTAATTTATGTATTAGTTAATGTTCTATATTTTTGCCACATTGTACTATCCGTTACTTATGTTGTATTGTTATAAAGCTAAATGTAAATAATGTAGAAATCAAAGCGAGACTTTGTTCTTCTTTCTTGTTCACAACTTTTGTACAGTTTTATAGCATTCTGTTACATAAGATTTTGTCCTATAACCACTCACCCTTGCTTCTGGTGTTATCTTCGCTTACAGTTTACTATGTAAAGCTTCCTAAACTTGCTAGAGTCACTTGCTTTCTAATTGCTTGCAGTGACTTAGTCGACATTTCTTGGACAATGTCCGTATTTTACATTACACATGTTATGTAACAGGATGACTTACTGAACACTTTGGAGGACAAAATGGTCAAATGCTAGTTACTAAGTGCAAGTCATGTGATTCAATGTCGAATTGGCGAAGAAAACCAGTAGCAACGGGCCGAAAAGGGGGAGAAGAAAACAAATACTATGTCAATGCAAGGAACTGCACATGGGGAAAGGGAACTTGACACTCTTCTAAAAACATAAATAGAAATAATTACCACACAGCGATTAACAGCCTTGGAACTGTCAGTAAAAATACTGGGGGTTTAAATCGATTTAACAGCTAGCTAACCCCATACTTAACAGTTATATGGTAATTGATTAACAACATGTACATATATATTTAAGTCCGAGTTACTCAGCATCTATAGCATATAAAGAAAATACGTATACCATCAAAATTTAATTCAACCTAAAATACACACCACAAGAATTTCATCAGTATCAACCCAAGATATTGGTAGAACCGATTAATGTTCCTTGAACAATCATCAAACAGGAACATATCAACAATATGCGCATCTGCTCTTGATAGTGAAGTATCCAATTGAGTTTCATTGAATTCCAGTCGGTGGTTGCCGAGAGAGTGTGGTCACAAGTGCATGATGGACACATTGACGGACGAACGGAGGCTATATGCTCCTCCTGCAAGGAAGCATAATAAAGCCATACAGTCAATTGAACATGTGAATTTATTTTCTGCATCTTCATAAACATGAACAAATTTGGTAAAATTTCCATTTCTCTCAGTACAGAGAGACAATCACTGTAGCAATAAGACTGGTGGACACAGGAATTATGATCATACAAACGTATAACCATAATCTATTGTAATAAAAAAATACACAACACAAATTTGCTCAATATATGCTTTATTTTCAAGTCTTGTAGATTGAAGCAATATGAAGATTTGGAATGAATTTGCAATTGAATTGTACAAAGTAAAATTGAATGAAGAAACATGTTTTTGGCTAATTGTAACATGAACTTGTAAAACAAGAAAGAAACAACTTCAGATGAAATTCACGCTAACATCAAGTTGCAAACTATTTGATTTTACTTTGGTTGTAATGAAACTTTTGTACATCACATTAATGGTGACTGACAAACTTTCTCCAATTCATTACAACACAAACTTAGTTTTCTAGGTAGAAGTTCAAGGTGGCATCAAACACCAGCTATTCCAGGTACAGTAAAACCTCCCTTAAAGATCACCTCAAAATTAAGAACACAATTTTCAAGTCCATGTTCACTGTTTTGCTCATTATTCAAGCTCGATATTAAGACCAACATCAGTTGTCAAGGGTCCCAAGGGTGGTCTTTAAGTGAGGTTTTACTGTATAGTGTATGTAGTGTAGCAGTGTAATTACAGACTTGGTGAAATAACTGAAAATTAGTTAAATTAGTCCATAACATGACATCAAGTTCTCACAAAGTGATCTGCAGTATCAACCATCAGATTCATCATAAATATTGACCATACATCCAATACATACACAGTGAAATCTCACTTGTAGACCACCTCTAGATTAAGATCACCTCACACATAATACTTTCCTCACAACCAATGTAGGTCTTATTATTGACATTTCATTGTATACCTATTTCCCAATAAATACAGTTTGTTTTAAAGCATTTTGTATATAACAGAATGGACACAATATCCATGGCAATGTAATTCTTACAAATTGAGATATTTTTTGAGAAATTAAACCATAATTAGGGAATGAGAACTGGACATACAGGTACATACTTTGTCAATTATTTTGTAGCGCTGAAACCTTCACAGTGTTGTATTTTTGTTAACAGTTAAGAAATAACAATGTACATTGATTCACAACCATTGCTGGGATATACTCGGTCAAACTGACAATAGTACGCTCAGTGATGTTTATTAGAACAATATGCTCTTTCAACATTCATTTGACAAATACTAGAGAGAATATCATCATACTGGTAATATAAATTGAACAGAAGTTAGTGGAAACACAATACATATACATCTAAATGTATCAAGCCATAGTAAGAGGCCATGTAAGATCTACTGGAACTTGAGAGAAACTTAATACATGACTTCATCTGAACACAAAGCTAGACTATTAATACTGCATACATTTCAGCTTGATGTATTGTAACAGAATATAACCTTGCTGCTATCTATCATCAACTAAGAGCCAAATAAAGATAAAACTGTGTGAATACATAACAGAATACGTAACAGAATACAACAACAACAACCCAGTATCTAAACAATATAACAGTTTCAACAACACAACCTAAAATCTACGGCTTCAGTAACAAGGATCACACTACAATACACTTCTGTGTTCATCTAGAATTAAACGTTGTTCGTGAGTTTACACACTATGCAGGTATCACCTTTTATCAGCATTTATTATCATAAGTACAGTTCGATCTCGTTCATTCGATTTCATCGAGTCTGCAATTTTGCAGCAAATAGCCCATTTCAATGCAATGTGCCTAAAAAGATACATCAGGACCTGATATTTATTTCAGATGATACCTTCGAAAAGAAGGTTGTCAAATAAACGAGGTCCAACGTTATTTCTAAAACTTTCACCTTGCTATGGAGTAACTGAGATAATAATATTATGGTAATATAGTGTGTGTATAATACTTACTCTATATAAACTAAGCTATAAATGCCTATAAATAAAGGGAAAATAAATTCCACAACCAATATAGTAACATCATCTGACTAGTTGCAAATAAAATAATAAATCTATTAAAATAAATAACTTAAAAAAAAGCCAGTTAAGCATGTTATAGAATCTTAAACGTCACAACACAATTATAATATCATTTCAACAAATAAATAATGAAAACTTAAATTTTGGTTTGCCTCCGCGCTCAATGTCAACAAGTCAGGTCCCAGGTATAAAACATTCAGATTTGTTTGTAACCACACCCCATTGTTACCTAAATAATGTGAATAAACAACAGTAAATAGCAATAAAAGACAGAAAAACAGAAACAAAGTCCCCCCCCCACTTGGTGGGGCAACAACAATGTCATGGATGGCAGCAAATAAGCGTAGATAAATCTCAATTTGACACAAACAAAAGAAAGACAGATGTGGACAGAATATAGACGGGAAAGAAAGCCCGAAATTGGATACAAGAAAAAAATATATAAAACAAAAAACAAAACCTTAAATAAAATGTTTTATGATAAATGTCAAGAAAAAAGGGTAATGTGAATAAACGATAAATAGAAAAAATAACTTAAAATAATCGACATGGCAAGATCAAGCTAGTTTCTCAGCAATGGGAAATTAAATTCAAGTAAGCCAGGTAATACGTACCAACATATTTGTAACATCAGGAATAACACAAATGAAATCATCTTCTGTTTATCAAAGTTACATTCCACAGCTAATTTATAAACTGAATGCTAAATAAATAAAGTATGTTGGTCCGAAAAGCTGGAAAACTGACAATTTACTGTCAAATAATATCAAAAAATCAAATAACTTTCTATCGTTACCATGTAAATGCGGTAAAATATTGCGGTGATGTTGTCATGGTAACAAGAGAAATAAACAATACATACCTTAAACCAAACAACAATGAAACAATAAAAAGAAACAAGACACAAATAATCCTATAAATGTATAACAATCTTAACTAGACAAGAGGCAAGTCAATAGACAAATTATATTGTTCTAATAAGAAATGCACAAAGGCTAAATAATAGATCAAAGTTTTGGATTTCTAACATAAAATATGAGCTGTACAATTTCCAACCTCTTCTTTACGTGACGTCATTTCCAGAAAACGTCACATGTGACGTCACCATGCACTGACAGTAAGCAATATTTGCCCAATATGGCAATATGAAAATGAAGTGATCATATGGAGTAAATATTGTTTCGTGCTTGCAAATAGTGACATCACATGTTGCGTTTTCTAGAAATAATGTCACTTACAGAAGAGGTTGTAAATCCCACAGCAGCGCTCATATATACTCAGTACATTTAAAAACAAAAAATGGAAGGTTTCTCGAATTTCATGAACTTACCATGGAATGCAAGATAAGAACTTAATATGATATTATTTAATTTTACGCAATGATGAACGCTAAAATTTCTTTCAATCAACGGGTATTTTCGTATCAAATATGAGTTTTAAAACACACTATAATGACATCTAAAATACATAACACACATACAAAAATGTGCGTTTTTAAATGAACTGAGTGTATTGACAGTCATAAACCTGTCCTCTGAGTGAAGATAAAACATAATAAAAGGAAAAAAAATCACAAAAGTTTTATTGCACAGAAATTGTTGGTAAATACTAGATACAAGAAATGGATGATCATTAATGTATAATGTGCTGTCACACTTGGTACAGAGGTCGCATTCACAACATCATTACATTAACAATAATTATTGTGTTACTAAGGAACAAATGACATAACATGTATTGGTTGCTAAGGAACACAGCCAAGTCCACCTGACTTAATTGTTTTTAAATCTCAATAGTTAAATATGCACAGTAGGTTATTACATGTTACTTTATAAAATTTATATTTTCTCAGACATCAAATTCACGCTCAGCTAATACAGGCATGAAAAGTAATTTTGAATTTATTCTCAGTTTGTTTTTTATACAAATTCTCAACATTTACTGGATTTAATACGAAGTCACTGACAATAAGTGGCTGCTTATACAAGACGTGTACAAAAATTAACACTGTATGTCTACCATCACTTTGACTATTTTTAAAAAAATGAATGGATTTCAATGAATGAAACAGACAGTTGCTAAAACAAGCAGTTAATAAATAAATAAATATTATGCAATAATGCTATTTAATTGACACTAAAGATGCCAATACAGAGGTATACATAGCCATGTACTATATTGATGACTTATATGTGTGCTATCATGATTTCATTCAAGCCGATTGTGATATCCCATAAATATGCATCAAAATGCACAATATATTTCCCACATGACTTCCTGATTTTGCAAAACACAACTTTTTGTAAATGATAAAACAAGAATCATAGAATAAAAGGATATTTCAGTTTTCTTAAATTTGTAGTGACTTTTCATACCCCAGTAACCATAAAATGTTACGATCATATATTCCTGTGACAGAACTTTGCTGTTGTAGATAACACGGTCAGCACAGAACATAAACAGGATTACAGACATTCTGTACCAACAAAGTAAATATTTCATACAGTGCTGTTAGATTGCCCGTGAACAGGTGTATGAACTTTCAGGACTGATCTATGTCAATTTAACTAAGGAAATGCTCTCATGCGTAAAACTATAAGTGCTGTTCGGATCACTATGCTATCAAAACAGAACCGCATCTTTTTTTCTTTATCAAGCTTACGGATGAACAAGGATATTTCAATACACCTATTTTGAAATGTAATATATTCATATGTTTGCAGTTAATAAAACCCATCTTTAACTTAGGCTAACTTACACATCAATCATCAATATCACTAATCAATACACAAACTGAATATAAACCCAAGAAATATGAACAGATCAATAGTAAAGAACTAATTATACAGTTTTCTTGAAATCACATGTAACATTCGATAAATACCCACAGAGTACTGTGACAATACTTGATGCATGATGTAATCTGTAAGTTTGCTTTAACTCTAAATGACGAGATTCTGATAAAAAGTAAGTTGTAGAAGTCAATAATTGCATTAAGTATTCATTTGTAATAAAATGTGTGTAAAGTGTTTGTCTTCAAAAGTAAATTCATGAACACAAAACAGGAAATTTAAATTGATGAAGTGTTTCTTTGGCCAAAATGTGTCACAGACAAAGATTCCTAAATGCACCATGAACTAATTCACATCATTAATTATATAAAATAAAAAAATAATAAAAAAATAATGAATCAACAAAATATGACACTCACTCAATCAGCCCTTTCAACAATATCACTCAATCAGCCCTTTCAACAATATCACTCAATCAGCCCTTTCAACAATTATACTTCACGGAAAAAACAACAACACAGTAAAGTGTATATTGGAACTGTGGAATGATACAATCGAGTCAACAAAACAATGCAGATCATGACATAGCAAACAGAATAGAGAACACAATAACCTAAAGCTGTACACCTCACCAATACAACAAGTGATAGAGTATTATATAAGATAAATGACATCTCAGGCATGCGCTAACATCCATATATTTCCATCTATAACTCACTTGTGGAATAAATAACGTGATGTTTCAATTACTGTGATGTGAAGCTCACAGCTATGCTTTTGAATGTTTATAATAAAATGCACATTTACAATTTATCCTATTAATAAAACTTTCATGTTCATTATAAATTACTGAACTTTTCAACTACTTAAAAACAAAAACAACTTGACAAAAGACTCAATGTCTGGTTCTCAGAAAACCTGTCGTGTGTTTGAGATCATTAAGCAATGTATGTTTATCACAAGGTACACAAGTGACACAGTATTATATATAATCTAACGGGGCAGATTGGAAACACATAATATGAATGATAAAGAATTGATGATTGAAGTGTGAAGAGTTCCAGTTTTTCAACATATGATTCCATAGAGTCAGTCATGGTAGTTGTTTTCACAGTAGTATGATGGTATAAATTTACCAAGTTTTAGATTTTGGTATTTTACAGAAATAGTAAGAAACAAACTTTGAACTGTAGAGATTTTGTTCAGTGACGACCATGCATATCTCAAAGCTAAATGACCTGAACACAGATATATGTTCATTGTGTAATATCAACACCAACTACAGGACTTGTTTCAATATTGTCAATAATCAGTGTGTGTGTTAAGTGAGAACAGAATCAATAGCCTATAACATTCGGGACAGTAACTTCCCCACTTGAAGGGAATAATATAATAAACCAGTGATTTTCACCTTCTTTGAATACATGAAACAGATATTTGCCAATACTACTGTAGTGTAAAATGATGTTAGAAGGAAACTCTTTTTGACAATTACTTTAACAATAAAATGCAGAGCGTTTTGTCACTAATATCAGAGAATATGTTGTCATTGTAATTTGGCAGAAGTGAAAGTTGGGTATCAGCCTACAAATAACGAAGCAGACTTGTCTTGCTTTAGTTCCTCTATGTACAGACTACAGCATATAGTCCCCATGTGATGTATATCTCAATCTTGTTGTCTTAGAAAGCATCTTTGATGTTACTGAACGGTCTGACAGCCAGATCTACAGGAAGTCGAAATTTCACCGTGTTCAGTTTGTCCATAGATTTTATTGCATCATCAAAACCTAGAAATACACAAACAACAAAAAGTCATTGAGAGACAAACTGGTTCACAGGTAGAATCCATGGCACATCGAGAGACAAAGTGGTTCACGGGTAGAATCCATGGCACATCGAGAGACAAAGTGGTTCACGGGTAGAATCCATGGCACATCGAGAGACAAAGTGGTTCACAGGTAGAATCCATGGCACATCGAGAGACAAAGTGGTTCACGGGTAGAATCCATGGCACATCGAGAGACAAAGTGGTTCACAGGTAGAATCCATGGCACATCGAGAGACAAAGTTGTTCACGGGTAGAATCCATGGCACATCGAGAGACAAAGTGGTTCACAGGTAGAACCCATGGCACATCAAGAGACAAAGTGGTTCACGGGTAGAACCCATGGCACATCAAGAGACAAAGTGGTTCACGGGTAGAATCCATGGCACATCGAGAGACAAAGTGGTTCACGGGTAGAACCCATGGCACATCAAGAGACAAAGTGGTTCACAGGTAGAATCCATGGCTCCTCATCCAAAGATCCAGAGTCAAAATATTGAAGTGTTAACGCAATTACTATCAATCATATGATATTATCTGCCTACTTCATATTTTGTAAACGTAAAATTTGGTAAAAAAGTGTTTATTTATTATAGTGTCACCCCTACTTAAAGTGCTGGCCATTTCTGACTTATAAGACACCTACTTTCTGAGCTCATTTACCTCACGATTCCTATCCTTTAATGCCAGGCACCAGGCAGGTAGGCACACGTTTATCATTATTTAACTAGCTGGCAGCTCACCGACAGGCCAATGGATTTCCATCCTTCAACTTCCAGCTGGCGGATGCCTTATTCACTCGGCCAAGGTAGATAGTTAGTTGCGCATGTTTGATATAATGATACAACAAACAATGAAATATCTCTACAGATGGTATGGTCAAGATAATTGCATCATGAATAATCCAAAGAGAGAGAATACGAAGCTACAGGAAACGCCACATACATAAGACAGTGCCTTCCCACGCAGACCTTCGGGAAAACAACAATCCATAAAACACAAGGCACTTAAGGAGGTTAAAGGGTACATATGTTAAGGAACAGAAGCACAAGGAATGGCCTGGCAGACCAAAGTTAATCATTAATGGAAAAATCGTTTGTTAGTGTTGTGTAGCCCTCACTGAATAGGAAGCTGTAGGGAGGTGGAAGTACAGACCACAGAAAGAGAACATATGGGTATAGATGAAGGGACATAACTCACCTGTTCTGGCAACATAACTCCAATCCTGATAGTAATTATCAACCACGGTCTGTGTACGGAATATCAGCTTTAACCATTGAGTCAACTTCGTTTCACTGAAATAGCCACAGAATATTTCAAACTGTAAACTAATAAGGATATAATACATGGAATACAGTGCCCAAGTAATTATATAACATACATGCATGTATCATAATTCACTACCTTTATGCACATGTGGACTGGTCACAGTACACACACTGTAAAAAATGACAACATGGCAATGTAACCTTGTCACACTAAATGGTTAAGGTGTCGCGGACCTGACTCCTGATCTGAAGATCATGGGTTCGAATTCAACCTCAGGGTAGATTGAATCAAGAATTCTAAAATCCTTTAATTAGAAGGACGTACTGGTTAGTAATCCAGGAAGCATTCATTGAGAATGATTAATATAAGTTGTAATAACTTGTTTCACACCCTATGTAAAATAAATAACTTTAAACTAAATAGCAACACTTCAGTGCAGGTTGTTGAAAATTACATGGTAAACACGGGCGTTCTGAGAAAATGGTCACAAACACATAGAACCATTCAGTGCTCATGTATATTTACATTGATAACTAGCATTGATGAAATAACACCTACTTGAGTGCCAGGCAAACGAAGGCTTTAAAATGAGAATCTTCGGAACGTTTGAGAGGTGTATGTGAGGAAATCACTGTATCTATTGCACCAAGTAATGTTTGCTTTGATGTGATTGCTTTACCACCAACAATCTCCAGGTGAAACGACTGAGAGAGTTTCCTTGCAGGCGACTGATTGTACTCTGTACCATGCTGAAAACATAATGACTTGATATATCATATAACATAAATATATCATATCTTATAATGGCTCATGAAATCATATAACACTCATGAATACACTTCCCTTGCATGTGGTATCATGTAAGTATTACTGTCTTAATTTGTAGTTCATTAGACGTAATGATAACAATATTTTAAACAGCTATAAAGTTAAATTTTACGCTATAAAACCTTTTAGGTCTATGAATATGTCCATTATACTGAGACTGAAGTTGTGTCAGATATATGAATGTTTGTTTGTGAATATGAATGTGTATGTATTTTATTGTATCTATTTAAGTACTTGTTCATCTGAAATCATGGGCATAATAATACATTCTTGCTATAAATTATCCATTTTTACACCTCGAGTCATAACTATGAATTTTAGATTGGTCATTTATTAAGAAAATGATCTGTTTATAAAATCTATATCTAACAATGAGTGGAAACAGAAGAAACAGAACATTTACTTACCTTGATTTCATAGTACTTCAGCAATAAATCCCAGGCATGCATTTCTTTTGTAATATTAGCAGATCTAGCTGGGAAACATCCCCAGGGTACCAGGCTGGAACTCTGACCAATCTGTGATATACAGGTAATACTATCAGTGAGTGAGAAACTCATCGACATCAAACAGAGGATAACTCTAAAAGTTAGGGAATTCCCTTTTCCCACTACAGCCAGAAACAAAATAACAATTTTTACACATATCTGACCTCTCCAGGACACCCTTCATTGTGCAATGTTTTGTTTTGTTACCAGTTTTCTGATAGAAAGTTGTCGAATAAACGAAGTCCAACTGTATAACAAATCATAAACAGACTAATCAATACTGCAATGCCCAACATTGAGCATGAACTAAATACCAAACCAATTAAATGCTTTAATTACTTTTCTGAAGCCTTCATTTTGACAGATTAAAGCAAAATTGTTCCATCTGCATGTATTTTGATGATCAGACAAACGAGTGTTGCTTGCATCTATATGACTCAGTGCTATATGAAGCTTATATCTTACCTCCGTCAACCCATGTTGTACGAGATCTCTGACTGCCATAGCTAGATCTTTCCTTACTGTCTGTGTCACCAATGGACTGCTCATTTCTTGGCTCTGTTTAACAATATAACAAATTTAGTGTGTGTACTAATCACAGGATACAACCAATACAACAGATGGGGACCAAAAAAGAAACAATTGGTCTATCATAAGAGTGTTACACTGACAATTTACCATAAACACTTTAAATCTGAAATCTTATACAAATTAACTTACCCAAGATAAAGGACAAACCATCGAATACTAGAAACACTACTGACTTGCACACACATTCACTCAAATGATTTGTATTGTTATTCCTACCAAGTAAGACATTTCATCACCATAAAGAAGAAATAGATTGAAAAAAGCAAGATCTCCACCGCTGTAAACTCATTGATTGTTGACATTCAAGGACTTGCCAGACATATATACACGGTACTTACTTCCTCAGAGTCACTGTTATATTCTGATTTATCTTCATCATCAGTTACTGGTTGGTACTTTGCTGCTGTCATAACTTTATCTATCGCCATCTCTAACCGAGCTCGCAAATCACTGAAAACATCACAAGTTAATAAAGCAATGAACCTTACAATCATAGAGAAGGAAGGACAATAGAGAATATTTCCTTCTGATTATTTTAAAAATATTAATGCTGAAACTGCAGCTGTCATCATAAGGCAGGGGCAATACGTTACATTCCGTTCAAAACAAATGTAGTTTTCTATGACATCCAGGCATTTGAGAAATTAAGCCAATTTAACCAAGGGCAGTTTTTTAGGCTATTTATTTCCATGGAAATATACCAACTATGAAGACTGAATACTGAAAAGGCACAAATATTCTTTCTAGGATTACAATAATGAAGGTCCTAGCAGTTCAGCTAAAATATAGATGCATTTTTTATCCGTATGATAAAACTAAAGTATTTCAATTCTTACCCCCAGTGATTGCCCCGTGGAGTTTTCTTCATCGCATTTTTCTTGAAGTTGCGGCTTCCACAACCAAGTTGTGTGATCAGAAATATTTGTAGAAAGTGGATCGTTTTCTTCAGTGCTTTTAACCTTGTATGTTCATCCTGAAATATCACACATACCCACTGTATCTGCTATGTTCCACGTCATCACATAAATATTTCATACAGCAAAATTTATCTGAATATTCCGAAGTTACTGAATCGCCTCATTTTACTGAATTAAACTTGGAGCTATAATTCAGGAACCTCTTCCTATGGGAATAGGAATGACAGTTCAAAATAAGGGGGACCACCAACATAATGTTAATTGAGTTTTGGTTCCCACCATCTATTTATTCCTTTAACTTATGAACTGAAACCCTTAAAAAACTAGGCTAAGTCTTGTTTTTATCATTTTCAGAAGTCTCGTTTAATAAAACCAATAAAAAATGACCACTCATATAAGAAGATCCACAATGTACAACACAGGTAGTATATGAACATACAACAATTATTGCTTACATGTGTCTGTAAACTTGGCTGTGCTTTGTCATTACTCACTGTCTTCTTATCAAAGGAAAACTGAAACAGAAATGTAAACACTCCATTATCATACAGTAGTTACAAAAGACTGAGAAAAACGGACCATTGTAATAACATACGACCAAAGCCTAATCTTTAGAGAAATGATGATTTTGTTATATACTCTATAAGATATAAAACGCATAAATTTACAACACAAAAAGGCATTTGTACTAAGTCAAGGGACATAACCCTTACATACTGAATCCAATGTTACAACCCAAGGTTCACACCCATTATGCGCTGACCAAAGTTCCTATAATGTACTGGTAGATCTAAATATGCCCCACCCTATTTTGTGAAGACACACAAATAGTTGTAACAGATATGACTTACCTTATTACTGTTTTCACTATCTGAGCCTCCGTGTACTGGACATGTACATCTCTCACGTCCCAGTGGACCCGGACTCGTCGCGTCACCTAATTTTACACAATACACAAATGTAGTCATTATGTTGATTAAATTTTGGTTCAGTACAAGGTAGATTACATTCTACCCTAATTACATACTGTGGATTCATTAATTTTCGTTGAACATTAAATTTCGTGGATTTCGTGGTTGAGCTTATCCACGAATTCAAGTACCCAACGAAAATTTTGTCTTACGATCGTATCCGAAAAGTCTATGTCCGAAAACTAGTACACTCCAGATAAACATCGCCGCTAACACGCGGTTACCTCCCGTGAATTGTGTCAGTTTATAAGCATGTTGGTGTATATATAATGTAAATATTTGATAACAATAAACTATTAATGCTTTTACTATTTATGTTTGTTATATATTCTTCGTCATTATTAAGTTGAGTAGTCAGTTCTGTGATGATGTTGTTGATCTGGTGTGCTATATTTAGCAGCTCTACTTCCAAGTACAGTACACGAATATTTTCATATCGTTGTGATCAGTGTGTTGGAAGTATAATCTCAACGTGTGAAATGTATCGTCGTTATAGCGTAATTATACAGTTTGTGACAGTTATAAAATAAGTGATAATTGACACTTGCATAGTGTGGCTAACTAAGGGAACGGGGCCACACGATGTAACATCGATAACAATGAAAGGTGAGAAAATACCTGTATATCTTTCGGGTCCGTGTCACTGTTTTCTAATTGACATATATATTTTATTTGTTTTGGACTTATAGACTACTTTTTTAATTTATGCTTCAAAAATCAAAAAACCACGAATTCAAGTACCCCACGAAATGCCCATTTTGACAAAACCACGAAATTTGGTACCAACGAAAATTAATGAATCCACAGTAGCCTACAACAAGTCAGTAGCATTCCTATAAACATGATTACATGGAAAACATTTAATACTTTGCAGGTATTTACACATTCATATTTGACAGAAAAAGAAATAATAATTGTCATTACAATTACAAAACTTAGAAGCCCAAAGATGACACTAACAGGAACGAAGTCAATACTTTCTCAACATTCTTCTCAAATCTCTGTTTCACACTACAGTGAAAATCTCTCCAGTGCTGCACTCTCTTTAGCAGTAATCTCTCTCCATTAACAGTATCTATTTTTCCAGTAGTAAGAATTTACTATCAATTGAACCTGTTCAGGGTAACCACCTCTTTAAATCAACCAATATTTGTGTTTCTCAAGGTGTTGCTGTAGTGATGCTGCACTGTTTACTGTGTTGAGCTAACATGAATAATTAAATCAATCTACCAGGTCAATGATCTGACATCCCACATTGTTCTACATGAAGTACACAAATATATCCCTTACCTTGTAGGAAATCTATAAATCTCTCTAGATCTGTGATCTGTGTTTTCAGCTGAGATACCAACTTCTCCTTCACTTTGGCTGGATTTACAATCTAAACATGTAAAACAAAGTCTGGTTAGAAATGAAAACTTCAACCAATTTCTCTCATAAAACAAACCATCACAATCATTAATGAATTGGGTACTTAATGGAAGCCATGTTATAATAAGCCACAGTGACTGTTGATTAATAATCTTTTAATAATTTGTACATTCATGTTTAGTTGTTAATCACAACATCACAATTTAATCTACTTCAAGTTAAAGAACACTAATGTCAACATCTAATGAAACAATGCTGTAAAAATGCGTAGCTTGGGTCTGAAATTCATATGAAGCCATGTACATAGATTCAACAGTCAGTATTATTCACTTTTTTCTCTAAACAAGTTTTATTACAATTCAAAAGATACATTCAAACTAAGCTAGTAAAACTTAACAATACATGTACCATCTTTGACATCTATGAGATAACATGCTAGACTTTTACACAATTCACATGAATATCAAAATTATTATACAATCATTTTCATCTAAATTTCTCTCTATGTCAAAAACTAGGTAACAATATTTATGCATAAACCATTGATAACCATCTCCCTGGTTACCAACACATGAGCTCCTGGTTCCTGGTAGAGTGCACCACCGGGTTCCACCAGAGTCTGGCTTGCAATATGGATGTAGATTAGTACCGAATGATAACGATGGAGTATTTACCTGTCCCACTGCATGATCCACAACTTGTCTTAACTCCTCCATGCTGCAATAACATAGCACACACCAAACAGGTTAGTAACCACAAGCATAGTTAGTGTTTAAAGCAATCCATCAAGCATGTAGTTAACAAATGCTGTCACAGTTATAGTATCTAGATGTTGTGTTTGTCTATTTGTCATTTTCAGAATATGAATTCTAAATACTGTTTTACATGCTTGGTAAAAAATCACTTTGTCTAGTAAAAATATAACTTTTTTTCATTAGACAAAGACGTAATATTTACTCTTTTCGGTTCTTTGGATTTTGACCCTTTTTAACAGTAGTTCAGATAAAGTCAGACCTAGTTCATTTTAATCCATCCTGTCCAAATTGTTATTTCAAAAACTTCATGGTTTAGAATAGCCCATTTCAATTTGACGTGCATAAGTGGATACATCGGAGCCCGATATTTATTTCGGATGACCATGTATTTGAATAGAAGATTGCCGAATAACCAAGGTTCAACCGTATGTTCAGCAGTCAGTGGACCTAACCCGTGTTTCCAAATAATCAACCTTTACTAACATGTCCCTCTGCAAACAAGAGACAACTTCTCCTCAAGATTCAGAGGTGGAGGACACAGAACTTTGGCTGTATTATCATCAGTCCAATTGTCATGGAGACTATACCCCTAACCCTGCATTTGAACCTACGACCTCAAGGTTGGTAGTCAAGTGCTTTACTAACTGATCTAACTGGGTTGACTGACTGTTTTTGTCAAACTCTCTATAATTTAATATTTAATGCACAAATCATGAAAGATTATGACAAAAAAAAGTGTTTTGTAAGCAATTATTCCGACTTTACACCCGGCAAGATTTGTATAATAAAAACTGAAAACAACAGAATGCCCTCTTGATACAAGTTATTAACAAATTTAAATCAAAGCATTTGAAACATGCACTCAATCCCAGTTCAGTATATATCATGCATCAAGTTTGGTCAGACAAACGGTGTAAACAAAGAATACACTTGTTTTTTACAATTGATACATCAAAGTAGGTAAAAATACAAGGTTATCATAATGAATATACCCTCACTCTAACTGAATGATTAACAAACAAACTAAGAGTTAAGCTGTCCATAAAATCACTCAAAACATTGAAGTATGGATAGGGGAAATTTACATCATGAATCCCCAAATATGGGTATTTATGAGGCTAAAATTTTAAATAATTTTACTGAAGGCGAATTTTCTTTCTAAGTAGGGGTAAAATATATACTTTTTTCTTTGGGGATTGTGGCCCAATTTCGGCCCAACATTTGCCATTAAAAAAGGCTGACATTATAAAAATGGATTATACAAAAGTATCATGGAACACTAAACCAATGTACAGGGCATACACATGAGCAATAAGAAACAATCCCTTGCACACCTGTAGACAATGTAGTTAACCATGAAATATGATGTTCACATTGTCTATCCATATAAGTCATCTAGAAACCATACCATACCCTCAACCAAGATACAAAACCACAGCAATACTGCATCTCTATTACATGTCAATCATGCTACAAGCAAACCGTGCAATCATGATATGCAAAACAAATCCATACATTAATGATGATTTATATACAAGAGCATAAAAAAAGAAAAAACGTTAAAACATGCTATTATGTAACAATACCTCAATTTTTCTAATTTATCAATTTTTAAGTCCAGTGTGTTCCTCAGCTGGTCAAGTACCACTTTCTGTTTCTCCATTTGTTGACATGTTGGCAATTCTTCAGAATCTCCTGTCTGTTATAAAAACAAGGTCAATATCCACCATATACATTTAAAGATTTCAATTACCCGTAATTCAATCTAAAACCATTTCTACATCATACATTAACATGAATTAACACCGCATGTATTACAATTAATAATTCACTAAATATCATAAAATGAAATAACACTGATGGGTCTCGGCTATTATGAATGAAAAGTACATTTTTGCTGAAGTGTATTTACAATTAAGGATACATATAAAATGTTACAATGGTGTCCACAAATGACCAAATTAAACTAGTTTCCAAATAATTATAATTTAAACACTTGACAAAGTTTCATTGTCAGAAAATTTGTAGAATACATTCATTAGATTATGCCGACCAATGCAATACCCTCTATATAAGATTATGACACCATGATTTTACCTCGTATGCGTAAGTTTCCAAATCCTCAAGTTGAGACTTTAACTGTGTGATCAGCTCACGCTGTTTCTCTCTTTGTTCTGTCAACTTATTCTCGTGTTCCTTGTCACTCTACAATACAGTAAACATGACTAGAGCAAAGTTCACCAACCTATGTTAACAAGACAACAATATATCCTTCCATGTTAACTGTAAATGCTCCAATTTTTTCCAAGACTTAATGATTTTTCAATGAAGTATACATAGTTCCTACATGTACAATATTTACCTCCCTTGTTCTTAACTGTTGGCCATTTTGATAGGCAAAACTGATATGCCCTTATAGAAGTAATTTCCAAATATGTAATAACTGAGAAAATACCAAGAGAATTTGCATGTGACAGCCACTTTTTCTTCATCTTACTGAGCCAAATGCCCACATGAGCATATCTGATTAGTTTATCATCATTTACATTATATTCCCCATAAACTTTAAGGAAATGTGCCTATCAAAATGGCCGACAGTTAAGAACAAGGGAGGTAAATACAGTAGATGTGGGAACTATGTATTGGCACACCCAGAGTTCAAGAACCACAAATGTTAGAATTATGCATATTTCTTGTAAAAGGGCTTTAAATGATATAAACAGTTAGGGTCATGTAGTGACTTCACCAGCTGTTAGGGTGGGGGAATACACCAAGAGTCGCATATAGGATTATTTGGGGCAAATGCAGCACCAAGAACCGACCCTCTGTAAACAAGCAGGAAATTGCACATACAAATTCTACATCCAGAGTGGGGTTCAAACCTGCAGCAGTGAGGAGGAAGTGGTTTGAAGTCAGTGACCATACTCACCCAGTCACTGAGACCTCTTAATTATAGATGCTTCATTATGTCTTAATGAAACTATACAGACTGAAATCTATCAGAAAAAAACAATATAAAACTTTAAGGAAGATTAGAGAATTTCTATAAACATTTGAGAATTTCTACAAACAATCTATGGTCACATTTTTATGATTTGATGAAATATTTTGTTTGTTAAAGACCAGGAAACTTTACAATAAGGAAAGACAAGAGAAATCATTGAATACAAGCGGTGCCCTATCTTACCATTTCCTCCAGTATCTGTGCATCTTGTACCTTGCAGCCTCTCACGTCTGGTATACCTCGAAATGCAAACTCTTCCAAATCCTTCAACAGGTTCTGAAAATAGTAACATAGAAATATGAATATATATAAAAATGTTCAACCATAAAACTGCTGAAAATTCATGATTTATTGAAGTTTTTCAATGTGTACTGGTATGTATTTTGTGATACAGATAAATAAATTGAATGTGGCTTAAGGTCACATAAACAGCCAGGGTCAGGCAGTGACTTTCTCACCAATCAGGATGGAAGAATGTCCCAGGTGCCCATTCCTGCAAATTATTTTGGACACAGTAGTACCATCGACCTTCTGTAAGCCAGCTGGGTAGCTTCCTCACACAAATTCTACATACCAAATGGGATTTGAACCCACAACAGTGAGGGGCAAGTAATTTGAGATCAGCAACCATAACCACTCAGCCACAGAGGCCCCAAAAGAGACTGAACATGATTGATTCTCTAAATTCCAGTAGAATGACAGAATGGTCATACTTTGAACTGGTATTAAAGCAGTAACATTCAGATTGTCTTTAGTTTAATTCCAAGTTTATACATCAAGCCTTTATCTTTCATGTTCAGTTTTGTTTTGAAACAATTAGTCACATGACTTTAGCCTATAAGAAAATCAGCTTATCAGGAAAATGTTCAATTCATGTACTTCCAGTTTACCTCTTTGTCATCATCATCAGCACTGACAATCTGTTTTAATCGAAACTGGACTTGTGCAAAGTGACTTGTGAGGGCAAGTAGAGAAGAATTCAACTGTTCTTGTTCCTCTTCTAGTCTCTGGAGTTCTTCTGACTGACTTAAGTGACTGAAGTGAGAAACAACACACGACTTATGGTACATGGACCGAAAGAGTACATACAACCAGAGTGCCCTGCATCACTCACTGACATAATAATTATCTGTATGATAATCGAACTAAGGTCTAAAGATGTATGTCTGTCCGTTAACTGTAAACAGAACAGCCCATATTTATGGCTAAACTTCTGGTAGTCATATTATAGGTAGTGATCTATGCCTAAAGATGTTTGTTACCTGTAAACAGAACAGCCCATTTGTTCATGGCTAAACTCCAGGTAGTCATACATAGGTAGTGATCTATGAATGAAATAAAGACATATATTCAAAAATTAAATCCCTCCTTACCAACACAAATGTTTTTAAGCTTGTTACAGGAAACTTACATTCTTTTCTTAACCTTAAAAAATGAAACCAGAGCATTTACTTGTCTGAGAGATGTAAAGCAATAATGGAATAAATCTAAAACAGAGCTAAAAAGTTTTAAAATAAACTACACAATCACAGAGGAAATATACCTTTGTTCATTAGCTGATGTTGTTGGTTCTGGGTTTGATACAGCACCCAGAGGGGCCCATCGTTCAGCCGGTCGATCCAAATCTGAATCTTGCTCATCAAAGCTGTCATAATCTGGAGTCTTCTCAACTGATGCCATGTTTTTTATTCTACAATTGATGCAAAGTCATACACATGGGAATGATAAAACAATCAAAAAAATGCATTAGCAAAGAGAAAAAAAATCATATTCAATACATACCTTCACATATATATGATAATGTTAAAACAGTATATAAAATATACAAGTAGATCATATTTGATTTTCCATTTATCAGCTGGGATTCTATCTCTTAAATGGCATATATAAACACTTTTCATAATTTCTTCTTGCCTCTATTTCATTGACAAATACATATATTACAACCTAATAAAATATCCATATAAACTACAGTTGGGCCAATAATAAAATAAATTGTTTGTTTACCCTCCCACGACCGACCGTTGAAAATTACCCCAACCGAAAATATTTTATAGAGGTAAGCCAAACAAAATTTGTTTTCACTAAAATTGTCCGGATACGAATATTCCTGCGGTACAATAGCTATAGGGTACGTAAAAACTGGAATCGCTGGAACCAGTCAGTTGAGTAGCCTCATCATCAATAAATCTATGAAGCAGGGATAAATGGATTTTAGCTACAAGCATCATATTTTTAATAACCCTAATGAAGATTTATCTATTAAGATGTTAATCTACACATTTTAAGCTTGTGAAAATTTTTTTATAAAAAGACCCAGCCCTACCTACCCTAGTGGGCTAGGGTCGCGGGAGGGGAAACAAACATATTTTTAATATCGGCCTTGGTCGTGTATGTTGAATGTTCAGCTAAGGTAAGTTTTTGTTTGAAGAGAATATTCCTGGTGGTGTCAGGTATTATGAGCACAGATAGGGAAAATATACTTATTTATACTACCATACATTTATAAAAGAATTAACAATGGATGGAGTCATTTGATATCCATGACTTCATCAATATTGGTACAGAAGCAGACAACTTTTTCCAGCAATTTGCAAATACTCTTTGTAATCATAAGAGAAAAATTCATTCATAACACCGATAAACATACTATCCAGATACTCAAGTACGCATCCCAGCTCTATTCTTAGATATTCCCATCATTATTAAAATCTACCAATTTAATACCCCAAAACCTAATTGTTGATGAACTTAATTGCTGCCAGATTGAATTGTTATGCATGTTAGAAACAAAACATGAAATAACACCTTTCATAATATGACTGTAGGGTAAGCACTTTTACGCTTTTGGGGCAATATTTAAGTCTACTTAATACTGTAACAAAGACTTTATATGTGGACCCAATATCAGGCATGTTCCACATTGTAGTGGTGTGGGGTTTATGGTGAGACGGCTGACCGGTTAGCGCAGTCGGTAGAGCACCTTTAGCGTTTTGAGGGTCTAGGGTTTGAGATAAATATCAGGTGAACTTTTGATTTATTCAATTGTGGCAATGGTGTACAAGTGTGGGTTCGAGCCCCATATTGGGCACACTCCCTCTTGATTGACTCAACACAAAATATCTGCACATTTACCCAGAAACAATGGCGAGACAAAACATTAAAACACAGTCCTTAACGTCCTATTGTCTAGGCTAGATGTAGTAATGTAGAAATAGACTATTGGTTCAAGCTGTGATGCTGATGATGAAAATCGAAGTAAGTTTTTCTTCCATAATGCTATTCCGTTTGTACCGCAAAAATACAAGCAAATGGCATACAGAGGTTGGAAGTGAATAAATGTATCAGCTTTATATAGATTTGTTATAAAATTAATTGTTATTACACTTGATTAAAATGTGTGCACAGTTTACATAAATAGGATAAATTGATTGTATAAAGAGACATATGGGACACCTCTTTGTTAGACTGACATGAATTTAACTTAGTTTGCCATTTTCTATTAGTAAATATATTTTTACATTCACTAGTTTGGCTTCATTCTTGCTATTGTCGCTAGCTAAAAAGTAAGTGAAATATAAGGACAAAGTGCCGTGCAATGCAGATGATGTAGACATAGGGTCAATACAAGCATATTATTACATATGGTCTTTTATTTTAATAGCTTTATGGGATTTATTGATCGACGCCACACATACTGCGCGTTCAGTTAATAATACCTAGTCTTACATGGAATGAAAACTACACGAATTCAATACCCAACAATGCAACAAATTGCACGCAACAAATTCTGTCAAATTAAAATGAATAACAACGCGTAAATTCTTACATTAGTTTTCTCGCCCACGTTTATTTGTTGACATCTGCTCCATATCCGATATCCGGGTACTTTTCATGGGTGAACCGTTTTATTAACAATACCGTGAAGTGCAGTTGTAAAACGGTTATTTGAGGGGATTTCCAAGTTTTATTAATTTATTGATTAAGCAGGAAGTATTGAGTGTCATACTACTTAATGATTGGTTTTCGCCAAATAGCAACCATTTTCACACGTACGTCAGAAGGATTATTCAGGGGTATTACGAAAATGGCTGGAAATTCACAGGTAAGTTTTGGTAAAGTTAGCTGTCTGAGACTCTCAATATAAGTGGCATTAAATTAATTCTACTAAATTGTTGTAAAAATTATTGAGTAAAATTGCCATTTATGAAAGATCTCCAACACCTTTATATTGCTGCAATACCGTCATTTTTTGTCTGATTTTTTTTTCTTTAAAAATTTAAAATGTGCATATTAATAATTAAGCCCTTGTGAAACTGCCTTTTTGCCGTTTGTGCGAAATTTGACCCCAGCAAGTTTAAGTGATACTACAGTATCGGATGAGACATATCGATGTTACATTGATGTATCCAAAGGGGGTCGGCCGACCCCCCTTGGATACATCAAGTATTGTTTACTAAAATGCATGATGATGATGATTTAAATGCTTGCAGTTTTGATTTCATAATTATATTTTCACTTCTAGTTATGTCTTTTAGATGCTTATGTATCACTTTGACGATCTTGTTCCTCACTACATGTATTATGAAGTGTGTGTGATATTTGAAGAATAAATAAGAAAAAAATGAATATTCTTCAGTTATTTATTTTTCACACTTGATAGTTATGGGGAAGTTTTAGACATAGTCTTTTGACAGTAGCGATGAAGTCTACATGGTTTCTGTGACTTTTAGATGTAGATTTCTTGTGGGTTTTTTCTCCTCAATTCCAAAACTTTATCTAAATTACAGTGTATGCAAGTGAGAATATCTCAGTTCAACTCTTGTAACTGCTGACAACGTTTAAGGAAAGAATTTTTATTTCAGACAAAGAAAATGCCCAGCTCAGATATGGCTGCCTTTCGTAAAAATTTCGATAAAGCCAAACATATTGTGATCCTAACCGGTGCTGGAGTGAGTGCAGAGAGTGGAGTACCGACATTCAGAGGTGCTGGCGGGTACTGGAGAAAATGGAACGCTCAGGCAGATATTAAATACATTACTATTCAGAATCATGTTCAAAATTATGAAGAGTTTAAGGGCATCCTAATTTTTTTCCTTTGTCATAATCCCATCAGCTCCTTAAAAAGGCTCCTACCAAAAAATAGTTTTGAGGTGTCTGCGCAGGGAAAATTATTGGACTGCGAATTCTTAGCTGAAACTTAAATACTTGCATACAATCAAATCCTCCAAACACGCGCTTTTTCCTCCAGATTGAGAACAGTGTAAGCGAAGCGATTGAGTTTTCCGACATGCAGCGCGAGAGATGTTTTGGTTAGTAAAAGGTGAGTGTTGTCCGATATTTTTTCTTTGTACTAAAAGCAGTATTTGTTTTTCAAAAATCGTGCAATGTAGTACCATTTTTACATGCCTGTTCTTGATGCAGAACTCTGTCTCAGTTTGTAAATTGATTCCTGGGTGGCGCTACAACTTTTACAACTATCGCAGATCAGTGAATATTTAATGAATCCACCAAAATATCCAAAGATACGGTGCCTATAACTCAGCCAACGTCCGTTCGGTCCTCTTTCATGTAATTTGTTGGATAAGAAAATGGTAAGAAAAAGGAGTTTTGCTCAAATTGTGTTATGTGCAAAAGCTCGAGTACAGGATAAAAAGCGAACGAAAGGAAGGTGAAGCGCGAGCATAATTAGAGAAAGGAACGCTGTTATTCTAATTTTAATCTGCATATTATGAGTTCCGTTATTAGGTATTCATTGTATATTCAACGCGACACACTGTTTTATTATGGTGAACATTTGTGCCATTTTTATCAAAGTGGCATGATATATGACAAAGTTACATCCTGGGTAATAAAAATTGACGCAATGAATGACGAACGGGGAAGTCCGGACGGTAGTGGGCTAATAATTCAGTAACTCATAAACCGCAAACGTGAGCTCGATTTATTTATTTAGGAACGTAGAAAGTAATTGATAGACTGTAAAGTAAAACTACTCGAAATGAATTTACTACTGTATCCTTAAAATTGATGGCCTATAAATTGAAGAAAAACGTTTACAAGTGGTCCTTTTCGTGTAAACAGATTTTGTGTGCCTCTTTTTGGTATTCAGGTTTAATAATAACACACTTATTTGACCCAAATTACTTGTATGTTATTTATGTAAAATTCACTAACAAAAAAAAGTAACATACGTTGAGAGCTACTTCATACAAGTATTATTCAATGTTACATATTTATGCAGATAAAAAGTGATCTAAAGCAATAACCATTTACAATGTTTTGTCATATTCGAATTGAAAAAATAAATGTTTGAATCGTGATTTATCTACGTATAATTGATGATGCGGATATATATATATCCGATGTTTCAATCCTGCCCATTATTCTGTGAATAATCAGGTCAAATACATGTATTTTTTATTTCTTAATAACAATCCCTTCCAACTGCCTTTGTCAAATTCTGCTTGCATTACATAAATAACCAATTTGTTACTATTTTATGCAACGTGTACATGTGACCCACATGTACCGTCACAGTAACGTGACTAAACACCACAGAACCAAACCAGCACCGGTTGAGGTTTCCTCACTGCCAGTTATAATCTGATTATGTAGTTTGTTGCATTACACGCATTCTCAAATGAATTGGGATATTGTAGTAAGGAAAAAAATAAATTCAGAGTTATTCTAAACTGTATCATTTATTGGTGAAAATTAAGATTAAACATATACTTATGCACTGTAAAAATATTTTTAACATGGAAACAATCGTTTTTTCATACCACCATCTGGAAATGTTACAGTATTGAGCCAATGTTTGATAACGTGTAATGTACGCTACAATGTACTGACTAGTTTTACACGTTCATATTATTGTCATTATCATAACAAAATAGTATACAAACATGATTATATGACCACTTGCGGCTGTTTGCTTATTTTCTTACATAAATTCATTATTCATGGATCATTGTATTTATATACATGCGTCTTACATTCATGCAATAATTGTATCAGATTGTTCAAATACAATGAACTTGAAAACAACATTTCTTTAGTCTTAATAGTGTTAAGTATGTAATGTGTATAAGCACATTCATTTAACATAGACAGGAACAAATATGTATTTGATAAAAGACATTCAAAACAAAGTATTGTAACAAATAGTTAAAAAACAGTCAATCGATTTAATTGAATTGTAAAATGTATCGGACATTACACTATTTGAAATATTATATTGTTTGTAATGTGAGCAGAATTATATCTGGTGATTTAAGTATTTACACGAAAATAATATTACATATTCTTAGTTTTAACCTATATTATTCTTGCAAACAGGTTTTATATGAATAATATATTGTTACCAGCGTGGTAAAAATAGCAGTTTATAGATCAAACAACAATTGAACGAATATTACATTAATATTGAATACAGCAACTAATTCATCTCGCGAGTTATAACAAGTGTAAGAAAGCCATCAGTTGCACTGAACTATAGAAACATAATAATGATGAACAAATAGGTGATGTGTAAATACAAAACGTGAAACGAACAAATGACTGCCTGGTCTCGAACATTACATTTTTTTATACAATATATACATACATAACATATCATGAACAAATATATCAAATATAGTTGGATACAATTTCCAATTATTTTTCTAAACACACTATTGCACAAAGGCTATGTGAATGACCATTTAAAAACTCAAATTGGGAGTGTATGCACTTGACTGTGATTACTGGACTTATCGAACATTACACAGCTAATTAGCGTCTGATAAAAACTGTCTCTCTTTGGCAGAAATATAATCTAACTTGCTTATTTCAATCACAATATTTTTTTGTTGGATAGATGGATACTAACGACTTATTGGTTTCAGTTATATAACATCTACAACAAGAATGGTTCATAATATGAATAAGCTCCCGATGCTAAAGGAGAGTATATTTTACCTATGTTCTGATGTTAGTACTAGTTCGTGTTGTGTTATATTAAAATCATTTCAATTATTTTTAAGAAAACATCCTTTTTGTTTCAAACATTATAATATGATATATGATAAATTGAAATTTAACTTAACAGACAGTTACACCCTATTTGAATACAACATTGATAAAACTTTAAACTTTAGTACATAAGATTAAGTACATAAGATCAATAATTCTCAAGCAATACACTTTATCTGTCTATTTAAATATACCTAAATTTACGACTGTCATAAAACTTTTCATCACATATTTGTAGCAAACGCATACGTGGTTACTGATAATCGATTTTGCCCCCTTACGCCCCGCGTTTTCACACCTTTCAGGGACGAAGTATTCAGATTTGTGACAACGGACATTTTGAAAGATTGTTTCGTTTTTTTCCAAAATGAAAAATAGGTGTTTACTACCCGATAACCGGATGTTCGAACGGTTAACCGATTAATCGTTTACAATCCTAGTTATGATGGTTCGATGATTTAACGCAAGCGTTTCACCTCTTTACGTTCGCTTTTTCTCCTGCCCTCGAGCTTTTTCACACAACAGAATTTGAGCAAAACTCCTTTCTCTTACCGACGTATCCAACAAATTGAGTGAAAGAGGACCGAACGGACGTCGGTTGAGTTATAGGCACTGTATCTTTGGCTATTTTGGTGGATTTTTTAAATAGTCACCGAATATGACATTTTCTAAATTTCTGGCACTGATCTGCAAAAGTTGTAAAAGTTGTAGCGTCACCCAGGAATCAATTTAGAAACCTTGACTGGATTCTGCATCAAGAACAGGCATGTAAAAATGGTACTACAATGCCCGATTTTGGAAAAACAATTACTGCTTTTAGTACAAAGAAAACATATACGATAACACTCACCTTTTACTAACCAAAACATCTCTCTCAATCGCTTCGTTTACACTAATCTCAATTGGGAGGAAAAGCGCGTGTTTGGAGGGCGTGACAATGTTATTGTTAGATTGTATTGTTTCAGGATATTGCGACACCCGGGGCATTTGATTTGAATCCATCCCTTGTATGGGAGTTCTATCATTTCAGACGAGAAGTCATGGCAGCCAAAGTACCAAACAAGGTTACATAACTCTTTTCTACTGTATCACTGTAAAACTGTTGATGAGTTAGCTGATTATACGTCGTTATTGATGCTGTATTAATGGCATAAAGTTGATACCAAAAGTGCTTGTTTGCTGTCGCCTTACCAAACGGCCAAATACTCTGTACTCAAAATGTTTTATTGGCTTATGGCAAAAATGCTTGTAGTCTTGATGAAGAAATAGTTAAACAAATGCAATCAGTGTTGATTGTAAAAAAAGAATACATTTCCTACCGTCTCACTCCACAATACGAGGAATGTTATGTCCCCTTCAGTATCACTTTTCGTTACGGATTCTTTGTAAATCAGCATACATACTGTATAACATTATTACATGATTAACAGGCACATGTTGCTATTGCTGAATGTGAGAGGAGATTGGCCAAACAAGGAAGACGTGTTGTTGTTGTCACACAGAATATTGATGAACTACACAAACGTGCTGGATCACAGAACATTATAGAATTGCATGGTATGTAGTTCTTATACAATGTCCAGGCTAGTACATACATGGTGCTTTATGTCTCAATGTTGATATGTAATAGCCATTCAATGACTCTGAAAATGAACCCTTAATATTGCAAAACATACACAGTAGGACTCGACACTAATTGAACACTTCTCAAGATGGCGTGGTTTTACTGAACATGTATGTACATAAACTAACCCCTTAATATGACAAAACATATACAACAGGACTTGAAAGGTGTTATTGGAGGTGTGACTGCTGGAGTTTGACCCTGCACAATGTATATTGTTCATTTTCAGTTCCAGTTAATGATATCAATACAGAATATTTGTGTGATACTCATTGTGTTCCTAAATATTTAAATGGATGTTGTTGACTAGATTTGAAAATAATTTAAATGATTTATCCTATGTGTTTTCAAAGCAAATCAGTGTATATACCAAACCATATTAGACAATACCACATGTAATATACATATACTACAGAAGGGATAAAGGGAGAAAACTCGTGATAAACTCCTGTGGAAAATACATTTGTATATTGCAGGCAATTTATTTACCACTCGTTGCACACAATGTGGAGATGTTGCCAAGAATACAGACAGTCCTATATGTGAAGCCCTCAGAGGAAAGGGGTAGGTAATGTTCAAAACTGGTACTCATGTACCCTGGGTCACATTCCACCTTGGGTGCAGTTTAAACGGGACCTTCACAGTCCCTCCATGTGGTGCGAGTACTGGAGAACCAGGAAGCAATCATCGAGAGTGATTAAGATTGTAATAATTAGTTTTACAGATGATGTAAAGTAAAGATGTTTGAACTTAAACACTGAGCTTCCTAGGACTGAAGTATAGAATCCCATAATGTTGGAAATGTCCTTGAACTAAATCTTTAGAAATATCTCACTTCAGTTGTGCTTGTGTTTGCTGTGGTTAACACTACTGCTGTCAGAATCATTTCTAAACCAGGCATTTTCAGGTCTGGATTTATTGTGTGTGGAATTCTTAGCATTGTGGGTGTGTATGTTGGGTTGCTACACATTTATCTGGCTGAGTCTTGCAAGGATTCATTGTAATACATTTGTAAGTTTTGTAGCCTGGCATTCATTCAGTGTTTGTCATTGTGTATAATGCATCATACTGTTTATTGTTGACAGAGAACCGAATCCAAGTAGTGAGGATGCCAAAATAAAACCTGAAGATTTACCAAGGTAGGTTTCAAACATAGAACAGAAATGGTAGTTGTGTAGATAAGGTATCAGCCGATCACCAAGGGGAGCTTCAGAGTTTCAGGTTTCTTGGTGACATTCATGGTTTGTCTTCCATCCACTATGACTTCAAGGTTGTTACGCAAATAGGTTTTTAATTGAAAAATGGGATTGAATTTGTTTGAAAATTAATAACATTATCCGTCTTAAACATAGAGGTGAAAAACATATTATCCTTATTTTCGGAACACCCCTCTTATGTCCTGTATTGTGTTTGCTTCTTCTAGTGCAATAATGTTGAACAATTGTATAAAACTCGACTTAACGCAACTTGCTCACAATGACAATTTAATGTGTTTATATGAAATGTGACAAATAGATATTTATATTATTAGGTGTAAGAAGAGTTCATGTAATGGTTTACTGCGACCGCATGTTGTATGGTTTGGTGAGGGGTTGTATCCAGAGATAGCGTCTGCTGCTGATGAAGAGATGGAAGCCTGTGATCTTTGCCTTGTGGTAAGAGTATTTTTGTGTATCTTACACATATAAAATTGATATCAATATATCATTGATATTTTTCGTCGATGGATTATCGATAATAAATTGATACTTATGAATAATAAATCCATGCACAAGAGCGGAGAATTTTTACCCAAAACAAAAATGGAAGCTGGTGCGCTGTCAGAAGGCTACTTTTAAAACTTCGCTGTACCTAAGGAAAAATAAATAATCTTATTCATTTTGCCAAAAAACACACAATAGTGAGGAAACAAGATTGTCAAAGGAATACATAAGCTTGTAAAAGACTAGACGAGAAAATATATGAAAAAACATGAACTGCATGCCTATAAATGACATTTTAACGATACTTGATATATGTATCGTCGATATTTCTCCCCCGATATATCGATATCGTCGATATGCATTTTGCAAAATCAGTGACAGCTCTAGACTTGATATGTCAATTGAGTGATATATGCTCACTGTATACTGTACTCGTACACACGTTATATTGTAGGTTGGTACGTCGTCTGTTGTGTATCAAGCTGCGACGTATGCACCGTTTGTAGCCGCAAGAGGGGTACCAGTGGCCGAGTTCAATATTGAACATACTTGTGTCACGAAATCTTTCAGGTAATAATGTAATTATGTTATTCAATCAATCATGGGTACATTAATGATGTAACGTTGAATCTTATTTCATGTTTCTGTCGTTTTTGCAATAGATCGATAGATTAATTTTAATATTAAGCAAAATATCATGGTTTCAATAAGAATATATTACAAGTATAACGACAAACATAAAATTAAAACATATTATAGAATGATTGTGTAATGTACCATGTCAGTCACACATCAATATCAAGGATGACTCAATAAATGGAATACATGTATATCCCTTATTTCCATTGTGGTCCTAAGTTCAATGGTTATTTATCTGCAGCTTTGGTTCTTGCATACTTGAAATCTAGGGTGATTGACTAGTTGGTCAAGATAGTATGTCAGAGCTTGACTAGTTAATCTGCCAGACTTTGTCTAGAAAATCTATCAGACATCTGACTGTATTTTAGTTTTATGATAAGGTGCTCACTCTCCAGAGTGGCCCTCTCCTCAGTGGCATTTCCTGTTCAAATTCTCTAGAGCCATCGTCTTTCAGCAACAGACACAACTGGCATCTCCCATCGTGTTGCTTTGTGGAGGTTTTAGTTATAGAGAAATAAAGTTCTCTAGTATTTGCTAAATGCTTATGTCCTAGTTGAAATTCTTTTATCAGTTTGTACTTGAAGCTTGTATCCACTTTCTAACGTATACTGTCATAAGCAACTATACTTGTCAGAAGAAATGGCTGGTAAAAAATGTGCCCTGCACCCAGATATTACAGCAGTAGTGTTAATGTACATATCAGTTAAATGGTTTTGTTAGATATAATTATAATAAAGACTTTATTTATAGAGACAATGCAGTTAGGCAATTGCGCAATGTTCCCCGTGAGTCTCTTAAAAAAGGCATTTATATACGTTGTATATACATGTACATAAAAACAAATTACAAATTTCATCATGATATCAACATGAAACAATGACAGTTATAAACAGGCAATAAACATAAATGTAGAAGAAAGATGCAAGTACGAAGCACATAAGTTTGTCATTTACAAAACAGATACACAACATATACATATACAGTGAGCAAAGGTGGTGATTATATACAACATGTACTAGGTATTGTGATTGAATGTATATATTGAAATATTTCAGATATCATTTCCAAGGACCATGTGGGACAACAATTCCGAAAGCATTGGCCCCAACAGAATCAGAACCTAAACAATAATCACATACAAGGAATCCTTACTGATGGTTCCTGGATATATTGGACAGATATTTGCTGTGTTGATTGAGTACTGCATTGAATAAATGATACAAACATCACCACATTACAGGAAATATTTCACCTCCACTATAAGATAAACCCACATGAAAAGTTTATATTATATTGAGATCAGTCTATTAGGAAACAGTGATAATACTCAACTAAATTAATATACTGTTGATGTTGTCATCAAGTCAACACATTGAGGAAAAATTTAATGTGACATTCTATGCAACATTCTTGTCAAACACGCCTTGGTGCCATAATTGTGTCAAATTCGCAGTGATTCTATGATTGATCTTGTGATTGTCTTAATGCCATGGTATTCTGAATTACCTACATGTATAAACTTTCATAATGCCCATATTGCAAGATTCTGACAGGAACATATAATTATGTATAATATGTTTTTTTGTGCCCACACTAAGTGAGTGGCACTTAGATTTACCCTTGTCCATCTGTCCGTCTGTCTGTCCATCCATCCGATTCAATTTGTTCTCAAAAGGTATTTGACCTCAAGTAACGAAACTTTATAAGAATATTAGTCATCACAAGCAATTTTGCATCTGGGGATTTCGATTGGATTTATGATGTAAGAGTAGATTAATGCCCCTTAATGTAGTAAAGGTATCTGTGTCCCATGGACACACTTCTAGTTTTTGTGCAACTTAACATTGAACTATACATGGCGACTTTGTATTTAACTACATGTATGTGACAATTAAAATTATATCAGAGCTTTTGTGGTATTTGTCAAACATATTTAATATTGTTGTTTTTTAAATATCTTAAATACAATATTTTGTACTTTGTGGACTTTATGAGGAATTTTGTGACTCTTTTTAATACATTGTGATATTTACTAGATGTTAATAAATTGTCTTAAAAGATATAGAAATTTGTGTTCACTCATCATAAGTACATGGTAGCTATAGATACCAACATCCTCTAGCAATCAGTGTAGCTCATATCTCCAACATACAATATGTATAGCATTATCCCAACATGCAAACTAACATACAATATGTATAGGATTGTCCCAACATGCAAACTAACATACAATATGTATAGGATTATACCAACATGCACACTAACATACAATTATATGTATAGGATTATACCAACATGCACACTAACATACAATATGTATAGCATTATACCAACATGCACACTAACATACAATATGTATAGGATTCTCCCAACATTCACACTAACATATACAATATGTATAGGATTATCCCAACATGCACACTCACATACAATATGTATAGGATTATCCCAACATTCACACTAACATATACAATATGTATAGGATTATACCAACATGCACACTAACATACAATATGTATAGGATTATCCCAACATGCACACTCACATACAATATGTATAGGATTATCCCAACATTCACACTAACATACAATATGTATAGCATTATACCAACATGCACACTAACATATACAATATGTATAGGATTATCCCAACATGCACACTAACATATACAATATGTATAGGATTATCCCAACATGCACACTAACATATACAATATGTATAGGATTATCCCAACATGCACACTAACATATACAATATGTATAGGATTATCCCAACATGCACACTAACATATACAATATGTATAGGATTATCCCAACATGCACACTAACATATACAATATGTATAGGATTATCCCAACATGCACACTAACATATACAATATGTATAGGATTATCCCAACATGCACACTCACATACAATATGTATAGGATTATCCCAACATTCACACTAACATATACAATATGTATAGGATTATACCAACATGCACACTAACATACAATATGTATAGGATTATCCCAACATGCACACTCACATACAATATGTATAGGATTATCCCAACATTCACACTAACATACAATATGTATAGCATTATACCAACATGCACACTAACATATACAATATGTATAGGATTATCCCAACATGCACACTAACATATACAATATGTATAGGATTATCCCAACATGCACACTAACATATACAATATGTATAGGATTATCCCAACATGCACACTAACATATACAATATGTATAGGATTATCCCAACATGCACACTAACATATACAATATGTATAGGATTATCCCAACATGCACACTAACATATACAATATGTATAGGATTATCCCAACATGCACACTAACATATACAATATGTATAGGATTATCCCAACATGCACACTAACATATACAATATGTATAGGATTATCCCAACATGCACACTAACATATACAATATGTATAGGATTATCCCAACATGCACACTAACATATACAATATGTATAGGATTATCCCAACATGCACACTCACATACAATATGTATAGGATTATCCCAACATTCACACTAACATACAATATGTATAGGATTATACCAACATGCACACTAACATATACAATATGTATAGGATTATACCAACATGCACACTAACATATACAATATGTATAGGATTATCCCAACATGCACACTAACATGTACAATATGTATAGCATTATACCAACATGCACACTAACATACAATATGTATAGAATTATCCCAACATGCACACTAACATACAATATGTATAGGATTATCCCAACATGCATACTAACATACAATATAATTGAATGTATTTGCATAATTTAGTCGGTATTATTAAAACGAATATCCGACAGTTTCTCAGACTTCAATCAATATAACACTTTCTTTACTTCATTTCAATTCGACTTGACTAGATGTAACATCTTGTGTGTGGGCCAGTGGCAATATATTTCACAATAAATTGAATTGAATAGATAGTGAAATACAACGGTCTATGTAGCAATATATTTATTTGAACAACAATATCTGCATGACCATAAGATAGGTTCTCACACCTTCTAATGCATCGTGCATCTTTTATCGTGCAGAGTTTGCGCGAAATTATCGTGTTTTGCTACTTACTTAAATAATGTGTTTTTGCTGATCTTTGGGTTAATTTATGCGTTGACGTCATATCCGCTTATTTCACAAGAGAAAGGAGACTTACGTTGTGTTGATATTTAAGGCTATTTCTCTGTCTCTTTTTATCAATTGATTCTGCACGAAAGCGTCGCTTATTAAAAACCGCTCTGTTGTCGAAATTATCCAAATTTAGACTGTAAGTTTGCACTATTACTGTTCATTCATGGATTTAAAGATGTCGTGAAAGTTGTCTCCCTTCTTGACAAGTCAATTTTATTAAAAAATGCATTATCTTTATACAAGCATGATTGTCATGGGCAAAAACATGAGCATGTTTCAATGTATATTGATCGAAATGTGTTTCAGTTATGGAACTACCTGACGATTTGTTCAATGTCTGTCATGGTCCAAAATGGCTGAATAGTTTAGTATTTTATGGGGGTATGATGGCCGTCTGGTGAGGTCATTTGGTAGAGCATAGCAATAATGTTGACGGTGCAGGGTTAGACGGCCGCCCGGTTACCTCAGTCGGTAGAGCGCTGTACTTGTGTTTAGGGGATCATGGGTTTGAGCCCCACATTGGGCACACTTTCCCCTTGATTTACTTAAATGGTTGATAATGTGTTTGACAGCCCAAGGTGGTTGAGTCTCAAATGCTGGAAGGGGGAGGAGTGTAGTGATGTGGGGGTTAGACAGCTGACAGGTTCGCTCAGTCGGTTGGGTGTCTAACAAGTGTAGGGGGCATGGGTTCAACATTGGGCACACCTTTACCCTGTGGTTTGATTTACTACTTCAAGTTCAAGGGTTTGGGTTTGAGCACCATATCAGGGTTTTTGTCTTAATTTAGTTTACTGCAGTCTGAAAGAAAGAATGCTGCCACGCAAATCAGTTAAAATATGAGTATGTGAACAAATATTTAAGTTTCATAAGGGAATATGTCATTAAAATTTCTCATTATAATATAATGATTATTCAGAATTATTCTAATTAATATACTATGATTAGAATAACTGGATATTGATATATTATCAAAGATTTCTCTTATAATAATTTTGTGGTAAGATTTTCTGCTGAAGTGTTTAATTGTATAATCATACTCGCGTAAGTCGGTTAAAATCAAGAGATATTGCTGAGTTTGTATAATTACCTACTGCATTATTCTTTTAAGTGCAAGTTGAAAATATCTAGATTAATTTCCACACCTTATCATTTAATGTGCAACTTGATTTATATATGGAATTTGTAATTTAATAATTTTCTTTAAAAAATTAAGTTAATTGAAGATATATGTGCAACTTATCTCTGCACCAATTGAAACATTTTTAGAAATTATTTATTTTTAAAATAGTGTGTAGTTGTTACAGTTATTTAAGAACAATGTTCGAAATTTCTTTTAAATTGTCATGTTCGATCATTTTTAGCACTAATCATCAAATACTGTAGTTTAAAACTTGTGTGTGTGTGTGCGTGAAATGTATAAAATTGTATTAAAGTGTACGTTACATATATGAATATGAGACAGGTGTTAAAATGTTGATGGGCAAACAAATGTTCAATTCCAATTGTAGATCATTATTTGTCAATAAAAAGTTTCCAATAATATTTTTTGAAGAACTATTCCTTGGCAAGTTGATAGAGCAATAATTGTTGCCTAGTGGTACACAGATTCGCCATTAAGTAATTATCGGCTGTCAAAGCATTCATGTGAAGTTGTGACTGCTTTCCAATTGGGGCCAAGGAACATTTAAAGTAAATTTTAAACTATGACTATGAAGAACTGAAAAAGTATGGCATAGGCTTTTCATGGAATCCATCAAAAACTAAGAAATAGCTGAATGGTTTGATGTTATGATTAATTCATTTTTTTGGTCAGAAAATTAGGTTTGCCTGTTCAATCAGTTATTCTGTCCCATGTACTTCTGTATATATTATTGTATTGTTTTGACAAATATCGTGGTTGATGGTGTTAAGTTGTGTAAATGGTGTGTGAATGTCTCGATGTCAGTGTGCAAAGAGTTGTTCATTGTGTAGATGTTTGGTTGTTTGGGATGGAAGTATTGTGAAATTCTGAAAAATAATCTGTGTTTTTCTCTTTTGTATTTGATGTACTTGCACATAAATACTACAAAACAGACAAACTTTGCTTGTGTGTGGTGTGAGTGGTGTTTGAATGAAAATTATGTAAGCTTACAAGTAGGGTATTTTTCTGAGCATTTACAATATGTATTTTTTGCTTTATTAGGTTTTAATTTAAACATGGAATATTTCTAAGTTAATGCATGCAAGTTGTAAACCAAGTATATATTCATTTAGCAACTATTTTTAGATCTGTGTTATGTTTGTTTTTGCTACTAAGGTTTTGAAAATGTTAATTGCATTTCAAAATGATTTTCATTGATACAAGATATAATGAAAATATAAAAAAAAAAAGAAAAAAAATATTGAAAAAAAAAGTTATATATGAAAATCCTAATGAAGAATTTCATGTGGAATGTTAAGATGTCATGAGGATTTAAGAAGACACACGAATTAGGATCTGTAATGGTAAGTTATTTATGAAAACAAATTTTAATAACTTGAGTGCCACACCGTTACACCTATGATATCCAACATTATTTTTTGAGTAAAGTCCATACACTGGAGTCGTTGGATGTATGGAATAGTGTATTCCGAATGAAACCTATCCACTTAGCCTTCAGATTTTAGGCTTCCAAGTAGAGTTCCCAGTACTGAGTAAGCTTCCAACTAGAGTTCCCAGTACTAATGCTTAAAAATGCTGCACTCCAAACACTTGCTGATTTAGTGGTGCAGAGCAGGAATTATTTGAGTCTTGATCCAGAGAACTACAATGAAACAATTACTTACATGAAGTTTTATTAAATGCCATACACTGTCGCCTATCTATATGCACAAGCTTGAGTCAGGAGATGGAAACAGAAACTGTATAATATTATGTGGCCGTTATCTGCATGCATTGGGAAGAAACGTGATTTGATCAAAGCACAAAATTCACGATTGTTGTGTCCAAAGCTACTGACTACATGCAGACCATTTTCAGATTGGTCTGCTGAGGTCCAGTAGTTTTGCACAATACAAAACAGACTTAATGGCAGTTTATATGTCCCTGCTCTGTAGTCCTTATTTGCTACCTTACTTATAAACATTGGGTCCACTGAATCAAGGTAATTGTGGGCTAGGGTCTTTATTGAAAATATAAAACTTCATCTGTCATAACAATTAACATATATACTTCCAGGGCTCTCACTAGACTTCATAAGTCCAGGGTAAAAAATGACCCTTGGTGGTAGATTTCAAAGAACTGATAATACTTCCTATCAACTTTACTGTTAATTTTACCATTTAGGTAGGATTTTTGAGAGTCAAAAACCTAATTTAGCAAATATCAAGAGTCTAAGTGCCTTATCAAGACATGAGTCAAATAAAGCCCTGGTACTCGGATGTATGTGTATCAATGCTATTTATCTACTTGTTACTTTTTCAGGTGATGCAAAACTGCAAGAACCAGGCGGAATTTATAATGCCATCAAATAGGACTATATGATTTCATTGGTGGAATTAGTTTTGAAATGCAAAATCAAGTTTTACAAGCCTTGTTAAATTTCATGTGGAATATATGTGTGTGAGTGTGTGTTGTACAGATGATTTATTTCTTGTTTATTATGACATCTTTGAATATATATTATAAAAAATAAATTCAAAAAGATGGCTTTTTTCCGCTTCTTCAAACAAGATATGGAATAGACGGATCTACCTGCCGGGATACATCACGACCGGAGTCAACTCAGAATGGCACAGACAGGGGATGACTGCTATTTCTTCTACTATCAATCATGTATTAAGGTATGTTTGTATTTACTGTTACAACATTGTGTTATTTAACGTTCATATTAATCATAACAGGTGAGCACAATTCTTAGTTTGTGTACATTCTGAAGTGCCAACAGACTATAGTCATCCATACGCTAGATGACGTCAGAATATGTAAAACATCGGGTTATAGAACTTTGAGATACACATCAAATCTCCCCTAGTGGCGAATTCTCAAATCTACAGAAATTGAAGTATAGATTCTGATATATAGGAAATTCAAGTAGTAATTAGTATTACTGTTTAATGGCATGTTCATATTTTACGCTTAGAATTTGCCAATTCGGCCAACCAAACTTGCCCATTTTTTATTGGACTAAATGAAATTTGATCTGACATATCAGGCAGTAAGACATGTTTTGACAAACTGTGTACGCATATTATAGACTTGTGTTTACTTCTCTGACACAGGGTGCAGCATGTCCGTTCCGTCATGTAGAGGAAGCAATAGCTAATGAGGCTACCTGCGATGATTGGCGGAGAAATCAATGTCATACTGTATCGTGTCACTTCAGACATATGGAATTACAGGTGAGACTTTGGATCAATATACTTATTAAATCATATTGTTCAAATATTTGATGATTAAAATTATTGTTCTAAGTACTATTACATGATGTGCTTTATCTGTTTTGATATTTATACAAGAGTGAACTACTCTCTAAGTCTATTCTTGTATCACATTGTTCACTGCTTTCTGTAGCTTTCACTAATATTGTTTCCATGTACTGTGCAGCCTTCCCAGAGAGGCCCTTTCTTGAGCATCAACCTCTCTGTATCAATGTGTCTGTCGTAAGAATTTACAATCGATCTAACCTCTCTAGAGCATCGGCATCATAACAACAGCCAAATTGTGCAGTTCCCGGGGTGTTTTACTCTGGGCAAGTTTCACTGTATGTATATCAAAGTTCTATATTTACAGAAAAGTACACCATGCTACTATGAAAGACAGCCAGGTGGGTGTACGAAACCTAATTGTCTATTTCAACACAATTTTGCTGGTAAATCTCGACCACTACCATCCTCTGCAACATCAAGTATTGTAACACCTGGGACTGTGCCGACATCGATCCCTGCACAAACAATGGCTCCACATCCATCCAACACAGGTATAGTGTGCATGTAACACAGTATGTGTAATGTTTGATCAGTTTATACCATTTTATGGACCAAATATCCATAATTTAGAAAAAAGACCCTTCAGCCAGAATCCTGAGGGTCAAAATGTAGCTTTTTGGAAATTTCAAGGGTCAATTCCGGGGTCAAATCAATTCCGGGGTCAAATGGACCTCGGTCACAACATGACATTTTGTGATATTGCCTGCTTCAGCCTATTTAAAATTGAAACTTAGTATAGAAGATTAAATTGATTCATTGGTGTATAGCAATGCAGTTACTTTTTAGCGAGAGTTTGTTCATCAAATAATTGTTTGATCTAAATGGTAATCTATTCGAATATGTAAGCAATAATGGTTTTAGGGGAAAGTCAATCGCATTGTAATTAGAACAACAAATAAACATCAAAACACCAATTTCAGATACAAATATAAACTATAGTATAATGTATCATAACATTGTGACATGAATACATGATCGCATTATATTATTTCTAATAAAACTTTAGTTTATTTCATGATACCCTCATTTCTATTTTAATGAACTTGTTTTCACTTTCGGAAACAATAGGTATACCGACTAAAAATTATTGTGGAAAAAGAAATGGTGCAGATAATCATTACAATTCAGCACATATTCAACGAAAACAATTTGATCACAATATTAGAAACAACACTTACATTAACATCAATAAAATGCCATCTGTTGCATGTAGCATATGCTAATCTTGATTGTTTACATTGTTGAATAATTAGACTATTAAATCAGAAATAATGACAACATATATACATACGGCCAATACATTGATCAAAACGAGCATATCTGCTGTTTAATTCTTTACAAACACAGAAATACTATAAATGTGCTTAATTTAACACGAGTCTGCTAAATCGGTATTTCGAAACAACACATGAGTGTATCTGGAGTCACTGTCAAGTGGCCGAATCCTTCACTCGAAAAATCCTCACCTGTGAATACTAATTTCTAGTTAGGGCGAAGTCACACTTAAAATCATGGACCGTTCGATAATGAAAACCAGATTATCTCAGTAAGTGTGAGTGGAGTAGCATTTCTGAACATGGGCCTAAGTCGTTGATTTTTGTGCCAACTGATGTAAAACTTCAGTGCGTTAATTATTGATAATTTTTGTTGTATTTTATGTTATTTTTGTTGCCTGTTTCAGGTACCGGACCTGCTACATGGAATCCACCACCCCCAGTATGGCCAGGTGCACACATTCCACCACCACCACAGATGTATCAACGCCCACCTGGTCCATTAGGTCCAGGATTTCCTCCATTCCAGCCTCCCGGTGTACCTATGTCTAAACCTACGTTCTTCCCTCCACCAATAGATCCTGTCATCATTAATCCTAATGAAGGTTGGTACTAAATCAGTGTACTCAAAAATTGCTCAATGATGATTCCCAACTTTCAAGAAATTTAGTAGACCAAAGTACTTTTCAAATATTTCAGCATCTTTAATGTTCACTGTGGTTATTTGTGATGACAAGTGTTTACATCAAATTAAAAAAAGTATGACACAAGCACAGTATTTTCTTGAAAAAGGGATTATATAGAAACAACTGCAAAGTGGTGGGGTCCTGGCAGTGTGTCTGCTTCCATTATTGTACGCATGAACTGTAGACCAGTTCTGATTTAACCCTGTGGTTAGTGTTTGACTCTTATGGTAACTTTTTATCCTGTGTTTGAGAGCAAAGCATTTGTATGTAAAGTTATTTCTGATTGTTAGATGATTGAACATTGTCTATTTTAGAATCCTCAGATCAAGACAGTATTAAAGGGTCGCCAATGAAGCCTGTTTCACGGAAGGTGGTTCCAACTTCAGATTCTTGCATGGTATGTAAACATGGACAGCTTGTTAAGAATTGCTGAATTATTTATTCTGAAATACACCTGTTCTTAAGACCTTATTTTAAATGTGGTCAGATAGCATTAATTTTACACGGGTTCCATTTGACCCCTGGAATTTCCAAAAAGCCACATTTTGACCCCTGGAATTTCCAAAAAGCCACATTTTGACCCTCGGGATTCTGACTGAAGGGTCAAATTTTCTCTAAATTATAGGTTCTTGGGCTTTAAAATGGTAAAATCTGGTTAAAAGTTATCAAAATGATCCTAGCGATTCAGCAACTGGTGGAACCCCTGCTTTTGCTTAACTGTCGGTGCTGTCTGGTAAATAATTGAATTATGATCCTGGCTATCTTCCCTGTCTTGTAGGTTAAATTCAATTTCTTTCACAAAGTTAGAATGGTGGAGTTTCTATAGAACTGGTACTAAAAATGTGTCTTGTCAGCTAGAATGTGTTTGTTTTACATATATTTATATGCTCATATTGTGGTTTCAGTCCAACAATCCTTTGGATTATTTTCTCAATGCTAAACCTTGGGTAGATCCCAAGCAGCCCAGATCCCTAAGTCCAGGTAGAACATCACCGTATCGGAAACAAGGGTCAGCTAGCCCAAGACGATCAGTCAGCCCAGACAATATAATGCGTCGAAGGTCAGTGAGTGCAGAAAGATTTGGCAACAATACACGGCGAAGATCCGGTAGTTTAGACAGATCTAAAAGTCCAGATTGGCGTGATAGACGCAGATTTGGTCGTCGATCAAGTCGCAGTCCACCTCGGAGAAGATCAAGGTATTTTGAAATCTCTATGTCAATTAGTATTGATACTAAATTTGTATCTTTTAAATTACAAGTTAAAGATCTCACTGGTTACTGTCACTGTGTTAATTAACTGCCAGTTTCTGTAATACATCACTACTGGAAGTACAGAAATTCAGTGGGATCTTCTCTTTCCTGAAATGAAGTTTTCTGACGAAATAGAGTTACTTAATTTTTCTAACTTTTGTAAGAAGAGCAGGATTAATTGCAAAAACAATTTTACTTGCATATATAATCTGATTATCACAATTTACTGACTGTACGGAAATAGACAATATTTACTATAAAAGGGGCTGAAATGAGTGTTGGAACCCTGCAAGCAAGATATTTGTGTTTGCATCATTCATCACGGTTGAAATATAGAAACTGGGAAACACTTCTGCAGTTTAATATTACACTGTACATAGGTGGTCTAAGTTATGAATGAATTTGTAATGTACTGTATACTTACTGTAAAGCTTCCGTGTATGTTGGATTTTATTGTTTCCGACATTTGTTTACTACTAAGTATCTCTTGTACTGTGAACGCTTGACCTGTATATTGATATATCACATTGTAGAAGTCCTGGTAGAGATGGAAGGGGCAGAGATAGAGGACTCATGAACAAATTTAAACAGGGTCCACGAACTGGACAAAAACTGGAGGAGGTAAAAGTCACTGGGTCGAAGATCATATCTATCAAGAAAGATGACGGAGGGAAAGATAAAATTGAGGAGTCCTATGAAGATAAAAGTAAAGTAAAAGGTAATCCTTCTTTCTACATACTTCAGCACATGAACGTTTTCTCTCATAGTTGCGTCTTTGTTTTCTTGTTAGATAAATTTATTGTTATGGCACGTTTATTTTTGGCAAAAAAATATGACGGTCAAAGTGAGAATGAATATATATATCCTATTGGCTATAGAAACAGGTTTTTAATTAGATATTTAAATTTGGCACGTTATTTTGGATACTAGATGGTGAAAAATATGTTAGGTTTGTGGAGAAGTTGAATTGACTTTTGTTGATAATGTTGTGATACTAGCGTTAACATTATCTTTGTCCTGAGACCTTATTGTCAATGTTTGTAGAGTCGGAAAGTTCAGCCCCAGAAGATGAGGTGAAATCATTGGAAGAGATCTATAGAGAACGAGCTTTGATGTCACTGATGGAAGCAAAGAGAAAGAAAAGTGAGTGTTTGTAGAGTAATTAAAGAATTAGTGTAAAGTGTCTCATAACTTGTACAATGTGACAAATTATAAAACCCCTACATGGTCTGATTATGATGAAACTTACAATTTTCTGACAGAAATTATTTCTCTTGTCCTGGTAACGTTTTTGTGAAGTTCAATTTCTCATACAATTTTCTTAGATCTGAATCAAAAACGTATTTGCTATAACATTTTCATGTCAATGCACGATAGGGCCATTTTTGATGTAAAGTCAAGGTTGTGTTTTAAAGGGTTGGAAAGTCCTGACTTTGAGCTCGGCATTTGATCGCAATTTACAATCCTTGAATTTGGTATGAGTACTGGTTAGTAACCCAGGAGGTAGTCAACAAGCTTGCTCAGTATAAGTTGTAAATACTTGTTTCACAGTCTATGTAAATGAATAAGTTTAAACTAATTTAATTATAGTTGTGTTATATTTGTGTAAGTATTTGTTGTTGAATGTTTTATGCAAAGGTTATTGCTTTAATCTCTAAATTGCTCAAGTGAGCATGAAAGTTTTTAAACTTAGTTCAAATGTGGGCAACAGAGCAAGGTACAATTATTTTAGTAAACAATGCTAGAACTTTCTATCTTTGATTATTAAAGTATGTTTTGCTACATTTCATTATGCTGTCATGGAATGTATGTAACATACTTATTTAAAAGTTAATCATTTCCATGTATACTTCAGTACTAGAAAACAAAAGAAAGCGATGGGAGAAAGTGGAACCTGCTAGAAAATCTGAATCTGATAAATCTGATAAACAATCTTCAGTAGATGAGAAGGGAGATAATCCTGATCATACACATGAATCAAGGTAAGTAACTCTGGTGATTTTAGGTATTGTTTATGAAATGGGGGATATAATGTTTTTACTTGTATTCCCCAGGCTTACATATATCATCACTTAGCTGTGCAAGAGACTTATGCATGTAGCATGAATGGTTCTCTTACAAGGACTCATACAATTCAAGATTCAGCTAACGAAGCTGCATTGACAGTTTTCTTGAATTGTACAATAGAGATAATCTCAACTCAATTGGTGTTTCTCTTCACTGTAGTTAGTAAACAAGTTCATAGTTTTATTTGTAATTTAGTTTTCTTACTCACCACCCCTTCAGCTGAAGGCAAATAATCTACCCTCATGTCCAACCACCCATTTTTACACATAACTTAAAGTAATGTTCTAAATATCTTACAAAGGTTGAAAAAATCCTTGACTTGCTAATTTGTTTGAAGTATTAAGTATTGTAAAACTCCGTAACTGATGTATATTTGAGTGCAAGTCTTGTTAATTGTCAATCAATTACTTCCTGAATGACTTTTCATTTCTGTATTTCAGTAGTGATACAAATGAGGATGAAGTGAAGTCGGAGATAGATCTCGATGATGATATTGATATAGAACTTGGAGAAGGTGAACTAGAAAGTGATAGTGAAGGGAAGATAAAAAGCGACCATGATCTGGAGAATGAGGTCGACCAGTCGGAGCGTAGATCAGGTAAAATTCTTTATTCATTTCACGATGTGTAATCTCAGCTGGATCAGAGTTAATTTCACTACTACAAAATTATGAATATATTAAAACTTCAATAATGAGACCACCATTGCGACCCTTGAAACTGGTCTTCTTATTGAGGTGGTCTTAATATTGAGGTTAAATAAAGAGCAAAGCAATGAAAATGGACTTGAATATTGTGTTGTTAATTTTGAGATGGTCTTATTACTGAGGTGGTCTTCGAGTGAGGTTTTACTGTATAGGAAAATTTAGAAATGTATTTAAAGAAACAACTAAATCATGTGAACTAATGGATTAATTTTGGTGTTAGAAATGTAGTCGTCATGTACAAAGCTTCTGGACAGAGGCAATGGTAGATTCGTAAATAATTGTCATTGTTTTCTTGACTTCGTTTTGCACAGCTCAAAATGCTCGGACAAAGTGTAGATTGAAAACGTAATTAAAGAATGCTTTCATTGTAGGATTATTGTTCCAAGTATGTTGTCATTCACTGCTATAATTACTGTGTTATATATGTATTACAGGTTCATCAAAAGTTAGGTCTGATAAATCAACTAGAAGCCAGGTATCCATTCCCAGTAAGTATCTCGTGTGCAACAGCATTTGAGCTATTTAATGTCTTGTATAAAAAATATAACAAACAATTAATTTGACAACTTCGAAAAAGGACAACTGAAATTTCTTTCTGAATTGCATTAATGAATTATTCCAAACATGAATTAAAATATTTATACGACAACTAATGAATCATGGAAAGTATAGTTTTGTTTATAGTAAGCAGGCATGAGAATTTTTCGCGGAAATAAGCAGATTTGACGCTTGCAAGGGCCGTTTTTAGATGCTTAAAGGCCAGGAGCTTCAGTGGCCCTCTGGACCCCTTGCTGAAATATTCATCTGATTTTGAAAGTTTGCATTCTCTTGCCTGAGTTGGGTAATAAATTATGAATTTCTAAATTGTTTAATTAATTTCTTGCCTCCTGACATTGAATGTGTTCAGGTTTAGAATTAGATTGTTTATTGCTGTTTTCTTCTTGCAGATAAGTCCAAGCAAAGTATAAAATCAAGACTTGGTTTGAAGGCTGTGAATGACATCAAAGTACAGGCCGAGGTAAAACGGCCGGAAAGAAATTCAAACAGACGATCAGTTAAAGATAGACTTGGGTTAAAATCTTCTGTGGCACCCGATGTCTCAGAGAGAAGAGGAGTTATAAAGGTAAACAGATCCAGCAAAGCCGAGGATGTGTTGTCTAGAATTCGAATGAATCGTAAAGTTGGGGATCGAAAAAACATTCTTATGCTGCCTCAGATAACTTTTAAGAATGAGGTGGACATAGAGCAGAGGAAAGCTGGAATAAAACGTCGACTCGGTCTCATTGATGAGGATGATATGAACTTGGATTCTAGACGAGATAGAAAGAAGAAAAGTCTAGATGAAGAGTTGATGAAATTGTTAAAGGAAGAAGGTGCTAACATAGCTGAAGATGATTTAGATTTGTTGTCCAAGAAAGAGAAAAAGAAATTACTGAAGAAATTATTGGTTCAACAAGGTAGAGAAGATGAGTACGAATCATTCCGACGAAAGAAGAAGAAAGGATTGAGGAAGAGGAAGGAAGTCGTCGATGAAGATGAGGACAAAGAAACACGACGTAGAATAAAACTACGAGAGCGGTCGGAAGAAAAAGATCAAAGTATGAAGTTTCTGTAATTGTTGGAACATTTTTTGATGTTCCACATAATCTTCTTGTATAGTTATATCTTTTATGCTCACATGATTTATTATATTTTGCTACCTTGTGTGTGTTGTGTCGGGGCTGTTTTTTTGTTTTTATTTTGTACATAAACATCTGTAAGCGATTTTGAATCTAAATATAAGTAATAAAATAGTATTCAACTGGTACCAGGTAATCGTAAATAGCTGTAAGATAAATAGTAACAGTAATTTAAATTTTCTGACCAAAAATGACACATGCAGATTTAGTGTCTTTGTATTTACTATTGGGATACTTTTCCCACTTTAGAAAGAATTAATAATTCATGAGCTAAAGACTTGCCACAATTATAGGAGTTTCAAGTCGACCAAAATTAAATGTCGACTATCGTTCAGCAAACAAGAAGTGTAAAAATAACACTTGAGAATATTATCTAGTACACAGAATGAGATGTAACTGACATGTTTCATGTTGTAGGTGATAATTGGACAGATACTGGTGATCTTCCATCTGAAGAGGAGATTTGTCTGGAAGAGGAAGTGGAAACCATTGAAGGTACAAGCATTCATCAATCCTTAACAGTTTCTATCTATCAATACTTATCTAGCTTTCTGTTTTGTGGACTTCGTGCAGAGGTGAAAAGTTGGTCTTATAACTAAAGTGGTCTTTCTTTCAAGGTTGTCTTTAAGTGAAGTTTTACTGTATTGTCATTTCATTCATGAATTTCAGAACAAAGTACAGAAGAGAACAATGAGCTGGAGACTACAGAAACTAGAACACTGACATCACAAGGTAGATACCCGGGTACATGCAGTCAAATGAACACATGTTTATACTGTGTTTGTTCCGATATATTGAATCATTTCCTTTTTATTCTCAGAAATTTTCTGTTTAAAATTCTTTGCTGATTGATATTCATCAGTTTGTTTTCGTATTTCATCACATCTGTATAAACCCTCTAGACCTAGAATTTGTGTGTGATAAGTCGAAAAATGTGATTGAGCTGTATTAATGGAATATTTGATGATAATTGTTGATACAGAATTTATTTACACCTTTCCTTCATAGTTATACCTGAAGTCAGGAGCCAGGAAGAAATCCATCGTGAGAAAGTTGAGAAGGAAGCTAAACTGCGTGAAGCGCTTGAACCCAAATCATTGGAGGATATAAGGAAGAAAAGAGCAGTAAAAAGGGCTCAAGGAGGTAATGTTTCTTGCTGTAACATTACTTGATTAGGCCTGAAAATGTATATGTTTCCTGTGGCCCATTCCAGACCCTTGTGTTCCAGACCCTTAAGTTTTAATGGCTGAAAGTTTGTTATGGCGATTTATGCAGATGTACAGAAATTATATATACAATGAAAATTCCCTACCTACTTATCCACCTTATATTAATCATTCTACAAGAAATAGATGTTATCATATCGGGCCTTGTATTAATGATTTTACGCCATAAATTGATAAATACTTGCTATACATGTAAAACCATATGAATTTTTTTATATCTGACAACATGTTTAAACAATGTTTGGAATTTTAAATCAATTCAGTGTTTTAGCTCCATAATATGATACTTTAAAATGTTTTAACTATGTTGAAATACAAACAACTTTCCAATTGGATATTCTTTGATATTGTGTATAATTAGGTGGTGTCTCATTAGCCAAATTCGGCTAAGCATAAAATATTTGTATGTTGTATGTTATGTAATATTTTATGTGTGACACTTAAACAAATAAACGACTAGAATTTTGCTGTATTTAATTGAGGTGACAATGGATTGTGTTTGTTTTACCTCTTATGCTGTGTTTTACTTCCATGAAATGTTTTAAAATGTTGGTATATTTGTGTATTATCAGGTGATGTTAGTGCAAGGCTTGGTGGGAACAAGAGAAAGATTGTTTTAGGTAAGGATTGTTCTGTACGTGATCAGAGCATGTGTTCAATACTTCTGATAGAAGTCATAATACTAATTTGATTTAGGCTACTTATACTTGCATATCTTGTCAGTATTGATGACTTATAATATTAGGGTTGATCATGTTGCCTTCTGATAAAAGAGGTCTGATAATCAGTTGTTTAATTTCTTGGATATTTTTAGGGATTTGCTTGGTTGCATGTTTTCTGTATCACTGAGTCGTGACTGACGCAATTTTTGGACTGGGGACTCGCATTTACAACTGACCATGTGGTCTGAGGACCCGCAAAAAATTGCGCAAAATTGGCCTTTGGTTACCTTATCAGTTATTTTGTACTGCATTCAATTTGTACAACAAAAATGTATATTTGATATAGCAGGTAATTTGCTGCTATTATAAATTTGATATTCATGAGAATTTTGAATTATCTTAACAACATATTCATGATATTTGGTGAGGCATGGACAGTCTGGAAGAAATAGCAGTCTGCAGTAATGGCGATGCTAATGTATGTGTCCAGTATATTTGATATGTAATTTTTACAGATACTGAACCAGAACCCATGCCAGCAGACCCTGCTGTGCGTGTAACATTTAACAGTGAAGATTTAAGTACAAGTCGTAAACTTGTACGTCTTGGTCGATTGGGGGAACAGAATGAAAATGACCAACCAAAGCAGTCTACTATTGGTAGGGCATCCAAACAAGAACGGAAAATCTATGTGCCACCTACAAGGAAAAAATTAGGTATGTACTATAAGTACATGTTAGGATGATGGATTATGTAATCAAATTTATAAGGCCCTAATTAAAAATTAATTATTTGGCTTTACCCTACCTACCTACCTACCTACCTACCTACCTACCTACCTACCTACCTACCTACCTACCTACCTACCTACCTACCTACCTACCTACCTACCTACCTACCTACCTACCTACCTACCTACCTACCTACCTACCTACCTACCTACCTACCTACCTACCTACCTACCTACCTACCTACCTACCTACCTACCTACCTACCTACCTACCTACCTACCTACCTACCTACCTACCTACCTACCTACCTACCTACCTACCTACCTACCTACCTACCTACCTACCTACCTACCTACCTACCTACCTACCTACCTACCTACCTACCTACCTACCTACCTACCTACCTACCTACCTACCTACCTACCTACCTACCTACCTACCTACCTACCTACCTACCTACCTACCTACCTACCTACCTACCTACCTACCTACCTACCTACCTACCTACCTACCTACCTACCTACCTACCTACCTACCTACCTACCTACCTACCTACCTACCTACCTACCTACCTACCTACCTACCTACCTACCTACCTACCTACCTACCTACCTACCTACCTACCTACCCTCTTAAATGTTGCTGGGTAAGGTTATGCCAAAGAAACATATTTAAGGATTGACAAACGAAACCCAACACATCACAAATCAATCCTTATTGGTGCAATTGGTATTAATTATGCTTGTTTATTACAGGGATATCCCTGATGCAGAAATCTTGAGTCCCTGACTCCTTTTTCTTTCTAGGGACTCCCATTTTCAACTTACTGTGCATCCCTAGGACCCCTAAAATAAACTTTTGTCTAGTTTAAACTGCATATCTGGGACCTTACAAATTTGCTAAGGACCCCCAATTTGTCAAACACGAGGGTCCAAGGACCCCTACCTGAATAACCCTAGGAAAAACCCTGATTCATTGTATGTTCTGACAGTGTTTCTATTTGATATACAGGAGAAACAGGGACTACATCTGTTGCTGGTAAAAACGTAGGTCCCCCTAAAGGTCGGGAGATAGTGGATTATGGAGATATGTTTCCACAGAAATCTGCCTCAGCTGAACAAGTTACAGAGAAGAAAAAGGCGGTAAAGTTATCTGTGTCAGCGTCAGAGACTGATCTTGCCCCTCAACGTAGATTGGGAACTCAAAGACCTCCAAAGGTATAGATAATTGTTCTAGTTACTGAAATCTCTGTGCAAAGATAACACAAGCATAGTGGTCGTAACATAAAGTGCCCGAATCCTGTTTGGGAGATGGTTGATGTGAATGCTAAGTCCTCACATCCCTGTATTGGATACAGGTACTGGTGTGTAACCCAGGAAATGGTTATCTTAGATGATGGACATAAGTTGTCAGAATTATTTTCATTATTAATGTTGAAGAAGCAATTACAAATTAAAGGTTACATTGATAGTTGAAATATAAGGATACATTTTAAAAATATTATTTTCGTCTTCCTGTTTATTTTTGTTATTCAAAAAGTTTAGATATTTTTATTGGTTTTTATTAACTTGAATTTGTCTGTTGTACCATAAATGTCTGAGTCTGACATACTGTGTTAGGATCATGGCATTGAATAACAATGGGTACAAGTATCCAACTGGAATGGCTACCTTAATAAGTTAATGGCATTGTTTGGCTTTCTATTGTTACGTTATTTATTAGAATGTTGTAGCAGTACAGTACTGATGATTGTATGAATTTCTGTAGGTGGAAGTGAAGAACGCGGAAGTGAAAACGTTTGCCGAGATTATGGCAGAGAAGAAGAGAAAACGTCAACTTGCTCAGCAAGGAAAAACTTTCACACCTCTCGCATTTGATGAATCAGGTATGATATCTCCACTTTCATATTACTTATTCGATGTCTGAAACTACCGTTGGTTACCAGTATTGACCCTTTGATTCCTGAAATTCCCAAAACTCCACATTTGACCCTCGGTATTCTGGCTGAAGGATCAATTTTGCTCTATATTATATGTATTTTGTCTAAAAAATGGTACAATTCTGTCAAAAATTATCAATTACCCTTGAGATTCAACCCCTAGTGGAACTCCTGGTATATGTTTATTCCACTGTATATGAGTGTCTTTGCTCTGATACTGTCGACCCGACAAAACTAAACATGTGAGGGCCTGGACGGAAGAAACATTATATCTATGGTGTTAACATTGAAAACTCTTCATTTTTTCTATTTTTCTACAGACTACAGACCATCTATTGAAAAGAAAACTGATTCGGTTGACAGATTATCCCCTGTTTTGTCATCAAGTGTCACTAACAAACCCTCAACATATTCAACTGTGTCATCAAGTGTTACCAACAAACCTTCTACATATACACCTGTGTCAACTTCTCAGAAATCATTCACTCTTAACAAAAGTGCAAGTGAAGCAAACATTGAACAGACTGACACGAAACCTACTAGATGGAAACGTCGAAAGTTCAGTAACACTGACACGACACCGGCGTACTCGGAACCCGTTACCTCAAAATCTCAGGAACCTCTTGACTCTGTGGATTCTAAATTTGTTGCTCAAACTAAAACTGTTCCTGTACCGAGCTCTGTTGTGAAAAGTTCCCCAGATGTGAAATCTGAGCAGAAAACGACTGTAACGTCTGGAACACCACAAACTATAGAAACTCCAGTACCTGAACCGTGAGTAATATTATATTGTCATACTTTCCTGTGGTTTACTGCGGAATTATTATCCAATAAACTCACATTGAAATTATCATGTTGATAAAATATTGAGGCTTTCTACGTGGAAATTTAATGTAATTAACGAGTTAAAAATAAAAGATGAGTGATGAGTGACTGAATCTCCGGTTCTGTGTCTTCAATCTATATTCTGTCATAGAAAGTCCATTTATGCTACATAGATTTTAAGCAACGGCTTTTAGATTTTTTCAGTATTTTTTATGTTCTTTTCCTGCAGTTTTGTGTGTAAGTTCTACCAACCTGTAACTTCCCAACATCAATTGTGCAAGCCATTTTGTAGTTCACAACAATTACCTCTGTATTTTCAGTGTGCCAAAAGAAAAGAGGAAATCATATGACAGCTTACTGGAGTTTGATGATGATTTACTAGACATGGACGATGATGACTTAGATTTAGACCTTGGCGATGAACAAGACCATGATGCTTTGATGAAGGAAATGGATGAGCTACTATCATGAAACTTTTATACCACGCATACACTCTATCACTGATGCAACTCTTGATATATGTATTTGGTTTTACTTCTAAGTCATTTATTTCTTATTTGTCTTGACTGAAAACTCCATTATTTAATTTTTTGTTGGATTGCATCTATATGATACATGATATGTTAGACAATCCAACTCGTGGACAATATGTTGTTTCAAGACAGAGTATGTGTGCTATTATAACTGATCTGATCTCATGTTAATTTTGTGGTAGATGTTTTTGGACTTATAGTCACTGGTTCTGTTTATGTTAGCTGCTATGTATGTTCACTCCTGGTCATCGATATGTATTAGCACGTTTTTCTGTCATGTTAATTGATTTCCTCATTTTATTTTTGAGTTGGAGAACTTTTTGATTAATTGTACATCTGCCTAATGTGTAATACGGTTAAAGATTTATTCATTTGTACATAACGCATTTTATTGAACCATTGTGTAGAAATGAAACTGTAAAATATATTGACTGGCATCATCTCAATGTCCAGTATCGCCAATGCATTTTGTGTCTAATATTTTATGTTTACTGGTTATGTTTACGTCAGCAAATGTACATTTTATTAGATTTGGAATTTGAATATATGAAAATGAACTCTAGACGAGTATAAAATCAATGATAATTGGTCATTGTTGTTGCAAATGTACATAAACTAGGAATTTAAGGGACTTTAATATGTATATACGTAGTGGTTCAATATTAATATTTCATTTCTTTGTTTGAATGTCACTGAAAATCATTGTATATAAGTGCATATATAAGTGCTGTCATATTGTGACTGCCATTTACCATGTTTTACTGTTAACTCTCTAACTTTATACATATTGTAACCAAGTTAAGATACACAGTGTGCTGAATGTAATTTGTAAAGATTTTACATATGGGAAACTTTATATATCGAATGCTGTTTAATATGTATACCAGTGTTTGAACTAATCTTAATGATGTCTCGGCTGAATGCTCATCTCAGACAAAGTATTGTTAGGACGTCATTATTATGAAAATAAAATTTAAAATAAAAAACCTGAGTTGTTTTTCAATGAGCAGTTTTACTACAGTCTGTGAGAAAGGTACTAAGGCTTTGGGCTAGATGACTAGACTTCTGACCCAAAGGTTGTGGTTTTGAATCCTGCCATAGGCAAAATTATTCCAGTCTTCGCAGTCCCATACTTGGCAGCCACTACCATCTCAAAACACAGGAATCAATCAGTGAGAGTTATTGACATGAGGAGTTGTGACTTGTTTCACAATGGAAGTTGATTAGGTTTAAAAAGTGTGAAGTGTTTATTATAGTGTCACCCCTACTTTAAGCGCCAGTCATTTCTGACTAGTGAGACATCTACTTTGTGAGCACATTTACTTCCAGATTCCTATCCTTAAAGGACAGGCAGGTAGGCACATGGTAACCATTATTTAACTAGCTGGCTGCTCACCAACGGCCAAATCAGAATGGATCCCTACCGAGAATCGAACCTTCGACCATGCAGTCCCAGTGTGGATGCCTCATGCACTCTACCAAGGGAGACGGTTTAAACAAAGTGTTGTACATGTTAAAATGTTGCACTTCAAAGGAAATTGAACAGTTGCAAAAGGTCGATCAAACTAATGAAATATCAAGTAACATAAATGTTTAACACATTCTTTGACCACAGTTATCACCATCGTATACCTCGAACAACAAGCTGCTTGCTGGAAATAGTCAGGAATCGGCGACATGACATGGAAAAATATGTCTGTGTCAATTTTTGTTGTTGGTAATAATCACTGAAGATATTTCTCACAATAGCATCACAGTTGTATTTACACTCCCATTGTTGATATAATGTGTAGGAACTGTTTTATAAACAACACGTAGTCAGCAAGATAAGGTAAGGTCATCATCTTATCAGTATACTGTTCATTTGTAAAGGTTTATTACGCTGTTGTCAGAAGAAAACCTGTGTTCTTTTCAGCTGTGAGAATACTGAATCGCGAGAAATGAGACCTTGTCTGAACATGAAGATATGAATTCAGCATGCAACTATGGCTCTAAAAGTCGTCTACGTAAAAAAGTCCTGCCATTAATTGTTTTATTTAATTTTAGACATATATACAAAATGTATTCACATGACACATATTACATTCATAACACAATTGCTCCACGGCAAAACCTGTATTAGTGACGTTCTTTATGACGTCGAGTATTTCCTAATACATTAACGTTTTGACGTCTCAAACTAAGCACTTTATCTGAAGATGTTATTGATGCTTAACTGTGATTTATAGAACAAAACGAACGAGGAAATATTTATAAGTATTGCATTTTCTCCATTTGAAGAGCAAAATATTTATAATTGTATAAGTTTTCACAACGATAATTAATTATTATCAACTTGCGCATACACATTCATGCTATAAACATTACGACCCGTACCAATTACGTCCACCGTAAAATGAACCGGATACGTTCTTTTATACGCTACGCTACTATATTATATATTTTATTTCAAACTTTGTTATAATGCTGTATCTCGTTCTTCTATAGTTTTAGGAGTAAAATTTAATTCATATCACCAAACATATAATCGAACTGTCATAATTGTTCATATTTTAGTTGCACAATCGAAAGTGAAAGTAGAAATAGTAAAGAGAAAGTGCTGCACATGCGCAATCGACTTTTAGATCGACTTCCTGCTATGCTGTCGGTCAGAGTACAAAATGGGACGTGAGTAAGAAAACATACAATCAGTCGTTGTTTATAAAGTGATTCATCGCTAAATATATATAAAGAACTTTGAACTGCAATTCGTTGACAAAATGGCTTCGGAAATACTCACTAGTAAGCAGATCAAATCGCTAAAAGACCACAAATACAGCGCCGAAGGCTCGTCCGTCTGTGAACCTTTGATGCAAGTGTATTGGAGATGGTTAGTTGAACAGATTCCTTTGACGTGGGCACCGAATACTATCACACTGATTGGACTGATTATCAATGTATTATCTACATTGATTCTGATTTTGTACAATCCAGGTGGAACTCAGGAGGTAAACAATTTTTCCAGTGAATAGCATGTCTGTACTGTAGTGTATACATTTCCTCTAGTCAATAGTCATAGACTGGTGCTCATTCTGCCTATCAGGATGTTGACGGAAGGACCGTTTTATAATTTGATGTTTCGTACTGACAGTAATACCACGTACATGGTATAATTGGTTTTGAAGACTGTTTTATGTAAACATTTACCATATTACACAATCCCCTCGATATACCAGCTCCCTTTGTTTCCATAGTTGCTATCTCTCGGAACAGGGACTGATCAAAAGTTTAATGTACAATCCTATACACCCTACTATTTGGAATACAAGAATCTTTCACTGGCTACCATTATGGATATAAGTATACCACGATAAGTTGAGAGAGACGTCATGCAATGTTTACATGGTTTGACCACCTTTATTGATCAAAATAGGTAAATCAAATAACAAGCAAAACTATTTATTGTGATATTGATTACTTTAAACTAACAGCTGTGATAGCTCAGATGGTAGTGAGTCCGCGCCTTACTATGCTAATTAAGCTTTTTAGTTATGGGTCCGAGTTTCGAGACCATCGGGAGGTAGTTGTTTTTTTCATTACAATATATATTTCGTTGGTCATCTTCAGTTGTACTTGCACGACTTATACTAATAATGTTCGCTCGAATATCATTAATTAAAAACATTGTATAGCATGTGTATTTATAAGCTATTGACTAAAAATGATATGGTTTCATGATTTTTAAAGTGCACAATATCACCGTGCAGTTGATTTACATGTACATTTATCGCTACACACTCACAGTATATGGAACCAAGTTGATATGGCTACTTCAAAAAATGTAAGGGGCTCAAATGAACATTTTAGCGACGATGATATAGCCATCATTAAACACGTTTGATTTAACGACAAAGCAATAAGACTATAACAAAAAAACAAAAACAGACAGAAACGACAAACAACACGTAATCGACAAGCAGGGATAAAAAATCATATTGTCCATAAAAAAGGGGAGGCAGGAATGTGTCTCGAACACACACCCTATCTATTGGTCGAAGTTACTAGTCAGAAGCGCTACCAATTGAGCTATCGCTACTGGCTACTTTGAGCAATATTTCATCAACATTTAATACTAATCTTGAAGATAATTGGTCTGATAATGACTGTAAGCTGCTTTACATGTATTGGAAAGTAGGTATAGTCTTGTTTACTATGGACTTATCTTAACTTAGTTATAGAAATGTCTGGCTCGAGGGTCACTATAATGTATTTACATGGGAATTCCAAGGTAAACTGTTTCTTGAGAACCAGATATTTCTATACGCACACACTGAAACACATCCATTGACTGATTCTTTTTCTTGTATACATGTTTTAAGAATTATAGGAACTTAAATAAATTTAGACTTTTAGATGAATGTACCAATTTAGAAGTGCTCAATGTGAGCTATTGGGCTTGCCCTATGTCCGGTGGCATCGTCAATTTAGATTGTTAACACTCTAGAGGTAACATCTTTCACCTGAACTGCATGAAACTTGGCCAGAACGTTTGTCTCAATGAAATCTAGGCCAAGTTCAAAGCTGGGTCACCTGGGGTAAAACTAGTTAACTATTGTATTGTTAACACTTCAGAGGTCACATGTTTTACTTGATTTAAGTGAGACATGGTCAGAATGTTTGTCTCAATGAGACACTCCAGAGGTGACTTTTTACTTTATCTACATGAGACTTGGTCAAAACATTTGCCTTAAAGAGATCTAGATCAAGATTGAAACTAGGTCACAGGATCCAATGATTGAAAATTCTTGAGAGGCTGCATTTTCTACCGTAATTATATAAAACTTGATCAGAATGTTTGTCTTAATAACATGCTAGTCCAATGTGGTACTGGCTCATGTTGGGCCAAATAGTAGGTCACTATATCAAATTATTGAAAATCCTCTTGGACTCTCTTGAAGCCAACATGGCTATGTACTCAGGTGAGCAATATAGGGCCACCATGGCCCTCTTGTTTACTTGGGAACGGTTGTAAACAAATGGGTCAGGTGGTCAGCCAATGAAAACCTGGTTTACAGAATATTGACCAATAGACAAAGTCACATCCATGTAGTGTGCACAATAACGGTATGCTCTACTCTACAGTTCAGCCTTGCGTTCAGTTACGGCTATCAGTGGCTAACGTTTTGTGTTGTATCCCTTGCCCACCGTATCACATTAGCTGCACATGGGAACCAAATTGCAAAACGTTTTGAAACGATAAGGCTGATAACTGTAACTGAACACAGGGCAGGTTTGTTTGAATGTTGACCATCAAGAGTTAGGATTGCAGCTCTGGATGAAAAGTAAAGCCTTCATGTTTTACATTTATTTGTTTTTATTCTTTAATGTTGAAATTGAGTATTGTAAATGCCAAAAACCAGTTATTCAGTACTTTGATTTAAAAATTTGTATACAGAATTAATAAAATCTCACAGAACTTTTCAGATTCATTAAATGTTTTTTTTTAATTTTCGTTTGTATGCCATTATGAATGTGATTTGCTATGTTGTCATAGCATTTATGTGGATAGAAATGTAATATTATAATGTGTATCTTCACTGTTATTATAAAGATTAATAACCTTGATGATATAGATACATTTTCAAGTAAACAAGGAAAAAACGCCTAAGTTGTTTTCTTATATATATCTGAAAATCTAAACTTTCTATAAATTATTTACACAGTGTATGCATGTAAAATGTAAACTAATACAACCAGAGTATCTCAGAAATTTATGACTTTTAATCCTGTACTAGCCTTGTAATTGTACGATAAATACAAGAAATCAGTCCTCCCAAGTTTATCTATATTTCTGTTATACATTGTGATCTTTAACTCATGATTTTCCCAAGCGATGAAGAATTTCTTCTATATCTATATATTTAGCTTAAGAGAAAATGAACCATTAATTGATCACATTAAATAAGTTCAACATTCTTCTGATTGTTTGTTTTTGCCTAGAGCTCACATTTTCTTACACTAAACAGAACGTACCATGCCTAGAATAGAGTTAATCCATTATCCTAATTACTGTACTTACATAAAGACTTAAGTTTGTTGGCAATTAATAGGTTTTAGGTACAATAAATGTTCAATTAACAGTGCATAGATTATGATACTGGTATATAATGTTTAATAGATTGTTTTCACCCTAAATATTTCACTTTGCACTAAATTATGTAGTTCTAATCACAGGTACTTTATTTAAAGAGGTATTACGACTGGGTAAGCCCAATCTTTTCTGGAAGCCACCATGATGTATACATGTCATCATCATTATGTAGCAATAAACATCAAATAATAATGTGAGTGAATTTAGAAAAGTCAAAATATGAAAAAAGCTATCAAGAACATGCATACCATGAAAACCTCACTTAAGACCACATCAATAATAAGACCACCTCGAAATTAAGAACACAATTTTCAAGTCCATTTTCACTGGTTTGCTCTTTTTTAACCTCAATATTAAGACCACCTATATTAAGACCTGTTTTCAAGGGTCCTAAGGGTGGTCTTATTATAAAGGTTTTACTGTATAAGTTATAACATGCATATATACAAGAATACAAGAATAAATAGGACATAATTACAATGATTGGTATGTACACTTCAAGTCTATTATGATATACTAGTATTATATTCAACAGAAATGCCAAATTGCATCTCAATTATATAAGAGTAACTTCCAGATTAACATTTTCGAGAGTGCGCATGTTTTATTAAGACTGATTTTGTACCTTGATTTGAGCAATGTCTGGTCTTTAACAGGGTTTGTATTATAGAGTTTGACTGTACACTTAGCAGAGAAATAAATATCTGCTGAAAATGACTAAGCCTGTTGCTGTAAACATCTTATACACATTCCGTGTAAGGATGTATTTATACTCAGTACATTAAAAATGCACCATACAAGTTTCCTGGACTTACATAGTAATACAAGAAAATGACTTACACAATACTATATCATGTGTATACAACATGTACACTGTATCCCATTTACAGTCAACATGTATTTTCATATTAAATGAGTTTGAAAATGCAATGAAATCGCACTTGACAAACATTTCACCGGAAAAAAACTGTCCGTTTTTAAATGTACTTCAGTATATCATGTATTTGTCATGATTTGTTTTGAACTATTGGTTGTAATAGTTACACAGCTGTTGTCATACGTCTGAGTCATTGTTTCCCAGGATCTGCTTGAAGTGTAACATTCAAGTAAATGCCTTAAGTCTTACTGATTATTTTGGCCTGGGGCTTTAGTATCTATACTTCATTTCAGACGCTATGCACTTGACCCAATTTCCCTAAAGTGTAATTTACTACGCAGAAAGTTTTTAATCTAATGGATCTTGTATGTAATTTCGTCATGCAAAACAAATTTAAGGACGTTTCTATACAATGGTAGTAAAATGCATTTGAATATACTATATGAATAACTTCTATAAGAAAGTTGGTTGTTCTATTTGATGTTTGCTGATAACTTGGTCAATTAAATACCATTATGTTTCTGCTGTAACACTGGACTGACTGCTCTACATTACTGTAACACTGGACTGACTGCTCTATATTACTGTAACACTGGACTGACTGCTCTATATTACTGTAACACTGGACTGACTGCTCTATATTACTGTAACACTGGACAGACTGCTCTACATTACTGTAACACTGGACTGACTGCTCTATATTACTGTAACACTGGACTGACTGCTCTATATTACTGTAACACTGGACTGACTGCTCTACATTACTGTAACACTGGACTGACTGATCTATATTACTGTAACACTGGACTGACTGCTCTATATTACTGTAACACTGGACTGACTGCTCTATATTACTGTAACACTGGACTGACTGATCTATATTACTGTAACACTGGACAGACTGCTCTACATTACTGTAACACTGGACTGACTGCTCTATATTACTGTAAAACTGGACTGACTGCTCTATATTACTGTAACACTGGACTGACTGCTCTACATTACTGTAACACTGGACTGACTGATCTATATTACTGTAACACTGGACTGACTGCTCTATATTACTGTAACACTGGACTGACTGCTCTATATTACTGTAACACTGGACTGACTGATCTATATTACTGTAACACTGGACTGACTGCTCTACATTACTGTAACACTGGACTGACTGCTCTATATTACTGTAACACTGGACTGACTGCTCTATATTACTGTAACACTGGACTGACTGCTCTACATTACTGTAACACTGGACTGACTGCTCTATATTACTGTAACACTGGACTGACTGCTCTATATTACTGTAACACTGGACTGACTGCTCTATATTACTGTAACACTGGACTGACTGCTCTATATTACTGTAACACTGGACTGACTGCTCTATATTACTGTAACACTGGACTGACTGCTCTATATTACTGTAACACTGGACTGACTGCTCTATATTATTGTAACACTGGACTGACTGCTCTATATTACTGTAACACTGTTGAACGATGGTGTATATCTTAGACATTCACACAAGCACACATAGAGATAAACCTGAAGTTGCACAGATAATGTACCTTACCTATAATTGACTACACTATTTACATTTATAATGTAATTACATTTACTCTTCAGTGTAGAAATCCACATTAATCATTAAGTGTTGAAGTTCTCAGCTGCTAACTTAATGTGTTAATGTGTATGAATGAAGATTTTTTATTTTTGAATAGCAATTCAGTCATAATTGTCTTGGGTAATTTTTCTCAATCAACTCTGACTATGACAGATAACAACATTACATTAACTGAGGCAATTAGGAGCTACAAAACGTTTTTGTTTAATCAAGCACAGAAAAAACGAATGAAGTAGAGACATCACTTGTTTGTATTTAATTTTGTTTGATCTTGATGGACGATTTCGTCATACACGATGGATTACATACCTGCAATCAAATCTTACCTACCATAATGAACACTATTCAAGCATGAAGATAGCCATTTTTGCTTTTTACGATATTTTGGAAACTACATAATATAGCAAGATGAAATGTATACTGTTTTATCGTTTATTTTATAAAAATGTTGAAAAATTAGTTCCAGGAAAATTTGTTTTCCTCAAGTTTTCCCGAGTTTCAGTTAATTGGATCAATTAGTTGTTTCCATGAATGGAATGCTCCAGTCTATAAATACAACTGAGTTATTTAAATTCAATGGGTACTTTATACTTGGAATTTCTATTTATATCCGCATGTAAATAAACATGTAATGTATAATTTTATACACTTGATAGTTGAATAAAATATGGTTTTCATTTCATTAAACATTCTTTTGTTGGGCATTTAAGGATTTCATTACTGAGATTAAAACTTATTATAAAGTACAAAAACAGTGATATATTGACCAATATATTGTACACTGTAACATACACTGCGCGGATCATGTAACACATTGCATACATTCTAACTATATACAGTCAACACTCAACGTCAATAATTTCGACATTCCGATTTAGTCGATATACTTGTAAAGTCCTGATTTCTGTCGCTATTTATTGTATTAAGAAAATGATTTATTTGGCAACATTTCTATGTCGACAGTTTCGGTAATTTAAATGTGATTTCTCTGGCCCAAAGAGTGTTTACTCACCTTAATGTGATCAAATGTGCACTATTTGTGAGAATAGGATGGAAGTCATGAAGCTGTGAAATAAGGGGTTAATCATGTAGCAGTGAAATAAGGGGTTAATCATGTAGCTGTAAAATAAGGGGTTAATCATGTAGCAGTGAAATAAGGGGTTAATCATGTAGCAGTGAAATAAGGTGTTAATCATGTAGCCGTGAAATAAGGGGTTAATCATATAGCACTGAAATAAGGGGTTAATCATGTAGCACTGAAATAAGGGGTTAATCATGTAGCACTGAAATAAGGGGTTAATCATGTAGCACTGAAATAAGGGATTAATCATGTAGCAGTGAAATAAGGGATTACTCATGTAGCTGTGAAATAAGGGGTTAATCATGTAGCAGTGAAATAAGGGATTACTCATGTAGCAGTGAAATAAGGGGTTAATCATGTAGCAGTGAAATAAGGGGTTAATCATGTAGCAGTGAAATAAGGTGTTAATCATGTAACAGTGAAATAAGGGGTTAATCATCATGTAGCATTGAAATAAGGGATTAATCATGTAGCAGTGAAATAAGGGATTACTCATTTAGCTGTGAAATAAGGGGTTAATCATGTAGCAGTGAAATAAGGGGTTAATCATGTAGCAGTGAAATAAGGGGGTTAATCATGTAGCCGTTGATATTTAACATATTAAAGTATTAATTTCTATGTTTTATATTGCAGGCACCAAGATGGGTATATTTATTTTGTGCTGTAGGGTTGTTTATATATCAATCATTGGATGCTATAGATGGGAAGCAAGCTAGGAGAACAAAATCTAACACACCACTCGGTGAACTGTTTGATCATGGATGTGACTCATTGTCTACAGGTAAGGGCTGGAAAAACTGCTTCTTAATTTCTATCAGACCACACTCACCGCAATCTAGTCAAACAGCAGCCTCTATTTCAATTGTCAATATTGTATAGACAATGTTCCTGAAGTAATCCAAGTCGTATCTACAATCTCATACCACCCGTTGTCTATATTATGCAGCTCTCACATGTGAGTTTCGTAGTGGTGGCTAGTTGTTGGTAAAATCATTATTACCGAATTTTCATGGTGGAGAGTTGTCGGTATAAAAATTGGTACAGAGTTTTAATGGTAGAGAGTTGTCGGTATAAACATTGGTACCGAGTTTTAATGGTAGAGAGTTGTCGGTATAAACATTGGTACCAAATTTTAATGGTAGAGAGTTGTCGGTATAAACATTGGTACCGAGTTTTAATGGTAGAGAGTTATCGGTATAAACATTGGTACCGAATTTTAATGGTAGAGAGTTGTCGGTATAAACATTGGTACCGAATTTTAATGGTAGAGAGTTGTCGGTATAAACATTGGTACAGAATTTTAATGGTAGAGAGTTGTCGGTATAAAAATTGGTACAGAGTTTTCATGGTAGAGAGTTGTCGGTATAAAAATTGGTACAGAGTTTTCATGGTGGAGAGTTGTCAGTATAAAAATTAGTACAGAGTTTTCATGGTGGAGAGTTGTCAGTATAAAAATTGGTACAGAGTTTTCATGGTGGAGAGTTGTCGGTATAAAAATTGGTACAGAGTTTTAATGGTAGAGAGTTGTCGGTATAAACATTGGTACCGAGTTTTAATGGTAGAGAGTTGTCGGTATAAACATTGGTACCAAATTTTAATGGTAGAGAGTTGTCGGTATAAACATTGGTACCGAGTTTTAATGGTAGAGAGTTATCGGTATAAACATTGGTACCGAATTTTAATGGTAGAGAGTTGTCGGTATAAACATTGGTACCGAATTTTAATGGTAGAGAGTTGTCGGTATAAACATTGGTACAGAATTTTAATGGTAGAGAGTTGTCGGTATAAAAATTGGTACAGAGTTTTCATGGTAGAGAGTTGTCGGTATAAAAATTGGTACAGAGTTTTCATGGTGGAGAGTTGTCAGTATAAAAATTGGTACAGAGTTTTCATGGTGGAGAGTTGTCGGTATAAAAATTGGTACAGAGTTTTCATGGTGGAGAGTTGTCAGTATAAAAATTGGTACAGAGTTTTCATGGTGGAGAGTTGTCAGTATAAAAATTGGTACAGAGTTTTCATGGTGGAGAGTTGTCGGTATAAAAATTGGTACAGAGTTTTCATGGTGGAGAGTTGTCAGTATAAAAATTGGTACAGAGTTTTCATGGTGGAGAGTTGTCAGTATAAAAATTGGTAGCGAGTTTTCATGGTGGAGAGTTGTCAGTATAAAAATTGGTACAGAGTTTTCATGGTGGAGAGTTGTCAGTATAAAAATTGGTAGCGAGTTTTCATGGTGGAGAGTTGTCAGTATAAAAATTAGTACAGAGTTTTCATGGTGGAGAGTTGTCAGTATAAAAATTGGTACAGAGTTTTCATGGTGGAGAGTTGTCAGTATAAAAATTGGTAGCGAGTTTTCATGGTGGAGAGTTGTCAGTATAAAAATTGGTACAGAGTTTTCATGGTGGAGAGTTGTCAGTATAAAAATTGGTACAGAGTTTTCATGGTGGAGAGTTGTCAGTATAAAAATTGGTAGCGAGTTTTCATGGTGGAGAGTTGTCAGTATAAAAATTGGTACAGAGTTTTCATGGTGGAGAGTTGTCAGTATAAAAATTGGTAGCGAGTTTTCATGGTAGAGAGTTGTCGGTAAAAACATTGGTACAGAGTTTTCATGGTAGAGAGTTGTCGGTAAAAACATTGGTACCGAGTTTTCATGGTAGAGAGTTGTCTGTATAAAAATTGGTACAGAGTTTTCATGGTAGAGAGTTGTAGGTAAAAACATTGGTACCGAGTTTTCATGGTAGAGAGATGTCGGTAAAAACATTGGTACCGAGTTTTCATGGTAGAGAGATGTCGGTAAAAACATTGGTACCGAGTTTTCATGGTAGAGAGATGTCGGTAAAAACATTTGTACCAGGTTTTCATGGTAGAGAGTTGTCGGTAAAAACATTTGTACCGAGTTTTCATGGTAGAGAGTTGTCGGTAAAAACATTTGTACCGAGTTTTAATGGTAGAGAGATGTCGGTAAAAACATTGGTACCGAGTTTTCATGGTAGAGAGATGTCGGTAAAAACATTTGTACCGAGTTTTCATGGTAGAGAGATGTCGGTAAAAACATTGGTACCGAGTTTTCATGGTAGAGAGTTGTCGGTAAAAACATTTGTACCGAGTTTTAATGGTAGAGAGATGTCGGTAAAAACATTGGTACCGAGTTTTCATGGTAGAGAGATGTCGGTAAAAACATTTGTACCGAGTTTTCATGGTAGAGAGATGTTGGTAAAAACATTGGTACCAAGTTTTCATGGTAGAGAGTTGTCGGTAAAAACATTGGTACCGAGTTTTCATGGTAGAGAGTTGTAGGTAAAAACATTTGTACCGAGTTTTCATGGTAGAGAGTTGTAGGTAAAAACATTTGTACAGAGTTTTCATGGTAGAGAGTTGTAGGTAAAAACATTTGTACCGAGTTTTCATGGTAGAGAGTTGTAGGTAAAAACATTTGTACCGAGTTTTAATGGTAGAGAGTTGTAGGTAAAAACATTTGTACCGAGTTTTCATGGTAGAGAGTTGTAGGTAAAAACATTGGTACCGAGTTTTAATGGTAGAGAGTTGTAGGTATAAAAATTGGTACCGAGTTTTCATGGTAGAGAGTTGTAGGTAAAAACATTTGTACCGAGTTTTAATGGTAGAGAGTTGTCGGTGTAAAAATTGGTACCGAGTTTTAATGGTAGAGAGTTGTCGGTAAAAACATTTGTAGCGAGTTTTAATGGAGAGTTGTCGGTAAAATAATTGGTAGCGAGTTTTCTTAGTGGAGAGTTGACCGTATCCCAGCACAACTCAGGTATTATAAGAATGTATTTGATATATGACGTCTGTATTTGTTTGATTCACATATCTCTTAATGTAAAGCAGCATTTACTTAATTTAGCATATTGGCAAACATGAAATGTCACTTGTAAATTTCCACCAAGCTATTGATTTATGATGTCGGGATATCAATTAATAATATTTGGTTCATCTTAAGAGGGAATGTCCTCAAGTTGATAGAGGTCTGGAAATAACAAGATCACATGTGCAATGTCAAGCACACAATACAAAGTACGCTGTACAATCAATCAGTTACTCATGTGTACATGTAAAGTGTAGTCATTATCATGTCAACATATGTTTAACTTGGGGTCCATTGACTCTGCATTAGGAGTGTAGGTTGAGAAAAATAGATCAATACACATAAATAAAAAAAATTTACCTGTCAAATCTCACAGTTAGTCTTGTTTTTTACCTGTCAAGTCTCACAGTTAGTCTTGTTTTTTACCTATCAAGTCTCACATTTAGCGTTTTTTACCTATCAAGTCTCACATTTAGCCTTGTTTTTTAACCTGTCAAGTCTCACATTTAGCCTTGTTTTTTACCTGTCAAGTCTCACAGTTAGCCTTGTTTTTTAACTGTCAAGTCTCACAGTTAGTCTTGTTTTTTACCTGTCAAGTCTCACAGTTAGCCTTGTTTTTTACCTGTCAAGTCTCACAGTTAGTCTTGTTTTTTACCTATCAAGTCTCACATTTAGCGTTTTTTACCTATCAAGTCTCACATTTAGCCTTGTTTTTTAACCTGTCAAGTCTCACATTTAGCCTTGTTTTTTACCTGTCAAGTCTCACAGTTAGCCTTGTTTTTTACCTGTCAAGTCTCACAGTTAGCCTTGTTTTTTACCTGTCAAGCCTCACAGTTAGTCTTGTTTTTTACCTATCAAGTCTCACATTTAGCCTTGTTTTTTAACCTGTCAAGTCTCACATTTAGCCTTGTTTTTTACCTGTCAAGTCTCACAGTTAGCCTTGTTTTTTAACCTGTCAAGTCTCACGGTCAGTCTTGGGCGGGCCTCTTTCTAACTTGCATAAACCGTTCTGATAGGTTCTGAAAACTTTGAAAATCCTCTTGTCCAAATCCATCTGACCTATATAGTTATATGGCTGGATCTATATAATTTGTAACAATGAATTTAGCCCATCCTCTTGACCTCTCTATTAGCGTAATTTCACAGTTGTCAATATTTATCTTCGGGTTTCTGTGTGTTTAGTATTACGAATATGCACATGATTTACTATTTACTACAAAAATGACTGATAATGCAGGGATTTCCCTGACGCAGAAATCTTGATTCCCTGACTCCCTATTCTTTCTAGGCACTCCCATTTTCAACTTACTGTGCATCCCTGGGACCCCTAAAATAAACTTATGTCAAGTATAAACTGCATATCTGGGACCTTACAAATTTAATAAGGACCCTCAAGTTATCAAACACGAGGGTCCAAGGACCCCTAGCTGAAAAATCCTGGGGAAAACCCTGTAATGCAGAATTGGCTCATGAACATTATTGTATTCTGCGTAATAGCCCTGTAATATATTCATGCATTATGATCAGTATCGGGTTAATTTTTATAAACTATACAAATAGTCAGTATTACCTGGTGAAAATTGTCGGACTAATTTAAAAGTGACCAATTACAGTGTATGTTAATGTAGGGCTTTGTAATGTATATAAGTCCAGTGTGTATCATTTAGACATTGTGGTATTTACTGATACATTTAGTACTATCAGTTATTATCACACTTTGACCACTTGTGACCACTTACAGTTTGATTGAATACTGTGATAATTACCCTTATTTATCATGAAGTATTTCACCTTTAACTGGGCACCAGGTTTTGGTAAACATTGTGAAATCAGGAAAACATCATTATATGAAACTATCCCAAAATCCAGTTGGTATACCTGTAAAACTGTCTCAGAACCCGTTTAGTCCATGTGTCCATCCACACAAAACATTGGTTCTGTAACTCTTTAAAGGATACATAGATTCAATTCATATTGGACACATAAGCATAGGATACTAAAATACATGTCATGTTCCATTTCAGTTACAATCCACCAATTTTTGAAAGAGTTATGGCCCTTTTGATTGGTTTCCAATCAGTAACGCTTGAAAAGCCGAAAGTGGGGGCATCCATGTCCCATGTACACATCTAGTTTACAGGGTTTTCCCTAGGACTTTTCAGCTAGGGGTCCTCATGTTTGATAAATTGGCGGTCCTTAGTAAATGTGTAGGGTTGCAGAACTGATATGCAGTTTGTACTTGACAAAAGTTTCATTTAGGGGTCCCAGGGATGCACAGTAAGTTGAAAATGGGAGTTCCTAGAAAGAAAAGGGAGCCATAATATTTCAATTATTCATCACTCTGGAATAGTGTTAATTAAAGTACTCATGTATATTTGTGTATATTACAGTGTTTGTGATGTTAGGATGTTGTATATCACTGAAGCTAGGACAAGATCCTATGGTTCTATTGTTTATGATGTGTATGTCTGTCATCTGTTTTTACATGGCACATTGGACAACATATGTTACAGGAATATTAAAGTTTGGCAAGTAAGTATATTGTATAATGTTATAATGTTACCAGCTTTCTTCTCAAAATCTAAAGTTGATGGTTTTTTAAGTATTCATTTTCATTTTGCAGGGGTGTCAAAATTCAGGATTAATCTGGAAATCTGAAATTCAGAATTAATCCTAAAATCTGGATTCAGAGCCCCAGAAATCAGATTTTCGGATCAATATAAATCTGATGAAAGGAGTGAATCTGCTATTGAAAAAACGGAATTTAGTTCAAATGTATTTTTAAGCATACGGTGATGACCAAGGTGTTCCGCGGACAAGTTCATGGATGAGTTCTTTGATTCTATTTGCTCACGAATTTTCGCAGACAGGACTGGAAAGACCACCTACTTAGATTTCAGGATTGAAGATTTGGCTCTGTTGACACCCCTGATTTTGTAGCAGAGAGTTTCAGGCTACTTTGAACATATAAGCACACATACATCTACCAAAATACACGCTTTGAAAGTTTGGACATTTTGTCGCGTATACAACATTTAAGATGAGGATTTTCTGCACCATTACTCACAATATTTCGTAGAGAAATTTCCCGAGTATAATTTCCCGGTTATAGTGAAGGCAAAACCATTTCTTTATTTGATCATTTTATTTTTTATGACGCCGCCATTGGAAGAATGGAATTGGCAATGTGGCATCAAGCGATACCCATGTCTGTCCGTCTTTCACTCAGTCTGTTTGAAAACAAGGTTCCCAATCAATAACTATTGAAACTCTTATAATCAATGTAAAATAAACACATTTAAATTAAACTGAAAATTTTTGTTGATAGTGGGCCTTTTCGTATAATCATTCACTGAAATAGCACATACATATTTATTTTTCACCTTGTAGTTATTAAAGTTCATAGGCATTTGACTGTATATTTTTGTTGTTACCACAACTGAGGGTGTATATTGTATACCCTATATTATATTCCAGAGTGGATGTAACAGAGGGACAATTTATAGTTATATTTGTATATACAATGTGTGCAATATCACCAGGATTTTTTGATAACACGGTAAGTTAATTTGGCCCTTATCAAATCATTTGCTAAAATATTTTTGAAATTGATTCTGACTACTGAAAAAATATGTCCTTGGTGAATGCCATTGACATGGCGACTGCTGGTGACAGCCTTTGACTAGGTGACTGCTGTTGACTTGGTGACAGCCTTTGACTAGGTGACTGCTGTTGACTTGGTGACAGCCTTTGACTATGTGACTGCTGGTGATTTGGTGACAGCCTTTGACTAGGTGACTGCTGTTGACTTGGTGACAGCCTTTGACTAGGTGACCGCTATTGACTTGGTGACAGCCTTTGACTAGGTGACTGCTGTTGACTTGGTGACAGCCTTTGACTAGGTGACTGCTGGTGATTTGGTGACAGCCTTTGACTAGGTGACTGCTGGTGATTTGGTGACAGCCTTTGACTAGGTGACTGCTGGTGATTTGGTGACAGCCTTTGACTAGGTGACTGCTGTTGACTTGGTGACAGCCTTTGACATGGTGACTGCTGTTGACTTGGTGACAGCCTTTAACTAGGTGACTGCTTTTGACTTGGTAACGGCCATTAACTTGGTGACAGCCCTTGACTTGATGAAGGCTCTTGACTTGGTGACAGGCGTTGACTTCTGATGCTATGGTCCATGACTGTTATTTGGCTTTTTGTCTGTAAAACTGTATGAAATTAACACAACACAAATATAGTGAATATCTCTCAATATGCCACAAACTAATAAAATGAATGATTAAGTTGAGCACATATATAGGGTACAGCCATCCCAACAGTACAAACAGGGTACAGCCACCCCAACAGTACATACATAGGGTACAGCCACCCCAACAGTACAAACAGGGTACAGCCACCCCAACAGTACATACATAGGGTACAGCCACCCCAACAGTACATACATAGGGTACAGCCACCCCAACAGTACATACATAGGGTACAGCCACCCCAACAGTACAAACAGGGTACATCCACCCCAACAGTACATACATAGGGTACAGCCACCCCAACAGTACATACATAGGGTACAGCCACCCCAACAGTACAAACAGGGTACAGCCACCCCAACAGTACATACATAGGGTACAGCCACCCCAACAGTACATACACAGGGTACAGCCACCCCAACAGTACATACATAGGGTACAGCCACCCCAACAGTACATATATAGGGTACAGCCACCCCAACAGTACAAACAGGGTACAGCCACCCCAACAGTACATACATAGGGTACAGCCACCCCAACAGTACATACATAGGGTACAGCCACCCCAACAGTACAAACAGGGTACAGCCACCCCAACAGTACAAACAGGATACAGCCATCCCAACAGTACATACATAGGGTACAGCCACCCTAACAGTACATACATAGGGTACAGCCACCCCAACAGTACAAACAGGGTACAGCCACCCCAACAGTACAAACAGGATACAGCCATCCCAACAGTACATACATAGGGTACAGCCATCCCAACAGTACAATTTGGAAAAACCCCATATAGGTTCAGTTTTTATGTCATTGTTTATATTATATGTTTTCAGTTACCAATACTAGGTATCCCACTGCGATATGTCAGTGTGATAGGAAGCTTGGGTCCATCACTTTATTTCATCTATAAATCATCGTACGTTATACTACAAGGTGGGGTAGGAAAAAATAAATCAACCGTAGCAGTAAGTATATGGGTTTGTACGTCTCATATGATCAACTAAGTAACATGAGCTACAAAGTTTTTGTGTGATCAACTCGGTATTCTACTAACAGATACTAGTAATATTTATATCCTGGTGCTCCACATACTGAGTGCCAAGTCAGGGGGCTATTTACTGCGTCTTTGATTAGAAACTGCAGGGAAATCAAACCCACAGTCTCCTGCACTCAAGGTAGACTCGACCAATTGATATTTTGTACATATTTAGCTGTTACATGAAGTGTAAAAAACAACTTGATTTACAAATTAATAGCATTGATATTGGTAACATATGTTTGCTGATTTTTTTGATACAGTTAGCTTTGTACAGGCATTGTATAATGTACAATTATGATGATCTACCTTTAAGATAGGTTAATGTCTATGATGGTCTTCCTTTAAAATTAATTGTTGTCTACTGTTTTACAATTATAATGATCTATTTCAGGGTTCCAGTACTATATTTCCTATTATACCTATAGGATTAGTGATCATTCTACAAGTTATAATAGCAACAAAGACTTCAATATATTTTGATCAACCTTGTTTATACATTATCAGTTTTGGCTTGGTTGCTTCCAAAATTACAAATAGCCTAGTGGTAAGTATATTGTTAAAGTCTAATCTCCTTTAATTGTTTATTGCAACACACTAAAAACATCCTCCAATAGGAGAGTCAAATTATCTCCCTTACAATATAATCAAGCATACAAGATTTACTTCCCTTACATTATCATTAAGATGAATATTACTTAGACTGTCATTTTCTATACACCCATTAAAATGTTCTGCAGATAGTTGAAAACTCTGCTGATGAAATGGTTTTTAGTCGGATTTCGAATTACAGAAATAACTTTAAAATTGAAATCAAACTGTATGCATTTTGTTGCATAGTTTATTTTTGTCTTCATAGAGATATATGTTATATTGTGTTGTAGGTGGCTCACATGACAAAGAGTGAGATGCACCTGTTAGATTGGAGTCTAGTTGGTCCTATGATGTTGTTCATGAATCAGTACTTCAACTCTAAAATCCCTGAAGGATTTCTCTTGTGGATTGTATTTGTAAGTAGTCATGTGTTCATATTACTGTTAAGTCCTAGCGGGAACCTGAATCGCTATGGCAATAGGTCTTAGCAGTACAGTCAACTCTCGTTATAACGACCATGTTTTTTCCTTGGATTTATGTTGTTGTATTGAATTTCATCAAAATTTAATAAGCTGATTTGTTCCCATCGAATTTGTGTCGTTAAATGAATATTACGTTGTAACGAATGTCAGTATAACATAAGCGTTGACTGTACTATTTCTTTTACTGTGCTATCATGTTTGTGCAAGGAGAGAATGGGGAAGATAAACAAGTGTCAGTGTAAGATTGACTGATTATGCTGACATAGAAATATATGTATAGCAGTTAAGCTCGAAGTGCAATATTGAGTGTGCAGCCACCTCAAATATACGACAAGACATTGATTTTTTAACTTTTTTCTGTTGTGGAGAGGTAATTGCTCTAGAGATGTTGATTGGATTGTAACTTCTTGCTACAAAAAAATCTTGATTTTGTTGTTTGAGAGAGGTTGTTGCTGAAGAGAGGGCCACTCTGGAAATGATTGCACTGTGCATATAAGTAGGGTATTCCCTACGATTTTTCAGCTAGGGGTCCATGGACCCTTGTGTTTATACTTTAAAAAAGTTTATTTTATGGGTCCCAGGGATGCACAGTTAGTTGAAAATTGGAGTCCCTAGAAAGAAAAGGGAGTCAGGGACTGAAGTATTGTTTTATCTCTTTGCAGATATACAGCACTCAAGACTGGGCTAGATACAGTGTGAACATTTGCAAGGAAATCTGTGCTCATTTAAATATTTATTGTTTTGATATTACCCGAAAACCTGAACAGACAGGAATGTCATCAAACGGGCGTAAAACAAAGTGAGGGCTATCATTGTGCTGCGTTTTCATCTTCCATTCAAATACATTGTGAAAAATCGTATGAGCCAAGATGTTTGGTTGTCATGATTGTTATTATTTATTTTCTTGAGAGCTAACGTGATGAGTTATTGTTACCACTTTTATGTTAAAATCCAGTTAATTGTATAACTAAAGTACTCTGAGTAGTCTTACTTAGTTTGCATCTAAATCTTCACTGGAGATGAAATTTGCTTGAATAATGCCCCCTGTTTTGTCCAATTTTTATTCAGATGAGCGGGCACCTGCAAGCAGTGCTCTTGTTTTTAAATATATTCATTTTTTAATTCTACTAAACTAATGTAACGTGCTTTTGAAATACTGCTGTTTTAAATAATTTACTTTTTAAATTTTGACTAATATTTGTAATAAAATTTACAGAGAAAATAGTCAAATTAGTTTTTGCAAAGTGAATGTTATATTTAAGAAAAATGTTGAACCACCAATATTCCAAGTATATTGTACCATATTATTATTGTATGAAACTCTATTGATTGGTAGAAAGATTTTATATAGGTGAGATATCTCATGTTATGAACATACATGAGTCATATTTCATAATACACATGGCTTGAATAGAAATGTGTCTTACTAATATTCAAAAGCTACTACAATAAAGATATACATGTCAAGCATCAATATTTAAAACTGGGTAAAACATACTGTGTGTTAGATACTAGCAATTTAGGTGTATACTTGTTTTATAGTATGTTCGATACATGAAAACCTCGCACCCAAGCTCATATATATTTATATATTTTTTATCTGGTTCTAATTGGCTTGTAATTATCTTTAGAGATTGAGGTTATTCTGTGTATTTGATGAGGTTTTATTGTAGTTAGACCATGCGTTGTCATGGACTGTGCGTTGTCAGGGTAACTAGCGAGTGCAGGGTGCCATTTTAATGTTAATGCTATATTTTGTTATTATTGTGTTATGTAAGTTTTCACCGGATATAGGACCGAGGGCTTTGCACAAATCTAGTGTAACTCAGTTATTTTATAGAAGCAGTTGCTATAGATTTGCTCCAAACTGTCGGTACAGACGTCGGTCACCTTTCAGCACATTCCTTATGTTTTATAGTCGTGTATTAGAGATACATAAATATTGTTTTGTTTCACCTAATTTAATCATATACAGGAATCGGTGTCAAGATTCAAGAAATGGATTTTAGTATTTATGTTTTATGAAGGAAAGACTAAGAGTTTGTGTAGATACCAGATAGTAATGTTGGATCAGTTAGTACATAAGTTGGTCTCCGTAAAAACTATCCGTAAGTCATTGTTACAAGTATGTGGTGGGGTACATGTTAGCCACTCAACTATGACATTACAGACTGGTTTGCTAGAAAATATTGCTTGTGTAAGGTTCACCCTCTTCCACATGTTCTTGACATTATTAAATAACTGCTTTGATTGTACAATTTTTGTCACAAGGGTTGAACACAAACTATTTCATCCATTTTATGTGTACATGACGTTACACCAGGTCTTTTTTAACCCCTTGAATTAGGAAAACATATTAAAATTTATTTGACCACCGTAGAATGTAGATTTGGGACCAAATATGTTTACCTATTTCCATTGTTATCAGCATTAACATTTTAAATTGACCTGTATGATGCATAATATACTATAGTTGTTCTGAAATGAAGTAGTGTAAGCCTTTGTATAAATGGTATGTTCCCAGACTATTTTACTCCGTGTTGTTAACCTGAATTTGTCTAGGTGAGGCTGGTCGTAGTTTTGACTTCTGTGCATGTTCCCCTTACATCCGTATGTTGATATATTAGTTTCCAACTTGCATCTATCTAAAATCAGGGGCTTAATTCATAAACATCATAATTATGTCTGAAACTCAGACCTTAAGATGGTCAGTGTTCTTTTTACTCCTAAGTTGTTATAACAATAGATAGTTCTCACATTTACAATATTTACCTCCCTTGTTGTGAATAGTTGTCCATATTGATAGACAAATTTCCTTCAAGTTTATAGGGAATATAATGTAAACGATGATAAACTAATCAGATGTAAGAATAACGTGGCCATTATGTTCATGTGGGCAGATGGCTTAGAAAGTTGAAGAAAAAGTGGTTGTCACATGAAAATTCTCTTGGTATTTTCTCAATTATCACATGTTTGGGAATTACTGCTATAAGTGATTATCAGTTTTGCCTATCAAACTGGCTGATGATTAAGGACAAGGGAGGTAAATATTGTAGATGTGGGAACTATGTGTATACATTTTTGTAAAATGGCAAAAATGTACTGAGAGTAACAACAATTTCAAATTGCTGGTAAATATAAATTTTTCAAATTTGAAGTCTAAATCTGAGTTTAAGTGTTTGTGATTTATGCGCCTGGTATTGCCCATATTGAACATCTTTTGCTAGCATTTCCTTTGAAGTGATATTATGCTCATGTTTTGCTCGGTTTTTTTTGTGAAAGTACATTTGTTAACTAAAACATATTTTTTCCTTTCAATGTCACTTTACCTATGTGTTTAGTTTTTGTTGCATTTTTGATGGCATTAAGTGTAAAAACAACACATACAAGTAACACACAGAATAAATTCATTGTTTGTATTTCATGTTCACTTACAATTGACTTTTCCGCAGACATTGATTGATAGCTCGCATCAGCCAATCGTGTTGCAGTATTTGCACACACCTCCGGCATTGTTTTATCGATGCCATTTTGTTAGACAAGCGCTACAGTTGTCATCAAATTTGTCTAAGAGTGTTATATATCGGGATAGCAAGACAACAGTGAAATGTTGTCTGCGGGTTTTTGTATAACACACATGCTTTTATCTATACTCCAATAAAATGATAAATTTCAAACAATCTACAGTTAATAACAACTGACTCGAAGCCTCATGAATGTTTGTGGTTTGTAAGTCAGTTTATGCTTTCCCTCAAACGTGATCTGATATCTTTGGGGATTTTTTTCTTGAAATTGGGGAAAATGGATGAGTAGTATGGGGCCTATGTTGGCCCCCAGGGAACTGCTAGAATAAACCATGTTGATAAGGTCGAAACTTGAAGCTTATTGATGTATGAAATAAGTCAGTGATTGATAATATTATTACTTTGCTTGGTAAATGAACTGCTGTATATTGCTCAGACAATTCTGTCGCTGTTATATTTCATGTAATATTTTGTGTATGAATGGAAAGTGGTTATCTAAACATGTTTAATTTATTGTAAACATAAATATGCTTGGCGCTAGCTACGTGTAGATTAATGTTACGCCAGACGTGGCAATGATGGATAGCGAGCTAAGGCAGAGATGTTAGACTCATTTTGCAAGCTTGATATATTCACTTTGTATCATCATTGTGACGGTTATGTATAGTTGATTTTATCTAAAATAATGAACTCACAACAAATGTTTCTCGAATTTTGTCGTTTAGGGACAAGAATATTTGTGTATAAGTGGTCTCCCTTCCATCTGTACATGTGCTTTGAATAAAAGTTGTACAATATGATTAGATACATGCAGAGGTTATTTTTGATATTGGTGATGTTCTGGGACTTCAGCAGAATTCTTATGTCTTATCATCGAGCTTTCTCCCTTCAGACAAATCTAAATATTGTTTATATTATGTGATATAAGATGTGAAATCCTTGATTGGTCTGCTAATTGTTTTTATATTGATGTTAGAAGATTCAATGAATACAGTGAAACCTCAATAATACGACCACCATTAGTTCTGAAGAAAGTCGGTCGTAGAATTTTGTCAGTACGCTATCTGACTGGCTTTAGGAAGGTTCACCTAGGGTCTTTATAAACATTAATGGCCGAAATTATCTCTACATGACACTAGCTGTTAATCTGACTTAAACTCTCATCGCAAAAATTGGTCCATGAAAATTTGGTCTTAATATTGAGTCTTATTTCCGAGATTGTCTTTATGAGATGTTTTGCTGTACTGTAATGTTTTATGTGAAGTAGTGTAATGCGAATTATACGTTATTTGTCAATTGTCTGTCTCTCGCTACAATCTAGCAGAATATACCGGTGACTCTGGTGACTCTGTAAAACTTCGTTATGACTCGGTTAATATATATCACTGTACAACACACTCTATTATTCAAATTGGTAATAAATCAAAATATTGTTTAAAATCAATGTGATAATCAGACTCATATCGAGAGCTAGTTTCTTGTCGCTAATAAAAAACTGCTCTGTCGTCTGTCTTGTAGTTGAATCAAATGATGGTAAAAGAAAATGGTTTTATTTTTTTGTTGAGTTTTATGTTTTATGTCAGTTTTGCTGTTTCATTGTGTGCATATTCTAATATGGTCATGGCTTAAAGTATATATATTATTTTATGGTATACGGGGCTCAAACAGAAGCGGCATTTCCTTGTTGTTACTGCTCTACAGGATTGGTTAGTTATAAAAATGCTGTACATATATGTACGTGGTGTTTGTACATGGTGCTGTTTACTATGTTGTGTCAACAAGTCTCTTTGATCAGAAAACTTTTGTCATTTGGTATAAATGTCTGCTGTATGGTGATTTGAAACAGCTGCATCAAGAACCACATTTGTGGAAAACATAGTTGTTGTGTACATTGTGTTGTTTTTTCACATTTATTGGAATAATTCACTGCACTACAGCACTTTGATATGCTATATAGTTGAGGTATTATTAATTGTAGTGTAGACCAAAATTGTTACATAGATGATCCATTTGCCACATATTGTTTGATACAATTGTTTGTGTGTGAATAAAATTATTATTTGAAATATTGTGATACGAGGGAGTATGTAATTGTTTGCCTATAATCAGACTGTAATCTGTTCTGTGCTAGTTAGCTGTCTCATTGTAATACTATTGTTATTATTTACTGTGTTTAACATAATGGCATATGTTGTTGCTTTCTTTCCATGTCATTTATTTATTGTTAAAATGGCTTATTTTATGTTTGTGCTCCTGTTTGTCCATCTGTCTGTGTGTGCTTTACCTGGAATGTTACAGCTATAAATTAGAATCTTGGTAATGATATTATATATACTTGAATAAAATCATTATTGTTATGAAATTGTCCAGCTGGTAGATGTTTACAGTGTAATATATGGAATTCTGTTGAGGATGTTACACGTAATTTGTCACATGTATGTGTTTCTCATTCAGGAATCGGGACACTACATTGATACAGTTCCACATGGGATGTGAAGTTATATTTACGCTAGTCGTTGAGATGTATTTTATGCCAACATTTTAGTTTTAGATATTTTAGATATTTTGTAAGGTTTTAGCTACAAACTGGCAGTGGGTTAATATTTTCATGTTATTAAGTTTGCAAGTATAAACTTAGTGAGTTATTCCTGTGTCTGTTTACAATGGGTCATATTACAAGTTTGTGACGTCATTACTGATATTGTACAATGTAGTAGATTACCTAACCATGCTTAAAACTCATCAGAATCTTGCTATATAATCATATAATTGTTTTTTATGTTTTTAACGAGCTGTTACTATTCAATAAGATAGGTGTGTCATAGTGCTTCCATAGACCGATTTTTATTTCTCCTTTCGCTCTTAGAATTGTTTTCCCGTAATCAATATATACAAAAATGCTTTATTTTTCTGGTTTATTTTTACAATTTGAATGTTGATAGATTATATTATCCTGGCCTTGTTGGATATTATATCTGTACATGTGTACATGAACTTCAATATATATTGTCGTCTGTTATTCTGTGTTTCGTGAAACTTTTCACCCAAAGAATTATTATATTATAACATTAAATTCTAAATGAGATCATCTGACTTTGTGTTATTCATCATGTATATACATATATACTTATAATGCACATTTTCGTACCTATGATATGTGTTTTAAATGTCATTTTATTTTGTTTTAAAAAGTCATTTTGATATGAAAATGTCCGTTATTTGAAAGAAGATGGAGTGGTCATCATTGCCTACAATGAAATAATATCCTGTTAAGTTCTTCTCATGCATCCTTAGGTAAGTTCATGAAATTTAAGACATCTTACATTTTGCGTTTTTAAATGTACTGATTATATATATATTTAGGTTGCAACCTTTAGTAGAATGACTGTGTCTTGAGTAACAACCTATCTTCATCACAAGTATCAGACTCCCTGTAATAATACTGTACTATCAAGGTGACCTCTCTGTTGCTGGCACCCCTTAACAACAACCAAAATGTAGGTCTCCCGAAGGGTGTTTCTCTAGAGAGGTTGATCTATATATAGCTCATACAAATGTAACACGAATATTAACTAGATAGCTAGATAATTATCGTAATAATTAAGTGGTTAATACGAATTTATTCGAAAACACTATCATGCTAACTGGTGGCAGTAATATGCCACCATACTGCAGTACATGTAGTGATATTGCTTAAATAAATATAGAAGTCGATCAGGACAATGCTACTTACAAAGTGGACAACCACTCTGGACAAAATAACAAGGAGACATGACCAACAACAAATATACATGTAAACAGGGGACACAAACACAAATATACATGTAAACAGGGAACACAAACACAAATATACATGTGAACAGGGGACACAATAATCAATGATGTGTGAAAATAGGACTGGCGCCTTCGACGGCCAGAGGCGTAACTTGTCATTCATCACGCGCGAACACGTTTACACGCTGTAATTACTTTCAAATCGAAACCGAAAGTAGACTTCCGGTTGTAGGGAAAACCAGCTAGAATGGATGTTGATGTCTAATCAGTCATTTTTCGTTCATTTAAAACATCGAAATTGATAGATCAGTTAACACGTGTACATTTCTGTCTTTTATACGAGTTTCAGTGACTCCGTTCCGGCTGACTTCGTTGTTCCATACTTCGACTGATAGATCTATTTTATCTACAAAATTTACCACCAATTATTGACCCTTCTACCTATTTACACGATTTCATAAAAGGGCGTGCCCTATGTGCTATATGTTGTAGCGAATACACCCACACGAGAGAATTTAACAAGCCCTTTAACAAAATTGAAATCGAAACTACTTTGAAGCGGATTTCCGAAAACGGTCGGTCGAGTCTTATAAACAACAAGGTAAGACGGTTTTGCATTGAACAGTCGTATATTCAAATAGTAACAGTTTGCATGCAAAATTAATTGTCATCGTGATAATTAAATGTACAATGTTCGTCCTACATTTCTAAATATGAATGAGTATTAAGAATTATTGAATATAATACATCGCATACAATTAAAACACCCCTTTGGTAATGAATCAATCGCTTCTTGTGTATGTTTCAGTTTGCAAGTCGTGTGTATACAAACAAGAATGGATAAACTTCTTCTTGCTCTTGTTTGTGTTGCTATCAATGTTGGTGTTTTAGAATGCGTAAGTTAGCGTTTATATAAATACTGGTTTTCTTGTTGTAATATAAAATTATATATACATTTTAACTTCTTAAATGTTAATTGCATGCTTATAGAACTGCCAACATTTCACGTGACCGCACGATGGGAACGACGGTTGTACATAGAGAGGTGAAGTTTAATGTTGTCTAACAACATCGCCGAATGTACGTTTGTAGCTGATAGTGACCAGTTCATGTCCGACATTTTACTGTCACTTGTAATAGAAAGGTAGATAGTTTATTCAGAAATGTTAGGCATACATATATATATAGAATCTACGTGGTTTTAGTTTTTCCCTGGCAATACAAGTTTGTTCATTGTTACATTATGTACAGTCACTCAAGGATGATAAAAATGTATATATGTCAAGTACCAGTGCTTGGATTACAATACATGGATGGTTTATGATAAGACACATGTATGATACAACGATTAATACTATTCTATATTCTATTAAATAGACACTTAAAATAATATTTTTATTATAGTGTCACACATTGGGCGTGTCAAGTTCCGATCCGTCGGTTATAGTCTTCTGTCTAAAGTCCTGTGCCCCCCCCCCGGGCAAAACATTGATATGTGCATTATAGTGGGTTCCAGCAGGTACTTGTACTCGGGCGTTTGCTATGTTTCGTGCAATGTGGTTTAAAGTCGCACGAACAGCCAGGGTCATGTAGTAACCAGGGGCGGATTCAAGATTTGGTATCGGGGGGATCTTAGAGGGGGCGTAACTTTTTTAATATAACGCATTAGCAGCGACTGAGACCCCCCCCCCCCCTGGATCCACTAGTGGTACCTTTTCCAGCAATTAAGGTTTTTGAAGAATCATAGTATAACTTTGATTGAATGGTCATGCATGCAGTGACTGTTGAAGATAACCATTTTTATGATTTTATTATGTATTATTTCTTGCAGACTGTGTGTACGAAAGATTCCTGTTCGAACAATGTGACATGTCTGATGGATAAACCGTTCACTCTGTGCACAAGTTCAGATGGCGAACACGATTGCAGATTTGTTTGTGTCAGTAAATGTTTACCTAAACAAGTATTGGATGGATCGAAGTGTATAAATGTAACAGAATGTACGAAACCGATCGTGTTTCAACATGAATGCCTCGATCTCTGTCCTGTGGGTTATGTTTTCAGTTATGATGAAACCGTGAGTAATTATGATATCAGTCACACCGTATCAGACCTAGATGCTCGATATTGTGTTAGTAGAAGATCTCTCCAGTTAACAGTTGCAGGGTTTGCTATAGCAACTGTCGCCTACATTCTCTTTCTGTGTGCCTTCTTTTCACTGAAGAGTTTCTCATTATCCAGCATGGTATGTATACATATTGTACTGGCCCCATGTTCACAAAGGATCAACAAAAAAATATTTGCCATTTTCATGAAGCAGTTGAACACTTTTTCCAATACTTCTCATAAACATACACGAAAATACTTAAAATCTTCTAATTAACAACATGCAAACATACTTAACTTCACCATCATGTTGAGAAATTGATTTATTATACTTATGACTGAAACTGATCTCGATCAAATCAGGATAAATTTTCCAAAATCGGTCAAAACTTATTACATGTAATTTCAAACTTTTTCTTAATAAACATGAAATTTGAATTTGATGTCTCAAAAGTTTTGCAGGATATGTTCAAAAAGATTTTGCTTTGAATAACAATTTTTACAAGGTTTGAAAGATCATTATTTGATCTTGATCCTGAAAACTGATTCTTTGTGAACACAGGGTATGTTGGTTCGTTGAATGTTTTATCTCTCTATCCCTCACTTTGTTCATTCAATTAGAAATTTACCAGTTTGTATGTTTTCAAGTTTCGTCTATCAGTGTCAAAACATAAACTTTGCATATTAAATTAGAACAATATTTTGTCAGCTGTTTCTTTTGAAGACGATACAGAAACATAGATGTTTTTATGTTCCCAAAGGAGGAGCATAATAGTTGTGGTTTCGTCTGTCCCTTAGTGCCTGTGTGTGCGTTCATCTCGCATTTGTGTCTGTGCTATTTTCTCAGCGACGTGTCCAACTGGAATTCATTGAAACCTTATTGGGAAGCTTCACTACCAAGAGATGCACATATTGTCGGCCAGTTTGATATAATCTCAGATAAAAGTCCATTGTAGGGACAAATAATATGCTCTCTGTTTAAAACAGTTTGATATAGTTGTTATTTTGTCGTTTTTTAATGAAAAACATTTTTCTTAAATTGAATTTTGACTTTCTGAATGTGTTTGGAAAAACAGTGCAGAAATGAGCAAAGTTAACATGTTTAGTAGCTTATTTTAAAAATGCTTAATCAGAAATTGATACCAAAATTTGTGTAATTCAATTACACAAATTTTGGTATCAATTGTATTTAGATTAGAGGCTTATGCATGTGGTGTGCTATGTTGCTCCTAGTGTCCAATGTTCAGCCATTCTTTACCCTTTTCACTCATCACTTCTCAGTATCATGGCAATGAGTTACATATCTATATATACAATATGTGGAAAGTTTGTATGTCTACGCTACTGACCAGTCAGTTATAGCTAAATACAAATGCAGTCACCTCTTGTTTCACCGACATTTGTTACAACCCAATAGTTGATTAACATTGCAATTCTGCTGGGAAGAAATGTGCACATTGTGTCATTGATCAAATTCAATAAACCACATTTTCAATGCAACAAAAAAATCAGGGAAAAATTGGTTGTTACTGTAAGCTGCCTTATATTAGCAGTGTACTAATTTCAGCCCTTTCAGCACTAACACATACATGTGCGCTAATTAACATATGCACAATTACAAGAAAACTAAGTTGATGTTGTGATATATATATATTACTACATGTATATGTACATTGTAGAAGAAGTTCTTTCTGTCGCTAAGGCAATGTAAGAAGAAAAACACTGACTTGGAAAGTGATGATAGTGACAGTGATGAAGAATTGATATCTACAGCCGGGAACCACGTACATGATGATGATGATGAGAACATGTTACTGTAATAGGAACCAGCTACATTGTAACTACATCAATTACTTGAACATGTTATAAATGAACTGTATCCAAGCTTTTGTAAAGTGTTTAAGTACTTGATAATGTGTAGAGTAATAGATCTGCAAGGTAATCTCAATGTCCTATTAGTTTAAAGGACACACATATATTTATTTTTTGTACAAAACATCCTGTAAATGACCATTATAATACACATGTACTATACGACTGTACAAGTTTTTGTCATTTTTGTTTTCACTTCATGAAATCAACTTCGCATTTGTATGTATCGGCCGTAAACGTTGTTTACATGCCAAGTCTCAGAAAGATGGCATAATTTAGTAATGGTAGGCACGCATCTGCTTGCAGGTTTGTGTACATAAACGTGCAACATACACAGTAACATATGTATGCGTACTTGCAGGGTCTGTAACTCCATGTGATGTACTTGTGGAGTTAGTGTTACTCCCATTTGTTGGTCTGTCTTGGGTGCGTTTCAGTTAATGACCTACTGTATATATGTGGACTGGTAGATGACATTTAGAAGTGCAGAGCACAAGAACCATAACTCTGCAGTTTGTATTTACAGAGTTGTTGCCCATGGACTCTTGTTTCGTGTGTAATGAATAATTTCTCATATGTATTAATTCTGCAATTATCTTTTCACAGTACTTGTATACTTCACAATGTCATATCTAGATTAGAAGCTAACAAAAAATATATATTATATTATATAGTTATATACAGTAAAAACCCTACTGAATACTTGCACATTTGTTACCATTAATGTGGCAATAATTGATAATATTTTCTTTCCTTTTCTATATATATGTATGTATTTACGTTTATTATTGTTTGTATACACATTTTGTTGTTCGCTATCACATGTATGTTTAATTATCTAGTCATAATTATCATGACTGTTGTTCTGTTTGTGAAATGCTTTGGTTGTAACATATTCTTGTATGTGTACTACAAAATTACAGTATACAATGTGCAGCTTTTAAATTGCACTAGATTTTATTTGTGTGACTTTTATGACCATGCGTTACTGATCTTGTTATGCCCCTCCCTGCCATTAGAAGAATGGTAATGGGAAATCAAGTTGAAGTGTTACCCCTTTCTGTGCAAAAACATTTGTTTCTGGTCAAAAACTTTGAAAGGATGGATAGATTCAATTCAGGTCAAGTTCTATTCAGGTTACAATCCACCTGTCTTTGGAGGAGTTATGGCCCTTTGAAAAGTTTATTTCTGATCAATGACACTTGAAAAGATCAAAGCGAGGATATCCGTGTCTTATGGACACATTTTGTTAATTAAAATACCTTCGAATACATTAAATACAATATATACATGTGATATTTAACTTGGTACCAAAGCACGTCCATTTGCTAGACTGTGAATCAGTTGTGAAATGAAATGAGAACATATTTGAGCGTTACCATGACGAAACCTGTATAAATGATGTTGGTTATGACATAAAGGAAAGTAGACGTCTGATTTTCATACATTTGGTATTAAATGGATGTTGAAACATTCATCTGTTAGATAATCTACAAACCTGAAAATGGACTTTTTAGTCACTAATACAGGTTTTGTTGTGCACAGCTCATTTAGAGTATACATGTATGCATATTTTGAGTTTATAAATAACTAGAAAAATGACATCATCAAACAGTGTACAAATTCATATTGCTAATAAAGTAGAAAAACTAGGATAATTGTTGTTGTCTTTGTCCTTAGGCCTGCAACAATATGTCATTCATATAACTTGTATTGTTTGTGACTTTATTTGCAATCATTGATTACTGGTACTGACTACTCGGAGTAAGTTAATAGGTCACCCTCTGTTTCTGCTGTTTGAGATATGGCGTGATATTGAATTATGACATTCGTTTCCATTTTATTATTTACACCAGAAAATACGACCAATTATAAAAAAAGATCCTGGTGCATTTTTATCGTACGATTTGGCTATTTTGGATCCATTTTGGCAAATTGTAGTCGTCAGATTAGAGATTTTAAAGCCAATGGATATTCCTCTGTACAAGCCCAGATAACTGTTGGAACTATAAGAATGAAGATAACATAGATCAAATCAACATTTTATTATGTTCCTACAAAAAATACAAAATTCTTTGAATTAACGTTTAATTACATTGCACAACTACACCAATATATATTGTAAAATCTGTATATTTGGTCTAATACGCATAATTTAATACTATTTTTTTATACAATAAAACCTCACTTAAAGACCACCTCAATATTAAGAACACAATTTTCACTGTTGGCTCTCTATTCAACCTCAATATAAAGACCTGTTTTCAAGGGTCCCAGGGGTCGTCTTATTATCAAGGTTTTACTGTACAAATAATTATGTGAATGCAATAAAAACTAATACAGTATTTGGAATAATGTCCAAAATTAGGCATCATTTCTTGGTTAGTGTCGCTTATAGTAAAATATTGACTTCCACAAAAACTGAACAACATGTAAATGCACACAACTCAAAGTGTACTAAGGTCAGATACAATCACCATGGAGACAAACTTAGGCCACAAACCCAGGCCCCTATCTCCCAAAGCATCTTAAATAGAAATCACGGCACAATATGGAGAAATGCTCAAAGACCGAGTTTCAGACAAATCTCATTTTGGATCTGTTGTAATTATTTTTATAAAAATTAGTATCATTTTTTCGCATTGCGATACCAATATTGAGCCTAATCTCAGTAGAGAAAAATGGCAACAATTAGTTGAGATTTAACTCAGATTGTGATGCTTCGGAAGATTTGAGCCTGTACTTCATCCTCCAGTGTCGTTTATTACATCAAATGTATACCAATATATAACATGAGATAAAATCATTATGCTTGCTAAAACAACATAAAAACAAGATTCTGCTTTGTTGAGAGCCCATTACTGGTGTCTTTAGTACCAGTAAATGTTACTGGGCAAAAAAAATATTAGGCATTTAAAAAATGATTCATGTCTACAGATAAACTGGCATGCTCAGATAGACTACAAGTGTAAATACTGAATGCAATCAAAGAAATGGAGAGAGAGATAGATTGCTTGGCGCTAGTTATCAAGCTTTGTAATTAATTTGATAAAGCAATTTCATTACAAAATTTGTCTATTTTGTGACAATTTTGGTAAAATTTAGTAGTCACATGACTATCTGTTAGCACTTGTCTATGATTGGATTGGTCGAGCATGACCAACAATGATGTTGACATTAAGTCTAACGGTTAAGAGTAACCAAAACTAAATTCTTCATGTTCCTAACTAATCACAGTACATCATCATTACTAATTAATGAAAGTTCCTCCATCGAATCATTTTCTAGGCCATTACACTGACTATTTTCTAAAGAGTTATCCTCCCTGATCTGCACAAGACACCATCTGTCCTTATAGTTATGCACAATTGCCTCCCCTGACGGAAACGTTGACATCTGAGATTCAGACAAGGTCCAACCCTGATTGCGCAAACATTCTCCGACCTGAAGTCTAACATTGCTTCCTGTTAAGGCAATTTCAGTGAAATCTTTCCCAGTATTTAACTGAAGACGTTCCCTTTCAGCCGGATGTATCTGGTGAGGAGATAAATATTTGTGAATAACGTCTCTCCTGCCCGATATAATTGTTTTTATTCTTGAATTCATAGTTGGCATGGTTGCTAGGTTACCAGTCCTCACTTCTATCACTTCCAGATATCTAACACAGACTGGTTTATCAGGGACTGGTTGCCGGAATTCGTCTATTAGCTCAATAAGAGAAGTGATTTGATAGAAATCTGCTTCAACACTTAGTTGATCCAAGTCCTGAAAATCACGCGGAAGGGCCAATCGTGATGATCTCATGAAATTCAACACATATTTGAACAATTCACCATCTCTATCAATGTAGACACAACCATTTTCATCAAGATGATTCGACATACAGTCATTAAACATTGCCCCTAACATAGACTGCGGATATTTGCATAAAGTAGATTTAGTGGTAGTGTAGATTTCACCACCTACATTCAGCTTCACCAGCTCTAATGCCGACATTGCTTTTATTCCACAATAAATCAATACATTCAAACAGTGATGAAGTCAGGATCACACTTCTGGTGGCAGTGATGAAGTCAGGATCACACTTCTGGTGGCAGTGATGAAGTCAGGATCACACTTCTGGTGGCAGTGATGAAGTCAGGATCACACTTCTGGGGGCACTAAATGCTCTTCACTCCTGATGTTCTCTAATCAATCAATACACAAAGTTAGTCCTCATCACAAATGACCTTCAAAAGGTGACCTGCTCTCCAGCATGAATGTGAAATGTTTATCACTGGATAGACAGAGAGGATATTTATCTCAGCAATTGTGCTTGACTCAAAGATGCATTGTCATGTGACACGTCTTTGTCTGAAAAAAAATGGAAGAGATTTAATGGGACTTTTGATGGAACCTTCCAGTATAGACTAGTACAAGATGTCAACTTGCGATTTGAATTGGAATGGTATGTAGGAAACATAAACATTTAGAAGAGTTCATAACTTACTTGATTAATATTGCTCTTCAGTTATACAATGGTCCCATGTATATACCTTTAGTTAACTGAGATTGAAAAGAAAGTCATATCGGAGAAAACTAGCGCTGTAATGAAGCTAAACTGTACTCAAAATTCATTTGAAATGATGAATCAATAGATTCTATTTTCGATTTAACTACACAAGTATTTGCTATCAACACACATGAGTACACTACATGCAGTTGCTTCTCCCAATAATCAATTGCAGAGTATTCATTATAACCAAGTGTCGGGAATGTTTGATACAGAAATTTTAAAACGTAAAAAGTTCACAAACACAAAAGTAAGAAGTGACCATAAAATACAGAAAGACAGTTTGTCATAATTAGAATTTGGGTAGACCTAATTTTAAATTAAAATTTCAATGTATATATAATTGAATGTGCTGTGTACAAGTAATTTCATAAATTGAATATTCAATTTAAGTATCATTGATGGATAAATTTTGTTTATGTTCTATAACAATTTGAAAATATTTTATTTCATAAACATATAGGAAATCAATTAGTTATTTTGTACATCATAACAATCTTGAATTGTGCTATAGCCTGGTAGGTGACTTCTTTCAGGTGATGATTAAACACAATTCTAGCCCTAGCCAGATATATACAGTGATCAAGATAATAAATGCTTCTTAACACTCGACTGGCTATATAATTAACAAGTGCATTGTATGAATGAATTGAATGATTTTAAACCTGGATACCAGTGTTAAAATTTAAGTGTTATACTTATAATCATGATAATCCCCCATAAACTGTATTGCTCTACATGGTCATGTTTCATACATCAACTACCTTACTGGAAACGTTTGACTGAAAAGTTACTACATGATAAATATGCTTAAGGTTTGGGAAAGTACCACAGCCATCAGTTTTAACGTTTGATGACATAGGATTAATTGTTCCTGGAAATAAATATCATAACTCCGTAAAATAAAAACAAAGCTGAATATTGCATTTTCAGGAGGGTATTTTGCATAAATAAAACATAGAAAATATCAATTACATGAAATGGAAAGTTACAAGTGTTATCCTGTCACACAGAGTCTGGAGCAGCGTTGTTCTGAAATAATCGTTACAATAGGATTAAATTACGTTGGTATATCAACACCGACACCGTAACAATGGTAAGTTTCACAAAAGTGTTATTGTCATGCTCTTTCGTACCTGGTCTGTTCGTAACCGTAATTGAAGAAAGGTAAAATACAAATGAATTTATTGTTCATTTGTCGATTGATTTCTTTAAAATGTTTATTTAATACATTGTCCATATACTTTGCCTTTTATCAATATTTTTTTTACTTCTGTTGCAAAGATTTTAAGAAGGTTTTAGGACAAGTCAGAATTTATTTTCAACCTCAAAATAGTTCGACCCAAAAATAATGTAGGCTTGGACATTTAGATTTAGGCCCTAATCCTAAATATTAGACGTTTACATGCCGGAAAATGTCAAAATGTGAAATAAGTTAAATGCAGGGTCTTATTTATAGGACTAATTTAGACCCCAGAAACAAAACAGCCCATGGTAATTCCACCCCACAAATCCTGCTGTACAAACAATAAAAATGTTGCTCACATTGCTATGAAAGGATTTATGGTGATTTAAGCCACTTCCAATGTACTTGGTGGGGGGCTCTTCACTTAATATAGCGACATGGTTTGAGTGCCCGCCTTACATGTGACAGGTCCCGGGTTCAATCCTAGGTAGGGGCATGTTGGTTTTCCTCTTTGGTTTACTACATATCATTAAATAATATCTAGCTGAATCTCTTTATATAGTAAATTCTAAATTCATCTTTGAACATTGTTTGTTATTCAATATTACTCATTTCATTGATATTTTTTGTGTGTTACAATTTCAGTATGGTATACAAAGTGAAGTCACTGTTTTGGCGCTTTGCTGGTTGTGTTAAAAACGCCATTGTTCATATAGCTACAGACCCAGTAATACTGAATTACCTGTCACCAATATGTTTTATTCTAGCTGTTGCTGGGATTGGTGGATGGGGGATATTTTATGCCATACCTTTTCTGTATATGGAGTATAACGTCTGGGTTACAACAATCGTGCAAACATGCGGCTGCATTTTGGGTATGGAGCTGGTAATCAACTGGCTTTGTCTTGTTTTTGTGGACTCCACTTACATACCTGAGATACATGGAGGTCCTCCTTTACATTCAAATGATGTTTTGGAAAGAATTAATGATGTTCAAGCTAGGAAACAAGCCTCTAACAATGTGGCAGGAATCTCTGTGAACAACGATGCTGTTCATGAAAATATGAAAATGCAACAGCGTGTAGACCAGTCTGTATTGTGCTACTTCACATGGTCTAATTGTTTAGTTTGTCAGAAAGTCAACCCACCTAGATCACATCATTGTATTCTGTGTAAGAAATGTATTCTTAAAAGGGACCACCACTGTTTTGTTGCGTCTAAGTGCATCGGATTTAACAATCTTCGACATTTTTCAGTCTTTTTATTTTATGCCTTTATAACTACATTGTTTTCAATTGTGCATGCATTACCGTACGCATTTTACGAAGTTATACCAAATAATTATTGGATTGATTTATTTTATCCTGTTACTTTAATTCGTGGTATATTAGGATTTATCTATTATCGAGATTTCGCATTGATTGTGTTAGGATGGATGTTGCTAGGTTACCTGATATTCAGCGCAGTAACATTATACAAGACATATACATGGATTGTTAGTGGAAATACATCGTATGAAATTCATAATAAAATTGATATTTATGATAGCCGAGACTTATCTGGGAAGTTACGTGCTGTTTACGGTCAGTATTGGTGGCTCAATTTTTTATTCCCCGCACATTTTCTGTTTGAACCATTAGATGACCCGGTTTTATGGCCAACTTTTAAAAGTAAGGCTACAGGGCAACATTTTCTGATATAACAGTCTTGCTCCAATATTTATAAACTTCGTTCACTGGTATCATTTGAATACATTCTGTCAAAGTTCTACTTTGATGTTGCAATCACTGTGGAAAAACTGCCTTGCAACTTGATTAAACCCGTGAAAATATAATATAAATTATAATGGATACTGGATATACATTGTACATTTTAATTTTCTACATTAATGCTCATTTTCATTTTTATGCTTAATTTGTCTGTGTTAGTGTGGTTTGTAACTGCAGTACTTTTATATATGTGTTTAGATTCTGTAGTGCTGTTGTCTTTCTGACATATGAATAGAATGTTTGCATCTTTGCAGTTTATTTTTGCCAAATTTATATGATATTTATGCATGTTTATTAGTAGTAAAAATATATGTTTGGATACAAGCAAATGGACTATTTTTATTTGTGTATTTTTATTAGAATTCTGCTGAAGACTTGCTTTAGTCCTGATGAGATCTTTTGTTGTCTGTAAAAGGGACACAACTCTTGTAATATTGTTTTCAAAACTCCATGCAGCAGTTACCTCCCTTAGAGATTGGTACTATAACATTCCATACTTTACATAAATGTGAAGAAGTGTCTGATTTACTTCCTAAGTGAGTAACTTTCAGTATTTATTTTAACTAAGATTACCATGCTGGTATCCATGGCAACTAGATTACATTTCTATCTTTTTGATCAAGGTTTACCCTTTCGATTTTGATTGTGTATGTAATATGGTAATATTGTTTTGTATATAATTTCTATAATTTTATATATTTATAAAAAAGTTCTACTTCTTTGATAAGATAATTTTATATGCTTTTGTACAGACTTTGTCTTTGAGCCACAATTATATTTGTCATGCTCTTTTGAACTTGAAATTTTTGTAAAACTGTATTTTGCTCTTTGGCTCACTTGCGTCCAAAGGACCCCGGTGAGGTATTGGGATCACATGAAGTCTGTCCATCAAAATGTCTCTGGAATTCATAAACATTTCTCTCAAAAATTTAATACAGTTGGACCTTGTTTATTCGACAAACTTCCATCGAATACTCGGTATCATCCGAAATCAGGTCCCAATGTGTCTTCTTATATGTACTTCGAATTGCAATGGGCTATTCAAAACCATGTTATATTCACAAATCTTGTGGATGTTTGTATCTGATGATCAGACATGTATTTCTGGCACTTTGAAATGGTATCTTTCCCCCTTAATCCTCTTTGAGCCTGTTGGCACAATAGGCCTGACTCGGGTCATTATATTGTTCTTTGGTGAAGGTTTCTGTAGCAGGAAATTCTTTTACATGGTTGGGTTGCTAGCCAAATGCACAACCCTCCTCCTTTTTTTATCCGGGCTTGGGACCAGCCATGGCAGAGTTCTATGAAATGATATCATCGCCAGAGAAATATGTAATCCCCACCATGGTTTTTTTGTCCACCGATTATTGGTGCTGTTGGATAATGTACAGATGAACATTTATTTACCGTATTAACATAGAATTTCTCCTCCTCAAATTGATCACTATCCTTAAACTCGATCATTTCCTAGCTGGCGTTCCTTATTAATTAGAAATAAAATAGTTTTTGTGAATTCAGTTAAATATTTAATATATACAGTCGGACCTCAGTTATTCGACAGCCTTTTATCCGAATACTTGGAATCATCCGAAATAAATATCAGGTACCAACTATAACTCAAGAACCCCTTGACCTATCGTCCTCAAACTTGGTCCACACATTCATCTTGGGTAGCAGAGGAACCCTATTGATTTTGGGGTCAAAGGTCAAGGTCACAGGGGGGCATAATGTTTTACAAACATCTCTTGTTTAAAATAACATCTCGAACCTGGTGAATTCACATGAATGAGGTTCGACTGTAAATGGATACATTTGAAATTGAAACGATTACAACCGAGAGATTATTACCCACAGTACATGTAAACTCTGTGCTACAATGAAGTCTTTATTCTATAGATACTCAGACAACACAAACTTTCAATGGCTTTATTATATAACAAGAGTAACAAGCTGTATGTACAAGGTATGAAATGGTAAAAAAAAAATGCACCAAAATGATAACATAGTAACGACTTGTCAGACACACTCGGCAAGGAGGTCCATCTCAAGATTTCAACACAAAATATCGTTTAAGAAATACAAGATTACTGGAGAAAATGGCCAATATAATTAACAAAACAAGCTCAAAGTCTTATTTCAACAATGCACTATTATATGTGTATCAAACAAAATTTTCATATATAGTGTTGCAGCATTTGAATATCCGGTAAAAATGAGTATTTTTCACGTAAAAGTCGGAAGATTCATTTGGAACCCTGACCGAATATTAGAACTCGTTGACATTCCTAATTTTAACACAGCTAAAACATACACAGTAAAACATACACAGTAAAACATACACAGTAAAACATACACAGTTAAACATACACAGTTAAAACATACACAGTAAAACATACACAGTAAAACATACACAGTAAAACATACACAGTAAAACATACACAGTAAAACATACACAGTTAAACATACACAGTAAAACATACACAGTTAAACATACACAGTTAAAACATACACAGTAAAACATACACAGTAAAACATACACAGTTAAACATACACAGTAAAACATACACAGTAAAACATACACAGTTAAACATACACAGTAAAACATACACAGTAAAACATACAACAGTAAAACATACACAGTAAAACATACACAGTAAAACATGCACAGTAAAACATGCACAGTAAAACATACACAGTAAAACATACACAGTAAAACATACACAGTAAAACATACAAAGTAAAACATACACAGTAAAACATACACAGTAAAACATGCACAGTAAAACATACACAGTAAAACATACACAGTTAAACATACACAGTTAAACATACACAGTAAAACATACACAGTAAAACATAAAACAGTAAAACATGCACAGTAAAACATACACAGTAAAACATACACAGTAAAACATACAGTTAAACATTGTAATAACTCATAAACATTTCACTCGCATTCTTGTATCAGTATTACATTAATTATACACAGTAATCAAGTAAAACAAAGCAGGTGGGACATAAATAGAAAATAATTATTGAACAACAATGTTACAGAACACCACTACAACCTAATTACTGGCACAAAAAGTTGCATGAACATACCCTGGTCATATTTCCCACTATTCAACTCTACTGGATTTCTTGAAAACATGAACTATTGTCGCAAGATGTAAAACGTTCGCCTCTCGCCTAGCATATAATTATATGTTCAATGAAATATCAAATTCAGAAGAAACTGACGATTGTACAAAGAAACAAAACAATGATAGATCAAAATTTTTTATCCAAAGACTTAAACATATTTTGATTCAGTGGACAATGGACTAGTAGACAAGCATACATTATTTATGTATAGTTTACTTACAGTCCATGGATATCAGCAATATTTATATATCGTATGAGAAATGTCAACAATACATCAATATATCAAGTATTGTATACTAAAATGCCATTATCATACTTGCAGCTCATGATTTCATATATTTTCACTTCTAGTTATGCCATTTACATGCTTATACATTGCTTTGTCCATCTTGTTTCCTCACTATTATGAAGTATGTGTGTTTTTTTGCAAAATATACATAAAAAATATGAACAATCTTCAGTTATTTGTGTTTCCTTGAAGACATTTGATAGGTATGGTGAAGTTTTAGACATTGCCTTTTGACAGAGCACCAGCTTCCATTTTTGTTTTGGGTGAATTTGGTCGTTTTAAGGTATGTATTTATTAATCATAAGAATCAAGTTTTTAAAATATATATCAATAATTGATTGATAACAGTTTGCCATTTGTTGGTAAAGAAGTTATTGGTCTCCTAAAACTGCCAGGAAAGAACACTGAAAAACACTGTGTCCATGAAACAATGGATAAAATCATAAACACCGGCCCCATATTCATCATTAAGCAACAACATTGATGCAAACAACATACATCGCAGGAGTACGTCTGTACAAATACAAATATGACTACCATTTAATCACTAGGAACATAATACCGCAGTAAAATACGAAGCACTAAACAATTATAACTTGGTGCCAATAAAAAAAATTAAATGTGTATACATTATTGGCATTGTATACAAAAACAACATGCATGATAGCATCATGAAAATCCATAAAAGGAACATAAGACTTTATCTTCCATATGGTAAAACACTCAACAAACACAGATAAACACATCCTTTATAACAATTTTTGCAAACACATGAAGCACCAGTCCTGTAAAATGATTTTTTATATTATAATAATGTAAACAAGAGCTGTCTAATGGCACTACTATAGTCCGTCATCTATAGCAAGTAAAAAGATTAAGCTCATCATTAAAAACCCCCAGCTAACTGGTGTCCTATTCAGGGCTCAAACGACACTTGACCCGGACTAAGGGAAATCTAAAATTTGACTTGTCCGACATAGGAAACTAGTTGTCTGAGAATATCAGTTAATTTAGTAACAAATAAACATACACAATGATAGCTCCACAATCTAAAATTAATAATCACATGTATGTGTTTGTTGGAGTCCAAGGTTTGACTTACAACTGAACAACTGATGTTGGAAAGCTTCAAAAATAGTCTTGTCTGAGACCAACTTCATCTCAACTGTTGGTAGCCCGATTCAGCATTAGTCTACTCGAAGACGTCGGGCTAGTGGATTTCTAGAGCCTTCCTATTAAAACTATAGAAACAGATCATTCTTCCAATCGTAGCCAATGAATCAGAAAAGACAAAAACAAATGAAATATGCTACTTGTTTTCTAAGGGGTAAAAGAATTGTATAAGGTAAGTCATAGTTGACTGGCTTTATGAAATAGCTGTACAATGCTGAAGACTGTAGATGTTGAAAGTATAGTAACTAAGCAACATGCTCAGTTGTTTATCCATCATTCCAAATGTTTACGTTCAGAAGGAGCATAGCTTTGTAAGAATGCAAATCAGAACATGACCTGACTTGTGAGGTCACTACATGATACAAAAAACTTTTATGAAATTTGAAATCATTTTGCTCAGTAGTTGCTGAGCCACTGATGTATCAAGAGAAAAAACAACAACAACAAACAGCCTTATAACAATAAGTACAAAATTTGGCAACACAATACATCAATTATTTGAAAGGTACGTAGTTAAAAGTAAAAAAAACAACAGTAACAGTTACTTAGCAACGAAACGTGTGATATAAAAAACAGTAGTAACAAACACAATGAATGTACAACAATTTATTGCATAACGTGTAGGAATTTGGTAACCTATTTTGGCAATATAATGAAAAGAATTAAATAAAATGACAGAAAATATACATATGCTAATGATTACTAACTTGTATGGAACAATAACAAGATAAAAACAAGAGCGCGGACTATCGCAAAATACGCCCGTTCTACAGTTATGGCAAATCTTAGGCAATTTCTATAATTAAAGAGTGACTAGAGTGATATGGCTGGTTATCAAACTTGCCAGAGATATTATTCCCATACACATTGTGACCAAATTTGGTGATGATTGGACTAATACTTCTAAAGTTATTGATTGGACAACTTACTGGACGCCACCCATTCGTACGCCTGTACGCCGCAGGTGAAAGTACCGTTTAATACATTCCATACAATGAACAGGCACATAAAAAGAGAACATGGAAAAAAAGATAAAGGGGCATTGAACAATGACAAGTCCTTGAAACATAGACAATAGACAATGTATTGAACAGTGAAACAATCAACAATTATAGCAAAAATTATACAACTGTGATATCATGTTTACAGATCTACTACACAAACATTTATCGCACAAAGAAAACCTGTACAATCAGAAGCGTCTCACCCTTAATATCCACGTTGTGAGCAAATATCTGTAAAATTTAATAAAAAACATTCAAACTAACCTCTGTTAAGCATTCACCTCTCCATAAAAGCCAAAAATGAATATTCCAAAGGGTGTGTCGCTGGACGCTGGAGAGGTTGCAGTGTAGATATTATGCAGATAAAAAATTTGTGTCATTCACTCACTTAGGTAAGCTTGGTAAAATAAAATAATCATCAGTTGAATCAAGAAATAATTGTTCAGCTTTTTTAAATGGTAAGAACCTTTCTGGACAATAACTTGGCTATGATTGACGCTTCTAAATCAATTACTGAAATAACGCAATAAGTTGTAGTTGCAGTGTAAACCAACATACACTTTATATTGTCAGATTCAAAGAATGGAATTTTTACATCATATATATAAAACAAGCTTATATCAAGGTTATGTAAAGACGACGACTAAACATGCATCATGTTTGAGGTACATTTCAGCATGTAAAAATCATATCCTTAACATAGAATATGGAACACTCGGCAAGGTGCCACTTAAGCTACTGGCTTCTAAGCATCGAAAATGGCTTAAATTAAATACGACCCTTGCCAATGTCACACCTGCGGATTTCCGCTGAAAATGCTCATGCCTGAACACGTTGAATGGTATAATATATCCTTGAGCTGTAAATTTGACTAGCATATCCACTGTGTACAACTGAATGCTGTTTCATCACATGATTTCTACCAGGTTCATAAAATGTTCAAAATTCTGAAAAAAAGGGTAAAATAAGGATATATAAGATATAATGCACCAATCAATGTTTTGCCCCGAAGGCGGAACAGAGGGTTTGGCGGCGACAAACACTTGTTATAATACAATCCCAGGAGCATGGAAACATGTTAAATATCTGGGGTGGGAACAGTTCCAGGCTTCCAAAATCTAGTCAGGACAAAAATTCCGACAGTCTCGCTAGGTCTGTCAAATTCCTGGGCTGGGAATCATCCACTGTCTAAAGTGCCATATAATCCTGCCGTCCCCCCACCACCCCCCACTGGGGGATAAAATAAATATGAGAAAGAACAGAGTGAGGAAGGCAATGTTACAGGGTATTCATGATGTTGTAGCTATTTTAATATATGTCTGAAGGTCTGCTGTCCCAGGTACTCATAAAGCCAAGTGGCGTGTCTGTCTGCCAGACATTTAGGTAGCTATAAATTTATTACAAGACACTACACAAACCCTACATTCTGTGTACTGAAGTAACAATGACAATATCAGAGTTATTTCCACAACTTTTTAAGGTTGTCTCAGTGGCACAGGGGGTATGGTCCCAGTTACTCCACTACTAAGCGCTGACATCAGTGGGGTCTTAGGTTCGAACCCCTCTGGATTCACTATTAAATTTCCAAATTTATTTCAACATATTACAGAAAACAATGGTTTTCAAGGAAACATGTGTATGCAAAAGAAGAGTAAGACTTGACATTACTAGTATTAACTATAACAAACAGGTAAAACAATTCTTATATACATAGCTTACTTGTAACACCCAGGTTTTGTTTCCCAGACATTTGTCCATTATCTTCTCTACTTCAATATCTTCATGACTGTCTCGAATTAATTTAATCTGGAAATATAAAAATGTTGTTTCCAACTAGTGATTCATACCAGGATTTTATTAATTGCTCTGGATGGAACGGGTTCATACTGGACAATAACCCTGTAACTTTGATAGGTCAACAGAGGGTCAAACATAACAGAAATACTGTTGAAGGTCAATAGACGGTCATACATAACAGAAATACTGTTGAAGGTCAACAGACGGTCATACATAACAGAAATACTGTTGAAGGTCAACTGAGGGTCAAACATAACAGAAATACTGTTGAAGGTCAACTGAGGGTCAAACATAACAGAAATACTGTTGAAGGTCAACTGAGGGTCAAACATAACAGAAATACTGTTGAAGGTCAACTGAGGGTCAAACATAACAGGAATACTGTTGAAGGTCAACTGACGGTCATACATAACAGAAATACTGTTGAAGGTCATCTGACGGTCATACATAACAGAAATACTGTTGAAGGTCAACTGACGGCCATAGGAAGACAGAGAGACAAACGGAATTGAGCAATCCTATAGTCCCTGAAATTGGTCTAATGACCAGTTGGGGACAAAGAAACAATGTATTTATGTTAGATATGTACTTTGTTCACAGATAAAATCGAGATACATGTACTATAATTACCTTGGCTAAACATTTGTCATACAGGTTGTACTTAAAATGGCACAGTTGATGATATGTACTGATAAATTCCATAGAAGTTTTCCCAATCCGAAATTCCTACAAATAAAACAAAATTATGTAAGCATTTATATCTGTGTTGAAATAGAAAAGCTTGTGTCATATCTGATACAACACTGGACTCGACAACTATAATTCCAAATTCAGCAAATCCCTGCATTCTGACTGGCTAATCCGAGGCGTTCACACACACACACAACTTCCCCATAACATATTATACACATGTACAATAGCTCAGTGCACAGTTTAAACATCACAGAACGCCATCAACGTCACAAAGTGTTTCAAATATTTCCAAAACACTCCCCGTTACAGTCAAAATAATGCCTGCGTCTTTGCAACCATTTGGCAAAAACTTTGTATGCTAATTTAGTTATAGCTTAGACATGTTTTTTTTGAATAACTAATAAAATGCTTCACCCAGAGTTATCCGGGCTATTTTAGATCAACATCAATTTGTAACAGAGAACAAAGAGATAAGATTTTGGTATAAAACATTTACCGTTGCAGAATAACTACTTCCAGATTGTTTCAAGGTATCTTTATCATACACAGAACCAAACAAGAATACTGATTCTTCTACCAATTCTTTACTGTTCGCTTTACCCTGAAATACATATATACAGTAAAACCTCACTTATAGACCACCTCAATAATAAGACCACCTCAAAATTAAGAACACATTATTCAAATCCAGTTTCACTGTTTTGCTCTTTATTCAACCTTTATATTAAGACCACCTCAATAAGAAGACCAGTTTGCAAGGGTCCTAAGGGTGCTATCAGTCAATTTAGCTCAGACCAAGCGAATTCAAGCCTGTTATTTATATGATATAGACAGTTAAAATGGAGGTCGCTTATTGGTCGGATTCATGTCAGTATGATCTAATATACAATAGAAAATGTACAAAATTAATGAACTTTAACAACATATTTTTGGAAAATTAACTAATGGCTTCTAGATAAAAACGAAATAAAATGATTTGTGAATAAAAGTCTATACAGTAGATGTAATACATTCGTAAGTTGCCTAACTATTGTTTCTACATAACTGGTAATTAATAACATATAAGGCAATATCTTTATTGCTTTTACTGTTATAATCACTTGTACTGTTTAGAATACAGCATAATCTAACAAGAACCATTATCAACCACCCATGTTTTCCATGATAAATCTTGTTGCTATGGTAACGTGAGTGAATCTGTAAATACAAACCTCGCACGTTTTATTGTCGTCAGGTTTGTGAACTTCTCGCAGATAAGGACACTTGTTTAAAACATCCTGAAATATCAATTACTGGATTGTTTAAGTGAAATATAATCATATAAGTAAGCTTTGTATCATATGATCATAAATAGACTTAATACTACTCATATCACAGGATGCATGCAGGTGTCTGTTTTGATAAATTGATATAAGATTGGCAGTATACAATATCAGCTCATTGCCAGAGAGACAAAAATTTCATCAAAGGATCGGGATTTCATTTGCCAGCATTCATAACTACTCACAAGCTTTAAAGTATTATTGCAAATGAATACATGACTTAACTAGAATAACAACACAGATGTTAGTAACTCAAAGAAAAGACTTCAGCTTTCAAATTTAGGTTAATCATTTAATTCTTGTACAACAAAGTCATAGTGTGAGCCTTCAGCAAAAAGTGATATCATTTTCCAGAGACACAATAATTGAGAAGATTACTACAAATATACTTAATTAAATGTCTGAACAACGATTGTTAAACTCAATACACAGATAAGTGACATGTTCCCCCAAGTTTTCCATACATAGAGCAGGAAACATGAGATCCAGATATGCAGACATACTTCCCCCCCGTCAACTTCCAGACTTGATGTTTATGTAAGGGCTCTAGAAATTATCTTTAAATACATTTGTCCCCGACTAGTGTAGTTATTTCGACTTGTCCTACTATGGGCTAGTTGTACGAGCATAGAATAGGGTATCGATGAACAGTTAAGTAGGCGTGCATAACAGACATATCCCTGGTTATGTCCAACTCAACTGTTGGTGGCCCGAATCGGCAATTAGACTTGTCCGGGACGTCGGGCTAGTAGATTGCTTGAGCTCTGTTTATAAATTTGATACAAAAATCTTTGTATAGTTAGATAATCAATCAGATTATATCACTTAGATGATCACTTACTTGGATCTTGTGCGACCATTTAACTTTTCTTTCTATATTTATCTTCTTTTGTTCAACAATTTTGTCAATTTCACTCAAAGGAAACATATAGGTGGGGTCTGAAATACAAGATTTAATGTACAGTAAAACCTCACATAAAAACCACCTCAAAATTAAGACCACCTCAAAATTAAGAACACAATTTTTAAGTCGATTTCACTGTTCTGCTCTTTATTCAATAGTAAGACCATCTCAATAAGAAGACCAGTTTTCAAGGGTACCAAGGGTGGTCGTATTATTGAGGTTTTACTGTACATTAAATGTTTATCAAAATCCAGTAAATATTACATGAAAACTACAACAGAAATCAATGTTTGGCTAAATTTCAAAATATCTGATGAAGATATTGTTAATAAGTTGGGTTTTTTAAATATGTTTTCTTGTATTTGTACTTAAGTATGACATCAATAACTGGTGTACATATATTTATCAATTGTTTCATGTGTTATCGAATGGTTTGGATGTTTTGACTTATGCGTGAGAAAAATTAGATATTTGTTCTGTTAATATAAAATAATCCCCAGTATCTACAGGCAATCAATATACCTGAGTAATTTCTCAAGTATCTTTTTATCAGTCTTAAAAGACATTTAAAAAATAAATGATTAAAAGGAGTAATATTATCAAATGGTCGTTTATTTATACCATAAATTTCTAATATAAAAATCACTTGATAGCCAATTTAATTTTCGTGACATCACGGCGAGACATCTAACACTCAACCTTAGACCACTAGACCTCCCAATAATGATGATATTATCAATGTATTCTCAAACAGCTACACACTTACCGTTTGTTTTCTTAACTTCAGCAAGAAATCCCGGTTCTAATGCTTGACTTAGGAACACTTGCATATACACATAAAAATGTCTTAATAGCGGATTCTTCTCATATTCTTCCTCCAAGCTGAAATATATACCACAAATATATACCAACTATAAATAATAATTATAAAGACTTTATTTATAGTGACAACGCGGCTATTGCCCAGTCTTCCCTGCGAGACTCTAAAAAAATAGCTATAATAAATCCATAATATAAACAAGTTAATGCTTACATTAAGTCCTTTTCCAAACAGAAGAAAGATGCATATTGAAACTAATAATTCAACTAGCAAAATTTGACAACAATATATGGGCACAGATGCTGGTGATGCAAGTGATGATAAAGCTTTGACAACAGCTCATGTGTTTTTCAAAACAGCAGAACATTAAACATGTATGAATCCAGCAGGCAAACCAACAATGAACAACATAACACACAAACAGTGTATGGATCTAGTCAATGGAGAACGATCGAGGAATGATGAAGAATATACCTAGAATCAATGACAACTTTAGGTTTAGTATCCTCTGTTACTTCAATGAGTTCATCAAACGTATCTTTCACCGGGTTCACCTTCACAGCTAAATAATGCTTCTCTATGTCCCGGTAACCACGGTACTGTCAAGTGAAATAAGATGCAACAATGATAACTTACTGGTTACCATGGTTATATATAATCAAAAACTATAATGCTATCAACCTTAAACACAGGTAAACTTCCATTGCCTATAAACAGCATTGTCTACATTTGTATATCAACTGACTCAAGTGAGTGACATACTTTCTAGTAATGCTAAAGAGTTGTGTAAAGTTTCCTAGGTAACTGTAGAATATTTTAACACTTAGAACTGGGACAGGAAGTGTTTTGGATGGACAAATATACACATACTGTTGAGGAAACATCAAACAAACAAATGTTAGAAGTTCAAGTACTACATGTATTACTGCTGCAACGATATAGGTGTCTCTCTGTTCAGTTACGATTTCTACACTTTCAGTTTTTGGTAATTCGGTTCCGTTTTACAAATATGTATGAAATACAAACAGTTCTCAATAACTGATATTTTAATGACTTGTAATGACCAGACAATATATGTGACTATGTGAGTAGCACTAGAACAATGCGTTATAATATAACATAGAGCACTTGACCAGACATTATATGTGACTATGTGAGTAGCACTAGAACAATGCGCTATAATATAACACAGAGCACTTGACCAGACATTATATGTAACTATGTAAGTAGCACTAGAACAATGCGCTATAATATAACACAGAGCACTTGACCAGACATTATATGTGACTATGTAAGTAGCACTAGAACAATGCGCTATAATATAACACAGAGCACTTGACCAGACATTATATGTGACTATGTAAGTAGCACTAGAACAATGCGCTATAATATAACACAGAGCACTTGACCAGACATTATATGTGACTATGTAAGTAGCACTAGAACAATGCGCTATAATATAACACAGAGCACTTGACCAGACATTATATGTGACTATGTAAGTAGCACTAGAACAATGCGCTATAATATAACATAGAGCACTAACTAGAAATAGACCTCCATGTACAGTAATAAAAAATAAACAGTTCCAATAGATGTGTAACTAAAAGATAATGAGTATAAACTAATGGATAGATAGATAAAATAGACAGATTTATTTCAACATAAACTGTACCATTTACATGGCAATATAACATTAAGACATACATTAGGTATAATGACCTTTGAGTTCTCTGACTAGACCATTGCTTCAGGAGTACAACTGTCATCTGATGTACTGAACCGAATATTTGAAAGACGATATCGAAACAACCTTTAATAACCGAAAATAATCCAATTTTGGTTTATAGTTGGATCCCTAATCACAATATGCCTTTTATCAGGTCCACAATATCTATAATCTACAACTACTTACAGTTTTGACAGGTTTGTGTAGCAGTCGACCTTTCTTCACAACTGCCTCATATTTCTTAAGTAGAATGTGACTTTCTATCTTCCATATTGGAAAATTATCCATGTTACTTCTGTCTTTGAGATCAAGCACAAATCTTCCAACCTGAAGTACATACACAGTAAAACCTCAATAATAAGACCAACTTTGGAACCCTAGAAAACTTGGTCTTCTTACTGAGGTAATCTTAATTGTGAGAGCAAAACAGTGAAGACCAGCATGAAAATTGTGTTCTTAATTATGTGGTGATCTTAAACTAACAAAATAACATAACAGAAAAAACTTACTGCAAATTTTTTGTTTGTTTAGTTTCTTCGTTTTTTCCGTATTTTTCCAATTATGCCAAATTGTTTCAATGTACATTTTGTTGTCAAAATTCAAAAATACCCAGAAACCAAAAGTAGCACGAAAATAGCAGCAAACACTACAGAGCAATCTCGCTAGAAATTCCTAATTCAATGAAGGCCAGGTACACACAAGCATGGTATAATAAGCCATATTAACCAGTGTCATTGTAAGCAGTGAATAAACACAACAAATGTGACAAACCTGGAAAGATGTCTGGTCGTTGAAGCCGGTAGTTGTAGACGATATTTCTTGTTCTTGCATACTTGGCTCTCCTTCGTCATGTGATCGGGTACCGGTGTTGTGTTTAGATACCTCATAGCCAGGCTGTCTGTATACACAATACAAAATATCAGTATATATATCTGAATTGATCCTTTAAGCAAAACTACAGTTATTATGTTCATTTGTTTACCTAAACAAACATACTTCATGTTGTTAAAACATCAATAATTACGCATTATCAAACAACATACGACTAATGTATTCCTCTGTAATTGTCGAAAATAGAAGTTTGAATTATCATAAAATAAACAATTGGTTTTTGTCTGTTAGTAATATGACGGAACAAGATTATTTATTGTCCAATAATTAGGTTTCTGACATTAATTAATCATTAATTAACTTACATTTCTTCAGGTAGTATTTCTGGTTTTTCGAATAATTCCACTTTTTCTGTGTTACGATATCTGTACAAATGTTTAGTTTCCACTTTCTGATATTTATGTGCATAGCACGACCACCAATCGGAAAACTGGAATAAAATAGCGAAACTATTGACCAAAATGAACATGATGGCATATTTAAAACTTTTAAAATATACAATTATTCTAGCGGACAAAGATTTAGTTTTTTTACATATCTACAGATGCACATTGCCCAAAGCAATAAACTCATAAATGAAAATGAGGAAATAAAATTGCTTAGACCACGGTTATCCCCATTTAGCCAATCAGCGCTCCGTATTCAGAGCATCTATATCATATATAAATATAACCTACTTACTGTTTGTAAAATAATCTATGGGTTAATACTATGTATGGTATTTTTGAGAGCGAATTGAACAGGATTTTCGTGTGTAGCTAGTCACATGGTCTTAGTCGGATAGATATCTCGTGGAGTTGTCTATATAAAATAGAACCTTGCTATGCTCGTGAGCGTAGTGAGATTCTATTTTATATAGACAACTCCACTTGTTATCTATCCTATATATACCATTTAATCAAACGGCGATGAATAAACAACACAACAAACACAAACTTACATTCTGTAAGCTAACGTATAACTCTCGTCCATTCTCCACAGTTTTCTCAAATTTCTGAATTAACCCTCCCTTCTTGTATTGCCACAAATGTGGAATATCTCCGTCCTTACACGTACATTTCTCCAGAACAAATTCTCCAGGAAGAGGCTGCAAAACAATTACAGATTTGACAAATGTAGTACAACCACAATAATAAAACCACCCTTAGGACCCTTGAAACCTCGTCTTCTTATTGAGGTGGTCTTAATATTGAGGTTCAATAAAAAACAAAACAGTGAAAATAGACTTGAAAATTGAGTTCTTAACTTTAAGGTGGTCTTTAAGCGATATTGTACTGTACAGTATTCAAATTCATTTAAAGAGGCATTACATAGTTTATGAAACGGATGTAAAATCTTTTTTTTTACATATTTGGTAATGAACGGCATTCTTGTTGCGCAATGAAACACAATTTGGGTGGTTGAAAACTATCATGTAGCCATCTGAGAAGAGAGAATATACAGATGGGTCTCGTTCATTTGAACTTTTTGGGGTCCATAATTTTATTTCAAATAATACATGATTTCGAATAGCCCATTTCAATTGATGTGCCTAAGAAGGTACATTGGGACCTGATATTCATTTCGGATGATACTAAGTATTCAGATAGAAGGTTGTCAAATAAACGAGATCCGACTGTAATGCAATGCTGCTGTATTGAAAAAAGCTTTACTTCATATTGATCACTTTCAATGATTGCCTTCTGGTGACTAACTAGTCCTGGCACCAACTTTTTGAATTGACAAGTTTGAGATTCAACGTCCATCAAGACGAGATTCGAACTCACAACTCTATCCCACGACCTCTACGCCAACGTAGTAAAGATTTAATTACCTCTGGACCGGTAGGTGTGTTATCCTGGATCACTACTAATTTGGAAGATTTTTCTTCTAATGATGCTTTTGATGACGATGATTTGGATGCTGCTGCTGATGAAGTTTCCTGATTTGGTGAATTTTGAGACTTGGACGGAGTCTTACTAAAATATGATATCAGATTGTAAGAGAATAGTTGCAAAACATTGAGAAAAAATTATACAGAATGATGGTTCAATATATCACTGTTTGGTGACAAGGTCTGCGATCATTTACATGTGAAACTGCCACACCCGTTTATCTCAGTTGCTAGAGAACTTGACTGCCAAACTGGAGGTCATACATTAGAGTCCCAAGGCGAGGATTATGTTCTCAGTGAAAATTTGTCAGCATAGAATACATCCAAAGTCACTCGTCCTCCACCTCTGATTCATGGGCCAAGTTATCAACCGAGGAATGCTGGGTAGGACAACTGAGGAATGCTGGGTAGGACAACTGAGGAATGCTGGGTAGGACAACTGAGGAATGCTGGGTAGAACAACTGAGGAATGCTGGGTAGGACAACTGAGGAATGCTGGGTAGGACAACTGAGGAATGCTGGGTAGGACAACTGAGGAATGCTGGGTAGGACAACTGAGGAATGCTGGGTAGGACAACTGAGGAATGCTGGGTAGGACAACTGAGGAATGCTGGGTAGGACAACTGAGGAATGCTGGGTAGGACAACTGAGGAATGCTGGATAGAACAACGGACCACAGTGCATAACAGACGCATTGTTAAAACACTGAGCAAATCTCAAACATAACAACTCAATATAAGACAAAACCAACAAATACAAAAAGTTTACCATGATTTGGATGAGATTCTCTGATCTGACTTTGAATGTTTTCTCTTCCTGTCATGTCTTGACTTCTTTAATACTGAACTATTTGTCTAATAAACAAAACATTTAGTTTATAGAATCGTCATCACATCATTCAAACAACAACAGCTCAATTGATATAGAGGATATTTGTATGTTTCGGTGTATGATCGAAAGTTATTTCACCGAGTGAACAGCAGACGCAATATTTTCACGTGTGGTGAAGCCACAATTGAAAATGTAAGTCAGATGTTCATGAGGTTTTGATAATTTCACTGTAAGTCAGTTATTCTGCGGTAAACCACCGGGAAGCATGAAATAAAATGAACTGTCATGAATTGAGATACCACATTAAAATAGTACGGTTGATGGGCAAATCGACCTAATAGCCAAGTCTGTTAACAGGCAATGTGTGACCCCAATTCAACTTTTCACATGGACAAATGCAAGGACTGACAATGGGAACACTTTATGCCCATTCACCCTTCTTTGAATAGCGGTGGCATAAAAACATGCAGAGAAGATCCTTATTTTACAACACTTATACCATATAATGAAAATTGCCTAAAATTAAAGATTTTGAACTTGACTTACAAGATCAACATCCAAGAAATAAACTCAGATGATAGTGCTGTATGTCACAAAAACTCTCGAATTTCGGAGATAATGTCACGAAAATCTGTATTTCTGGTATAATGCTGAATTATACTAAAGGCTATTCAATAAATAATGACTGATCTTACCTTTCCAGGTGTCCAACTTGTGTCGTTATCTGAATCGTCAACAATCTCATCATCATCATCAGACATATCAACCACTACGTTTGGGAGTTTCTCCAGTCCTTTCTTACACAATTCACTGACATCATCCTCTGTAACAAACATACTTATATACACTGTCTTTATCTTAGAAGTCATACACACATTACAACAATATAAGTCTAGTATTTTGACACAAGACAAGGTATCTTTTTATACAAGACAAGGTGTCTTTTTACACAAGACAAGGTGTCTTTTTACACAAGACAATATGTCTTTTTGCACAAGACAAGGTATCTTTTCACACAAGACAAGGTGTCTTTTTGCACAAGACAATGTGTCTTTTTACACAAGACAAGGTGTCTTTTTGCACAAGACAAGGTATCTTTTCACACAAGACAGGGTATCTTTTCACACAAGACAAGGTGTTTTTTTGCACAAGACAAGGTATCTTTTTGCACAAGACAAGGTGTCTGTTTGCACAAGACAAGGTGTCTTTTTACACAAGACAAGGTGTCTTTATACACAAGACAAGGTGTCTTTTTACACAAGACCAGGTGTCTTTTTGCACAAGACAAGGTGTCTTTTTGCACAAGACAAGGTGTCTTTTTGCACAAAACAAGGTGTATTTTTACACAAGACAAGGTGTCTTTTTACACAAGACAAGGTGTCTTTTTACACATGACAAGGTATCTTTTTACACAAGACAAGGTATCTTTTTACATAAGACAAGGTGTCTTTTTACACAAGACAAGGTGTCTTTTTACACAAGACAATGTGTCTTTTTACACAAGACAAGGTGTCTTTTTGCACAAGACAAGGTGACATGTTATTTCACAGGGCATAAATAAACATGCCAGAAATAATGTTCAGTGAAGAGAAAATAAAACATTATAATAATGCAACTAGCTATCAACTACCATACACAGATTTAAAGATGTATCAGGCTCATCTGAACATAAATTGACTTCATTCAGAATTGTTGTTACGTGGCTAAAACATCTCTAATAAGAACCAAATTGCAATGTATAACGGATTGAAAATATATTTTTTACCATTTTACTAACCGACAAAACTTGTAAAATAGCCTGATTCTTAAAAAACTGGAAATTTTGTGGCGCAGCCGTACTAACATGGTTTTGCTATTTGCATATCAGCGTTGTGTAAACCCATCAAATCTTATGTTAACCACCAAGGCAATTTCTATTCGACCGAACAATGTTTGTAACCTTGACACGGATTGGTTAACCTTACGATAAAGGGTACGTTACCTTACCAAAATCCACTGAATTTCGGTGAATTTACAGAAATCCATTTTGGATCTGGAGTGACCAGCAATAGTAACATCTTTACATTTTTTATGTTGCACAACAAATCTAAGCCTTCAAATTGCGCCGACCATCTTTTTTCAAGATATTTCTTGGTTTAAAAATAATGATGTTCAAACATCTTTCTTCAACAAATATGGATCAATACAATATGATTTCATTCTTTATTAAAGCATGTTTATTGATGTTTTAACTATAGGAACTATATTTTTCATGTTTGTTTAGGTAAACAAATGAACTAAAAATGAGCATGATATTCCTGTTTCTTAGATTAACAACAATTTGTTGATTCAGTTGTAATTAATGTAAAATAATTAAGTCGAAAACTAAAATAATTCAATAAATGAAGTAAATCACACATACCAGGTTTCCACCCAGGGTCCTCGTCCGAATCAACAAGCTCATCCTCGGAATCTACATCATTGACATCAGACTCAATATCTTCCAGAACTTCAAGTTCAATCTTCTTGGAAACTGCAAATACAACACAGACAACTTGAACATAGGGTACATTGATGTAACTACAACAAGACGTGTGGAGCGAGCAGTACTTGGGAATAACATTGCTCTATATCATTGACATCACTCAATAACTTCACAACCAGTCGTCATGGTAACCCACTTACCAAAGTATGGGACAAGTGAAATGAATTGTTGGTAACATTTCATAAAGAGTTTACAGAGGTATAACTCAAATTCACTCAAAAACAACCTTCCCACCCTATACCCAATATTATGGATAAATCGATAATGAAGAGATATCACATGCTGTGAGACGTTAAGGAAAGTTTCTTGTGAAGACATCATTACACTATATCATACCTGATGATAAACAAAACTTTACGTTACCTGGCTTGGCCACATTGTACATCTGTCCAGGCTTCAGATACTCAGGTACATCGGCTGTGTCCATCAATACAAACGCTTGTTTCCAATGTGTCGGTATTTTGGTTTTACCAATAATGTATCTTTTATGTATAGCAAGACCTTTTAACAAAAACACAGAGTAAAATGAAGTATATTTTGAGACAAAGACCACTAGTACATAGATGACTTATCTTGTAAAAATAGACCTGTCAATAAACTGCATTATCTTGGTGCAATATAACACTATATAGTAATTATATTGATTAAGATAAGATAACTTACATTAATTAGAACCAGGAAATGACATAAGTAGCATCTGATACAGTAACCATCATGTTGTCATCAACAAATAATCAGTGTGAATTGTATAACAGTCAGTGTGCATTTTGTCAAAAGGGATGGCTTCAAGCGATTTAAGTATTTCCTGTCTATGCATGTAACAATAACTTAACACTATCTTGGTTATACAAACTTGAAATGATTATTTCCACTTGGAAATTGCTAAATAATGTATTTATGAATGTATTTGATTCCGACATTTTCATTTGATAATATAATTATGTATTCAGCTTAAATAACCTGATATTTACATTGTAGGTGTATTCTACAAACAAGTTGTTATATAAATATATAATGATATCAAAATGTAATCCATTGTATTAAGGAAGAAATGATGATTACTTTAAGGAGGAAATAATTAAATTTAATTAAACAAATACATCTCAAACCTGGGTACATTTGTAATAGTTAATTTAATTGATTACAATTACCAGTAAGAGGAAAATTAATTGATATTTAATTGGATACAAACCAATATTCACTGCCTTACATGTTGTTGTTTTCTCCATGTTCTGTTGATGGATCGTTGGTTTGTTCTGTTTAACACTTTTTCCTTCTGAACAAAACCGCTTTAAACGTTCCTGTAACATTATATAGAAGGGCTCTAGAATTTTTTTCAAAGACACTTGTCCGGGAGAAATGGAAATGTAAAATTTGACTTATGAAAATTAATAAAACTATTATCAGTTTACACATCAAGGATCAAGCCTTATTCATCAATGTCAACAATTTGGACATATCTTGCACCGTAAATATGCATCGATGCACTAAAGTTATTTGTAAACGAAGACAACTCCGTCCATAGAGTCCATTCTGGGAATATTATATAGATACACACACATGGTTGACATATGCAATATATTTCCGCTCACATGCTTAGGTTAGTACCGACTGTATCATGATGACACTTAGGCCATAGTAACTGTCACAACATAGGATCACCTGGTTTGCTGCATTCTGTGTTAACACATTTAATTATACATGTATACAATGTTCATTGCTGCAATATAATATAGACATTTTTTAAATGATTCAATCTTTGTTTCACGAGTATGACTACACCACACAAGGTTTGCCTTACAACTGATGATGGTAAGTTTTATAAACAGACTTGTGCTGGACTTGCTTCAACTAACTGTTGGTAGCCTGATTCAGCATTACACTAGTCCGGGACGTTGGGCTAGTGGATTTCTAGAGCCGTGCCTATAGTCATACACAAAACTGTGAACAACAGATTTCTGATCAACTTGTTCTTAAATTTACTGCATGTATGAAATAATAATTATAAACACGTAATTGTGATGCAGTTCAAACGAAAGGTATAAATATCCTGTGGTAATCTTAGAGAGATATGGAGGGAAGAGTTTGACTGAGAATCAACAAGTGGGAATTGAAGATGGGATACTTTTTTGTTTGTCAGGATTTTAGATTAAATAAATATCTACTAAATGCAGCATGGGACACGGGCAATTTAAAAAGCTGGCGTATTAATACCTGGACTTATTCCACATGCAGTTTGAGTAATATACTGGTAAATAATTTGTGTGGATCCAAAAAGCAGACTTTCCTTTTCTACAAAACCTGCATTAAGTAGGTACATTATTTGAGAAAATTACCTGATGTGTCATAAACTGAGCTTTCTCTATTTTAGACAAAGACACAAACATTGACTTCCTCCTTGAATAAAACATTCCCCCAGCTTTACACTCCGCTGCATCTTTACCTTCATACGGATGTATCGATCTGTAATCATACAATCATTGTTTGTCATTTATGCCTCGCTCACATGAAGCTCTCTTCGTACGGACTTCCCATAGGGCCGTTCTGTACCCACCCACAGTCCTACAGACCCAGGACCGATTTACCCACAGGCTCTCAATGCTTTAGCCTTTATGGTAACTTTATGTGACCTAGGCATTACTAAACATTTAACTTGCTAAATTAAATTTCTTCCAAGAAGAAATCCAAAAGTTCACTATTTGTGAGCATGTATATACAAATGTATCTTGTCCTTACTGCCATATAAGGGCAAATCAGCTGTCCATGAAATAAGTCCACAAACAGTGAACAATTAACAAGAGAACCGTCTGTAGGTTAAATAATTACTTGGACTTATACTTTCTCAGAAACTGAGCCAATGCAATGTTTGACATTTTGTGGATGCAGACGACAATATCGGTTAAGCTATGACAATAGTTCTTCATTTTGTCAAAATCAATGAGCAAAAATCTTTGTTGCTACATGTAAAATACTAAAACAAATACAAACACTTATTCCATGGTGAGCAAATCATGCATATAACATTTCACTCAAAAGTATAAGAGTCATTCTAACATACTGTTTTGTATTAAATAAAAAGCTTCTTTTTTTTCAAGAACAAAAAAATGTACCAGTTGCCTGACAATGCTTTTCTAAGCCAAACTATAGAATCAGAATGAATTTATTTTATTTAAAGTGCACAATCAAACTGTTTTTCAATCAAACTGTTTTTTAAGTAGTCCTTTTAAAAATATATATCAAATTTATGGTTAAAAGAAGGAGTCCAGACAAACAAAACTAAAAGTACTGGACCCCAAATATGAGGGTCCTGAGAAGAGTATCATAACTCATGAACTGATGTACTTACTTGATATTTATCCAAGCATGTGATGGAGGAGTAGAGAAGAATTGTACATGAAGCTTCACTGTAACATTGTCATTGTTTGTGTACACGTCTTCTTGTGGAATGTTACAGATCAAGGCTGGCCACCACGGATGTCCTACTAACTTTGCCCACACCAAGTCACCAGATCTATAAACTGGAAGTACACCACACAGTATACACACTCATGGTTTTGGCATTCATTCATACTCATTGCATACAGATTGGATACTATGGTTGTTTTGCTAATAAAAATGACTTTTCAGCTGTGGTTGGTGTTTGTTTTAAGTATGAGGAGACAAGACAAATTTTAGGTAATTTCTATAATTAAAGGGCCATAACTCCTAAGTGACTAGAGCAATATGGCTGATAAACTAACTAGTCTACCATTAAGAATACTGAAATGGTCTGTGTTTTATCTAAGAGATCAAAAGTTCATTCTGTAGAATCATAGGATTTTATTAAAGGGTATGGATAAAATGTAGGCATCCTTCCATATAAATTTAACACAAATAAGTCCCAAGTACAGCGCACTCACTGCAGAGAAGTTCTACATTAAGAGTCAGTGTCAACAATGCGTACTGTATCTATCATAATTAACATGCCTAGTTATCGCAAAATAGTTTGCATTGCCATTAATTGATTTATTGATCCTTTTACACTTTTTGAAGTTATTTAAATAAATATATTATGTCAATGACAGAGATTTATTTTCATACTTACCATTGTCTGCCATGACACATTCTGAAACAAACATAGATAAATATTATTTAAAACCTTGGCTAGTAATGTCAAGTCAACTTGACTGTCTGTAGTCATTTTTCATTTCTGTTTGGCATAGAAGGCTTTTTTAAAATTGAATTGTACGTCAAGTTCTAACAATTAATAAAACTTCCATGAAATTTATGGATTCAGTACACATGTACACTACTGGTTAAACCATTCTTTCAAATCTACTTTGTTATGTTTTGTACATATTTAATATCAACTCCTATAGTATATAACAAGAGAGAGCGAGAGAGTTTTATTATAAGAACATTTATTCACATGTCAGCTAAACAACGAGTGAGTCTGTCTACTATCAGAGAGGCAATTATAACCCAACTCATACAGTGTCATATTACATTAAGATAGGAATACACAACATTTCCCTTCTTTTTATAAAAAAATCAAATAGAAGCATAACCACTTTATTATCTTAATTATGCTACTGAATGAAAGTTCTCATGAATTCAACAATCTCCCGAAAATAGAGTTGACAGATAAAATTGATAACACAGTATAAACTGTCTGGTCCGTGTTCCTGTCTTGTTTATTGTCTTGTGTTCACTGAAAGTTCAGACCTGGTAACAAGCTAGTATATTTGTATGATAACATCCTCATTAAGTTGTGGTAAACATGTGAGTCTGTTAAGTATCAATGCCATAATATTTCTTGTGATACAAATCCATGGAATGTCCAGCACTGTTATTTCTTTTATGTTCATTGGTTTTTATCAACATATATAGCATTACTAAATAATGAAACATAGCTAGACTATATCTTTCATACTGACATTTTTACCAAGATTACAAATAGATATAGCATTTCTTTTCAACATGTAGGTCAACAATCTAATTAATTCCACTTTAGAGAATCGGATATCACTAGAACACAATACATATGATATCAGTTATTTCTTGATTATATGAATTTTCTTGGTACCAAGTTTTTCATGTTTTATAGCACAATATTAAAAAAAATCTTAAAGAATATATATTGTTGAACACTGTTTAAATCCATTTGAATGAATCACTTTGTATATTTGTCTGGTGGTTTAACAGTTAATTTGGTGCTTTCCTTTGTTCCACAGCTGTAACCTTCGATTTATCAGCAATTACACCATCTTTTGTCAGCTAATGTCCTACATAGGGTACTTCAGTCTGTCTGAACAAACATTTTGACTTGTTCTGTTTCAAATTATACTCTTGTGCTTTTTTCAACACCATTTCAAGACGCCTGTCATGCTCTTCAATAGTTTTTCCTGTCACCATCTGGTGCTTGGTGTACTCCATATGGTAACCTTAATTATTGGAATCTCCCAAACGGAGTATTAAACGTACAGAGCTTCGAACTTTGCTCATCAAGCCTTATTTGCCAAAATGATGATGTGGCATCAAGCTTAGAGAAATATTTTGCGTCTGGTATGTTTGCGACGACTTCCTCCACAGTTTTCAGCGGGTACTGATGTCGTTTTATTGCCCTGTTGAGGTCTTTAGGATCCAAACATATCCTTACATTTCCATTGGGTTTTAAAACAGTGACCATACTATTCACCCAATCTGTAGGTTCTGTTTCACAAACTATTATGTTTTCATTTTCCATCCGTGTCAACTCTTCTTTCTCCTTTTCTTGTAATTTAAATGGCACTTTACACAGTGGATGAATAACCGGTTGTACATTTGGGTCAACATGTATTTTGTTTTCCAGGTAAACAACCAATTCCATCGAAAACATTTTTGTACTTATCCAAAATGTCCCTGTTGTTGGAATCAGTTTCCACAGAAAATAACTTCTTGACCAGTTCAAGTTTGACACATGCATCAGCACCCAAAATTGTTTTTGCACTTTGGTGAATGACATTAAACCTAATCTTCTCAAGAATGTTATTAACCTCACAGGTCAGAGTCACAGATCCCATGGGCTTAATTGAGTGTCCACTGAAGGATCTGAGTGTGCTTTTTGATTCCACAAGTTTTGCTTTCACGTTGAGTTTTCTCAGCATTTTAGCATTTATGACCTTGCATTTTTCACTGGTATCTGCCAAAGCAGAAATCACTACATCATTAATTTTACAGTTAACTGTCCAGTCATTATTCACCGAACTGACAGTGTCGTAGAGCATTCCCATATAGTCGGTATCTTCCTCACTTAATCTTTAACTTGTGTCCAGGCAGCTGTCTTTGCCAATCTTATTGCGAAACATCTTTGCAAAGTGATTTAATTTCCGACACTCATGGCACATTTTTACAAAATCTGGGTATTTTCTAGGGTCATGGTATGAACCGTATTTGTGACATTCTGTTATTGTTTACAATTTGATAACAGCTGTTTTATTTAAATACATGGCACTCAACTAATACTCAATTGTGCATACATAAAATCGTCCCGACAAAATTTCAATCGGCCCCTATATAGTGCTATGGGAAAATGACGATATCCCATATGACTCAGCATTTGACAGAAAAAGTAAAATATCATCAAAAATGAAGGTAAAACGTGAAGAATACAAATGCTTGGAGTTATATGTGTAGGACTAGTTTTGACCAAAATCTTATCCAAGTCAAGTTACGTTTTGACCACAATAGGAGACGTTTTAACTTGGGGTTGTTTACACTTGTTCGATAATGACATAGTACACTATAGTTATATTATGAGTGAAATGACGATATATGGTACTGCGCTTTGTTTGATAATACGAAACATTTTCTTTTGTGCATGACCGTCGCGAAATAGTATGACAATTGCAATTTCGGACACATGGAATTTGATAACTACAACGGTAATAAATGTCGTGAAATGAAACCCTCTTACCATGAGTTGGAGCTTGAAGTTATTCAATTATAAGAAACATTTTAGAACTAACATCAACGTAAACAAATGAACTGAAAGTTGCGATAATTTGCGATCCGAGTATATAACGACGATGTCCGGAATTGTCCGAATATCTAGGGTCGAGGAACTCCGAATACATGATGTTAGTTAGAGTAGTCTCCCTTTTATGACTTCACCGGTTTAATTCCACAAATCTGCAATGTTGATAATTGATGACTGAACGAGAATAACTTAACAACAATTAGGTATCAATTGATAGGTGAGTTCTCTTTATTAGTTCATGGTAAAAACAGATCGATGAACACAGCATAAATTGCTGAAGGGGTCAGGAACAATATCAGTTTGGCACTCCTGACTAAGTCAGTGATAACCCATGTTACTGGTCATTGTCTGATGTCCAGGGGTGTCAATAAGAGCCGGTAGCTGGTAAAATCACCCAGTAACTTATGCATCATCAACTGACTACTTTTCTTGTTAGAGTGATTATAATTAAGGGAAGTACGTGCAGGTTCCCACCCCAGACCCCCTCCTATGTTTGATGATTTTCCTGCTAGTTCAAATATTATTGACACTCCTGAATGTCAGGCTCTTTCTTTATCCTTGTACGGCCACTGCACACATTAAACGTCTAATACCCAACATGAATAGACAACAATGAGAAATAAACCTTACCTTGCATCCAAAAATTACTGCAGAAATTAAACCCGATTAAAGCAGTTGGACCGACAACATCAGACCTAATATACTTTAATGAACTCCCTGCAGAAATTGCATGAATCTTCACACTCGGGTTTTTTAAATAGCTAGAAACTGAAGAAGTACTGACTAGAGATGTGCCAATGTCAGCTGTGTATGAATCACCTTATATCAAGAAAGGAGACTGCTACGAAGCAGTGAAGTATCAACCAATCTCACTTACCTGCTGCAAATTGACCCTTCCTCAGATATTTGATTGACAGGCCAATTTGCCAATCAGATAATGGGATTTCGACACACCCCCAGCAGCTTGCTTACCTTAGACAAACAGGGAGAAAAGGTGAACCTTTGGCTCAGTGGTTAACTCTGCTGACTATGAATCTGAAGGTCGTGGGTTCGATCCCTAGTCTAGCCGGATAAAAACAGAAATGCTTTTCAGTGTTTCCCACCTAACATAGTACTGGCATGTAACCAGGAAATTACTGGGTAGATTCCACTCACTGTTGAGTATTTCTTTCAAACGTAATTTATAAGAGTCAGAAAAGTTCTGATTTCTTCATTCTTTACAATTTATGATAGGACAGAAATGAGTAATTTATCATGTTTAAACCCTAAAAATCACACCTATGTTGAATTAAGTTCTTAAATAATAAACACATTTTATAACATTGAACACGGACCTGATCAATGGTCATTTAGTTAGTCTATAAAAGTATTTGACACCTCAACTGTACTGTGTATGTGTCAGATGGTGACAGGAAACACTGATTGGATGTATATTGGATTCCAACTGGGGCAGACAAAGAGAAATGCTGATTAGGGGTCTGGACAAGATTGATATCTAGATAGTGCACACAGGGGACAATATTGTTTATTGCGTAATATTGTATAATTTGTCCTAGCCAATACTGGCCTTGTTTCTTAAGGCATGTGTTGAATGATTTATTGAAGATTTGAGAAATAATCCTAATATTGTAATGTCTCACTAAATAATTTATTTAAAAGACTAATTTGTCAATTATAAAACAAAATATTTACCACATGGACTTTTAATAAATATACCCTTCATTATAAAATATTTTTGATGTCAGATTATAATAGACATTACAAAATATCCTTATATTATCCAAAAGATGTCAATTTTGTGCATTTATTTGAGGCTGTAGTATAAAATATGTCCATTCCAATAAGATGCTTAGCTATGATGTTGATTTTTCTTTGATAATTTTTGGTCTGTCACAGACAGTTTTGAGTACTACTTTCTTATCAGGAAACCAGGCAGGTGTAAAATGCTGTGTCAAAGTTTGATCACAAATTCATGCAGGAGATTTTGTCCACCTTGTAAAATTCACGAAGGGGATTTTGTCCACCTTGTGCAAAATGAGCGGAGGGGATTTTGTCCAACACTCAGATAATTCAATGCAAAACCGCTTGGAAGACACTCCAAAATTACATTACGTTTATTATTGTCGGTCGCCATTTTGTAAAGCGCTTGTCTAACGTAGTAAAAATGAGCACCTGTTGCTAAGGTGGGCGTGGCTACAGTGCGAATGCAAAAGGGTCAATTGTTGGAGCATACAGTTTTAAGTCACACTACATGTGTATCAAATTTTAACTTAAAATATTTGTTTTATTAAACGAGTACTTTTAAATTGACAAAAAAATATTTGGAACATTTCAACCATGCCCACTCCTCATGGTAAATTCATCAACCTGAAACTCCATGCAATGCTAGAGGATATTATATATTATCAATCTTATTTTAATCCATATTTTTCTTGCTAGGTTACTTCAATATATTTGCCTTTTCTCATCATTAAATGGCAAATGTTTTTTTCAGGTACTTAGAATTCTTCACAATTTCTTGGAGTTACAACAAACAGACAGAATGTATATGGATCAGTTGAATCAAGCGGTCAAGGGAGGTAACTGTTATTTTTTGTTGAGTCTTGGCGTTTTGCGCTCTCATTATTTTAAGCCACATCTGAATTATTTGTTTGACGTTGCCACCAAAGAGTTGGAAGATTGTATGACAGAGTTACGAAAATTAACAAATTATATATACATGTATTATACTCTAGACCAACACAAATTAATTATGGTGGATGTTCCTTTATTACATTTGTAATAACAATTTAGTTGCTGACCTTATACTTGAGAAAGCATTTCATACAGTGAAAATATTAAAAGTCGTTTTGATACATGTGCCTAAGAAGATACATCGGGACATGATATTTATTTCAGATGATACAAAATATTCGGATAAAAGGTTGTCAAATAAACGAGGTTCGACTGTACTTTCTAAATTGCATCTTTGACCTAATTCTAACTGTTATTTGTATGCAGGTATTGCACCATTTCATGAGTACCTGTTACAGGGAAGTATTGTTGCATCTTTGACCTAATTCTAACTGTTATTTGTATGCAGGTATTGCACCATTTCATGAGTACCTGTTACAGGGAAGTATTGTTGCATCTTTGACCTAATTCTAACTGTTATTTGTATGCAGGTATTGCACCATTTCATGAGTACCTGTTACAGGGAAGTATTGTTGATTCATCCAAGGAAGTTCTGGTTCACAGATTGCGAGGTTTGTGCGATAATGCTGACACTATTCCAGAAGCTTTTCATGATCATGAAATGATTTTTCATCTCAGTAAGTACTTCCTGTATTACCTCCTTCCAACGCTTAGATTTTGATTGATGTTAGGCTTTTATTCTCCATCTTTATGTTAGTTTGCAGTATTTGTTTCGTTAGTCAATATGCACATCTAATAGAAGTCTAAGAATTTCTCTGTGATATCAACAATTTGTTTCTTTAAGCAATAAGTGAAGTATGTGTTATAAGAATTATGCGTACACTCTGTCTCCTATAGCCATGTGGTTAAGGTGTCCACCTTGGGAGCAGGATGTCGAAAATTTGAATCCTGGTAGGGGTCAGTTACGATATGCCCGGTAAGTTAAATAATGGTTACTGTTTGTCTACCTGCCTGGTGCCTGGCATTGGAGGCTAGGAATTAGGAAATAAATGTGCTCAGGATATGTGTCTCTTAAGTCAGAAATGACTGGCCCTTTAAGTAGGGGGACACTATAATAAATAAACTCATTTATAACCCTGTATATGATTACAGAGGGCAGTGCACAACAACAGCCTATGAGTGTATACCTAAGACATTCGTTGATACAGACAGATAGCTGGTAAGTGTCTTCAAATATGTTTGCTTCTTACCTATAGTGGATTAGTAACTCACTGTTAAATCTAGTGATTGGGTAATTGTGTTAAATCTAGTGATAGGGTAATTGTGTTAAATCTAGTGGTAGGGTAATTGTGTTAAATCTAGTGATAGGGTAATTGTGTTAAATCTAGTGGTAGGGTAATTGTGTTAAATCTAGTGGTAGGGTAATTGTGTTAAATCTAGTGATAGGGTAATTGTGTTAAATCTAGTGGTAGGGTAATTGTGTTAAATCGAGTGGTAGGGTAATTGTGTTAAATCTAGTGGTAGGGTAATTGTGTTAAATCTAGTGGTAGGGTAATTGTGTTAAATCTAGTGATAGGGTAATTGTGTTAAATCTAGTGATAGGGTAATTGTGTCAAATCTAGTGGTGGCATGATTGTGTCAAATCTAGTGGTGGTGTGATTGTGTCAAATTTAGTAGTAGGGTGAGACATTTATGGTGGTTATTACGTGAGTTGACTGTATTCATTGCTGTGATGTGAGACATTTGCGGTTGTTATTACGAGAGTTGACTGTATTCTTTGCTGTGATGTGAGATATTTATTTCCAGGCATTTGAGGTACGTGGGATCCGCTGAGTTGGGGGACAAGTCACGGCAAACGTTGGTACGATCATGTGTGGATATCGGTGTATCGGATACTATTGTTAAATTTCTCAATGAAATTGGATTTAAGTAAGTGACATGCTTATTCTATGAATGACGTTTTCAAACTTTAAGATTCAGTGAAAGATAATCTTGAGTCACACTCTTAAAATCTCTTTTCTTTAGGCCATCCTTAAAAAATTGTTTTTCATAACTCTGCCCTGGAAAATTTAGGTTGGTAGGTCAGTAATTAATTTTATTTTTGATTTATTGTTAAATATTCTAATATTGACATGTTTGCAGACGATAATACCTTATCTGAGTGTTGTGCATGGCATAATTCAAAATCAAATGAGTTCTGTTGAAAAATGGTGCTTGTTGCCAGCAGTAACAGAATAAAACCATTGTATCTTTCTTCTTCATCTTCACATTGCTCGAGTCAATCCTGTATTACTAATTGAGCGCTGCTATGGGATTTCTAACATCTTCTGTAAGTGACGTCATTTCAAGAAAGCACATCATGTGATGTCACTATTTGCAATCAGGAAATAATATTTACTCCATAATCATGGTCACTTCGTTTTCATATTGCCATATGGGGCAAATATTGCTTACTGTTAGTACATGGTGATGTCACAAGTGATATTTTCTGGAAATGACATCACTGAAAGAAGAAAATCGTACAGCGCTCAATTAGATTTAACTGTGAGAAAATAATTTCCTGGTTTTCTGTGTTACAGATTAGAGTACGAGTTTGTTGCTAAAGGTTATTTTTTCCACAAAGGGAGGATGAAGGTCACCGTGTCCAAGTTATTTAAGGTACTGTGATGGTAATATACACAACTTAACATCCAGTATGTGCTATGATCTGTTGCTACTAGTATAGAATCCTACTTTCTGAGCACATTTACTTCCCAATTCCTATTCTTTAATGCCAGGCACCAGGCAGGTAGGCGCACAGTTACCATTATTTAACTAGCTGGCGGCTTGATCGATTTATCCCGTAATACGTCCAGCATATATATCCAGTCTATTGCGGTTTTAGGTCTCAGATGGTTGTAGTAATAAATTCCTACCTGCCAATCTGCAAGCCAGTCTATAGAATTCTGTATTGATTCTATTATCAGTGTGAAGCTGTTTTATTCTGATATATTTTATAACAACTGTATGCAGCTATGTTATATAAGTTTATCCTAACTGGTTTACATGTACATGTGTCATTATTTATGATAAAATCATACAGATTCTCCATGTAAATTTGTTTGCTAATTAACAGTATGGAACACTGAAGAAATATTTATTTTTTTAAGGAAAATTGGAATGTATTATGTTTGGGAGTACTATATTCGATAAAACAAGCTGCAAAATTTGTGAAGAAATTGTAACAATTTTGCTGCCAACATTTGGTTGTTTGACTGTGCAAACAGTTTGAGATAAGGACTGTATGAATACATTGTGTATTACAGATAAATCAGCCCGGTGACGTATCTAATGTAGATCCTTTAACTATGTCATGGTTGGTAGAACTCAGCGTCGTTGTTCCGACAGGTCAGGAACAGGTCGGTGAAGACATGAAAAGTTTTGCAGAGCAGCTGAAGCCGTATCCTTTCAAACATGTGACTTTCCAATGACAAAAATTGACTTCAAAACAGAGAATTATTTGTATTATTGATATAATGTTGCTTTAAATAATGGAAAATCATGTTTATAATGTCAATTGATATCATGGTATCAGAACATCCTATAGGGGAGGCGCGGTGGTCGAGGGGTAGAGTGCCCGACTCCTGATCCAAAAGTCATGAGTTCGAGCCCCACGATGAGCGGAGTTTGATCACAAACTTCACAATCCCTCTATTTGGAGCAAGTACTGGATGGTAGACAGGAAGTAGTCATCGAGAGTGATTAGTATAAGTTGTAACAACTTATTATACAATCGATGTAAAAGAATTAAGTTTAAACTAAACATCATATACTATTTCACATAGTTCAAATATGCTAGTTTTTGTAAGTGTTAGATATTGCTATAATTGAGAAAATGTACAATTTGCTGGCAATTGATTGTGTATTAAAGGTTATGAAAAATAATTATTTACCGACATCAGAAATAATGAATGAAGCACAAATTTATCCTTAACCCTATGTCAGACTTGTCCAACTAGAAAAGGTTGATCATCGTAGACTACAGCAGGCAGGAACGTGATTCTGAAACAGAATTCCGTATACTGGGTGCATTGATTGATACAATTCCTATTCTTGCAGAGTTAGATCTGTAGACATACATACTGCAATATAATAACATGTACATAAGTGTCCAGTGGTCCAAACTTGCTGTATCAGGTGTTTTGTGATCAGAATTCCGTGAGGAACGTTGTCAACAAGTACTGTATATATCACAGTACGGTAGTGCATGTAGCAATGGTGTTATTGTGGTTCATACAGCCGGTAAACAGTATGTGCGTGCGTACCACATTAGTGACTGCGTTGTTTCTCACCAACCGCCGACCGGAATTCAATGAAACTTTGTAGGAAGCTTCATCACTACTAAGAGGAGATGTACATATTGTCAGCACGTTCCCGTTCAATGATCAATCATGTACATACTTAGGAGAGCATTTACCAGTTCTACGGTTAAATTACTGTTTTGGAAATTAGAAAATTACCGATGCAAACATGTTTGTTGATTGTCTTCATATACAACACATGCTCTCGAGGGAGAATAGGATTCAGAGATTAAGCATTGGTTAGTGGTACTGTGTGTGATGGGAAATTGTTTTGATTTTTATGAATTCAAGAAAGATGTGTTCACAGGAGCCCCCACTTTACTCAATCAAGGGGTATAACACGGCTCTTAAATAAATGCAATATAAAACCCAGGTGCACAATTTCATGTGATGACTATTTTGTTACTCTATGTCAAATACTCCTTGACATATCAATGACACAACCTTTGTGGGACTGACGGCATAAATCCAGGTTTTGTGAAGTTCACATTTCAACCTCGCCCAAGGCAGGATTTGACCTTCAGATTAAGAGTCGAGTGATCTACCCTTCGACCAGGAGAACAAATAATGTCAATGTGTACTAGATATTTGCAATGGACAAAACTTGTGCTTAAGAATAAATGGTAACTGCCAATGTTTATGCTGTTCAAGAAAAACAAATAAAATATGTTTCTTTTTCTTAACTTTATTCTAATATCATGTTACACAAGATTTAACTAAATCTATAAACTATCTATAAAACAGACAACATACAAAATATTAATAAATAAGATAACTTATAGGCCAAAAACAGTGAAGACTTCATAGTCACTGACAACTCTGGTTAATCATTTTTTATGATATCAAAAATATGTTGTTCTTGCTAGAAAAATAATTTCCATCGGGAGCCTATATTTTTCAGTATATTGAGCCATTTCGAAGTCTTCATACAAGCATTGGGATAAAGACGATTATAAGACGAGAATAATTGAGAGATCGAGCAAGCTTGTAAACATAGTTTAAAGCAATATGAATTAAATACAAGAATACACATTTATATACCACACCAATTAAAAAAATCTACAAAAAGGACAATTTAAAAAATGCACCATTTTCTAAAAACTAAAAAGGCACATTTATCTAAGTTATCTATCCATATACCAAAGCTAGTCTACTGTTTGTAGTAATTTCACGATACACATAGAATTTGTTAGTAGTTGCAAAGTTGCCCTGACAACCAGATGTAAACTAAAGCAAGACAAGATTTTTATTGAGATTCTATTTTTGGAGCCATTAATACAATTTTTATTTCAATTGTACCTGTTAGTAAGAAATTTGACACTTTTACAGAACTATCTATAGTTAAAAACATGTTTCTATCATTTTTGCAGAACCAGTAGAGAGTAAGTATACATAATTAGATAAATAAAAATTGGACGCAGGCAAATTCTCCAAGCACGACTTAAAATGTCGAAAATATGCGAGTTATGTTTGATAAAAGACGGAACAACTATTAATAATTGCAAGACAAATTATCACAATCCAAGCAACTTGCCGAAAGAATTATAGAACATGCCAAGACAATATGAACTAAAACCCCACCATTTCCAGACATAGAATATCTACAACACAACTTACATCAGACAAAAACAAACTGAAGTTATGATCACCAAAATAGAAAGACCCCTGTTGGGCGATCAAAAAATTACGAAAAGAATTTCTGTCATTTCAGCCCCTATTGTCAAGCCTTGAATTGCACACACTTGAACATGCAAGTTAACTGACACGAGTATTTTACAGATAAATATGTCTTTTTTCTAAATATAATTTTATGAAAACCACTTATAAATTCATAGACATCTGATAACTACTGTAGATCCGAGGCTTACAAATGAGGAGCATTGAAATCGATGTATATTATTACTGTGTAAGTGGATTTTTTCACTGTCCAAAAATTTGTAAAACGGTCATTTCGGACGTTTTATAATTGGAAGTGTTTGAGAATTATTACATAAATACTAATGTATGTAAAAAATACACTTCTGCCAACCAGAAATTTTAACTAGATTAATATTTCGGCGACTTTCTTGAAATAGCAACCATTTCCATGTACCAGCTTTACCCCTTACACAGTACATATACATGTACATGTAATACTTAAGTTCAGGAAATTGACTTGGAATGATAAGCAGAAATTAACAGCAAACGCAACAAAAATCCAAGACAAAAACTGTGACTGGCCATTTTGTGTGTTCTAAATAGCAATAATTAAAAAGTGAAATTATTAAATAGTGATCAAATTGACACATAATTATACCTGAACAATTTCTCTGGCAAGTCGATAACAGCGTTATACATTTACGAACACCAGGTATGTATACACACTTCACAAGCGTACAATAAGCATCCCCTGATATGCTTACGACATTTTAACACAACAGTATTATACTTTTTTGAACAATAACAACAATAAGTAACTTTCTGAGAGAATGACCCTGGTGTGATGATTTTCTAACTCAATCTATATACAGTAAAGAATATTCAGCATTAAATTTCCTATAACATATATATATATAAAAAGAAAAAAATTCTGTCAAAATAAAGAAACTAGAAATTGTTTTTAAAATAGAAGGAATATATCAAAGCGAAAATAGTTGCAAGTAAAATGCACATTCAACAAACATGGTAATACAGACATTGTGTACATAATGTGCATTACAAGAATGCTGCATATTTCTACACTACATAATACTCTGTTTAGTAGACTAGACAAACAGTATACGGTGAAGTCATTGTAATACCATCTGGTTCCTCAAACATTTACAACTGGCATATACAGTTAAAATCACCGGCGAAACAAACAAGTAAGAAAAAATTTACTCTTAAATACCGAACACTTTCCACTAAATATGTCTTATGTTATTTGGTAATATGAAAAGGATTTGAGACTTGTGCACATTTTCCTGAATGTATGCGTGTCATTGATTCATCTTTTTTGTAAATTTACAACAACTGCATTTTGTATAACATCGGAAACACCATCAAGTCAGCTGATCAAAACTAGAGCGATAGTTCAAAATCACTAAACAATTATTGTTTTTTTATCAAAATTCAGATAAATGCAAGTTCTGATTATAAACCATTGACACATAACCATTGTTGATGAACTGTACGAAAGATGTAGATTCCTTCCTTCCTCAGAGAGTCCTGGCTTTGAGATTCAAACTACAAATCTTTAGGGTGTCCATCTTTGGTTGTTGTTTAAAGCAAAACACTCAAATCACTTCACATGTCAAACAAACACTGAATAGTCCAGTAGAGAATGTTCTAAGATTTTTTATTCTTGGCCAAGTCCAGTAATTGCCTACTGATACCTCGTTGTATTGCTTGTAACAATTTGTAAATAATGGAGATTCATGTTTTAATACATAAATTTGTTATTGCAGATTTCGTCAACATATTTTAAATAAGAACTGTTTTACCAAGTATAAACTGACAAATGTTAAATATAATATAAGTATAACATAGTAACTATAAGTATACATATATATATACATAAATATACAAGTATAGATATAAATATTTTTCAGTAACGCAACTATGAGGTACACAAAGCATCCAAAACATGAACCGATTAACAATTAGACAAAAAATGGAATAACGCTTGCTGAGCAGAAAGTATCAAACACCTAGACAAGAAAAAAAAACTTAACAACACTAAACAGCCGAGTAAAACATTGAGATGACTATGAACAACATCATACAGATCTATGCATGTATGAACTGTCTATACTGCAGATATCAGGTGGGTACTTGATAAACCAAGTGTTAAAACTTCACAACAAAATTCTAACTTACATGGAAAAATTAAATTTGGCTTTTGTTAGGTAAGAAATTTGTTTTAAGAAAACTTGTGACTTGGAAGAGAAAGTCCTGAATATTGATCACACTTACTGAAAACTATTTATTGTAACAATAAATCTTGCATGGCAAAAAATAAACATGATGTTAAATATTTTAAACACAATGTTTTAAGATTTTCGACATATACACCAAAGGGCAGGACGTGTTCTGTATTACAAATACAGTGATGCCGTTTAAATTAAAACATTTTCATCCTCGGCGTTAACTGGAACAATTCAAGGACTGAAGGTTATAACACTGTGTTTGGGGGAACCAGTCTCAGAATGCAGCCTTGCCACTGGTCAATCTTAAGAATGCGCTCAGAATCAACAATCGGAGGCTTTAGATTAGAGACTGGTCCCCAAACTCAGATATACAACCTCAAACTGAGGTTTCAGGTAACCAGTCTATAATTCATCAAATCCGTACAAGATACGAATGAAATAGAACTTGCACTCTGATATCAAGCATTATCTACAATTACAGACATATACCAGCACATTCAGAGTAAAACACGTAAATATACATTATTATATAGTATAAAACTTGTATGAAACGTTTACAAGCAGTGAAGTTTTATCCCACAGAAGATGATGTATGGTAACATAGATGTTGTCCACTATAAACTCTTAATATTTATCCTCTCTGTCAACCTGTCTGCACAAACAGATGGCAACTATGATTCCAAATATCTGAAAAATACAGGCAAAACATGAATCATGATTGTGAATCACTCGGAGTTCTAGAAATGTTTTTTAAAGACACTTGTCCCGGACTAATGGAAATGTAACAGTTGACTTGTCCTACAATGAAGCTAGTTGTTCGAGAACATTGGTCAATTAAGTTACAAATAAACATACTCAACGATAGCTCCACAATCTAAAATTAACAATCACATGTATGTGTTTGTGGGATTCTAAGGTTTGTCTTACAACTGAACAATTGCTGACGTTGGTTAGCTTTAAAAACAGACTTGTCCGGGACTAACTTCAACTCAACTGTTGGTAGCCACATTAAGCATTAGACTAGTCGGGGACACCAAGCTATTGGATCTCTAGAGCTCTGACATGAATCATTATTATAAATCACTGCTTGAATAATTGTTTGACTGTTCACAACATGTACAACTAAAAATGAGTCCAAAATCCATGTATGGTAAAAGACTTAAAGACTACCTCAATAATAAGACCATCTCAAAATTAAGAACACAAATTTAAAGTCCATTTTCACTGTTTTGCTCTTAATTCAACCCCAGTATTAAGACTACCTCAATATCAGGCCCAGTTTCCAAGGGTCCCAAGGGTGGTCTTATTATTGAGGTTTGACTGTATAACTTACCTGTAAACATGCGATGCCGACACCGACACCAATCAGGATTGCCGTGTGTTGCTTTGCCCAATCTAGAAGTCCTTCTTTACAGCCCTATCATAAAGAAATCAATATCATATTGTTAAATAAGAAAGTAAGTTCGAACAAGAAGAAATTTTGTTAATTGATAAGAGAGTCATTAATTTAAACCAGTGACTTATCAGACTGAATGACAGTATTTATAGTAAGTAGTCATCCCAACATCTCTCACAAAATCATACAATTTAAACTAAAGTGAATATTTTTCTTGTTACAAAAATCTATAAAATAGATAAACACAAAAAATCTGTAAATGGCGCTACCGGGATTTGAATTCGGGTCTCAGAATTGCCGGTCCGTTATGCTAACCACTACACCACAGCCACCTAAGGGACAAATTAATACAACACAAGAGATGAGTTATATAACTCCTGACTTCTGTTCAAACTAATACCTTCTCATTGTAGTCTCCAAGTTTTTCATAACAAGCGGTACCGTTCTTTGCTACAGCATCCTTGGGATTTTCCTCGGCTTTAGCCTTGTTTGTCAACATGCAACAACTCAGTGGAAGTTCCTACAGAAATACAACACTTATCACCATGGCAACAGAACAAACAGTTAAGAATTACTTAAAGATATATATCAGTGCGCAAAATCTCTTTTTTGAATTAAAAAATCTCAGACTGATGCAGTGCATTGTATATATGTAACAAAAATCATAATAATCAACTCAATACAGAAACAAACAGCATCACCTTATAGAGAAACATATTGTAAAATGATAAAATATTTATGACCAGTCAATCCTAGTATTTTATTAGCAGTCAAAATGAGAAGTTGAGGCAAAATATAAAACATTATGTTACATGATAAAGGAAAACATTTTAACTTGTAGACATTCGTATTTCAAGTATCTACATTGTACATGAAAGTGATGCACTGAAAACCTGAATCCATCTAAAACCAGGGGCTTTATTCATAATTTTACATAAAACTGAGCCGAAAATATTGAAGGTGATCTTTCATTACCTATAAATCATTAACAATCGCTATCAAGGGATAAACAAAATTCCGAGATCTAATGAAGTACAAACGATACACATTTTAAGCTTGCAAAGTAAAGCACAGATTACAATAGTTACCTGGGCTGTCATTTTCATGTCAAACTTGCTACCATTGTAGTCATCAGGTCCTTCACCGCCACAACAATCCAACTGGAAGATAAAACTGTACAGTATCCGACAGAGATTTAACACTATGACCTTGAAATGCACCCATCTTTATATTGACAACTACACTAACAAGGAAAATTGCTTTACTGTTTTGCTTTGGTCACTTTTAACTGTGGTTTGTCAAGTTCTTATTCATGAAAAGCGTAAATCAAATTTCGTTTTTCTAATACGACCACAAAACATTTAGTACAGTGCTAGCCGCCCAGTTCGCTCAGTTAGTACAGTGCTAGACGCCCAGTTCGCTCAGTTAGTACAGTGCTAGCCGCTCAGTTCGCTCAATTAGTACAGTGCCAGCCGCTCAGTTCGCTCAGTTAGTACAGTGCTAGCCGCCCAGTTCGCTCAGTTAGTACAGTGCTAGCCACCCAGTTCACTCAGTTAGTACAGTGCTAGCCGCCCAGTTCACTCAGTTAGTACAGTGCTAGCCGCTCAGTTAGTACAGTGCTAGCCGCTCAGTTCACTCAGTTAGTACAGTGCTAGCCGCTCAGTTCACTCAGTTAGTACAGTGCTAGCCGCCCAGTTCACTCAGTTAGTACAGTGCTAGCCGCCCAGTTCGCTCAGTTAGTACAGTGCTAGCCGCCCAGTTCACTCAGTTAGTACAGTGCTAGCTGCCCAGTTTGCTCAGTTAGTACAGTGCTAGCCGCCCAGTTCACTCAGTTAGTACAGTGCTAGCCGCTCAGTTCACTCAGTTAGTACAGTGCTAGCCCCAAAGTTCCCTCAGTTAGTACAGTGCTAGCCGCTCAGTTCACTCAGTTAGTACAGTGCTAGCCGCCCAGTTCGCTCAGTTAGTACAGTGCTAGCCGCCCAGTTCACTCAGTTAGTACAGTGCTAGCCGCTCAGTTCGCTCAGTTAGTACAGTGCTAGCCGCCCAGTTCGCTCAGTTAGTACTGGTTGATAACTAATTCCAGAAATACTGGTACAGTAAACCAACCACCATATGTGTTTATTATAGTGTCACCCCTACTTACGGTGTCAGCCATTTCTGACTTGTGAGACACCTACTTTCTGAGAACATTTACTTCCCCATTTTTATCCTTTAATGCCAGGCACCAGGCAGGTAGGCACACAGTAACCATTATTTAACTAGCTGGTGGCTCACCAACCGGCTATATCAGAATGGACCCCTAGGAATGGATCTCCCGCTCCCAAGGCGGATGCTTTAACCACTTGGCCACATGAGACGGTACTATCTCGGCAAAAATATGGAAAAACGGCAGCCAACCCAGTAAGAATGATCTCCCTTGATAATTACCTGTACTTGTACAACATCCCAGGCATCAGTGATAGTGACAGATTCACCGTATTCTTCCTTTATAGATTTGGCTAATGTAGTATCAATCTTGTCCTCAACCTATACAACAAATTGTTACAATGATTACCAGAAATATTTACTCAGTACATTTAAAAACGCACAAAACAGATTTTCTCAAGTTTTTTCCACTAACATAGGGTTACTAGAAATGAACTGCACACTATTATTTCATGTTTATGCAACATAAATGATACATTGCATTTTAAGTATTGGGTTTTTTCATATAAAATGCTTCAAAATGCAATAAATTGACACTTTACAAACATACCTGTTTTAATGTGGAATTATCATATCACATTCATATTACTAAGACTTTATGTAAATGACATAATAATGATTACATAAAATTTGATACTAAATATCACATCACAAATGGTTTCCATAGTGATGAAATATCAACAGCCGAAACAAATTAGATGGGCAGGTAAAACAATTCACTGACAAAGTATTTGTTGTAAAGTTTTTTTGGTTAATATGTAATTAATACACAACATTACCTCGACTCTGTAGACGATCATGAGAATACCAGCACATAATTCTCCGGCAAAAATCAGAACCAGGAAGAATATGTACTGTAAATATAATATAGACAATAGTCAGTGTTACTACATGTATCATAGCTTCACACAATGCCAGACACCTCACGATCTAACACACATCCACTCACAAAATTAAAACCACACTTTGTAATATGATGAATAAACACAATACAGGGTAAGACAATCAATGCTTCACACAATAGATGAAATTCAATTAATTACACTACTGTAAGACTAATGGGGGGGGGCTGGCAGACACATTTAACAGAATGCTGCAACCTTTTCTCCGACATCAGTCTGACACACAAAAAACATTGTCTAATAAAACAAAATTTATATAGGTTTACATTAATGGACAGACTGACAGACAGACAGGGGTAACACTATACCCCTTCACGATTCTTTGTACGACAGGGGGCATAGAAAAAGAATGACTAGGTCAAGCAGGAAATGCTATGTATGATGTACACAGCTACATAGAAGGTAGCGGGAAAACATAGAGACATAGATGATAGACCATTGTATTACAGAATATGATGCAAATCATAAACAGACACAGATCAATGTAATTCAGCTTAATACATGTATTACTGTTCTTATGCATGCCATGAGTAATTGCATTCAATGATGGTGAATGATAACAACGCTTTCATGTAGACTGTTTATTATATTTCAGATCTGAAGTCACAGCACAATGATTGAGTCATTTAGACAAGAAAATTCTAAATTCAGACAACTTTGTTTTGCCAATCAATAGAGTATGGTATAAACTAAATGTGTGACTGTCCCAGTAGACACGACATCAAGGCAATTAGTTTGTTAGTTCCAGAACACATTCCAGGGACAACTGTCGCAATGTAGAACTCTACAGCTACTGAATGACCTAAATTTATACCATAGTACGGACAATCGTCATAGCAACAAATAAAATGCTACTAATAATGTCAATTTAACCATTTTCATAGAACAACTTCATATGATTTATTTATGACAAAGCATTTAAGAAGGAAGTTTATAATTTTCACACACTAATGTGAAACATATAAAAGTACAGGACCACATATACAGAACATACAAAGGGAGAGAACTCTTGACAGGAAATAAAGGGAGAGAACTCCTGACGGGAAATAAAGGGAAAGAACTCTTGATGGGAAATAAAGGGAAAGAACTATTGATGGGAATAAAGGGAAAGAACTCTTGATGATCTCCTGTGAACAGGACAATGGACATATCAAGTTTAGTTTCACCCTTTTAGAAAGGCTTTATGTAGACACTGAAATCCATTGAGTTACTGTACCAGATAAGATCCTCTCAGACCTATAATCCTCAGACAACAAGACTTATTGCTCAGTCCTAAATTGTCTCGTTTTCAATCTGAGAGTACTAATGAAAAACAAATAAAGAAAGACAACTCTTACCAGTCCCAGTAAGCATTTACTTCCCCTGATGGCACCGCAACAACCACAGAAACCAACCAAGAAGACAAACACACCGAAACCAATGAGAATGTAAGCTGCATATTTGAAGAATTGATCGTGTGTGTCCAAGTTGAGAACTTCAAAGTAACTTCCAATATTCTTATCTACGATCATCCAGATTCCGACACCCAATATGGCCGCTCCAGATAACTGAAAGTATAAAATACAAATATAAAATGACGAACTAAGACAATCAGATAAATCTAGACAAATATTGAGAATGATACTGTTAACCTAGCAATGTTCACCAAAATGTTTCACGTTTTTATAATGTATGAATACTTATAATGCATGTTTATTTTATAATGCCCGTATTTTCACTGCATATTATAATTTTCTAAATAACATCAGAAATAAACATTGTGCCTATTTATCCTAATTTCTTTTTTCAAGACCATTTAACACCATTTTACTCTTTATTCAACCTCAATATTAAGACCACCTCAATGTTAAGACCAGATTTTAAGGGTCTCAATGGTGGTCTTATTATCAAGGTTTTACTGTACATGATTTTCAATGACTATCACTGCAGCATGAAATACGTCATTAAACCACAGCACAGCAAAGTACAGTAACATACTTAAGCTTACTTCTACAATTTTAAGTATCATTGTCATAATGGGGCCTGTTATTTACTTCTGCTTACATAACATCAATAAATCTACTTTCAACAGGTGATATAAATATTCAAGACAAACAACATGTACCTTATATACATGCGAGGATATCTAACTTTGAGTCCTATCAATTAGTGCCGGACATGACTATAGTGGACATAGTAGTTCCCAGATCAATACCCAAGTATTGTAGGTTAAATGGTAAACAAATACTTCATGTTAGAGAATGTATATAGCACAAATATGACGAAACAATCAATAAAGTAAAAGGTATCCATCCATAACATTGTTCAACTATTTCAACATACAGTATATATCTGGGACAGAAAACTGAACAGTGCAGCTGAAATGTGAATATTGAGTTAGGTTGGAGATTACCGTTGTATATGCGGTATTATAATACTCGGACCTGATCCTCCTGACCTCTATTAGACACATAATATGGGATTTGTAAATTGTCATTGACCGACTTTTAGGATACAAGAAAAGAACGCAACACACAATTATTGCATGTGTATGCACCAAGTAGGCTAAATTTCTTCACAATTTGTCAAGTATGTTCATAAAAATGACTTCCAAAAGTAATAAAATGAATTTTAATGAAGTATGGTTGATAAAGGATTGCACATTTGTACGGAGTGTATACTGGTGCAGTATATTCCATCATACGTCAAACATTATACATATATAGGTACACTTTAAAGTTACAGTCAGCTTCATAAACTCAAATCAGAAGCATTGATTGGTTTAAATAGCCCCGTCATTGTGATATTAGCCTTATTTGTGTGATAATAACCTTCATGTGCAGGGAAAATTTACTGACTATAACTGAGTCTGTCATTGATTCAAGTAGATAATCCTTACAGTGAATATACCATCATCTAAAGACGGTCAACATTAACTTCTTTTAATCAAAATTGGAAGAAATATTCCTTGATAAAATACAATTTCATGACAAACTTTTGAAGAAATGTTCTTGAGAAGGTCACTTACAATTAGATATTTCACATAACAATTCAATTTTTGTGGGATGAAATATTAAGCAAATGTTTACGAGTTGTACGTTTGTGTTTCACGTGCCAGTAACCCTTGCGAATCTACATAAGATCCTTGGAAAGATGACTACTGTTTTCATTACAGTCATCTCATTTGTTGATGAATCTGACAAAGCCAACCTACTCCATCCATTAGTTTTTCTTTCAGGAATGGTATTTTAAATTCAGTCAGAGGGGGAAAAATGAACAAAGAATCGACACTTTTTGATAAGGGCAGTAAAATTAACAAAAAATTCACTGCCAAGACAATTCTACTGTACATCAAAATGACAAATTATTTTTGTTGAGTATATAACTATACAATCATGTACTGATTAATCCAAGCTTGATGAAAGCATTATGTTAATTTGATTCACTTTCAAGCCTGCTTCCCATACAAGGAGTACTTGTGTGCCGAGTGTAGTCAAGATCTTCACTGGGTTCAAACTCAGAACTTCCTGGTAGATCAAGTGTTCTTCTCCACAACACTTACTGCTCCGTGTATATTACTGGTATACACAATAAATGACAATCACTGATAGTCTAGATATGAACTACTTTATAAACACACTTGATAAAGATCTTGTATGATCGAAACTTTGGTTCATTGTTTATTTTAGTGCACACCATATGTATCAATATATCAAGTAATGGTTGTATGGTTCTAGTGCTAGCACCTAGAACCAGGTGTACCCCCCCCCAGTCATGTTACCAGTGATAGTTCTAAGCAGAACTACTGTATTCTCCCTTCCATTATGTGACCCATTGCAGCCATTGTTTCCCGTTTTTGGGGAAGTAAGGCGGGTCCTTTTGATAGGGGAAATTTACATCATGAATCACCAGGGTATCTTTAAGTCTAAAATTTAAAACCATTCTACTGAAGGGGATTAATATTAACTTTTTTCTTTGGGGAATGGGGGCCCAATATCGTCCCCCAAATTTGCCCTAAAAAAGGACTGCCTTGCCTTTGTTCCCTCTACAAGTGTCTATTACTATGTTCATGTTTCCCCATACATTTGCAGTGACTGTGCAGCAAGTAGCATGTCCTGATCAACTTCTCTATGTACTTGTATCACTGACTCAGGCTACCCACAACAAAAGAGAAATATTTACCAATATACAATATACACTCATTAGAAGTACATCACGGAACAAGTAAAGAAAGCTAGCAACACAAGGCTGAGTGCAGGGGGAGAATATAACATGAACACTATATCAAGTGAAAGAATTGTACATGGGCTAAGGGGGATTTAAGTTAAACATTACATCGAAAACATAAAAATAAATAAAAACTATACAGTGATTTACAGCCGTGGAACTGTCGGTGAAAATACTGGGAAACATTCAGTGATATTTATAATGTATTATTGGTGTTACAAATCATAGTATTTATGACTTTTAATCAATTCTGAGTATTTATGACTTTTAATGAGTGTAAAAGCAGTTCATGTTCATGCATACACATTGTATTAATGTATTCAGCAGCCATATTGATGTAGACATGATGCGAGTTGTTGACCTACACATGCCGTAGGACATCAAGAACAACAAGCCTAATTAGTCACTCTTCTTTGTAAGTAAATACGACATAATAACATGTGTACCATTAAAGTTCTAATAAATGTATCATGCAAAAATGTCCTTAACTTGCGAGAACTGATAAGAGTTAAAATCTCCACAATGGTCTTCAAGTGTAATACATGGAATTGCACTTAACAAATATAAAACTTACTTAATGTAATACTAGCAATAATTATAGGCCATCAGCACTCACAGAGCTTTGATTCTAAACTAGCAATACATGGAATGGAATCAAATATAAAACTTACAATCAAATAACGACAGTGATATTGAGTTTAATGCCAACTGCTGTACACTTTCATACCAGCAGTGTCAATAAGAGTTGGTATCCGGTAAAATTACCCGGTAACTTAAGCATCATCACCCGGCTACTTTTCTTGTATGAGTGATCATAATTAAGGGGAGTATCCCCAACCCCCGATTACTATTCATGATTTCCCTGTTAATTCAAAAATTAGTGACACCCCTGCACACGACATGTTATTCTAAGGTCACATGAAGCTATCAGACAGATTATGAGCCCAGAGAGAGCCGTTGGGTGTTGGCATATATGGCAAGCCGCCCGCACACAGTCTTGAAGGTTTATGGACCCGTAGGGGAGCTGTATAGCCCCAGCATGCACAACTTTTATGCCTCAGCCAGATGAACCCTACCAGTGGTCCGGAGCCCGTAGGACTAAGGGAACCGCACAGACCTATGACCCATGGGTTGTCCATAACCAAGATCTTCATGTGACCAGTGTGTAAAATAATGATCATATTCAAGTTACAAAAAGTGTGGTGTTAAGTGACTTGTTTACTTGACAGGAAATATACACACGTAGACAATTATAAATATATCTGCATAACATAACTAATGGTATAGTCGGTGTAAGATGACTTTTAAGCGTTAAGTTTTCTCAACAGATTTTTATACAATCTTAGTTTACAGAAAAGTGAAGTTATGTAAATCAACCAATTGGTTCCCTGTATTTTATCACATAAGAATCTTGTACGAAAGCAGGTTAAAGCAGTTGAAGCAGGTAAATGACTATCAGTTGATAGATCACCTTGTAAGCCCAGAGTGATCCAATGCCTGCACATTTATAATGGGATTATAATATTCAAGGGTGAGAACAACGCATTTTCCTGTATTTTGCCACCATAATATCGATATTTGTGTGTTTCGAATACTGATTGACATAAAACATCGTTCATATAATATCAAATGTCTCAATGACAGCTCAAAAAGAAATACAGTCGTGCAAGCCTACCATCAGAGACATCAGGTTTGACGATGATTTAAAATTAAATTAATGGAAATGGGAGAAAATCTTGCATTATCATTTGACCATTTGTCATTTTACTGATCTCAAGGCCAGTAATACTTCCAAGTTTACCAGTACTCCTGTCCAGTAATATTTCTGTGTCTTTCGCAATGGCTGTAAGATCTCATGGATTTTGGGAGTATACCTGTACCTAGAGTTTGTATATATATATAAGCACCGACATTATCCTGTAGTTGTTGTATAACAACAAGGTGGGGTAACCTGTATATAAGCACCGACATTATCCTGTAGTTGTTGTATAACAACAAGGTGGGGTAACCAAACTTACTGTAGGAAGTCAAACCTACACAACAAACACTTACCCAGAAGATAAAGTTGAATATAATCAACAAAGCCTTAGCACAACCCCCACAGAATCCCATCTTTCTTGTCTGTTATCAGTTACTGCACAATCTGAAAATACACGAAAATGTACATTATATTTCTTGTCTCATTTTACTATACTTTATTAAATAAGTTAGAACAATGATACAGAAATGTAATCGAATTTGTACTTCAATTAATAAAATCTGTATAATTTCTTAATTATAACTTGGTTATAGGGCTTTATAGGGGTATTGGCTCATTATAAAGTACGGTCAGACCTTAGTTTATTCAACAATCTTCTCTCCAAGTACTTAGTACCATCATGCTCCACATTGAGGGGTGAACGCGAAACTGGTCTAAGTGACATTTTCTCAGAAATTCACTTTTTCGCATAAAACAATTCAACACATTAACATCCATCTTTTGAGAAAAGATAGTTTCCATAAATTATCAATTTTAGATAATATTGTAAAAACATTGATTAATTGAGCAAAATGTATAGCATATATAATAATAACAGTTTTATGGTGATAGGCTTACTGGTGATTAACTATATAAGTAGAGTTAATGTTTTCTCTGATGAAAACTACAACTAACTGAAAATTAAGTCTTGAAGCAGCTACATTGTGTTATTGGAAATGCAGAAAACATCTGAATTATTTATCACAAGGGCAAAATCTCATCAATTTTATGGTTATTTTGTATGATACGAATCTAAGTGTAACAAGTTAGGCTTATTAAAGTTTCATCAAAACACAATATGGATGAGTGATTTCCATAAAACAGTTCTAGAATAATTAACAGCAAACAGGAGTGTGTCAAACATACAGAAGCCATACAGGAGTCTGTCAAACATATATAATCCATACAGGAGTCTGTCAAACATATAGAATCCATACAGGAGTCTGTCAAACATATAGAATCCATACAGGAGTCTGTCAAACATATAGAATTCATACAGGAGTCAGTCAAACATATAGAATCCATACAGGAGTCTGTCAAACATATAGAATCCATACAGGAGTCTGTCAAACATATAGAAGCCATACAGGAGTCTGTCAAACATACAGAAGCCATACAGGAGTCTGTCAAACATATAGAATCCATACAGGAGTCTGTCAAACATATAGAATCCATACAGGAGTCTGTCAAACATATAGAATCCATACAGGAGTCTGTCAAACATATAGAATCCATACAGGAGTCAGTCAAACATATAGAATCCATACAGGAGTCTGTCAAACATATAGAATCCATACAGGAATCAGTCAAACATATAGAATCCATACAGGAGTCTGTCAAACATGGAATCCACACAGGAAATAGTCAAACATATGGAATCCACACAGGAGTTAGTCAAACATATATATAGAATCCATACAGGAGTCTGTCAAACATATGGAATCCGTACAGGAGTTTGTGTTTGTGCTATTGCTAACTACAGAAATTGCCCAAAATATTTGTAAACACAAATATGAAAGCCATTGTTTCAATTATGGAATGGTTTGCTTGTCTTAATGCACATAACTGTATATTTATATTTTTTTAAGTTTAAAACAGATCCGGCTAACTAAGATTCAGGTATAAACATATATAGATATATAAATATGTAGTACAAGTATGATTCATAATTGGATAAAGTAGTATGTAAACTGAAACCACAGGATTAACTCCGAGGTAACAAAGAGAACACAATGAATTCATCCCTCAGGTTGGACACATGAATATGGTACACACTATCTACTTCATTGTATCAAGTCCATACAAATGGTAGACACTGTCATCTATCAGACACAAAAAAGGCTAACAAAACCTTTTCTGTTTCCTGTATTCTGACTGAGGTCCTAATACCTTACCCTTGACCCTTGTTCTTATAGTGATCCCTGTCCCTGTACAAATGTCTGAACCACAATTGTTTATGGGGGCACAAACACGCGTATATTGTGTGTGGGGGCACAAACATGCGTATAAAATCCTAACCTACTATCAAACTGTTTCTCAGCATTTGGTAGAAATCTGACATACAGTAAAACCTCACCTAAAGACCACCTCAATAATAAGACCACCTTGAAATTAAGTACACCAGCTTCCAAGGGTCACAATGGTGGCTGTATATGAAAGGTCCTTATCTATTAATAACATCTGAAACCTGAGTCTGACACAACAACAGGAAACTATACACTTTATTTTCTTTTGTGTAGATTAAAATCTACCTTATATACACATCACACGAAGCATATATCATGTATGTACATGTTTCAATACAGTGATTGAAAAGTGCTTAAATAAATGAGGCAAAAACTGGATGATAGAATAATACTGTCACGTTACCGACAATCAGACTCTTATATGATAAATACACCTCCACATACTGAAGAGTGTCACCAAGCTGGCGACAGATTTGAGACAATCAATATGCTGAACAAGGTAATATCAACTGGGACCATAATTTAAAAAAATGTTATTGTTGCTTGGCGGTTATCATAACTCTACCAACCCATGAAAACGGCACATCTAAAAATAAAATTGAGGGGACCGAGTGGGATTTACATTTAGCACTGTATTGATAGTCTGCAGTACATTAAAAAAAACAATTACCTACCACCTAAATTTTTAGGGTAGGGTCAGGCAAAACCAACATTTTTTTAAAGGATGGACTGAGGAATATAATGTAATATCCCATATCACCGGCTGGGTGCAGGACTGCAGTTAACTTTTTTTGCCATTTATAACTAAGTTACAATATCTATGTGCCAAATTCTTGATACATGACTCAAGATCAAACATTCGGTTTCAAGGTCTGCAACATTACAATAAAGTTTGAGCCAATTAATGAACCCCATCTTTGAAACACTCATCATCATTAATAACTACTGTACAACAGATCCTCTCATACAATGTTTACTCATCTAGAAACAAATCTTGAACACTAACAACCAGGAAAACAGAATGTATACAGCCAGCAGCTGTGAGGGTAATATTCTCAGAGATATATACCAGGATATCACATAAAACTGTTCAGTATACAACTCATGAAATAACGTTTCTCCAGGGACTACATCGGAATAGCTCATTGTCAATATAATCATGATTTATTACCAAATGGAAACTAAAAATGACCACAGGAGTCCAACAGAAATTAATTCAACTGTATCGGCAATAACTGCAGACAAACTACCACACTACATAGGACACCAAAGCATTGATGTAAGGTTATACATGACACCAAAGCATTGATGTAAGGTTATACATGACACCAAAGCATTGATGTAAGGTTATACATGACACCAAAGCATTGATGTAAGGTTATACATGACACCAAAGCATTGATGTAAGGTTATACATAGAGAACAAATATTGCTGACACAGCAGAAAACATAAATCACTGTACTCTTTGGCTGTGACAGGGGTTTCACTATGTGCTGAATCTCGAGGGTCATTTTGATCTTTCTTGATCAGATTTTACCATTTTATAGCCAAAATACCTATAATTTAGAGAAAAATGATCCTTCAGCCAGAATCCTAAGGGTCCAGGCTTAATTTAAGGTTCAATACCAGTATCAAATGGAAATCCTATGTGACATTCTACAATATACATACACAGTTCTGTTTCAAACTTTGTGAGTTCCACATAAAGACTCATTTATGGATTTGTTTAATCATGGTGTTGTCTCATTCTTAACAAAATAAGAACAACATGTTGTACTTACTGTTTTATGTTAACATTACCAATAGATTAGAATGGATTGTGTTGGATTGAAAAGTACTATAACACCCCTGCCTTGGTTCAGTAAAGGCGAACAGTCTGGAACGTTACGAAACAGTGTGCAAGTTTTGCTACTGACCCTTGTGTTAGCGAATAACTTTCGCTATCACTCGCTATCACAACTTATACTGCCACTTGTTGTGTGGGAGTCAAGTTAAGTAGTACATGGTTTTTATATTAATTGCATTAATATTTACATAGAAAACACATTTCATACATTGATAAGTGAACCTGTCCACATATATATATATATATATACGAACATAAGACAAGAAAATTATACTCAGTATATAAACAGTTCATTGACTTTCACTAATTCCCAACAATGAACCAAGTTCTCACACAGTCCCAAGATAACCTATACATATAACTAGTAATATCACTTAACTGTTCAAACAATAATCATTCTCTTTAATAAAGTTATTGAATGCTACACAAGCTATTAATAATCAAAACCTTATAAATTTAGAATGTACAGTTAGAGATGCATAGTAACATGCCCCAAGTCATCATTCCAACTGACGATCAATGTAGACTGTCTGACAGTGGCTGGTACCCAACCCGCGCTCAATGTAGAATGTAGACTGTCTGACATTGGCTGGTACCCAACCCACAATCAATGTAGACTGTCTGACAGTGACTGGTACCCAACCCACAATCAATGTAGACTGTCTGATGGTGGCTGGTACCTAACCCACGATCAATGTAGACTGTCTGACAGTGGCTGGTACCCAACCCACGATCAATGTAGACTGTCTGACAGTGACTGACAGTGGCTGGTACCCAACCCACGATCAATGTAGACTGTCTGACAGTGACTGAGTGGCTGGTACCCAACCCATCATCAATGAAGACTGTCTGACAGTGGCTGGTACCCAACCCAAGGTCAATGTAGACTGTCTGACAGTGACTGGTACCCAACACAAGGTCAATGTAGACTGACTGACAGTGGCTGGTACCCAACCCAAGGTCAATGTAGCCTGTCTGACAGAGAAAAGCAAATCCAGACGCACGCACCCACGCACATACACCGGACTGCCAATGTGGTGACTATGTCAAGCTCACCGCAAGCAGGCTCGACAAAAACCATCATATTATTAATGAAGTGATAAGTGGGGTATTCTGTATGTATTGTATGGAAAATGACTTTCATCATACAACCGACTGTACATGAAGGAGGTAGATCACTAAGGATGGAATATCTTGGATAAACATTAAGCATTCCAGCATGTTGATGCATATTTACTAGAAAATTGTACAAAAAATATATACCAATGTCTACACTATAATACCAGTTAATGTATTATAACCATTACATGCAAATATTCTCTATTATATAGGAATTACGGCTCATACATCATGCATAATATGTATAATGTCAGCAGTATATTAGTTGAGATAACAACGATAAATATGGAACGGTAGTTCTGGTACAGGCTGATGCATTCATTGTTTGAGAACATTATCATCACACTGGATTGCCCAGTCTTCAGCAGGGGTTCCACTAGGTGCTGAATCTCAAGGGTCATTTTGAGAATATTTGACTGGATTACACCATTTATAGCCAAAATGCCTATAATTTAGAGAATAAATTTGACCCTTCAGTCAGAATCCTAAGAGTCAACGCCTTTTGGAAATTCCAGGGGTGAACTTAAGGGTCAAACAGAACCCCTGCTTCGGGCTGATCAAATATTTATTACAAAATATATGATTATGAATATGTTTAGGTCAAACTTTCTGTCTCTGGAATGATTCTCATGCATTCTAAATCTAATGAAGGAAAACCGCAGGATTTTTGTAAAAGAACAAAGTTTTATCAACTGAAACTTGCATTTACTTAGATTTATAAGCAACAAAGTGACTGTAGTTTTTTTAACATTGTATATTTGTTTTTAATGAACAACAGGGAATATACACATTGCTCACAAACAACCGGTGCTTTATACACAGTATAATATTTTCAACCCACAAAACAACACCTATATATCTGGACTAAAATAAAAGCAGTTGGATAGCATGCCTTAAGTTTGCTAGAGAAATGGGAAATATACCCATCAGATAAACTCATAATATAATAATGCTGTCATAATTTATAACAATACAATGTGTATGCCTGCATCCTGCTCAGTACAGCTTACAATACGGTGATTTATAGACCAGCATCCTGCTCAGTACAGCTTACAAGACAGTGATTTACATACCAGCATCCTGCTCAGTGCAGCTTACAAGACAGTGATTTACATACCAGCATCTTGCTCAGTACAGCTTACAAGACAGTGATTTACATACCAGCATCCTGCTCAGTGCAGCTTACAAGACAGTGATTTACATACCAGCATCATGCTCAATACAGCTTACAAGACAATTACTTATACACCAACATCCTGGTACTTCAGGAAATGAGTAGACCGGATCAAACCACATAATCTGCAGATAAACATCTAACTATCCACCAGGACAATGGATTTAGTGATGCAATCAACAAATAATGCAAGGATGATAACATTATACACAATTGGTTTCCTTGGTGACAAAAATAAATCAGTTTTTACATGACAAGAATTTCTGACATCTGTTACATCAATCCTGCGTTATTGGGATGGAGAGAAAACAAAGCCTTGTATGTCCTGTATGGTCAGTGGGTGGTAATCCAAAGAATAGAGTTATATAAATGTAATTTTTCAACAATATTTTAGGTTGATCAAACCAGCGTTAACGTTTATAGATTCCGAGGAGGTTAGTTACCAACACCAGGGGCGGCTCCAGGATTTGGTCTTAGTTGGGGGAGGGGGGGGAGGAGGGGGTAACTTTTTTGGGTTTTGCTCAAGCCTTATAAAACGGCAATGACTTGTTTATAAACATCATCATGATAGAATATAATGCTACCATAAATCAGAATCGCTTATTTGAAAATCTTATAATTAAGGATATCTGTATATTTCCGTATTCATATTCAGACATACCTGTAAGGTTGGGGAATTTTAGGGGGGTCGGAAAGGAAAAGGTTACGGACCGACGGAAGGACCGACCGACATACCGACCAATATGCCCTCTCGTTTTGGAAGGGGGGCATAAAAATTACATTAATGAATTATTACCCAACTACCTGAATGTTCACATCCAATGTGCTGACAAAATACTTCTCCATACTGTACACACATTAACTAGAATTCCGATGAACAATAGAATTCGGATGAACAATTCGGCAGATTACCAAAATGTTTAATTCAATACACTGACAAACTGTGCAATGTTATATGTTCTGCTGGTTAAGTAGGGCCATCCTTAAAAAAATGTTTGTTTGTGGTTACGCGACTTAGAATTTTAAAAATGGGTCAGTAGGTAGGATTTTTAAGTTTAGTAGTATTAGTAGTGTATGGCTAAAAGACCGAAAAATATTTTTTTCAATGAAAATAAACCACGTGAAAAATAAAATTAAGTTGCGGCATTTTTCATTCATGAGTCAGTCGCATAACTGCGCAAAAAAACAATTATTCAAGGATGGCTTTAACACCAACTCCCTGTGTCACCCAAACAAAAAGATTCTCATATTATTTAATCCAAGAAGAGGAAATTTGCACACATGAACCTGAGATATCAGAGCTTTCACTAGGGGCTGAATCTCAAGGGCCATTTTGATCATTTTGTATCTGATTTTGCCATTTTATAGCCTAATTTATTACCTATATTTAAGAGAAAATTTGACCAATCAGCCAGTATCTATATAGGATACTGGCTGATTGGTCAAATTTTCTCTTTAATATAGGTAATAAATTAGGCTATAAAATGGCTTTATAATATTTTGTCTATAAAATAGTAAAATCTGGTCAAAAATAATCAAAATGACCGTTGAGATTCAGCATCTAGTGAAACCCCTGACCAACTACACTGCATGAACACTCTGTAACATGTGCAGTATTCATATAGATCATGCTTGAAGTGAGCAAACGACATTGATCATCTGTATAATTACAATCTCATGATCAAAAGAAAATTCTACATAAAGATCCTAGACAAGTTAATTTAAGAGCAATTAAAAAAAAAACTCAACTCACCCGAGTTATACTGTGGTACTGGAAAATATCGCTTGTCCAATAATTGAGAGAGACACAAATAATGGAAGTCAATCCTATCAATCAGTAACAATTATTCCATCAATCATGCAACAGTGCATTACAAAACATTTACGCTAAAACTGGGGATCTTGTGAGATGACCTCAATTTTCCAACAACCAATCAAATGATGAGAGTATTGATTTTATGGTGACAATTTCAACAGCAGTGAGCACAATGATTTGCATCATTGATACGGCTTAGATGCCAGGCTACGTATAATGGTATAGAAAAGAGCTAAAGAGTAAAAATGAGAAGATATTTTCAATTTCCAATACCTGGATAGGTGTTATGTAGGAGATGTCGCTGATCGATGTTCAGTTATAGAACATTACTGATGAAACACTATCTACACTGATTCACACCTGACTCCCGCAACATTGAACCAATAGATTAACTTGCCACTCTGATGACTGATTAATGACTAATTCCGCTGCTAATGTCAAAGTAATAATTGCACGACCTTTGCAGACCAGTCAACTTTTGCAGTCCGGTCAACTTTGCAGACCAGTCGACCTTGGCAGTCCGGTTGAGCTTTGCAGACCAATCAACCTTTGCAGTCCAGTCGACCTTTGCAGACCGGTCATCCTTTGCAGTCCGGTGGAGAGTCAACAACATGAAGTAAAACATTTTTATCTGCATAGAAGAAGAAATTTAACTCCTTGCCACACAATTTATTAAGCCAATCAACAAATTTCTGTGTTGTAAAACAATGGATCAATTTATTGTTTAATAAAAAAACGGGAAATCATGATTTTTTTACAGAAAATAGAATTCACTCTACATGACTGTATGGTAAATGTATCAAAATGATTGCTATGCTGGTTTAACTCACAAATAATGCAAACAATCAGTATTTTGCTAATTAGTACAAGATGTGCATAATAATTTAATTAACATAGCAACAATTTTATTACAAAGAAGAATAGTATATCATGATAAAAACATGCACGTGCACTAACTTCAAACAATGTTTTATAAATCCTCAATGTCGACAAATTCAGGTAAAGTTGTCATTCAGTATACAAACAGTATTTTATTTCAGTTTGATCGACAGTAAACATTCCTTTATATAATGACAAATACAATGTATCCATGTAATTCTACCACCCCTATGTGACTAATACATAATGTGACTACATGTATACACAACATACAATATAGTTCAGCGCCCTTGATGTTTAGTTAATGGGGCCGAATATCTGCTCCACTACCCCTCCAAAATAGTATTTCCCCCCCCTTAAATTCAATTCCCCCCCTCAAAAAATAATAACAGGAAAAACACAATTTCAACTCAAAAAAATATGATTTTCTAACAAGCACACAAAACTGTCTCCGAGTGGTTAAGGTATCCACCTTGGAAGTGTGAGGTTGAAAATAACCATCGACCAGTAAGCCTAACATATATGTATGTACACATAGATTTCACATATTGTGCCATCACCATCAAAACTAATTGTTTATGAATATGGGGCCAGGTGATACTTAAGATATATTCATATATTGTAGTTGTATGTCAAACAGTTGTACCAAACAGTCATCAATCTAGGAATTGTGGAACAAATCTACACAGATCTATGGCAATCTCATACTGCTAGGACATTCAATTAAATCAATTGATGAATTGTTCATGTTCAGTTCAATGTAAATCGTTAATACTATCATCTATTTTGATTCTCAATATAACTAGAAGATCGATAAACTGAAAATTTAAAACAGTTACAAAATCTTACAAAAACAAAACATGTGATTCCATCCCTCAACCACTATGCCCAATCAAATCTTACAAAATAATACATGAGACTCCATCCCTCAACCACTATGCCCAATCAAATCTTACAAAACAATACATGAGACTCCACCTCTCAACCACTATGCCCAATCAAATCTTACAAAACAATACATGAGACTCCATCTCTCAACCACTATGCCCAATCAAATCTTACAAAACAATACATGAGACTCCATCTCTCAACCACTATGCCCAATCAAACCTTACAAAACAATACATGAGACTCCACCTCTCAACCACTATGCCCAATCAAATCTTACAAAACAATACATGAGACTTCACCTCTCAACCACTATGCCCAATCAAATCTTACAAAACAATAAATCTATTCAATTTCAGTCAGCACTATATTTAGTTTTGGACAACAAAACAACAGCTAACGTCTGTGCAACAATTTGCAGCATAGAACTGAACTATGTTATAAACATTCCTGTAGTTAACACCAGGTATACAAGTGTATACATATAGGTGTGTTCTTGTTATACCAACCAGTTACCAGATATAATGAGATATTATCTCACAGTTACAAGGTTTCATGATAAACAAATAAACTACATACTGTGTTATTCAGCATTCACCTTAAGATCAACTATCACTTAATGATATACAAGTGTTCAAAATCACAGATCAAATCTATATTAACTGACCAGTGTGTATATTAAGAAGCTAATTGCGAATAACTGCCTGATTTATCAAATCTGGTGACATTTCTTTGAAAACTAGCACCAGCCTGTCTATAGAAACTCATGTGAGCCATGGTATGTTAACAGCCGTCTTGAAGCCTTCTCACCTGTGTGAACTAGGACTGCTTTGCATGTAACACCATGCAATCTACCGCATGTGACACCATGTGATCTACCAATGTACGTCCGTATCAGAGTTTATTTCCGGCTGTTATCATAGCCGTAATTCAGCTACATTCCCTATGACAAAAAGTATATATTTTTCGTAATTTGAATGTAAAAATTCCCAGAAAAAGTTTTGGTTCAATTAATAATTATATATATTGTAATTGTTGATTAAATAACTACATTCTTTAATTTTATTCCTAAAATTTTGCTGTAATTTCTAGACTTTTTTCCCAATTTCTAAGTTTAACACACAAAAATTTCCAATTTGAAGGGTCATCTTCCTAGAAAAGCCAAAGTAAAACCTAGACAGTCATGTACAACGAGCAATGACGACCCCATGACCAGGCCCTCATTGGACATTAGGGCCACAAGGCTGTTTCTGGCATAACAAAGCACACACATGTATATAAACTGTCATCTGTCATGACAATATTCACACAATGACCCTACACATTATGTATAAATGTGTTATACATGTATGATGAAACTGTAAGATTATACTATTGTCATGTCTTCACAGATAGTGTAAATAACATTGTATTTCTAAGTCTGAACATAAAACCAAACATCATTATCCCGACATGAAGCAACAGTATGGTGACAAAATATCACAGTATTCTGTAACACATACAGCAAATATAACCAGACAACGTGAGACATTTCCACAACAATCACAGCAACATGTAAAACTTGTAGGGACAACAGATCTTACTACGGAATCCTGTTAGGGCCATCGCGATCTCACCCATCGCCTTTTTAATTGACTAAATTTCAAATTTATATATAAGAACTACTGTGTTTTCTATAGTGGCATAGATGTGACATGTGTGAAATTATTCCCAGCGCGAAAAAGTATACTTTTCCCAATCTCACAGGCAGTTTGTATAAATAGCAATTGTCCATTAATTAATCACTACATCCTACACTTTTATTCCTAATATTTTGCTGTAATTGCTAGTCTTTTTTACGATTTCTAAGTTTAACACACAAAAATTCCCAATTTGAAGGGTAGGGGTCATCTTCCTAAAATAGCCGAAATAAACTGTGGAAAGCTTTCTTTAAATTAAGGATGAATTGATAAAAACCAGATCTACTTCATTTTCAGAAGGCATCCAGTGCATAGGTGACTGGTCAATGTTTGTTTCATCGGGTTTAACGCTGTTTCTCAACAATATTTCAGTTATATACGGCACCTAACCAGTTTTTCCTGGACAGAATTCTTACCAGTACTAACTTACCCTTCCACAAGGAGCTGGCAACTTCTCCACATGTGGAGGAAAATTGACATTTATGTGACTGGTCAAATGTATTGCAACCTGTGTAACGTCCTGTGTTATCAGTTTACATTAAACAGATGTGTCCTTTAGTGTGTGCACGACCAGAATTGTGTTATTGAACTTATCCTCCTGGCACTGAATCTACTATGTAGGGGCAGTTCCATTTCAAGTACAATAAATCAGAATCGCTTATTTGAAAATCTTATAATTAACGAACTTATTTTCGTATTTATACTCGGACATACATGTAAGGTTAGGGAAGTGCGCGCCAGGTACGCTCCCCCTTGGATCTGCTAGTGTTATACAATAATTATGGTTTAGCAACCAACAGCTAAAATACATTACATTTTATTTACTGATTTATTTGCATGTCATACTGTAATGCGCCATAGACAGGAATGTCATACTGTAATGTGCCATAGACAGGAATGTCATACTGTAATGTGCCATAGACAGGAATGTCATACTGTAATGTGTCATAGACAGGAATGTCATACTGTAATGCGCCACATACAGGAATGTCATACTGTAATGTGCCACATACAGGAATGTCACACTGTAATGTGCTATAGACAGGAATGTCATACTGTAATATGTGCCACATACAGGAATGTCATACTGTAATATGTGCCATAGACAGGAATGTCATACTGCAATGTGCCATAGACAGGAATGTCATACTGTAATGTGCCATAGACAGGAATGTCATACTGTAATGTGCCATAGACAGGAATGTCATACTGTTATGTGCCATAGACAGGAATGTCATACTGTAATGTGCCACAGACAGGAATGTCATAATTTAATGCGCCACAGACAGGAATGGCATACTGTTATGTGCCATAGACAGGAATGTCATACTGTAATAAACCATAGACAGGAATAGATTTTATTGTGAAATTTAAGGTTTTACCATTAATCAATTACCTGGCACTTGATCGCAAGTATTAAACATGTATCAGCAATTCAGCATTCTAGAAGGATGTTATCCTATACTAAATGTCAAAACAAATGTTCCAGGAGATCTCACAACACAATTTGGTTGGCATGGAGATGATTGCTTCATCTAATACATTATATATGTGATATTTCAATCACTTAATTAAGTTTTGTAATTCCATTACCAAACAAATATAGATCTGCAGAACATTTCTGTTTCCCCCACCCTACAGTACATGCTCACAGTCACACTGACATTGAATTAAAACTCCCTAATCATGTTCCTTACCTCAGAGGTTTCCTCTAGGTGCTGAATCTCAAGGGTCATTTTGTTAGTTTCTTACCGGATTTTACCATTATAGCAAAATTACCCATAATTTAGAGAAAAAGTGACCATTCAGCCAGAATCCTGAGGGTCAAAATGTAGCTTTTTGGAAATTCCAGTCGTCAAAGGGTCAACTCAAGGGTCAAATGGAACCCCTGTACCTCTCACAGTCCTAGAAGTTAACAATACCAAAACTGCAGAAAATAGTATGTGCCCTGAATTTGTGCCCCATGTAGTCATATTTTTCTACCTCATTTACTTGAATGTCAGCAATGATCTTTGACTGCACACAATGTCTGAATGTGTGGGTAAGCTGACTGGCTGGTAAGTTTAGATGGTAGAGTTTACAAGTGTGAGGGGGGTCATGGTTTCGAACTCTACTGGGCCTAACTTTGTCCCACTAAATAAACTTCCACTTTTAGACCCACTAGGATGACCCGTCACATCCCTTCACTTACATACCTGTACATACGTCATCAAATTACTTTAAATAATATTTTGTTCCCAAGCACAGTGGTGTTATGGAACAACCTTCCTTTCACAACAGTAACTAAACCAAATTTAGAGGAGAATTTCAAGCAATAATTGTTCTCCCCCCCGCCGAACCATTGAGGATACATATATGGCAGTGTTAACAAGAGTGAAATTTAAAAGTAAATACGGATAAAAACAATTCACAACTTGTTCAATTGTATCTTAGTTAACTTGTACCTTGGTCAACTCGTACCGAATTTGGTCAACTAGTACCTTATCTTTGGTCAACACGTACCTACCCAAGTCAACACGTACCTGTTTTGGTCAACTCATACCTCTCAATTTTGTATAACTTTTTTAATTACTTTAAGCTGTATACTAATGCATATGTTATTGGGTTTGTTCAGATATCATTTAGGATTGGCATCTGTTAATGTTATTGTGAATATTTTGCCAGAGGAAGCCTCGGAACATGATATTCATCAATACTTCAATAGGTGCATTTGATTGTCTAATTTGTTATTATATGGAGATTGTTTGCTCCTAGAAATGTCACATGTGTACATTATATATTAATATCAAACCAGGGGCGTAGCTTCCTATAGGCCGCGGCCTACACATTTCCCCAGAAAGTATACGCCAAAACGCACCTCTGACATTCTAGGGTCATTTTTTTTCTGGGGGAGTATGCTCCCACACCCCCCCTAGATCTTGGCCTACACATTCATTTCATCCAAGCTACGCCCCTGCAAACGACACATTAATTAGCATAATGATGTTAATAGATTGTATGGTCAAATTCAAAATTTGTCAGATTGAAGTATGTTTGTTCCGAAAATGTGTAATTAAATGATCAAAATGTATAAGAAGGAAATAACCAAATGTCAGGTTTTTATTTATTGATACAACAGTTTTAATGTTCAACATGTATAATATTAATAACTGAACAGAACGACATTAAATAACTAACTGATCTAATGTAAATGCATGCGATTACTGCGACACTGATCACTATATATATTAAAAGTAAAACTTAATTTTAAAAATAATAACTCTTAATAATATTAAACGGTTTAAAAAGTGTAGGTACGAGTTGACTAAGGTACGTGTTGACTAAGGTACGAGTTGACTAAGTATAGTCGTCATCACTATTCTCGCGGTATTTGCTGTAAGTCCACCAACTATAATTTCTTCATTATTCATTATTCGATAAGTACCGCGAGAATACAGATATATATGCGATGTAAATCGAGTTGACCAGAAACCTGTTTGGGAGTGTAGCACAACGGTTGCTTGAACCCCTCTAAATTTGGTTTAGTTACTGTTGTGAAAGGAAGTTTAAGACAATGATGCAACAAAACATAATTGACAACCAAGTTAGACTAATAACAGGTAAAAACTGCAATGTAAACATACTACATAGCCTTAGCCTTTCAGTTTCACCCTTTGAAATTCGAGTGCTCATCTTGAGCATTATGATTGAATATTTTACGTCTTAAAACGACGCATGAAAAGAAGATAAATGCACACTGAAGCATCTCGTGCAGATGACTGTTACGTCACGCTTACTTTGTACCTATTTCAAACAAGAAGACAATCCTCTTACCTCAGAAATAACGATTTTCGTAGCCTCGGATTTGTTGGGCGTGTGAATTTGGTCAATTTTTACACAATAATGATACGCCACCTACAAACATGTAAGACATTGTAAGAACCATAACTCTTCCAGTTTAATCACAATCGCAACATCTTGGCCATTTCCGTATAGGTCTATTTTTAAACAGCCGAGGCGATAAGATCATTCTCGACAGCTCTCGGGCATTTCCGTACCACTTCGTTACTCGGATAACACTTGACGTAGTTGGCCGAGGATTTCCGAATGCGATAAGATAAGACAAGATCCGATGAATTAATCACTGTGCTGCACACAGAACGCGTGTCGGTATTTTAAATTCCAAATTTAACGTCTGCACACAGGTACTTGAAACCAAATATCGTTCTATATATGGACTATTACTATAATAAGAATTTAGAATTTTATAATTAAATATCCAAAATCGTTACATAAAGGGTCTGATATCTTTGTATATCATTTATTTACAATCGTGACAAACATTTCACTTGTTTTACAATCTTAAGGTTCTACTATTATTACTGACCATTTTTCTTTATTTAGAATTTCTAGAAAAAGTCGGATTGGAGATATTTTGCAAAAAATGTTTGCTTCATGTATTTCTCAATAATATTTTAATCTTTTTCGCATTTCTGTCTTATGTTTTAGTTTTATTCCATAACAGTCTGAGTGAAACCATTATTTTCTATGAAGCAAAATGTCTACCCATCGGTTACAAGTATGGTCATAAGTGATACATGTAACAAGTTTTGATTTTCACGCACAGTCGGACCTCGTTTATTCGACAACCTTCTCTCAGGTCCCGATGTATCTTCTTATGAAAGCACGTCAAATCGAAATGGGCTATTCGAAACTATGTATTATTCGAAATTAAATTCCGGGCCCGATGAATTCGATTGAACGACTGTATTTGATTCGGATGTACATACTTCTATTGATAGCCAGCTGGTAAACCGTGACGAAAATGTTGGGTGTGTACTACATATATACATCGATTAAAATGTGCTGTTTATTATTTAATATATGATCGATATGCATATTTATTGCATACTATCATTGGTTTTATATCCAGCTAAAACATGAGCTTGCAATTTCAGTTGTTCTGACATAGGGCCTAATGTGACTTTCATGCTAACCCATAATTGCACAGCACATTTTCACAGTTGAGTGAAGTTGGAGCAGCAATCGTACGATGTACGAGGTGGCTCTGTATTCGCTTCCCCATATTTATTCAGCACAGACCTGTTTCGTATGTTGATGTCAGTGCTAGCTCTGTGGTCGATTTTAGATATATGTGTTCAAATATATAAGTCGAATAACGATGTACGTGCTGGCTCTGTATTCAGCCTAGGTCTTTATTGAATGTTGATAACGATGAACGAAAACAGTTCCAACTTGACTAAACCCATGTTCAAGCGATATTTGACTAAACCCATGTTCATGCGATATTTGCAATCACAAAGTTGAATTCAAACTCAATAAAATATAGAATGAAACATTTATTTCAGATTATTGTTAATTAGTTCCAGACCACAACATGCAGACAACAATGTGTATTATACAAACGTTTGCTGATAGAAGTGATATTAACTCTATATTTTAGTTTGTTTGGTACAACTTCTTTAGCACAAATATAGTTTCAGTAACTGCGATTAGTTTGACCGACTGCACGTTTCAATGTAATAGAGTTATCTCCCCTGATTGGTATTCTCCACTAAGGATGAGAAACTGACGATTAATATAACTCATGGCCATGCGTTCAGTAAAGGCATTTGCGGCTCACGTTTCGTAACGTTTTGCAATTTGATTCCCCGTGTGCACTCAATGTGATACGTTGGACCAGGGATACAAAACAAAACGTGAGCGACTGTTAGTCATAACTGAACACAGGGATGGTTTTAACAGACTCAAGTCAATAAAATTATCTTTAACATAGCAGTGATATTTGGTGAGCTGTGCTTCACAGTCAAATCTCGTCTTCTCTCGCTGTCCATTGTTTGAATCGGTGTGACTTCGTGAAATATGTGACGTAGTTGCTAACACGAACGGGGACGTAATGGCCAGAAATTAGTCCGAAAAGTCAGCGTTGCTCGTTCCTTTTCTATTTGTACTATGAAGTTGTTTTTTATGCGTAGTAACTTTACAATTCCATTCCACGAACTACATATATCCATGATGACAGTCCATTCCTTACTGGCGGTTAGTACAGCATGTATCATTTAGCGGTGTCAGTTTGCGTCGGCTGCAGTCTTAAATAATTACCTAATCAGTGCATACTCTTCCGTACAGATGACATAAGTCCTTATGTTAATTTGCAATATTCCTTGGATAACGTAGATAACAAAAACTCACTAAGAATAAATTCTATACGTATGTATGATATGTTAGTACGCGTTACACATCTTAGATCAATGTTGGTTCGTGTGCCCTTTTGACGTTGAATCACCGCTATGTACTTTGTTGGAAACTCTACTTTGAAACATACTTGAATAGAGTCTTATCCACTCCTTGTACAAAACTTAAAACAGTCAAGAAATAACGATTTCACAGCTTCTCTAAAGTACCGACCACTTAGGAAATAAACATAGAAATTAACCGCGCAATTAAAATAGTTTAGATACAAAACCCATGAGGTTAAGTGACTATTCTGCGTATCAGTTAAATTAGACATCACATCGTATGGCAAAAATGTCCAAACCGCGTAGGGGAGGTTTGTTACAACAAAAACTATGTTAACATTAATTAATATGGTTGTAGTTGCAACATTCTGTCTTCTGAAAGAACCCATTCTGCTCTTTAATCTATATACTATTGTCATTGTTCCAATAAATATTGTTGCATAAGGAATCACGAAGGTTACACACGCATTCAATACTATATAGAACAGCACAAATTCATCACTTTGCAGATGGTCTGGCAAACCTAGACCGCACAACACTTCTCCTTGAATTAAATCAAATGTGCTGTTTACGAAAAGGAATAAACCGTACAGAGTGAAAAAGACCCAAAGGACCAATATCTGAGTCAAAGCGATAGTTTTATTGCATATCTGCTTTACCTTATGTGGAATAACAACGCATAGAACGCGCTCAATGGTGATTAAGGCTAATGTGTTTGAAGATATATTGAATAAAATGGTTGTAATAGAAGAAACTTTGCAGGCCATTCCAAATTCAGTTAGACTCATTCGATTTTTAAAAACAATTACAACACCGTATCCCAAACCTGTAAGTGCGACAAGTAAGTCGGAAATGGCCAACGATATAAATAGTATATGCGTTGATGAAAATTTCATCTTGCCTCCTAATATCGTTGCGATAATCAAAATGCTTCCCACCAATGTCAATAACACAATAAACAAAGGAATAACAACAGTATTTGCTATGTCATCTGAATAGTCCCAATACATCATATTATGATAAGCATACTCTTCATAGAAATAATACAAGTAGTATGATTCGTTTCTGGTTTCGTTTGCTGAAGTAAGATTCATTTCCACTCTTTGGCAGTACCAACTTCTTACAGATACCTGAAACATGTTTATGATTCAAATAGTAATTACAACTAAAATGATATTAATGATGATGCCAATGGTAGTGATAGTGAAGGCATAGGGTGAAAAACATATTATTTTCGACGTAGAATAAGTGACCGTTTCTTCACTCAAAGCCTTCAGTAATTCTACCATTGTCATCATCATTATTCATCATGAATTAAAAATATATTCATATATATCATATATATCAATATTATCATTTCCCCAAATAATATCATTTGGTATTTTTAAACGCAGCTTGACCTCGTTTATTCAACAACCTTATATCCGAATACTCGGTATCATCCGAAATCAATATCAGGTACCGATGTATCTTCTTATGAATGTCGAATTGAAATTGGCTATCCTAAACCATGTATTGTTCGAAATAAAATTCCGGACGCGATGAATTCGAATGAACGAGGTCCGACTGTATATTTATATTGTAAATATGTAGTTTAATTCGATGGTAAACACATCGACTGTATCGGTTAAATCTTCGTTGGTTATTGTACTTTTTGTAGCTCAGGGCCCGTATTACTGAAGCATCTTAAGTGAATCATAAATACATGTATTATCACTAAAGTTCAGAACTTCAAATGGATGTAGTTCCAAAACGTATTACGCGTTTAATGATAATGACAACGACAAATTAATACTATTCATTTATCATATATAATAGCCTGTATGTTAAATAAACCAGTTAAGGAAAATGTAATTTTAAGGATAAGGATGAAATTTTACATAAGATGTTTCTGTAATATTGCCCCTGTTCTGTATATGGTTATTAAGACCATATGACGCGGCAATAATAATGAATACAAAAGAAAACATGTAGACGGTTTAAGCGAACAATAAAATTAAAGAAACGGAAAAATGCGACAAAATTCGTACTTACTGTCTCTGTTTTTTTTGATACGACAATAAACGTTCTCAGTTGTATGTTGCGATCTTCGTCGGTATGGAATGGTCTAATATTGCAGCGGGTAACAGCGTATTTATTGTGTTTAATACGAAGATCGATATACGTGGGCATGAAAGGGTTATTCCAAAACTAATCTAAGACAAACTCAGTGGTAGATTTAAGTCAGTGTTTTCATAATGGAGGTACATGTAGTTGTTCCTTTCTCATTTTGTTCATGGGATGAGCGGTTACTGCTTAAAGCATTTCAAACGCGAAGTTTTACAGAATATACACAACCGAAATAGGTTTAAAAAAACTCAAAAATGCAAAGACGTTCTTTGAAAAGGTTAACATTGCAGTGAAAATGGTTCTCTCGATTTAAAACCTTTGCTAAAATAGTTAATTCCCAAAACGGATCTACTAAAACTGGAGACGGTCGTGACGAAACTGCTTATGCAGCATTTACCTCCCTTCGCGTTTAGAAGTTATGTTCGGTAACAGGGATCAAATTTAGCACTCTAACCTACTTTTATTTTTCTAGACGTGTTCGCTTTTTGTACCAAGAAATTAAATCATTTTTTCAATTTTATAGTTTTCCGTTATTTATCTCTAAGCGATCATTATTTAACCTTGGAGTACCCATTTGTTGGCTCAGGGTTCCGAAAGACAGCGAATAAATTACACGAACGTAGTCGGAAATAACCGAAGTATGCATTCGGAAATATTCTGCCAACTCCGTCAGTGTTCGAAGTTTAACGGAGAGTAACGAAGTGGTACGGAAATATCCGAGAGCTTAACATACCGGAAGACATCATTCTATCTACGCCTTGTATCTTTTTTTAAACATATTTCAGGTTTCTTATTACATGCGCATGCGTAACATCAAAGACCTAAATATATCATTTATTGGTACATGTATTTAGGTCTTTGATATTCGCAAAATTCTGTTTGTCTTATTAGATCTACATTACTTTTTCTCGTACATACCGAACCGAGAAACACCTGTATCGTTGCAGTCCTTGTAATTATGTAAAACGTTTTTTTATTGACAGCAATAATAGTGCTGTATCACTTCCCCGTGTCATATTATCTGACTGGTCTAGAAGTGTTTCTCGGTATATTACTATTTGAGTGAGCTATAAAATGTACAAACTCGAGTAGCTAAAGATTATGAAAAGAGACAATAAGTATCATTTTCCCAATATAACCAATGTAATTATCTGGCAAATCGAATAATACTCATTTAATTGTTAGCAACGTTTCATTATTACATACATTAATACAATTTATTTGCTGTTTAGTACCCGTGATACTCTAGAAAACTGAGATATACTTGTTTATGAGGATGACAGGATGATATTTTTTAGCCGTTCTGCCATTTTATTAAAAATAATAAGGCAAGTTATTGACATACGAATCTCAAGATTAATATTTGGACTATTTAGCTATAATTTTCGGAACCTTTTAGTATCAATATTGCAATTTGTAGAGCAATCTCAAAACCAATTCCAGCTAAAACAGGCCTTGTAATATAAATCGTGTCAATGTTGATGACCGTAGGCTGATATTGCTGCTCACGTTGATAGTATTGAATAACTTGGTTACTAGCCGAAAATTATCGTAAATAGACGACAATTGTCGGACATAGCCGGAAATTATCAAAAATGTACTGATATTAACGAAAATTTACGGTTTCATGTTTTTTGTACTGTACCGCTCAGGTACCGTCTATAGTAGTGTGGCAATTTGAGAGGCATACATCAATTTGTTCCCGTTACCAAAACACAAAAAAAGACTGAAAGCCGGGAACCAGCTAAAACGTCCACATCCGAAGTTCTCACAACGTAGTAGTCCCAAAATTCACCCAACGAAGTATACGAGTGTCATAAATGATTCAAAATGTGAAAAAATTGACGTGCCAAAGTGGTTTGTGAAAACTTACAGGCTGTTTCTATCAAGGTCAAAGGGTTTAAAGACGATTTCAGAAACGATGGTTGCGCATTGTTTGCGTAGGACGCTAAATGCACAACGTTTAAGCATGCACACCATGTAAGAATGGATGGGAGAGACGGAGTTACGTCTGGATGGGCGGGACTTCAATATATGGTGTGCATCATTTTATCTAGTTAACTAATTGTTACCGTGTATTTGACCATATATTGCACCTGACTCTAATGTTGTGCGTCAATATGGCCAAACATCACCCTAAAGGCACGTAACTGGTATGGTGTTCGTCATTTTATATAGTTGCTAGCGTATACATGGTGCACATGCTTAAATGGTGTGCATTTAGTGACCTACATTGGTTTGCACGTATTTGACTCTTTAATTGTTTTCGGATAGATACTGATATGCAGCGTTCTCGAGACTTAAAATGCCAGGTTAGCACTCTGAACGCGGTAAATTCGCTAATCGAACGCACACAGAAGAGTGCACTCGGGTTCACATTGCGTTTAAAAGAGATATATAGCTCTAAATCGATGACAAGTGATTGCTGTTGTTGTTGTTCTTTATTGCTATTTATAGCAGCTATGGTCTCGTTGTGCACAACTACGAAAATGATCGTTGTCATCTCTCTATGTAGGCCTACATCTACGGACATATTATAATATGTCCGTGGTACATCTCACTATGTGCTTGGAAAATTAATTGGAAATTACCCCACCGCAACAAGATAAATAATAACCTATGGTAAGCTAGTGTTATCATAACTTCATGTCTGGGCATACTGATTTTACTCTAATTTAGAGCTGATATTATTTTATTTGTCATTTTACGAGTTGCCAGTTTAGCTAAAGAGACGAGTGGTACCGTGCCACAGCACCTTCTGTGCTTTGATTTGTTTTAATTGTCATAACATAAACACCAATATACTAAAAACACGATAACGAAACATTTATAATCATTTAAATTCATTATGTAACATCTAAATGTACGTGGTCGTTTCGTCCGACAATCTGGGCCGTTTTGTCGGCGGGCCGTTTGGTTTGTAAATCCCGCGTAGAAGCTACACTACAACATTGAACAAGTGCCCTCATGAGGTAGAATCTACCATTTACTGCAATTTTTATTTGTTATTTAGGTATTCTAGAGAAAAGTCGTGCGAAACATATGTCACTGTATGTCGATGTAATGTTTGTTTACATTGATTTGTTTGATAAAATGTTAAATTAATTGTATACTCTCTGTATGTTAACCTTTGTTACTTCCATGCTATTGTCTTATAAAGATAAAATATTCATAATTTGTGTTTATAGTACTGTAAAACAACTATAGTACTGCTTATGTAATATGTTGTCATCTCTCTATATATGTATGTATTGTTTTAGTGTATATATGTTCATATTATTCTCTGTTAAACATTTCCGCCTAGTAGAGGACAATGATCTGTAAAGGTTATGCCTAATAAACGGAATTGAATTGAATTGGTAATAATCTGATACCGAAGAGCAACGAAAACAATGACGGGATTTAACGTCCGACTGAACTTCAATGGGTCGAAAATTAAATTTTGTTTGTACCGGGGATTAAAACCCACTTTTAGGCATGGTTTTGTGTATGTGGGGAGGCATTGTTTTGTGTATGTGGGGAGGCATGGTTTTGTGTATGTGGGGAGGCATTGTTTTGTGTATGTGGGGAGGCATTGTTTTGTGTATGTGGGGAGGCATTGTTCTGTGTAAATGGGGAGGCATTGTTTTGTGTATGTGGGGAGGCATTGTTTTGTGTATGTGGGGAGGCATTGTTTTGTGTATGTGGGGAGGCATTGTTTTGTGTATGTGGGGAGGCATTGTTTTGTGTATGTGGGGAGGCATTGTTTTGTATATGTGGGGAGGCATTGTTTTGTGTATGTGGGGAGGCATTGTTTTGTGTATGTGGGGAGGCATTGTTTTGTGTATGTGGGGAGGCATTGTTTTGTGTATGTGGGGAGGCATTGTTTTGTGTATGTGGGGTGGCATTGTTTTGTGTATGTGGGGAGGCATTGTTTTGTGTATGTGGGGAGGCATTGTTTTGTATATGTGGGGAGGCATGGTTTTGTGTATGTGGGGTGGCATTGTTTTGTATATGTGGGGAGGCATGGTTTTGTGTATGTGGGGAGGCATTGTTTTGTGTATGTGGGGAGGCATTGTTTTGTATATGTGGGGAGGCATTGTTTTGTGTATGTGGGGTGGCATTGTTTTGTATATGTGGGGAGGCATTGTTTTGTGTATGTGGGGAGGCATTGTTTTGTGTATGTGGGGAGGCATTGTTTTGTGTATGTGGGTAGGCATTGTTTTGTGTATGTGGGGAGGCATTGTTTTGTGTATGTGGGGTGGCATTGTTTTGTGTATGTGGGGAGGCATTGTTTTGTGTATGTGGGGAGGCATTGTTTTGTGTATGTGTGGTGGCATTGTTTTGTGTGTGTGGGGAGGCATTGTTTTGTGAATGTGGGGTGGCATTGTTTTGTGTATGTGGGGAGGCATTGTTTTGTGAATGTGGGGTGGCATTGTTTTGTGAATGTGGGGTGGCATTGTTTTGTGTATGTGGGGAGGCATTGTTTGTGTATGTGGGGAGGCATTGTTTTGTGAATGTGGGGTGGCATTGTTTTGTGTATGTGGGGAGGCATTGTTTTGTGTATGTGGCGTTCCCTGCAACAACTTAATCCTTCCTTTATGTTATCTTTCATTTATTTCCCAATGTTTATCAATATATATACATGTATCTTTATTTCAATCTCATCAGTGTACATATCACATACATATACAATAAAAATCGAATGAGTACCTAATAAAAGTACACTGCCACTCATAAATTGAGTTATAATAGATTACGTATACACATAAAACAACTACACACATTTATATACACTAAACATTAATATCACATAGTACACTGTACATGTACTTATATATCACATATAGCAACATGGAATAATATTCAGATTCAATATCATCACACATGGGACATAATCGTTCGTCCACTAACAATCCCTCGTATCCACCAGTTTCAATTCTAATGGGGGCAACGCCAAAACGAAATTTACTATACGCTGACCTATGTCTGGATGGTAGAATTACTTTACAGTATTGCTCGGGAACAAATTCGGACTTAATTAGTTTATATAAACGGAATTCACGAGAAGATTTTGTTGTAACTCAAGAGTGCTATACGTTTAGTATACGTGCTATGTTCATATATGACAAACGTGACCAATACAGTATCAATGAAATACACATCAATATTTCTGATTGTGTGTTGTTTGGTAGAACAACTAGTTCTATGGCAATTTTCGACAGCCGCATCGCCTTAATATGAAAACTACTTGTTCGGGAATTGGCACAAGAATAACAGGTAAGAGAGTCGATTAAAAATAGTTCAACATCTGGGAGTAACCTGCATAACATTCTCAATACTGGTAGAAATCTTTACTGCGCAATTAAGTTTAATGGTTCAAAAATGGACAATAGTGATTCGTACTTTCTGTGAATCTGGAAATGTTGAATACAAAACCATGCAGTGTTCAATACCGAACAACTATAGTGCTTTCAGATCTTATAAAGCTTGGAAACTTCGTGGGAAATGAGTGAATATTGTATATCCGTGTATTTACGAAAACATACCTCACTAACTGACCACCTTCAAATTAAGACCGTTAATACAACAGTATTATTAAAGACAAGTTTTCAGTTGTACTTAATTATTTAACCCAATAAAAAGACCACCTCAAACCTAGGACCATTTAACAATATTGGTCTTATCAGAGAGATTTCACTGTACACTAAAACATCACATAAATAACACCTCAATAATAAGACCACATCAAAATTAAGACCACCTCAAAATTAAGACCATAATTTTCAAGTCCATTTTAACTATTCTGCTATTTATTCAACCTCAATATCAAAACCACCTCAATAAGAAGACCAGTTTTCATGGGTCCCAAAGGTGGTCTTATTATTGAGGTTTCACTGTACGTGTACTCTTACAAGTGTTTTATGAAATAACTGTAGTTAAGGCACATATACACGTTTATACTCATAGAAGAAGGATTCTACATATACATGTATGTTTAAAGTTATAAACTTTGAATAAACAATAATTGTGATGCAACAGTAGATGATACCAGTGGAAGAAAATGTCGGGAAATCATAGTCACGTGGTTTGTTTGTTGGGTTTCCAAAGTGGGAAGTATTACACCACCAGTTTAAATAAAAACTAGACAAGGTGAACTTTAGATATGCCTTTGTCTGCTAAAAATCAGTTTAGCTCAAGAAGAAAGTATTCCTCCAGACAGTGTTCTACAACCATAAACAGTGACATTTTGCTTCCTGAACGGGAATTAAAGATCTATTCATTGTGACCCACTTTCTGATCGGAAAGTAGGAAAGGGAAATCCCCAGCCTTCCAGTTTCTTCCACTGTTATATTAGAATGAATTTCAAAAAAAGGTGCAGAAACATTGTAAACTACGTTTTCATAAAAATGCAAAAATGTTGGTAAAAATGATAAATGTAAAACAACATGCATGGCATATTGCTAACCAACAATGGTTCTTGTAGATATAAAATAATTTCATTGAAATACACACACCCTGTATTAGATACCATCATCGAGTTTGTTTGTTCTTAAATTCACAATAAGGACATGTCCACTACCAGAAATATCAATAGGGCCTATATTATCTTGTGTCCATAATGTGTCCTTTGCGTTTGATAACGCAGTGATATGTATATCATTTCGCGGCTCAAGAAATCCACTAGCCTGACGTCCGGGACAAGTCCAATAGCTGATTCGGGCTACCAATAGTTGCGTTGGATTTAGTCCCGGACAAGTCTGTCATGCACGCCTACTTAACTGTCAATCCGTACCCTATTCTATACTCGGACAACTAGCCTCCCATGTCGGCCAAGTCAAAGTTAACATGTCCGGGACAAGTGCATTTAAAGAAAATTTCTACTCGGAGCCCTGCATTTGCATAGGCCCCTATATGACATTGCCATCAGAAAATTGAAAGCAAACATACTGTAGAATGTCGTGATCTTGCTTAAATATACAAGAAAATAAAGCTCATGGATATGCATATGAGCTTAAATATTGAATGACTTGATATGGAACCCGCTTAATATTTCCTTCACACAAGGAATAGTGATAAATATACACAAGTGATTTACAGACAGATAAGGAAATATGATTGTACATGCCTTTCTTCATCTTCTATCTGGTCTATCAAATATATTCTGAGGTTCATCATCATATCCAAATAATTTAAAATCTGTTTCATACAACTTTTTCAATTTTTGTAAATCTGATAAATCGACGGAATGCCAGAAGTCTTTGTACATTTGATTTTTATACGCTTTGCGCTCCTCAGGCTTTGAACGTGCCCCAGAATGCATAGCGAATGTCACGAGGTCCGCCATCTTGGTATTCCTTTCGTCCAGTAAATACGCAGGTAAAGTATCATTTCCGACGAGACCTCGTATCTGTAATTTATGCCAAGCACGTAAAACTGCATCCTTAAATGATACACAGGGTTTGTATTTTGCACGAAATGTGAATGGCTGTTGTAAAGTATCTTTGACCGCATCATCAGAAGACAAGTTACTTCCGTTCTCCTGAAGAAAGGTCGCCATTTTTGTCAGTCCTATTTTATCAATGATAGGAATAGCATCGACGTTGAAATGTTCCATTTTCCCAATGTAGTCATATTGAATTTGACACGGTCGACAGTTTATTTCCATTTCTACCCAATGAGGATCGATATTTAGCCTCGTTTCCAAAGTATGAATGACGTATTTGATAAATTCTTTAAATGTGACGTCATGGGCGCAACGGATTGGAAGTTTTGTTCCAGTTCGAGTCAATTTTACAATATTGACGCCGACACTTTTCCAAAAGAAAGGGTTTGGTGCAAGCAACTTGTCAACAAAGAAAGAGAACAATCGATTATAAGGGTCACGTGTGAACATCACTTTGTAGCCTGGCAACGGTGAGTTTGGCTTGAGGTTTATCTTCTCGCTTGGATAATCTTTATCAAATGGTATTTGGTATGGGTTTGTTAGATGGTTATACGCTCGCACAAGATGAACCATGAAAATTCTGCGCCAAAAGGTAGTTCCCACCTTGTAGATTGGACACAACACGATATTACGATCTTTGGTTCGACGGAAGTTTAAGGATAATGTCTTCTTCTCGTTTTTACCAAGTTCCTGACATGTTTGGTGCACACGTTTAGCGTTACTTTCACAGCTTTCTACAGGCGATTGTTGCTGAAATGTAGAACAGAATAGTTCAGAGTAATTATTATTATACTTGATATAGATCTACTTGTATGATCGATAAAGTTGTCCAAACATAATGTTCAACATACAAAAGCTTCTGAAATTGTATGCGTATGCCTTTGTTAAGAGAGGTTTCACAATTATATATAGTCGCGACTAAAGTTACTTGACTGAACAAAGTGATAGGTCTCTCATTTAAATACTGACATATATTAATTGATAGGGCAAAATTTACAGTGCTCCTTGGATAACAGCCAGTACAAGCCCGTTCTTCCGCAAGCAACTTACAACTTTACCACATGAATTATGTATTGAGAGAAGTAGGACAGATGAATTTGGATGAATTATATTCAGTAAAACTGTCACGGAGCACAAATACATTAATCAGGACTCTAACTTACACCTCGGCCAGTGCTTTAACTTACTCCTCGACCGGGGCTCTAACTTACACCTCGGCCAGTGCTTTAACTTACACCTCGACCGGGGCTCTAACTTACAACTTTGAGAAAGTTAGCCGGACGCTCTATGCACTGAAGAGACATTGGACATGTTAGAGAGGCAAGCTAATACAAGTAAGACACAGAAGTAGAAGTCCACAGTAACTGGCTGAGAGAGATATACTGTATCATGTCCTAGATGAACGATAACTGTAATAAACGTGTCGTGAGTGATCCTTCCAGAAAGTGTTTCAAATATTCATTTGATTTCAAGTCTCATAAATCGTAATGTCAGGAAGAAACACAAAATCAATACTGCAGGATGTTAAGATCTGCTTGTAACGGGATAATGTAACACTTCAAACTGAACATACGTGAGTTTAACTTCTGTAGAAAGTGCGCGAGTGACTAGAACACAATCACCGTTGAAAATAATGTATGTACTAATTAAGTTATATACGTTAACTTGATGTACAATATTGTCCTAACACCCAGTAATTTGACGTGACATGCAGAGCAGAGCAGAATGATTATTTTGTTAATATTGTTCTTCGAAAACTTGTTATTTTGAAAAATTCCTTTCCCTCATAACCTTACAAGGATCACAATCATACACAGTAACTATGTGCTGACCTCATAGAAATAAAATTGATTCATTCCAACAATTTTCATATTTCCTATTGTATAGTTAAACTAATATTATTTTAAAACAAATACGACAAAAATCAATAAAACCACATTTCATAAGTTCAACATTATAAAGTATTTTATATTTGCTGTTTGGCTACTTTACTTTATTATGTATACATATTAGCTGAGGAGGCAGGTAGTGACTACTTTTCCTAAATGAATAATTTGTGCAATATAGGAGATGTCAGATTTCAGGATTCCAATAACGAGACTAATGTGGGTTATATTACTGCAATACACAGACGTCGTCAGCCACTTATACATTTAAAGGTTTTCGTGTAGCCAACTTACATAGCGCATTGCTTAGCAACCGTTGATAATGAGAACATGAAATATCTTGAAAAATTATGATCGGCGCAATTTGAAGGTTTAGATTTGTTGTGCAACTTAAAAAAATCACGAGATCCATTATTCCCCCCCCCCCCTCCTTCACTGTCCTCGTTGATTCTCCTAGTTATTCCTTATGGTCTGCCAGACCATTCCTTGCGCCTCTGTTCGTATGTGCCCTCCTGAAGTGCCTTATGTTTTATGGACTGTTGTTTTCCCGGAGGTCTGTTTGGGGAGGCACTTTCTTATGTATGTGGCGTTCTCTGTAGCAACTCAATCTCACATTAGATGTTTTGTAGAAGAACAATGTGACATACAGGGAATGTTGAAGTTACATTGCACACATTTTTTGTGCATTGTGAAATCATGAATTAAAATATATTCATACTTATCACTAGCTATTTAATTTTTTGCTCAGTATTTGAAATAAACTGTTCAATCCTTAAAATGTCGGTTACAGGCATTAGTATAGTCAACGATGTAAACGGTAGAAAAATTAAACCCTAACACTAAAATATCAAGTTTTACACGAATGATTATTATTATGTTTTTATGGATGCTGGGTTCATATTTCAGAGCAGAGTAGATCTATGAACGTAAAAAAGGGCGTGAAAGAACCATGAACCATGGACCATGAACCATGGACCATGAAGTGTTGGTTACACTATTAGTCTGGCTTCATTCACCCCTTTTTATACGTTCATATATATATTGTACGCAAAGACTCAGAACATTTTATATCCTAAATCAATTCAGGACTGTGTAGATATATTTTATCTCCCAGCATATGGACTTATCTCTTATCAGTTAAATCGGTTGTAAAACAGACTGGCCATTATGGTCAGGAAGAAAAAAGAGGTTTTAATTGATCGATTTATCTCCCTTGTCAACCATAATGAAAGTTGAAAATGTTTACACCCTACGTAGATGGTCTAACGAGTCTTTAATAGCATTATATGCAAAACGAGGCTCTAGTATTAATCACTCACCCGAACAGATGTATGTTTGATCTGGTCGATGGGTAGCACTTGGGTTGTATGTGCAGACAGTCCAGTAGCATTCTGGGATGAATTGTTTCCCTTGATATCGTACAGAAGTTTTCCACGTGACAATCCACCACGTGACAATTCATCACGTGACAATCCTCCACGTGACAACCCACCACGTGACAAACCACCACGTGACAATCCACCACGTGCCATAGGAATGATGGTATCTGAAAAACAAACAAACACATTTGGAAATTAATAAAAGTCGTTCACGGAATCAGAGTCAATCATAGTGAAGAACGTTATTCGAGCAAATAAAAATAATACAAACATTTGCTATGTAGCTGTACAGGATAAATCAGAGAATTGAAAGCAACATTTCATTTAACTGTTGTATTAAGATCGATAAACGCCATAGGCCCCTAAGTGCATTTTATTTCATTGTGTATAAATATAAATTTTATAACTGTGTTATTGTTTAATAGATTCGTTCATTTGATTTTACAGCATGCAATAAACGTTGTCCTTTACCAAACTAACACAGTTATATTTATACATATATACAACCATTTTGAACACTTGCAGTTACAGCCAAAAAAACTTTGTTCGCAGTTGTCTTTGGAAATTCTTTAAGTAAGAAAGGGAAATGCTGACAAAGCGACATTCAGTATAAAACACGGACTCCGCCACCAGTCCATGGGGTACAAAGTAAAACATACAAGAGATAGGAAGGACCCACATCTGTACTTTTTACCTCCCTTGTTCTTAATCATCAGCCATTTTGATAGGCAAAACTGATATGCACATATAGTATTAATTCCCAAATATGTGATAATTGAGAAAAAATCCAAGAAAAGCGCATATGACAACCACTTTTTATTAAACTTTCTGAGCCAACCGTGCCCACATGAGCATTTTATTATCGTTTACATTATATTCCCTAAAAACTGAATTTCCTATCAAAATGGCTATTTTGAACAAGGGAGGTAAATATTGTAAATGTGGGAACTATCAATACAATACTGTACATAGAGGACAGAAATGAGGAATAGAAGAGAACTGTACAACTAATCAGCAGCAGTTGACCCATTGACCCCTTGAATTTCCAAAAATCCACAAATTGACCATCATGATTCTGGCTAAAGGGGCAATTTTTCTCTAAATTATAGGTAATTTGGTTATAAAATGGAACAATCTGGTCAAAAATGAACAAACTGACCCTTGAGATTCGCCACCCGTGAGTTAGCAGAACAACACAGCTACTTTACAATCTTGAACTAACAGTATGTGCAATGTATTATAGAATTACTGGATTCTGATGTTAAAATAATATTTTAGATTATAACAAAAGCACAAGTCATCAGAATTGATCATGTTGTCACGTGTGTGTCACGTGTGTGCCATAAGATGATATAAGACTGACAAGCCCTTATAGGAGTAATTTCCAAATATGTGATAATTGAGAAAATACCAAGAGAATTTGCATGCCACATCCACTTTTTCTTAAACTTACTGAGCCAAATGCCCACATGAGCATAATGAATAAGTTATTTTTTTATATATCGGGTTAGTTTATCATTGTTTTCATTATATTCCCCATAAACTTGAAGGAAATTAGCCTATCAAAATGGCCGACAATTAAGAACAAGGGAGGTAATATTGTAGATGTGAGAACTATGATTTGAGATTGATATACATAATGTACATAATAACAAAAGACATGGTTTTGCAGGAGCACATGATGTTATACAGTGCATATTCAAATGTTTAAATTTCATTACATGTATATAAACAAACAGTTATGGTGATAAATATTTTGATTAACAGTATGTGTTCAAGTTTTTGACATTAAGGATGTATATGGTAAAGTTAATACATTATCAGTTTCTAACAAGACTAGCATAATAAATGTATTTGGATAAATTAATAAGAATATTTCGAATCTATTTTGAAACCCTTTAAGGTTGTATTTATTCTGAAAAAGTTGAATAAAAATTACTGCTCATTCAAGGAATGAAATGAAAACGGAATAATAATAGAGTCGCTGGCTTCTAAACAATATTAACATATACGGTAAAGCTGATAAAACATAAACAATAGGTGAAGATAGGAGTATCCGGTAATGAAGAATAATAAAACGACAGCATTGATTATTCTAAAATGGTTTTGAATTTGACCTTCGATGTGTAGCTGAATAAAGGTGGACATGAAACACAACAAATATCTACTTCATGTATATAACTGATATTGATCTTGTATTTCATGTATATAACTGATATTGATCTTGTATTTCATGTATATAACTGATATTGATCTTGTATTTAACAAACAGAACAAATCAGGAGAAGCCAATAGCACATCAACACACAATCAATGATGTAAGTGTTCAGTATAGATTTTGTTTCAATCAGCTGGAAGGCTATCCAGTAAATCATTGGTTTGAACATTTTCCGTTTGCATTGATCCCGTCATTGTAACGGACACAACTGTCATTTTAACGTCTAAACGCACAGAGCAGGCGCCGTCAATGTAACGGAATACACGGCTGTCATTATAACGTCGGAATGCACAGAGCAGACGCCGTCAATGTAACGGGCTGCACGGCTGTCATTGTAACGTCGTAACGCACAGAGCAGGCGCCGTCAATGTAACGGGCTGCACGGCTGTCATTGTAACGTCGTAACGCACAGAGCAGGCGCCGTCAATGTAACTGGCTGCACGGCTGTCATTGTAACGTCGTAACGCACAGAGCAGATGCCGACAATGTAACGGGCTGCACGGCTGTCATTGTAACGTCGTAACGCACAGAGCAGGCGCCGTCAATGTAACGGGCTGCACGACATTCGGAAATCCTCGGCCAACTACGTCAAGTGCCTCGGATGTACGTTAGGCACTACTTTCGGAAATACCATTCGAACGTCATGAAAACAAGATGGCGGCGTGAACGCTGGAGTGCTGATGAATCTAATATTTAAGCTATATGAAGACTGAAATATGTGAGGTTTTAACTAGAAATGACAACGATAATACATCTCTTACGTAAATTTATCGCAGTTATTGAAATTATAAATCCGTTTTACGAGAACTATTTCTTGACCGCACAAAATGTTGAGTTTTGCTACATAGTGCTCCGCCTTACATACACTAGAGGGTGTTATCCGAGTAACGAAGTGGTACGGAAATGCCCGAGAGCTGTCGAGAATGGGCTGCATGGCTGTCATTGTAACGTCGTAACGCACAGAGCAGGCGCCGTCAATGTAGCGGGCTGCACGGCTGTCATTGTAACGTCGGAATGCACAGAGCAGGCGCCGTCAATGTACCGGAATGCACGGCTGTCATTGTAACGTCGGAATGCACAGAGCAGGCGCCTTCAATGTAACGGAATGCACGGCTGTCATTGTAACGTCGGAATGCACAGAGCAGACGCCGTCAATGTAACTGGCTGCACGGCTGTCATTGTAACGTCGTAACGCACAGAGCAAGCGCCGTCAATGTAACGGGCTGCACGGCTGTCATTGTAACGTCGTAACGCACAGAGCAGGCGCCGTCAATGTAACTGGCTGCACGGCTGTCATTGTAACGTCGTAACGCACAGAGCAGACGCCGTCAATGTAACTGGCTGCACGGCTGTCATTGTAACGTCGTAACGCACAGAGCAGGCGCCATCAATGTAACGGGCTGCACGGCTGTCATTGTAACGCCGAAACGCAACTTTATTTAGGCAGTTTCTGTGAAACTGGAAGTGTTGAAAACAAAACCAATTTTCAATACCGAACAACTTCAGTGCTTTCAGTGCTTAGATTAAATGTGTTGGTACACTGAGTTAATTTTTCTAAGATAACATTTCGCCACTGAGGCCCCAAATCAAGAGTAAAGAAACTAAACAGAAAATTGTACCACGGAGAACTCGACAAGACAAAAATAGCTGTCTAAATTAAACGCGTTTTAAGCTCTAATTCCACCAACATGTATACATGTATTTGTAATTGCAAAGCAACTCCTTTAGCAATAAACCAAATATTATCTTTCTCAACAAAAGCCGAAACCGTTGCTTGTATATATGGTATGGCTCTGATGAATTTGAACTGTATGAGAAATAAATAAACGATTATTTTTCCGCACTGACAAGTTATGATTTTTTAATCTTTAAAAATGTTATGTTTGACATACCCTTACTCCAAATCTAAATTGGTAGGAAGGCAGGTCACTGTATGTGTAGTTTATCATGTATATGGTCATTCAAACTTTATATCCGAGTGTGAATGCGAAAATAAACAGAGAACTTTATAATTATAAGACTTTGAAATCGATTCTGATTTATTGTAGCATCATACATATTCTATAATGATGATGGCTTGAGCAAAACCAAATAAAATACCAAAGTGTTACACCCCCCTCTAAGCCCAAATCTGGGGCCGGATCCCCCTCTAAGCCCAAATCTGGGGCCGGATCCCCCTCTAAGCCCAAATCTGGGGCCGGATCCCCCTGCAGACCACTCAGAAATATTATGCGTAAGGTCTATTTTAATGTAGAAATATTTGTTTATGCCAAAAGAATATTTTACTACGGATGATCATGTAAATATCAAGTTTACCTTTGCTGATGTACAGGCCTATAGCCAGGAGAACTATAAACGGTACTGTCTGCTTCATCCTTTTCATGAACAGCCGACACATACTTCCCAGTAGCCGTTTCATATTTATAATTGTGGTCACTTTCAACAAACTTAAGATACTATGTCCACTACAATGTCCACTACTATGTCCACACAGTGCCGGATTTAACTGAAACGAAATGTAAATACTTTTACAATGAATGCTTATTTTGTCCACTGACCTGTAACAATGGAGTAATATGTGGGATTATTCGGACAACGTTATGTATATAAAGTCCTTTCTTAGTTTACTGCGTTCATTGAATATTATTTGTACAGCGGTCTTTTAAGCTCTCTTCGAATTTTCTATATTGTATAGATCGATGGTATTACACATACATTCATTTATTGGCAATTCGGCAAACAATAGTATTTCGACTTTTATATCAAATGCTTGACAGGTAATTTGCTCGCTATAGTAGTTGAGATCGTTGTATTAGAACATAACAGAATAATTTATTTGACTTGTACATTGTCTGTCATACACATATAAAATATAACATATTCAATATAATTTAAACAAACTGGTCCAGGTAGTGAACAATACAGAAGAGACAATTTAATACACCCACAAAAACAACAACATATTCATCGAAATAGGAACACATTATATAACAGAATACTAGAGAAATAATAACACTAATTCAATACTTATTTCATTATTTGAGAAAAACAAACAAAAACACAGACACAAATTGAGTAGAGGGTATGAACAATTTTCAGGAGTGTTCACACACATACAAACAAAAATCACATCTTAATTCCACAGCTGTATTATTATATAGAGAACTCGAGTAGTTTTAATGTTACTCAGAGGTAATGACAGCACAGGTGTGAGTAGAAGCATGTATGAGTTGAGTTGAGTCTATACCGCAACTACATGTATATAGTGATATGTAGTGCACATGCATGTATTGTGTATACTTTTATTTAAATACAATACAACACCTTCTATTTAGGCATTCGACATTTTACGTTTTTCGACTTAGCGAAGCTGATACATGTACAATGTATATAAATGACCACGTGTTAACGTCAAGTTCTTTGTAAGTAGACTACACATAATTAATGAACAAAACATACTAGTAAAAGGTTTAAATCTCTAGCATGAACATTTTAAGTCCATCATGATGAAGGGCTCTAGAAATTTGTCGAAAAAAGTAAAAAAAATACTAGTTTCGTCTGTTAGTAGTATGATTAAATAAGGTTGTTTTGAATGGTTTAACAAGGCAATGGTTCTTATTAATGATGTTTTAGACTATGTAACAACAATACTGGAATAAGCACATTAAACAATTAGGTTCAAATGAGCACGATACATCTTTAAAGAAAATCGAATAAGAAATAATTTGGTATATATGAATGCTAACATACCGACATAATGCAGCATTGTCCAGAGAACCATTAAAACCAGCTTTGATATCACTGAGGTATGTATTACAACATCCGATATGTTCCCCTTCCAATGGTACAATGGACAAAGGCGAAACGTGACTGAAACATCCGACTTAAAACATCGTCCTATTGATTTTATTATTGAGTCATTTTAAATTAGATCTACGCCTTGCACTAGCGATGCTGCTAACTGGATTAGTAATTATAAATTGTCCTCAGAAAGAAAAAAACTCAAACAGCACAAGAATTCACAAAGATGTATCTGGCCTATCTATACGTAAAGATATTTGAATGGGTTTCATCCAGTGTTGTTGTTACATTGTCTACATCTTTAACACCAACAATTAAAATGTATCAACAATTCAAAAACTCTTGTTTTATCATGTTACGCACGGACCAACTGTTTGTCATCCATGTGTATTTTCACACATTTGTGTTAAGTAATTGACTTACATCAAAGGTGTAAAGATAACTAGTCAATTACTTCCAAATACAATTTATTTATCAGTCATAATATCGTGTTGTTAATTTCTTGTATCCTAAAAGTCAGTCAAAGAAAATATAGAGATCCCATATCGTGCGTTATTACATGTACTGAGTACTAAAATGTCAATATATTATTGATTAAAACGTATACTGAAGAAAACAGATACAGTTTTGTTTGCAAATATATTATGATACATGTAATATTCGAAATCAAAATATACACAACTACATACATACTGATACATCAAGATAAATGCTACAGCCCTAGACAATTTCATCATGCTGGCTAAACACAGCGGGGTGGCTTATAAGTCGCGAATGATAATGATCATGAGACGTTAAAGTGGCGTATATATAATCGGTTATAGCATGGAGCCAATATCGATCAGATCTGGGGAATCTTGCGATGAGCCAGAAAGTTGGACATGATATGTTATGATAAGCCTGGATAGCGTGGATATCTATAACTATGAATATACAGATATATTAACTAATTATTTGGGGAATAATTCAGTAACTCGCTAAAATACGTATGGATATCGTATTTCGTTTTGAATTGAATTGTAAAAACTCAACATCATTTAAGTGAATAAATATTTTGAATGTTGTGGTAAATACATCAATGACTCAATAGTCAGGTAGAATAAACAATATATACAATTCGTTTTATTTAGGCATTAAACATTTCACATTATTTAGAAGTGTTTTGCCACATATATAATCGGTGAGAGAGAAATAGTCATCAGAGGCATAGTGAGTATTTAGAAGTGGAATATATTGGAACAGTTACACAAAGTCAAACAAATATTTAACACAACTAGTGATATAAGTACAGTGTAGTTTTCACAGATATGTGGGTTTTCTTGTCGACATAGCGAAGTATGAAATATCTATAAGAGCCTGGAGGGTCTTTCCATAATTATACTCGGTAATCTGGAACAGTTTGCCCCGAGTTACACACGAACCATTAGTTCTGTAAGAAGTCCGTGAGGTTAAATAAACAGTATATAATACACACCGGTATATATGTTAATTAGAGAAGATACTGTAATACGAATCAGGCATCCAAGTTCACCTATACATACTCTAACATCACATTACACCGAGGAGATGAACCGTAATCGGGTATCACTGGCGACCGTATCATGTTCGTCCGAATTCAAGCATAGACTATCTCGCTAATACACAGTCGTAGATTGGCTTTCAATAGATAGTTCCCACATCTACAGTATTATCAGTGCATGGTTTTGCTGATGATCACATAGCTAACAAACGTTTTCGACCAACTTCAGTCGAAAACGAGGAACATGCAATACAAGAACTGGAACAATGCGCTGTAAAAATTGACAATTGGATGAAGCAGAACAAATTGAAAATGAACACTTCTAAAACTGAATTTATTCTGTTTGGTAGTAGACAGCAGCTTGAAAAATGTACTGTAAGAGAAGTGGACATTGCTAGTGATAAAATTCAGTCAAAAAATTGTATAAGATACCTAGGGGCATTTCTGGATGAAAATCTTAATTTCAAAGATCATGTTAAAAGAAAATGTCAAACAGCTATGTTTAATTATCTTAGGATCAAAAGCATTAGAAAGTACCTTAGCAATGATGCTACAGAAATTCTAGTATTATCACTGGTAATCTCACATTTAGACTATCGCAATATTATCTTGTACGGAATTTCAAAGCGTGAACTGCAAAAAATGCAAAGAATCCAAAACATGTGTGCTTAATTGTTTTAAGGCGTAAACAGTATGACAGCTCAAAACAAGCTCTGTATCAATTGCATTGGCTTCCTATCAAAGCAAGAATAGAGTTGTTAACATTCATGTATAATTGTTCAATTGGCCAAGCTCCTGCTTATTGAACTGAGCTATTGTCGAAACAGGAACCCAGATGCAGGTTAAGATCTTTAAGCTCTGCTACAGGTTGTTACAACGTACCTTTCAACAAACGTAAAACATTCAGTGATAGAAGCTTTAAAACAGTTGGACCGAAACTGTGGAACAACCTCTCACTACATGTGAGATATTCTGAGTCTGTAGAAATCTTCAAGAGAAATCTTAAAACATTTTATTTTAGAGACTTTGAGTCTTGGTTTTGAGACACCTTTTATTGAACTGCAGTGAACATGCACATGTTGCTTTGTACGTTTTTTGGCTCACATATGAGCATTGCTTTTTGTATTTATTGTACAACGCCATTGAATATACTTGTGTGTAAAAATAGGCGTTAACCAAATAAAACAGTTTACAGTTTACAGAAGTACAAGCACAATGAAAAATGGTAGGAAAATTGAAAAAAATATTTAATGAATTTTTCTATAGATATTTCTATATAGAGGACAGCACATCATAAATTAATTTCAGATTCTACGTGATTGAGCGGAACACATTTTACACATACGGTTTTCTCTTGGAATATTAATGAACAGAACAGAAAAGTAAATATGAATAATAAAATACAGGAAAACATTAATTAAAGAAGTTTCCAATTATTTTCTTACAACATAACACCATTTAAATATTTTCCAACAGACAGTTTCTGAAACAATTATCGGTTTAAATCAATCACAAAATACATCAAGAATATAATATCAATACCTGAACACATGATTCCACAGAATTATTGTAAAATTATAATGAAACATTTGCGTTAAAAAAACATCCGGGTTCGTTTTTCTGCATCAGTTACCCAAAGTACAAAAATCTATCGAAACTACTGATTTAGATATCTAACTTACTTTAAAATAACTTATATATAAAAAACACCTAACTTACTTTAAATTCTTACAAAATTATGCAAGGAAATAACATGAAATTCTTACCTATAAAATAATCAAGAAGATGTGTCCTTTTCTCGTTTAATCGTAACTTACGCAATCTAATTCAATACTTTTTGAACACTATTTTAAACATCGGCAGCACTGAGTTGGTAGCTTTAAACACCATGTACACATGTAGCCTGATTAAACATTTGTGTTTTTAATGGTGTTAAGTATATTTTGATGTATGAATTCTGTCTTCAGCCCCTAAAAGTGGTCAGCTATAGCTCCTTGTTTCATACACATGTAAATGTATATACAGTAAAACCTCAATAATAAGTCCACCCTTGGGACCCGTGAAAACTTATATGGTCCTAATATTAAGGTTTTTATTATTATTCTCTTTTATTATGGAAGTGGTCTTATTGTTGAGGCGGCGTTAAGTTAGGTTTTACTGTATAGAGCTTTCAGTGATGGAGCTAACCGGTTAATCGAAAATTAAATCGAATGATTAACCGATTAACCGAACGAAAACAAAAACATTACTGTTACATTAAATGAACACACAACTGATACATATACCTAAAACACACAAACATATCATATGTCAATATATTTTGTAAAAGTGAATATGCAATGGTAATATACGACACGCCATTGCCTTTTTAATCTATGAAATAAACGGTCAGAAATAGATCGTAAATGAAATATTAATTCAATTTTATTGTTTTTATGTTCACAATAAGTGTGTAGATAGGACAACAAGAACGCATACAAAAGCTTAGTTGAAATATATCCAACGTATCCAAGTGTAAAATATTGTCTAAAATGAACATTTTTATAAATAATTCTGCACCAAAAACACGCTTTGTGCAGCAGTTCAATCCCCGAGCTCTACTGATTGAAATAATGTCATAAAACACAAACATAATTAGTCACACAGACAATTAAATATTTTACTACAAAGAGATAATAGGTAATTGTTTATCTGTCAATGAAGGTGTCACTTAAAACATATACTTAGGCATGCTCTAGTTTACATAAATGAAACTTTATTTTCGGTCATTATTTATGGTGTATAGGCTGGAACACACTATGTTCATATACGTATGTAAAAGTAAACCTCTTTTATTATGTTTCTTAAGTAGAGTAAATGGTGACACTCCATATGTTGCCTGCCCATAAGACTGTAACGTGTCGGGTACCGGATCGGTGATGTTTCTGGGTCCGGTAACGTGTCCGGTTTTTAGTCCATGATGTGCCTGAGCCCGGTAATGTGTCAGGTCCCGGGTCGGTAATGTTACTTGGTCCGGTAATGTGTCAGGTCCTGGGTCGGTAATGTGTTTGAGCCCGGTAATGTGTCAGGTCCTGGGTCGGTAATGTGTCTGAGCCCGGTAATGTGTCAGGTCCCGGGTCGGTAATGTTACTTGGTCCGGTAATGTGTCAGGTCCTGGGTCGGTAATGTGTCTGAGCCCGGTAATGTGTCAGGTCCCGGGTCGGTGATGTGTCTGAGCCCAGTAATGTGTCAGGTCCCGGGTCGGTAATGTGTCTTGGTCCGGTAATGTGTCAGGTCCTGGGTCGGTAATGTGTCTGAGCCCGGTAATGTGTCAGGTCCTGGGTCGGTAATGTGTCTGAGCCCGGTAATGTGTCAGGTCCTGGGTCGGTAATGTGCCTGAGCCCGGTAATGTGTCAGGTCCTGGGTCGGTAATGTGCCTGAGCCCGGTAATGTGTCTGGGTCCTGGGTCGGTAATGTGTCTGGGTCCGGTAATGTGTCTGGGTCCTGGGTCGGTAATGTGCCTGAGCCCGGTAATGTGTCAGGTCCCGGGTCGGTAATGTGTCTGGGTCCGGTAATGTGTCAGGTCCTGGGTCGGTTATGTGTCTGGGTCCGGTAATGTGTCAGGTCCTGGGTCGGTAATGTGTCTGAGCCCGGTAATAAGTCAGGTCCTGGGTCGGTAATGTGTCTGGGTCCGGTAATATGTCTGGGTCCGGTAATATGTCAGGTCCTGGGTCGGTAATGTGTCTGGTCCTGGGTCGGTAATGTGTCAGGTCCTGGGTCGGTAATGTGTCAGGTCCTGGGTCGGTAATGTGTCAGGTCCTGGGTCGGTAATGTGTCTGGGTCCGGTAATATGTCAAGTCCTGGGTCGGTAATGTGTCTGGGTCCGGTAATGTGTCAGATCCTGGGTCGGTAATGTGTCTGGGTCAGGTAATGTGTCAGGTCCTGGGTCGGTAATGTGTCTGGGTCCGGTAATATGTCAGGTCCTGGGTCGGTAATGTGTCTGGGTCCGGTAATGTGTCAGGTCCTGGGTCGGTAATGTGTCTGGGTCCGGTAATATGTCAGGTCCCGGGTCGGTAATGTGTCAGGTCCTGGGTCGGTAATGTGTCTGGGTCCGGTAATGTGTCAGGTCCTGGGTCGGTAATGTGTCTGGGTCCGGTAATATGTCAGGTCCCGGGTCGGTAATGTGGCTGGGTCCGGTAATGTGTCAGGTCCTGGGTCGGTAATGTGTCTGGGTCCGGTAATGTGTCAGGTCCCGGGTCGGTAATGTGTCTGGTTCCGGTAATGTGTCAGGTCCCGGGTCGGTAATGTGTCTGGGTCCGGTAATGTGTCAGGTCCCGGGTCGGTAATGTGTCTGAGCCCGGTAATGTGTCAGGTCCCGGGTCGGTAATGTGTCAGGTCCCGGGTCGGTAATGTGTCTGAGCCCGGTAATGTGTCAGGTCCCGGGTCGGTAATGTGTCTGGGTCCGGTAATATGTCAGGTCCCGGGTCGGTAATGTGTCTGAGCCCGGTAATGTGTCAGGTCCTGGGTCGGTAATGTTACTTGGTCCGGTAATGTGTCAGGTCCCGGGTCGGTAATGTGTCTGAGACCGGTAATGTGTCAGGTCCCGGGTCGGTAATGTTACTTGGTCCGGTAATGTGTCAGGTCCCGGGTCGGTAATGTGTCTGAGCCCGGTAATGTGTCAGGTCCCGGGTCGGTAATGTGTCTGAGCCCGGTAATGTGTCAGGTCCCGGGTCGGTAATGTGTCTGGGTCCGGTAATGTGTCAGGTCCTGGGTCGGTAATGTGTCTGAGACCGGTAATATGTCAGGGCCCGGGTCGGTAATGTGTCCGGTTCTGGGAGCAGTAATGTGCCTTATCTTTAGCCAGCTGTCCTTAATTTTCAATGGTTAGTTAAACGAGAGAAATGGCCAGTCTAAAACGTGAGTATTGTGTTAAATATTTATAAAATGTGAAGTGACATTAATTTGTGAATTGTGTTAATCTAATTAATGTCCCCGCCTTTCATGTTTTAGTAAAACTCTGAGACGAGAAGAAATGCGTCATTGATATGTAAATCATGCGATATTAACTGTAGTTTCACTTGTTTTAAATAGTTTTCTTTCTTTTGATTAGTACGTGTATGAAAATATCGGGTTGTTGTTAACAGAGCTCGCTGTCAGATACAGAACGTTAGATACCAAGTACTGGTATTTAACTGAAGTATAATGATGTTTCATGCATATATATAGTTACTAAGAATTCCAAGCCTATTTTTCAACGCAATATCACATCAAGCGACTTGAAATTTAAACTACCTGACGCAGAATAAAGTTTACATTGACTTTGACATATATTTTGTTGATACATATATAATCAGGGCATTTTGTTTTTCATTGATGCTTCGATGCAATATCAGCGTGTTTGTGATTTTTACGGTATCAAGATGACTCGACCCCTGACCAATTCGACCCCCGAAAATAAACAAAGTCAATTCGACCCCTGTACAATTCGACCCCTACTTTCCGATTATTCGGCATGTCAATTCGACCCCTCAGATGATATGAAAATATTTTAATTATTGTACGTCAATTATGAAATTTTAATGAAAATTAATGATTTATAAACGCCGAATATGACTTATGTTGTAATATAAAATCGAAATAAAAGTATTTTTTGTTAGTTTTTTTGTATTCTTAAGGCATTTTGGTGTTTTAAATTAAATAAATTAAAGTAATAACTGTACAAATTTAGACTTTTAAATGTTCATTGTTTTTGTTAATGTTTTTGTTATATTTTGTTATCAAATTTTAATGTATATAACTTGTATTTATAAGTTGTTTTGTTTTTTATAATTTCTGTTTGTTTCTTTTTCATTTATAATAAAGCATACACATTTCCAACGGATTGTTATCTTTTTAGAATATATTCTGAATGAATATAAGACTGAAACTCAGACAGAAACTTGAAAATCCAAATGTTCTTGTTACTCGCTCTACACTTTTGCTACGTTCTAAAATTTCAAAGCATAACTCTGGGATTCAGTCTTAAAATGTTTCGACAATTACACACACATACTTATAAAAGAAGAAATTAACACCTCGAATGAAGAACAATGGATAAATCAACCAAACATAAACCCAATCGGGTCAGACAAAGGCAATTACATGTGTTACATTTATTCATTTAAACATTGCTACACAAAATAATAATTATAATTTATTTTGCGTAAATAATATTTTACACTACACCCGATAACAATACAGAGGGGTCGAATTGACTTAGCAAAATTAGGGGTCGAGTTGACTTAGGGGTCGAGTTGACGTGGGTCGAATTGACTTAGGGGCCGATTTGGTAGGGGGTCGAATTGTTCAGGGGTCGAGTTGTCCCGCAGCCATTTTTACAGGGCAAAAATCCGACAATGCATATTTTTTATGAACAATTAAGTGGAGAGGGGTCTAAATGATAATTCCAGAAAAGTGCAAATGATTACACAACATTTGTAGAAAAGAAAGTACTGACTTAGTGCACCGAGAGATTTTATAAAGTGCATCTTGAATACCGTGAATGTATGGCTGAACCCGAGCCGGACCAACGTCGAGAGTTCTGGCAAAACTGTAAGACTGTGATTGGCTGTAAGCGTAGTGTATCAAAAGATTCCTTTATTTAATTGTAGAATGATACCTCACAATGTATACCAAGATGGAATACGTATCAACATTGCATATAGAAATATTTTAATTCAATACATGTATATGGGGAATAAAACGTGAACATTTAATAACAACATTTTAATATTTTTTTACAACAAAATATTTAAATTAAACGAATTGTAAAAAAACGCATCATACCTGTAAGTAAGGAGCAAGAATAGTTTATCCAAAGATTCCTTTATTTAATTGTAGAACGATATACAATGTACTTGTCTTGTTGTATATGCTTTTATTTATCGTCGCCACCGGTTTCCCATATGGGCGACGCCTCCGGAAGAATGTTAGTCATATTAGATTTTTGGAGGATAGTGCGTGATACAGGAGATGCCCCAGTTCCAGAAGCACCCCTGGTTCTTTTACGTGCTCGATGTAAAGCATTAACACGGGACCTCGGTTTTTAAAGTCTCGTCCGAAAGACTGTTAGTACGGTCAGTGATGGAGCGGGGAATCGAACCAGCGATCCCTGGATTACAAGTCCAGCGTTTTACCACTGGACTACTGATCCGCTACTTGTCTTTGGATTTGTTCCAGTTTATATAGCGAATATGGCCGCATAAGCGTCATAATCTCATAACAAACATAATGAAGATACAATTAAAATTTCTTTTGAAATGTTCGAGAAACCTTGATCAAGCCATCCTGTTTGACACCTTGAAAAGAAGTTTGCAGAATTTTTGGCAAACAATTTGATGTCATCTCAATTGAGAACAGATTTTTACTCAAGCTATCAATTAGCAGGTTTGCACTTGCACAGTAGCCAAACAGGTGCTAAGCAGTCAAATGCCGAAATTGATTTCTTAATAGGGTGGCTTGACCATAGAGGAAAGTCTCACAAAATTAAGTACATGTACTTGAAATAACATTTTAATTACCTTTATCCAAAGTTTGAAAACATGAAACAATTTATCATACATGCAATGACTATTAATTAAATGTTTCGCATAATATCGTAAGAATGAACAAAAATTTGTAAAATGTGAGTTGCACAATTTTGGAATAAAATATGGCGCATTATGCGTCGGTACCAATCAGTAACGAACGCATTCGAAAATATGTCGCCTCATTTGAATTTACGTAACGTTGTACGAACGCGTTTGGAACACGTGGCTATTCTAACAGTAGTGCATTTCGGAGGTCATTTATGGTATAAATTGAATGATTAGACCTGGCTTCCGACACTGTTCATACCATATGTTTTCTATGGGATTTGGAATTGATACAGGGATACAGCCCGCTATGACAAGACATTAACATTTATGACGTGCAATGATTTGTGTATATATTTATTGATTAAAGTCTCATCTTTGTACAAGAATAAATATACATACAGTTACATTATAGTATAGACAATACAGAACATAAAACATAGCACAAAGCCTTTGAAATAAGAAATATGTGTTTATAAGCGCCTTGTGACGGGTTGCATTGTTATGCTGAGAATTGCCATGTCCGTTATTTTACATGAGGAGTGGTATTATTGTATTGTTTAATAAATTGATTTAGCCTTAAGGATTGAGGATTCCTTGAATAAGGGTCAGATAAGTTTTCAGATTCCCCATTTTCCAACTCAAGACAACAATACTGCCTCCAACATCTCCCGTATACAACAATCTGCAAGTCTTTCATTTCTACGGCGATAGATGCGCAATCTGCCATCTGCATGACTGACAGTAAACCGCGACGCATTGCAAAAAAGCATCAACTGTCACTGGTTGTGCGTGAGTTGCAAATGACGTCGTGTCCATAACAATACGGAAGCTCGGAGATGAGCTGTCAAAACCTGTCCAGTATATGGACGACAAGCACGTATACGAGAACGGTTCTATATTGAAACAGACTTTACTGTGTCTATGACTAATCTCACTACGGAGTTATTCATTATGTAGCCCGGAATCCTGGCCAAACCGCCGAGATCTTACGATTGATGCAGTCTCATACGCAGTGATCTCCCCTTACAAATCTCGGCGTTTCTGTAGTATAGCGTAATTGAATGACATTTAGGCATTTTTGATGTTGTACAACAAATTTTAACCTTCAGATTGCAACAAATTTGCAAACTTCAAGTTGCGCCGACCATCTTTTTTAAAGATATTTCTTATTATCTATGCTAAGCAGCAAATGATTATATGTCGGTATAAAACATGTAATTGAGACACGTGTTGCTGATTTCCTTTTGTATACTACCAGTATAGCGGAAGCAAGTGCAATAAAAGTTGGCCCTCTGTTATTCTCATCGGCCTTGAGACCGTTAAGACACCATCATAATTGTGGTCCTTTCATACAAGCCATACACATGGTACGGTGAATTTTCAAAACGCCATACTTGAAGACTATGGAACATAACTTTATTTCAAAACTTTTTAATAGAGGCAAATAATTAAATAATGTGCTCGTGTACAAAAATCAATTGTGATTTCTGTGCCATTTTTCTGCGCTCACAGCCAATTAGTGAATGTCGGAGATGATAAATAGAGGATCTTACATTCGTGCTTATTTGATATTGTTTTTATGAAACGAGTCGACTGTCATATTCGTTTCAGTCGACGAGTTTCATAAAAACAATATCAAATAAGCACGAATGTAAGATCCTCTATTTATCACAAAACACCATAAATAGATTGTTTTCAATCTTTAAATAGAGCTGTGATTCGGCTATTTATGTAAAATTAACTGAATTGAATTGTAACTAGTTACATATGATATTTATGTCACTGCTTTATGCCACTCCTGGAGTGCAAGTTATGTGACAAACACATTTATTGTGGGCGAATTTATTTGTGACAAATAAATCTTGTACTATAATGAAGGCATGGTGAAAATAATAGCGGGCTGAGAAATTAATAAATCATTCTGTTCTGTTCTGTTTATGAAAACTGTGATTAGTTCCCAAATGTTCAAAAATGTTCCAGTTTCATGTCACAATAGGAAACTTTGAATTTAACTATTGGAAAACATTATTTAGTTTACTGCTAGCACTTGTTATCAAGTTGCTTTGTATTCCCCATCATCAGAAATTTATTTCATTGCAAACATTTCAGTTTACTTCCGCGTAGAATTGCATTTCAAAATGTTTCAGTAATTTGAATACGTTCACTAGAGGATGTTTGCATAAACGGGACGCAACATTATACATGTATTCATTTCTGGTACATGTTTATACTTAGTTGTATACACATTACTGGCTCATGGCACGGTTGCATTCACAATAAAGCTGTATTCATAATAAAGCATACTAAATACAATACAATAACCATGTGTATATCTATAGGTTCGACCACTGCCCGACATAACATACAAATGAAAACTATTCCACGTCTAAATACTCACATTTTTGCATTGACCTAAATTCCATATAGTTTGCACATTTTTTCAGTTCTCCAACATCACTAATCTGCGCTAGTTTTCTCTTAACAGACTTCTTATCAGCTGTCTAATCAAAGTCTCTACATTTTCAACGGAACATCGAATAAATGCTGTAAATGTTCTAGGCAGCCAGATGTTGAATGCAGTTAAAATAAACTCATGGTAAAGTCTAAAACATGATGTTCATATATAAACTCCTAGACTGTAGCCGCAGATTTAGTCGACTTGGTTTTGTTTCATTTTTTTTCGTGTATGAACGAAATCAGCGAAAACACTTATCTATTGCAATCCGCCACGTACTGTGGAATAAACAAATATTATGAAAACCTCAGTTAGCGGTCATCAAAACAACACTAATAAAATCGCTTCTTTTTATATTTAAAGTACATGTACATGTATTGTAAAGAAATTTAACTACGTGAAACATTGTTTCACGGTACAATGCTTACTGAATACAATGGAGATAGTTATAGCATCTCTTTTTAAACGACGCCGGTGTACCTGAATTCAGCGTGCTTATCCGGTTGAAAATCGCCAATTATACATTGTATTGAATAACATCCATCTAGACTTGCTACAGTTATCGTCCGATAGAACTTACCAATTTGCGCCGATGATCGTTGACTATCAAATATTGAGAATTACAGTAAAACCTCAATAATACGACCACCCTTGGGACCCTTGAAAACTGGTCTTAACGTGAGGTTGTCTTTATATTGAGGTTGAAGAAAGAGCAAAACAGTGAAAATGGACTTTAAAAAAGGATTCTTAATTTTGAGGTGGTCTTATTATTGATGTGGTCTTTAAGTGAGGTTTTACTGTATATAAATTTAAAATATCTCTGATTCAGTGTAACTGGAGGATCGAGTACCTGACACCGGATGCGAAAGTCGTGATATCTTCAAAATCAAAACGCCTCCAAATACACTTGGATACAATTATATATCGCATTTTTCAGCTGTAAGTTTAATTATTATGAAATATATATATTTCATAATTAAAGCTGATACATACCGTATATACGTAAATATATAATGATATACTATATGTTATAATGAAACAATAATATATGATAATGATATGATAGTCTTTAAACAAAAAGATACATAAAACATATATCTAGTGGCAAAAGTGTTTTCTAATTAGAATGAATCAAAACAAAATAACTTTATTCGCCCCATTTCTGATATTGTTTCAAACTTTGTGTCGGCGTATCTTTTTATTGTTGCCGAAAATGAAAGCGGGACTGCTCCTGAAAACAAAGATGTCGATGTCGTGAAATAAGATCAGTTATCAGTTATCATAATATGTTTCATTCAGTTGAAAATTATTATTGTATACACCACGAACATAATTTATAAACCGTCTTAAGGGGAGACAAGTACTAAATTGTTAACACTGATGTCACACAGGGAGTTACGTCCCTTTGCATGAAAAAATGTACAACATATACACCACATGCAGTCAATACATAGCGCGTGCAATTCGGATAATTACGTTATTAATATCAATTTTCATATAAAATATGAATCTGTGTTGTAATAATACTATATCCACAAAACATCATATTGCTTTTAAGGAAATGTATCAAGACAATGAAAGGAGATATATCACCGGTACATTATATGATATACATTGTACTAGGAGACACGGAACAGTACGTAAGACCAGTCCGGTTTGCTCAGTCCATAGCGCCTACGACAGCTAAACATACCCAACTATCGTGTCACTGTCGAAGATAAAATAATACTATGATAATTTCTGATCTTGCATCCCTTGTTCATGAGAAATCTTACATTTTGTGTTTTAAGTGTACTGAGTATATTTTATAACTTGTTTCACAATTAAGTTCAAATTCACAAGTATTAATGGTGATCGTGTCATTACATTAATATGATGGTTATAGTAGAACCACGAATGGACATGTTAACTGAGATCATTTAGTACTTGTATACAACAGCAAAAGTTACGTTTGATAACTGGGTACATGTATTTGTAGAGGTCGTTAAGTACTCTGTCACCACTTGCCTTGGTGCACGAATTGTCACGTTAAATTCTTACACCAAATTGAACTTATACAATAATGGAGATGTGTTTTCGTGTACTTAGACCCTGGCACAAAAATCAGTATTTTTGTACTTTTATGTAAACAGCGTCAACTTGACTCTTAGCCAATCGTAATCAAGCTTCCGGCTCATCTAGTCACGAAAAAGTAATAAAATAATTGAAAAAGGGGTAACATACTGATTAAAGGTCAATACATCAATGGGTAGTACGCGAAGATATCTGCCAAAGCGGAGGTAACTATAATGTACTCCGAGTATTTACTCCTAGCTGGATTTACACCTAATCACGTAACGGTATGTTTTCGTCTGTTGATAAGATTAAGAGTTTATATGAAAAGGGTGATTGCGTACGCAAGTATTTCGGTGTCAAGGAACAAAATGACTCATTAAAAACATTTATTCTCACGTATTAAATATTCTGATAATGTAATCATCTCACTGGCTTAACTCTTGTCTGTGCGGTCCAATGTTACGTCATTGTGAGTCCATAGCTTGAGACAATAAATTAGACGTAACGTCACCGTTGTTATAGAAATGTAGCACATCTTAAACAATGAGCACCTGTTCAGTAGTTTGTGCGAAATAATTCAGTGTCTCTGACGTATTCATGTTATAAAATCTTCAGGTTCATACAAGAAATATCTCTAAAAAAAGATGGTCGGCGCAACTTGAAGTATGCAAATTTGTTGCAATCTGAAGGTTAAAATTTGTTGTACAACATACAAAATGCCTAAATGTTACAACTGCCGGTCATTCACTTACGCTATACTACAGAAACCCCGATACCTATAAGGGGAGATCACTGCGTATGAGACTGGATAAAAATAACTCCGTAGTGTGATTAGTCATAGATACAGTATAGTCTGTTTCAATATAGTTCGTCATTACTTATTGCATAAGTCGTGAACTCACACATTAATGTTCATAAACTTGTTACATAGCTATTTATTTGATTAAACAATATAAATGTTCGCGACTGGTACATAAAACCAAGAAAGTCTTCTTAATTCCAACACCGGACAATTCCCCATGATGATGACTATCAATACTACTTACTTGATAAATCTTGAAATACACTATACACAATGTCAACCAATCTGCGTCAAGGTTACAAACATTTTCGGATGAAGAGAAATTGCCGTGGTGGTTAACGTAAGATTTGATTGGTGTACAGTAATGTTATCATAATATTTAGTAGAAAATTGTCTGTATCTTTATAATATAATATTGTTGGACACGTGTTCTGTGTATTATTTACAATACTCATGGTTTACTATGACCTTGAGTGAGATAACATCATTATTCTTGCATCGTCTGATTCGCGGTCTGAGTCATTTATCGATTAAATAAGTTGTGAAAAAATTGAAGAACATTTTCTTTAATTTTATGTTTGAGGCGCTTTTGCGTCTCATTGCTATCATCGTTAATCGGATGGTCTACTCGAAGTACTGCCATATTCATCGTCTCAAGTAAATAGTACGTGAAAACTCATCTGATTTGGTGAGTATAATGCCAGGGATATATCAATTGTGGAATGGCTGGAGTCTTGATTTAAACAGCATTTCTGGAATGTGTCATCTTGGCGAATGAGTTCACCCGAATAATCGCGTATTAATTTCTAATACGATAATATAAAAACGTGCAGTCTTGCTTTGGAAGCGCCTCCCAGGACATTCAGTCCTTTGATTAAGTGCATTTGATATCTTATCAGCATTAAACATTAAATATGTGTGGTAAGACGATGAACCTAAACCGTAGCAACTCCTATCGTTTATAACAAACAAACAACTTGACACACTTCAAACAATTAGATGACAACACTACAGGTAACTGAGTCCATGGATTATGCGTTTGAACTCTTTCTATCAATAACTTAATTAAAACGAATACATCTACGAATTGTTAGATTACGGAAGTACACACTATTACATCCAATCATAAAACACTTCCTGATTCCTACATCGACGTCTCGTAAATTTGAATTCATTCAAAAATCTTTATCTACTGTACTACTAACTAACTGATGTTTATTTATACAGTGCGCATGCGCTCTCAATTAACACGTGACAATTTATACATGTCGTCAGATAACGAACGCCGCCAATTGTAAAACTTGCAAGGGGGATAACCTTTTTGCGCAACACTTCAAAATTAACCATGATTTGATTTGACTCGCCAATTGTTGAATTAACGCCAGTAATTTAAGCCTAAAACTAGACGAATGTCTGTTTTCAGTATGTGAAACAAATTGTTCTAAAAGAAAGTGGACATTGAAAGCTGTCGTCTGCTGACAGTGATTACAAATATTCAGCTTTCGTAGTCAAGTGGGGGCCAAAAGTGAATCCATTGTTCAACTTTCATATTTACTCTGGTTTATCAGATATTGAAATGGATTTCGACATACCGATACTGTAACGATAAATTGCCTTTCATATGTTACCGTTGCCTTTCTGTCTATTCATACCCTACTTAAATGACCATAAATTTAAAATAATGCGTTCATTGTCATAGTAACAGGAGCGAGAATCTGGCCTGATATTCTCATTACGACATGGACAGGACATTTATAATACAATTGTTCGGTTCTAGCAGGCATGGTAAACTTATTTATGATATTTGAAGATTCCCCCTTTCTTAACAGAACTAAAATTGTCATAACTCTAATAGATGTATAATAAAACAGTAACATGACTTAGTTAGCGGTAAGTTATTTACTTAGTTAGTCTATTAGTTGTCTTTGTAGGTGATAAACTCTGATTAATAAATGTCCAGCCAGTTGCCTTAGTTAGTATTAGAGCAGTAAGTTGTAACAGCTAGTAGTAGGACAGTTAAATATGACAGTTAGCAATAGCATTGTAATTGTATTAGTTAGTAGTTAATAAGTTAATTGTCGTAGTTAGTACTAGAGTAGTTTGCACTGTGTAAATTAACTGCTTGTCTAAGTTAGAAGTAAAAAAGTTTGTTGTGTTTGTTAGTACAAGAACAGTTAGCTGTCTTATTCAGTAATGAAGCAATTAGTTGTCTTACTTAGTAGTAGGGAATTAAGATGTTTATATTTTAATTCGAAACAATGTTTTAAGACATATATCTTGACATGGTACTAACACATTTATTTCACTCAATCGAAATTGTTAAATGTTGCTAAATTCATCTATTTCAGACCAGTTAGTTGTCTTAGTAACATGTCAGTTAGTTGTCTCAGTAACAGACCAGTTAGTTGTCTCAGTAACATGGCAGTTAGTTGTCTCAGTAACAGGCTAGTTAGTTGTCTCAGTAACATGCCAGTTAGTTGTCTCAGTAACAGGTCAGTTAGTTGTCTCAGTAACAGATCAGTTAATTGTCTCAGTAACATGCCAGTTAGTTGTCTCAGTAACATACCAGTTAGTTGTCTCAGTAACAGGCCAGTTAGTTGTCTCAGTAACATGCCAGTTAGTTGTCTCAGTACCAGGCCAGTTAGTTGTCTCAGTTACAGACCAGTTAGTTGTTTCAGTAACATGCCAGTTAGTTGTCTCAGTACCAGGCCAGTTAGTTGTCTCAGTAACAGGCCAGTTAGTTGTCTCAGTACCAGGCCAGTTAGTTGTCTCAGTAACAGGCCAGTTAGTTGTTTCAGTAACAGGCCAGTTAGTTGTCTCAGTACCAGGCCAGTTAGTTGTCTCAGTTACAGACCAGTTAGTTGTTTCAGTAACATGGCAGTTAGTTGTCTCAGTTACAGACCAGTTAGTTGTCTCAGTAACAGGCCAGTTAGTTGTCTCAGTAACATGGCAGTTAGTTGTCTCAGTAACATGCCAGTTAGTTTGTCACCGTGATATGATCTTTCAACATAAGTACAAATAATTTTATGTTCACATTGTAAGTAGTACAGTAATAAGAACTATAAATATTGATAGCAGTCAAGTTTTATTAAAAAGAATGAATTCAGTAGATCAGAAGCATTCTTACGTAATCAGGGTGGGTGAACACGTGACATTTTTGTTTACTACGTGGCACGAAAAGCTGGTGGCCGATCACAAAACGGTACGTATTTTTGTGCAGTTTTTGTTTGTTAGAAATAGTTGTTAGTTGTAACATAGCGCCTACTACCTGGTCATCCAAAATCCGGTTTCATCGATGCCCATATTGACACATAGATCTCTGTAGATTTGCTGGAATGCATGCCACAAACTTTTAATCGAGGCGAAATGTTCTCCGATGTTTTATGGTCACGATATGGGCACGGATGCAACAGCGAAGTAAGTCACGTGTTCTAGGTACGTGTACATGAATGTAGTGGAAATGTTATAATATAATAGTGTGCGCGTATGAACAATCTTATTTGCACAATATAATGCTATGTCATTATAAGGTCATCAAATATTTACGGAAGATCGGTTGTGACTTCCGAAATTATATAAAACGTAAGTCTTGTGTTAATTAAAATGTCACGTGTTATGTCGTCACAATATTCACTGCTTAACCAAAACGACCCCACGGATGTTTCGTAGATATAGATTCCTGATAAAATCTACTGCAGTAAAACATTATTAATTTTGTTTCTGTGTAAGAGAAGATCAGCAGACGACAGTTGGCGAATTAACTGACGGTATTGTCAACTCAAACATTGACAGAAGTCCATTTAATATTGAGGGATAACATTTTTGTTTATCCTGCATTTTAATTTTAATCAACATCGCTTCGTTCTTCCATTACCAACCCCGCTTATTGACGTTATACATAAAAGGCGCCTCAATATGACGAGCAATTATTAAACAACAGATTTATAGCCTAAACATAGCCGACAGATGACCTAATACGTGTTGCGTTTCGAGAACAAAATTGATCGCGATTTCCAAGAACTGTTCGATCTTAGAGGCTCAACAAAGATTCTATTGGTTTAATTCTAACGACAGCATCGTGTATAACTGTAACAAGGAAGTAGGTTAACTAGCCTGTATAATACAAACATGAATAAAGGTGGACTAGATCTCTGCAAGACTTAACCACAATCCAGTTATTACAGATTTCACTAAGTATCGAAACTGGCAGAGCAAATAATATTCCAAGAGAAAACCGTATTTGTAAAATGTGTTCTCTCAATCAAATAGAATCTGAATACCATTTTATGATGTGCTGTCCTCTATATAGAAATATTAGAAAATTGTTTTAGGTAATACATCGTGGCCTTCAATAGAAAAATTCATTACTATTATATGTCTTCAAAAAATAAAAGATATTTGTTTAAAATTGCCATTTACTTAAGGGAAGCTTTTCGATTAGAAATGATTATTTGAAAAATCACGCTGTCCTTACTTTCTTTTGTCGCCGAGAGCTGGTTAACTCAGTGCCGGATTATTTATGGACACGTTACTGTGGTCTAACTTAAATACATGAATGACAAAAATATGTAACATGATTATTTATGCATGATTTCTGAACTATTCCTAACATTAATGAATTGCAAAACATTGACATTGTCAAAGTTCTTTTTTCGGCGCAGATGTACTAACATGGCTTTGCTATTTGCATATCAGTGTTGTGTAAACCAATCAAATCTTACGATTAACCATTAAACTTCTCTTCAACCGAACAACATTTGTAACCTTGACGCGGATTGGTTAACCTCTCGACATAGGGTACGTTACCTTACCGAAATCCACTGAATTTCGATGAATTTACCAAAATCCATTTTGGATCTGGAGTGACCAGCAATCGTAACATCTCGGTATTATATTGTGTTGCACAACAAATCTTAACCTTCAAATTGCGTCGACCATCTTTTTCAAGATATTTCTTGTTTTCGTATGATTTAGAATGGTATTAATAAACGAGTCTTTGAAAATACTGATAAAACTAGTCACTGCTGTCCAGTTTGACATACATGGACAGCCCTTTTTTATGGCAAATTTGGGCCCGATATTTCCCAAAGAAAAAAGTATATATTTTCCCCTACCTAAAAAGAAAATTCCCATTCAGTAAACTTAAGCCTTATAAATACCCAAAGTTGGTGATATATGATGCAAATTTCCCCTATCAAAAGGACGCGCCATACAAAAACTGAAAAATGACTTAAGAAACTTTTGATATAATATATACGTACATTAAACCTCAATAATGAGATCTTACTTGGGATCCTTAAAAACTGATCTTATTATCGAGGTGGTCTGAATATTGAGGTGGTCTTTAAGTTAATTAATTAAATGTGCTAATTGTATTCACGATTTTTTGGTTATACACATATATTTTCTTTCCCTATCTAATCCATTAAATCATAATACATATTTGCAAAAAAGTGTCATATATACATTGACATAATAATTGTTAATACATAAATGATAATTCGTGCATTGAGTTAATCTTAAAATTCGTACTAAGCGTGATAAATATCACAGTAGACAAGTTTTTAACACATACATGTAATTTTATATCATTTTATCATGTTTTATGCAAATTGGAACATTTTTTTATCTAAAATGAATACTTCAGAGTTATTACTCCTAGATTTCTTTATACAGGTATATGAAAAAACAACACAGCACACTGCCTTTACTCGATCAGTATATTACATTTACTGTATATCAAACAGCTGCCATTTATCAATACACTACAGGCTAGACATGAAGTTTTAGTTGAAATGTGTGTTAATCCCATATAGGGACACACATACTCCTGCATAAACACTAGAGATTCTATCTATATTGGAGTACAACTCCACATTTTTTTCGAAATCTGACCTTTTCCCTGTAAAGAGATAGTTTACAAACATATCTTTTATCAAAGGGTTGTCAGTCTAGACCAGTTAGGATAAATCAATACCTGTGATACTTAAATGTCAAATCCCTCTGTCATAAACGTGTAGATTTAAGTATTTGTTGTAAAGACTACTTAATGCTCATATTGTCTAAATTATCAAACTACATAAACAAGTTGCTGGACCTTTGTACATGATATTATATTAAGCAACTTTACTATTCCTTATTAGTTGTCGCTAATCTCGCAGCGTGAGAACTTCAATCTGATTGGTTTATCCGCCGTAAGATTTAACTAATCACAATGCCGGATATAAACAACCAATCGATATAGACGGAAGATAAACAATAACAAGGTTTAAATTAGACTCGTTTTAGCAGATAATTCGTAATTGTTATTTGTCTTAAACTTTATTTCGTAACAAAATGAGAATCATAAACATAATAACAATTATCGTCTGTTGTGCATGTCGTAGCGGCATAACTTGATTTTAACAGTCTGTATTCTTAAAAGATACAAATGTATATTAATGTTAAAGAAATTAAAAATTATTTCATCATTATTGTCACATTTCAATCAATAAATCACATAGACGGCAAGTCAAAAGTATAAAAATGGTTCAGTATGGAGATTTTGAAATAACTGACCATTTTCGCGAACTGTCTGCTTGAATTTGAGAAAATGGAAATGAGATTTTCTTGTTCACTTTAACCCATGTGTCTCAATGTATCTCAGAGACAAAGATGCAGAGTTTTTTCATAGATTTGCTCTTATTCTAAGATTCCGAACCATAATTACAAGATATATCATCTATGGCTTCAGCAATTAGTCTTACAGATTCACCGTTTAAATGTATAACGACACTGAGTTGTTCAAGGATACGTTCAGTTTATGACGATAAAAAGAGCGCGTTTATTCCAATGTTACAAATATTTCAGCCCTGAGTTATACGGGTATTAGTGGTAATCTATTGATGCATTATTATTCAGATAACCGGTCTCATCGTCTGTTTACTCTGAGCACTTAACAATCTGTTGTTATTTATAATCAAGCGTCGTAGATCTAACTTAGAACCACATAGTAGACGTTTAGTTACGGCACTGGTGGCGTGTGTTTTCATTTGTTACATGACTCTGTTGTAAGTTTATTAATTATCTATTTTAGTTAAAATTTCCCAGTTAGTGGCGTGTCTATGTAATGGAACGAGCGTTATCTCGTGTCTGGCACCAGCAAAACTGAAAACTAGGACACAATTTTCGCTGATATAAGAGACATCACGCGCGTCCATAGAAACCAAAAAGTATCTCGCTCGTTTGCTGAGATCATCTGCTGGAGATGTTAAATCCTCATAAAAGATAAATACGTGTAACTATTCGAATCATTTGACGAATGTTAGATGAAAACAATGTAACGTAGCTAAATATATATGCGACAATATAAAATAGGATAAACAAATAATAAGGTAAGACTTTATGTAAGAAAACATATCTTAAAGTTTGTTTATCTCGTTTTTCTCATTATTTCTGATCAGGAAATAATTTCTTCTTGCAATCGCTGATTTTGCGTATAAAATATTTATTTTTTTCGCAATGTATGGTATGTTTTTACTTCGAAAAAAAGTCATTTTGCAATTCTTATTATCTGCCTTCTCTTCATGTTAACGGTGTAACTAATATAAGAATTTATGTAAGACATTAATACTGAAATGTAACTCGGAAACAATGATTGAATATCGCAATAAAATCAATGACACGAGCAACCATAACTTTGAGAAACTATCAACATTTTACATGTTACAGTTGTGAACACTTTTGCAAATATTCGACATGTGTGTCAGTGTAGATCCCGTACGGCCAGCTCAGTTAGAAGAACACTAGACTGTCACTCGGCAGATCCTCCACATGTTGAGAAGTTGACAGCTGCTTGCGGAAGAGCACGTTAGTATTGGTTGATAATTAATTCCAGGAAAACTGTTAAGGCTAACTGGCTGCCGTATATGCCCGATAAATTGTTAAAAACGGCGTAAAACAGACTGTATGTATTGCAATTTTCTTTGTGATGTGAGTACCGATATATATCCGCTGCTGTGATCAATCACATATATGATTTCCATTGTGGAACTGTACCATCAAACAGCAACGAACACACAGGGCAGTGGGTCAGTTGAGCATTTAAGTAGTACTAGAATTTTATATCAGAGCAGTAAAGCAACAGCAACCCATATTTATATCAGAGCAGTGAAACAACAGCAACCCATATTTATATCAGAGCAGTAAAACAACAGCAACCCATATTTATATCAGAGCAGTAAAACACAACAACCCATATTATATCAGAGCAGTAAAACAACAGCAACCCATATTATATCAGAGCAGTAAAACAACAGCAACCCATATTATATCAGAGCAGTAAAACAACAGCAACCCATATTTATATCAGAGCAGTAAAACACAACAACAACACAAGTCAATTGCACGATTCCACTCTGCTTCACTATACAGCAGTCAATATTACGTGGAATAATCTTTTTTGTCATAACCAATTAACTCTAACTAGCGAAAACTTTGGAAACAAATATTTGACAATTATCATTTAGGAAAACTCATAATGAACAGCATCATCATTGTTCACCATGAAATTAAACTAATTCTGTCACAACTCTGAGATCATAAACAGCAACGCTGTCACGACAACAACAACAGCATGATACTTCCATCACCGCCACAACAACAGCACCACAATCACAAGAACAGATAAATAAGCAAAAACACTATCACAACAACAAGATAATGATCACCACCGCGATCACAACAACAATATAATGAACAAAACACTATCCAAAACAACAAGACAACGAACATCGCCCTAAACACAACAACAAGATAATAGATGTAACATTATCAAAACAACAAGATAAGGAAAATATTCATTGATACAACATAAAACATTCACATACACTGAGTAGTCACGTTTATACAAGCCACCATTGTGTATAAGTCTTCATGTCATGTATAACTAACCAGCCCAGGGTATGTTTCTACAACTTGTCTTACCCAGAGTATAATCACTTATACTTCTGTCTACTGTTTACAAGGTTAAGATCCGAGATTTCGTTTCAATTGACCTATTATAAAAGATATGGTTGTGCTTTCGACTCAGTCAAGTACTATTATGATTGTAAATGTTTGTTCCATTCAAATTGATTACGCCATAAATAAATAACGTCTCGTTTTGCTGGTAAAACGATCATAGTACTTGTAGCAGAAATATATCTCGGTGATTTTTGTTAAACTTGCCTTTGATTCTAAACACTTCCTGATTAATTGACCTCTATATAAACCGTGGCCACTAATTGGTGATAATGCCGTAGTTTGCGATTTTTTGTAAATTTTGTCAACCCGGATGTCAGATCGTTTGATTGATTATGTTTGGAATAATTAAGGGAAATTATAATGTTGACATTGAATAAACGTGTTTAGTAATAATTATATTAATTAGTATTTACTGGTTTTATTGTGTGAACTTACAAATTGGCGCTTCATTTGGTAGAGATACGGTCTAACAAGGATGTATAAAATGACATTTTACAATAACGCCGAATATTGAAACAAAGATTATAGGTACGTGCTTTGTTTTCTAACCTCGAACCAGATTCTTTGATGTTATACCCGTAGTTATGGTGCATTCATACAACTTTGTATTCTCTTTAGCTCATCAGTAGCATGTACATATTGGATATTGACTAATTCCTAGATCCCCTGTGCTTAACAGCAGTTTGTACATTGTCTGAAATCAAGCATTATCTATTTCATAATAGTTGTTTGAATATTGATTTCCTAGTCGCTTTTATGCACAATGTGGTAAGAATCGTACGACAACAAACGATCACATACCCATGTCACGTTTGCACAATACTTTAACCGTCTACACTATATTGCGAACATAACGGCAACCTATATTGTTTTGAAATACACATTTTGATAATTTTATTACTGATTACAATACACAGATCTCAAAACCTGCACTGCATGTACTAAACATCATTCGGCGTCCTTCAGTGATGTTCGTCGCATCACGACAGACTTGGGATTTGGAGGTCATTTTTTCGCCCAAAGGCGAAATTCTTACACGGTCCTCAGAAATCCCTGCAATAATGCAGCGGGTTTATTTCAAATGTATTCGTCTCACACTAAAATATTGTCTACAATTATTGAACTCACGACTTCCAATCTGTCCACATTACTCTGTTACAACTGCATACCTTTGAAAACATCTAACGGATCCGTTCCGTATTCTGTACAAATGTACTTCCTCGTATTCTGCGGTATAAGCCAAAGCTTGCACCCACCATTTACAATGAGAACAAAGACAGGATTGGACGTCTGACTGAACTCAATGGATCTAACATTCACTTTTGTGAGCACATTTTGGGTGAAAAACAAACCTAGATTTTATCGAATTCCGGGTTTCATTTATTACAACTGTTTGGGTAATATATGTTAAGAGCGTCAAAGGTTAGTGCATGTTTGAGTAGTTCGGGTTAAAACTCCTGGGGGTCAGGTTAGTGAGTCGTAAACGGATAAGGAAAACAATGGTGATATTTTAACAACATACGAACGGTATGCATAACTTTTAAACAGTGTAAATACAGTTGGACCTCGTTTATTCGACAACCTTCTATCCGAATACTTGGTATCATCCGAAATAGATATCAGGTCCCGAAGTATATTCTACACGTCCAATTGAAATGGGCTATTCGAAACCATGTATTATTCGAAACAAAATTTCGGACCCGATGAATTCGAATAACGAGGTACATGTACAACAGTATTACCTATACTGTGGATTGTTTTGGATCAAAACTACCGTTATATCTCTGTTCTAGCAAACAAACTGTTATCATTCTAACGATCATTGAATCATTTTCAATAACATAACAAACAAGATGAACAGAAAATGATCCGTAATTTGTTCATCAATATTGAGTTAGTTCCCTTTTGTGGCTATATTTAAGCCCTGGGGTACTTATATTTACTGTGGGGAGGTAAAATAGATATGATACAAACTTAAAAATGATGTATTTGCTTATATCTATTTAATTTTACCGACAGTTATATCATGAAACTTTGACAACACTTTGTTAACCCGTAAGCTTCCCATTGAAATATATCGCATACAATGCTAAACTGAAATTTCTGCACATAAGATTATCTTATGTATTCAACTTGTCAATTCCTTCAAAGTCGTTCACAAGTTATTTAGCAATTGTATATAAGGTGTCAGTAATGTTTCATCAGCGGATCCGTGGTCCAGTGGTAACGCGCTGGACTTGTAATCCAGGGATCTCAGGTTCGATCCCCCGCTCCATCACTGACAGTACTAACAGTCTTTCGGACGCGACTTTGAAAAACCGAGGTCCCGTGTACGATGCTTTACATCGGGCACGTAAAAGAACCAGGTGTGCTTCTGGAACTGGGGCATCTTCTGTATCATGCCCTATCATCCAAAAATCTAAACTGACTAAACATTCTTCTGGAGGCGTCGCTCATATGGGAAACCGGTGGCGATGATAAATAAACACAAATACAAAAGAAGGTGGCCGTGCGGAAATGCTTCATGTATACTAATATTTTAAAATGTTTTTGTCCACTGAAATTCCCGGAAACGCAAGAAGACAAACCCGAACAATATCGGAATTGACCGAATGCGATATCAACGAATTGATCCTCAACAAAATATTGTGTAGAATCAAAGTACTGTGAGTGCAAACATAGATTGTGTAGAATCAAAGTAATGGGGGCACCCTTAGGAAGAACTGTTTGATATTGTGTTCGCTGAGTTGACTTTGCATAATCTCATTGCTAAGGAGTACCTTTTTGTTGTTGTTCGATAAAGGGATAAAGGGAACTACTTTTGTTTTAAATATATATCAATAAACATATTTTCAACAAAATGTTCAACTTTCATTTACTTTCAAGTTATCCAATGCTTTCACTTTCCACAAAATACTTTTTAACCTTTTAACAAATTCGCTTGATTCAGATTGCGCCGACCATCTTTTTGAAAGTTGTTTCTTGTTTTTAGATAATTATTTACTCACTGTTTAAATATCATCCATCATCATAATCATAACTTGACACAATTACCCAGAAATCAATGCGAATTATATGTTTTACCGGTAAATGTGTCACGTAATCAAAGAAAACGAATGAAAGCCGCTGTTTTATGTATTACCGTTAGATGTGCACGTTATCAATCATATTGCATAATAATAAACTATCGTAGCTGACAAACAGACAAATTTGTATAAATAATTTTTAATTTGTTGACAAGATAACGGCGTGAAGTTCGATGTCTTGCGTGTTTTGTAATCAATTATAATTCTGTTAAAATGAAAGCGACAAATTGCAACTTTGAATCATAAAACATCAAAAACATGTCTTATTTCTCATACAGTTTATGTTAGCTCTACTGACTTTCATATTGCGGTAAACGTTTGGAAATACAAAATGTATTTATCTGTAAATGTTTATTCATTATACGAAACATCATTTTATGTCTGTCTGATTGAAAATACGTCATGAACAGTTGCATAAATGCCAGTATAGGGGTAAGATAGTGAAGAAATGACACATGCACAATGTACTACAATTTATTATTTTTCACATTTTTTTTCTATTAGCAAAACTACTATTTAACCATTCGAACAAACAGTTTTCACATAGTCATCTGGAAATCGAAAAATTATTCTCAGGCACTCTTAGTACATTTACGATCAAAGAGACGCAGAACCTTATATCAAACAACGCTCTTCTCCCAACTGTAGATGTACTATTTCGATAATTAATTCAATAATTGTCATGAGTCAGTGTGTTAGAATATATATGTATGTGAATATGTATGTATGTGTGTATGTATGTATGTGAATATGTATGTATGTTAATATATATGTATGTGAATATGTACGTATGTTAATATATATGTATGTGAATATGTATGTATGTTAATATATATGTATGTGAATATGTATGTATGTTAATATGTATGTATGTGAATATGTATGTATGTGAATATATATGTATGTAAATGTGTATGTATGTTAATATGTATGTATGTGAATATATATGTATGTGGATATGTATGTATGTCAATATGTATGTATATGAATATGTATGTATGTGTATGTATGTATGTGAATGTGTATGTATGTGAATATGTATGTATGTGAATATATGTATGTGGATATATATGTATGTGAATATATATGTATGTGAATATATATGTATGTTAATATATATGTATGTGAATATGTATGTATGTGAATATGTATGTATGTGAATATGTATGTATATGTGTATGTATATGTGTATGTATTTCTTGTTCGTGTGGAGTCATGGCCATAATGCCGTATCTCCTTATTAAACTATATTTATTACAACGAGTTTCACACGAAACATCATGTAAAATAGTTGTCTGACCTAGGACTCGGACCCACGGTCTCCATGTTGGCTTTCATTGGCTCTACCGACCTTGCTTAACGACCTTGCTTACCGACCTTGCTTGCCGACCTTGCTTACCGACCTTGCTTAACGACCTTGCTTACCGACCTTGCTTACCGACCTTGCTTACCGACCTTGCTTACCGACCTTGCTTACCGACCTTGCTTACCGACCTTGCTTACCGACCTTGCTTACCGACCTGTCCATTCTGATACTTTTTAATTAAATAAACATTTACTATCACAAAGAATAACTAGAAATTTACATTAGAGCATTGCTGTTCATTTTCTGTACATTTAAATTATTACTTATAGGGGTAGAGCGCTTGACCCCTAATGACCCCTGATCGATATCGAGTTTCCAGCTCTACCAGTTTTGATCAATAGATTATAGAGAGAAATTATTTTCATACGTAAATTTAAACAATTTATCTTAATACTAGAATATTTTAGCAGTTATGACAGTATTCCTCAATTTCCTCTCTTTCATTTAGTGTAAAAGTTGATCTCAACTCCCGTTTTCTTCTATGTCGAAGAGATAGAAATGCGAGTTTAAAATATTTGCTTGAAAACAATCGAATAGCTCAAAATGAATTAATGTTAAACATACAATAAAAAGAAACTGCAACAATTCTTTTGAAATTCGAAGAAATAATTTGAAGTTTAGTTTAAGCATATAGCTTGGCTTCCTTCGTGAACCTGGTGCCTATATTGTTCCCTATACCAGTCCCTTTTTTTTACTTTATACCCCTACAATCTGCATTATCCCATAAGGATCTTTGTAAGGAAAGGACGTGCTTTGTGAAGTCGACTTTCCCGCTCTTTCGCAGGTTCGTTTCAACAAATACTGGTTTAACTGTATGTTTAATATATTTGTAAGTTTGAATATATTCACATTTATCGGTGTATGCATGTATACATTTATATCACCAGTTGAATGTGTCTAACATGTTGTGGCGAGTAGAGTTCAAATATCCAGCGGGCTTGTCAAGAAATTGAAAACCTAACGTTTCATTGACGTCTAACGATCTTTGTACATGTAAACCGACGTATCTGGGGGGCACTCACAGTAGTTTAATCAACATAATAGTAATTTGTTAAAATCTCGATATTTGAATTCAAACTGTTATAGTGTAGAACATATAGATCTATCAATGTCCAGTGTTCAGTTAAATTCTGTAAATCACCACCAATCTGCAATAAAAATCACACACATATCAACGTTCTCTACTACATACAAGTGTTTATGTATATGTTATATAGAATCAACAAGAAGAAAAGCAAATATCAAATCAATATTATAACAAACAATCGTTTCTGAATTTTCAAAGTTTGGATTTAATTTCATCATTCTTAATAACGAACAGAACAGAACAGAACAGAACAGAACAGAACAGATCAGATCAGATCAGATCAGATCAGAACAGAACAGAACAGAACAGAACAGAACAGAACAGAACAGAACAGAACATATCAGAACAGAACAGATCAGAACGGATCAGAACAGAAAAAAGTACATAATCTACAGTAAAACCTCACTTAAAGAACACCTCAATGAGAAGAACACATTAATGATAAGAGCACTTCAATATTAAGACCACATTTTTCAAGTCTTCTTTCAATGTTGTACTCTTTATTCAATCTCAATGTTAAGACCACCTCAGTAAGAAGACCAGTTTTCAAGGATACCAATGGTGGTTTTATTATGGGTGTTTTACTGTATTTAAAACATTTCATGTCATGTTATATATACATAAAGTTGTCACAGAATTGCATAGAACATATATTATATTATAACATTTTATAAGCTATGTAAACAGTTGATTAGCCATATACATACACCAGTTAATAGTATGCAATACATTATTACTTACAAATAAAGGTTTCGTGTAACATATTGCTAATTTGCACAACTGAATTTTATATCTCATAGGAATAGTTCCGCATTTATAATTATAAAGATATAAATCGATTTTCATCTCATGTTCAAAAATTGGACTGGATACGCTGTCTTATCGATAAAATTGTCTCCCCTGAAAATGTCGTATCGGGCGATATCGATTTCTGATTTGATTGAATATCGACATAAACTGTCTTATTATTACAATAATTTGAACCCAAGTATTCACGTGTGACTCAGCTATTGATTAAGATTCATGTACCTAGATAAAAGACACACATCGCAAGTACTTGAACTATGAAAAACAGTGGATAAAAACGAAGAAAATGTTTTTTTTTAATTCTTCATTTAAGTTTATACATGGCATATACAATAATGTTGACAATGACAGATATTGTACACATTAAATAAAGCAGTATAACATGGACGTTAATGACATTATATAATTGAATCCAATAGTATGTGTAATGTTCTAGACTTAAATATTTTGTTTCTGTAATGACGAGCAAAAAACATTAAAGGTGGAAAAAATCCGAATCATTGTGAGCTAGAAAGTGTAGATAAAACCCTAAACAATCATATGCTATTATATTTAATGTTCAAGTTTTACAGAGACTTAAGACACAACTATTTCAGCCGATAGTATTGCCATTGGCCAACTCTTGAAAAATATTATACATGTAATATCATGTCATCAAAATCTAAACGCCCCCAAATTCACTTGGCAAAATATATCTACTTCGCTTTGTCGAAAAGAAAACCCACAATTCTGTGAAAACTACACGATACTTATATTACTATTTGTGTTAAATATTGTCTGACGTTTTGTAACTGTACCATCATGTTTCATTTTTAAAAATTCACTATGCCTCTGATGGCTGAATCTCTCTCACCGACTATATATGTGGCAAAACACTTTGTGAAATGTTTAATGTCTTAATAAAATGTATTGTATTGTATTGTAAAATAAAAAAACACTGCCACCGAAACGAAGCAAAATACACTGTGACGACGAATTTTCTATCAACACTATGCTGGGAATATGCTTATCCGGGGTTATTTGGGTCCCTTTGACCCCTGGAATTTCCAAAAAGCCACATTTTGACCGCCGTGATTCTATCTGAAGAATCAATTTTTCTCTAAATTATAAGTAATTAGGCTATAATATGGTAAAATCCGATAAAAAAAATAAAAATGACCCTTGAGATTCAGCCCCTAGTGGGACCCCTGTTTATTATGTCCTGAATGACTTAGTTGTGACATTTCTATCGTTGCACTGATACATAAATATTTGTTTTTATTGAAACGCAGATATCAGTCTTATATATTCCTTACGGTCTTATTCTAGTATTGGAGGCACAGGGGTCGAACGATAGAACGCCCGACCCCTTAACCGTATGTCATGAGTTCGAATACCACTATGGCCGTGGCTGAACAGCAAACTTCTCAGTGGGTACTCAGTGAGTACTGGGCACCAACCTGGGGAGCTGTCATCGAGAGTACCAGGATCACTCAACATACTGATAGTTTTATTATAGTTTTATTATTTTAAGAAATTAAAATGGAATTAATTACTTGACACACGTAAAAGTCATTAATGTGACAATAATTTGTAAGTGTCACTATTTAGAGAGTACGTACGGAAGACATTATGGGTATTATTGCGCAAGATATAATAAAATTGTAATATATACATTTAATTGCTTTATGACATGTGAGATAAGTATCGTACTGCAGGTGACCTCGGGCTACCTATAATACTCACGTGACCTTGTTAAGTCAGAATCTAAGGGTCCGTAGACTTTATGTATGTAATGCATGCTCCTGGTAAAATATTACCCGTATGCTATTATTATAAAGCTTAAAACATAATTCCTAAAACAATGCGTTCAAAACACAACACCTTATGTCTTTCAAAGAACCCAATTATCAAATAGCAACCAATTAAGCAAAAATATTAATAAGATCGATTCGATTTTTACTGTTGTATAGGGGCTCGTAGTTTTGTTTGGAGAATTTTATAAATATTGACACATATTGCGCTAAATACGTTTATTCCCTGTTCATGTTGTATCCGTATAAACTCGTGAATGTACGTATATTACCGCATTACCAAGGTAACGTACTTGTAAATAACATGACCATGTCGAAAGTGTTTTGCACGTATGTATCCTACTTCTGAATAAAGCATTTCATCCGTTTCGAAAGCTGTTTTGTGGTGCATCGACAGCATAGGTATCATATAGCGTGCATTGAGGACTGTTAGACGTTTTCATAACTAATACAAGTTAAAATAATACACGTATTCAATGAATCTCGGACAAAATTAAACAAGGAGTTTCTAGCGGTAAAAAAAGACAATGTTAAAATGCTATATACAAACATTCAACGCGTGACAAAGTAATAATCTATTTATTCACATGAAATCTATGAGTTCAACCTGGTAACTTTGATCTATTCAAACATGATAGTGCTATCATAGCTTCGGTGTCATTTATCATACTAAATCACATCATTAATTTCAAGATATCTCCATTTATCGTGTCTGAGCAGGTTTGAGAAGGTTTAACAGAAAATAAATGAACGTAACACACAATGTGTATTCTTTCGGTAGTTCTAACATATTCAAGTATGGTGTGAAAATAAAATACACATTTCCATAACACTTCCCAAATAGTGTTTTACTTCTAGGTAAAATTTAATTTGAAACAAAACAAAGAGAACATATGCTATGTAACAGTCAGACTACCCACAGTCTGGCTACATGAATTGCGGGTAACTTTTGCGGAATCAACTTTTGGTGTTGATGGTGTGTAGTCAGTGATTATACCAATATTTATGGGTGATACCATATCATGGCTGCGACCATTTACAAACAAAAATGCATGAGATGGCCAAAACGATTATAAAGTTATTAGACTGAGACTGAGTTTGAAACTGTTTAACAAAAAAATATAATAAATCATGTGATAGAATTTTATTCTAATTTTATCCGAAATATTACACATTCTGCTTATGATTTCACATAAACAAGATATATATAACAATAACGATATGTTGTACATTGATCAATGGCAATACTATCATTTTAACGTACACAATAGTATGGTTGATTATCGTAATATAACTCACAATCGATTACACATTACATTTTCATTTAAACAATATGAAATATAACATATACAAGAAACCATGACCTTGGTTTTGCGATAATGCACTCCATGTAACGAGCTAAACATGAAATCATTAAGTTTAATGGAAAATATATTAGAATAACAATTTGTATTAATTTTGTAATAATTTCCGAAACCTTGACATTCTATCAGTAACTATGGTAACACACTGACATTGTAAACTGACTTGACATAACATGGGAGAGATAGTTCCGAGGTTTGACAATCCCTGAATTAGACTGTGAGTACATGTCCTTGATTAGTAACACTGAATACAGTCATCAAAGTGGTAAATAAATGTTTGTAAATCACTTGTTACACAATCAATGTAAAATGATCAATTTAAATTTGTCATTTTATTTAATTTTAAATATATATACAAATCTAAGTGCTTTCAAATATGTGTTAGAATTTAACATAAGTCTTGAGACATTTCGATGTCCAGGGTTTATTATATAAGACAATTTCATAAATATATCATAACAATTGAGTTTAATGGAATGCTATATAATGGACTATAAGATTGCCCTATGAAGAGGCAGTCAGGATATGAATATACATGTATATACCCGTACATGGTCAGACAATTAAGTATCCGTAATTATGAGAAATATTAATATTCATTCTTCTATACTTCTATGTGAAGATACACATATCTACTTGCTATATTTTAATAACAACAAAACGCATCGTACTAATATGGTTCAATTCAATTCAGTTTATTTCTTATAATTTTGCGTAGTCCAGGTTCGGACAGGCATCATTAGCAGCAATAACAACAACGGGAAAATAACCAATCAGAGAAAATGAATTTGTTTTAAAAGTTCAGACAAATTAACTGTTTTCAGTTTGAGAAAATTGACAGGTTGTTTACTATCATCATTAGATATCGTCATCTGATTGGGCCATGTACACACATCGCCGCTGAATCTTGAAAGAAAAAACAAAGTTGATTTTGATAAACATCATAAAATCCCCGAGGCAATGATCGTGCTTAGCCGTCAGACGCTCATGTGTGTTTTAAACGGCTAATTTGTCAATCAATTAAACAATAAATCAATATTGTACAAACTACATACAGACTACATGTGTTGTCTTATCACCGTCACCATAAATTTGTACATTTATCAAAATAAATTGACTTCTCAATAGAAATAAAATACTTGTTTGAAGACACCGCCGCCACCAATCGAGTTATACAGTATACTCATCATTATATTAGAAGATTTCGAATGAAGAAAGGCACTTTTGAGAACAATTTCTACTTAAATTGTCCCTAACATAACCACATACATTATGTAGTTAGTTTTTTATTGACGTCCAGCAAATATATGTGTTCAGAACACATATACAATGGTGCTGTGTTAGACATAGAGCTGAACAGAACAGAACAGAATGGAACGGAACAGAACCGTTTATTAATAGTTGGATGTATGCATAAATCTTAGCATTCAAAGTGTACAAATCATGATGCACTCACCAAAAAACACATTGGTTCTGAAATTGTCGGGCGCCCTTCACTCAAAATGAAACAATTCAATGTCTTAATGTCTGGTTAAACAATGTTATTGTATTCTGTGTATGTAGACAATGACCAGGTCTATATATAACATATATTTCTCTCAAATTCGTTCTGAAACCTCTCATGAAGTGCACGTTGAGAATATAGGGACAGTGTACTAATTTATTCTAGTTTGAAAAATATATATTTCTTGCCAAAACCTTAAAGTAATATTACACTCATTGTTTTATTCATTATTTACCTTAAATGTATTTAACATAGTTGAAACATCATTTTATATGCAATATCAATAATAACAGTAATAATGTATTTCTATGTATTTGTTGAAAAAAATAAGTGTGTTAAAGCTTTTTATATTAAAATAAAACTTCCAGTTTTGTAATAAGCGGGTATTTTGCAAATTCTGGCCGTGCGTAATACGATAAAACATTTCTTGAATCGGTTACATATTGTATTATTTATAGGACGTCTCAGCCAATGTAGCAAAAACTCTGGATGAAACCCCGTTCAATTATATAACGTTCAGATGAGCCAGATACATCTTTAAATAAGACAAAATGAAGCTGGACTCACACATTTGTAGCCTAACAGTTCTCCCGAAGTTTATCTTTAAGCAAGAATAAAGGAGAAGTACAGTTATATAATTACACCCTGTTTTAATAGATACATTTAATCAGGTTAAAACTTCACAACACACCAATAATGTTTTAAACAACTTTTTTAAATGGTCACTTGTCAGACTAGACTAACAGTTTCGGGAAAGTTATACATATACATTGTACTTTGAGATTATTTATTAAGAGGACATTTGTTGAATGTTCATTCACTGTCGAAATAAAAATCCGTAAGACGCAAGTGACCAATTAAAAAATAAATTCAGTGTGATTAAAAGGATATATTTTTTATTATAGTGTCATACATAAAATATTACAGTACAATTTAGATCCGTATAATAATAATTGAGAGAAATATGAATCAGGCTTCATTTATAGTATTTGTACATGGAACTGCTGTTGACATCTCAGCATTGAGTCAGCTTGTACATTACACATTACCAAGTTTGACTACACTTAGAACTGGATGTTGCAACTGGTTAATAGAGAGAGAATAAGTTGCTACAGGGAACGCCTCATACATAGGACAGTGCCTCCCCACGCAGACCTCCGGGAAAACAACAATCCATAAAACATAAGGCACTTGTGGAGGTTAAAGGGTACATACGTTAAGGAACAGAGGCACAAGGAATGGTCTGGCAGACCATAAGGAATAGCTAGGACAAACATGCCCACACAATATGTTGTCGCATTATTTCCAGAACCTCATGACATGTTTTTCGTCTTTTTGAAAAACAAAACAACTTAAAAGTGTTACGCTCTTGAGATAATTGTTACATACAGGGTTATGGAATTGCATTTTATTTAAGTTATGTGCATTCCAGAGCAATATAGGTAGTACAGATAGAAAGAGCTTGGAAAGACGGTTTCAACTAAATACTCAAAAACCACCAAACATTGAGTTACGGGGTTCTAGAAATAAGGAGACGATATGGTGCGATCAGCACCGTGAGAGTATGATATATTGTAAAGGATTTGAATTGAGTTGCAGATTACTTTATTTTAATGCTAACTATTTGATTCGTTTCTATGGTAACAAATTTTCTAAAATAAAATTGAACGTAAGTACGTTACACGTTTGAAATGCCACGGTATATTCTATAAACATGTAGTTATATTATCCCGTCTACTCGTAAAAATAAATTGATGTATCAATTTTACATTGTAAAAACCGGTTACGTTTTTTTACAACTTGAAATTTTCAAACTGGTCACTTTGCCTGATTATGTTTCCATCATGAACCATGTGCTAACAACTATAGAATCGGTGTATCAAAGACCGTATAAACATGTTTGTTTGTGGAGAAAGGCAACAATAAATCACTTAAAAATCAAACAAGGCGGCTGATGAAAAGAATAATTCAATTATTAATACATCATTACGCCCAGTTCTTGTATCTTTTCAAAACATACACAAGTTTTGATGGATCATTCTTCCCAGGGCAATTCTTGTAGATATCGGTCCTTTGGTTTGGTGTCCCCTATTGCGAGGCCCTGTGGAGACAGGACCAATCCTTGGCGAGGACAGCACACATATCCTTCAGGGATCAATTCATGTACATATTGATTTTATCCTGTCAAGCCATGATCGATCACTTTGAACAGTATAACACTAGTTAGTTTTAATTACACTGACTTTATGACTGTCAAAATTAAATCCCGCCCACTTTTAAATCGCCAGAAGGGTTTGAATCAATAGAACATCCCACTCCTTAATAAAATAACGACGTTAACGCTTAAAGAACTCAAACGTAAGTGAACATCTAATAAGGAAACTGCAAACTTTTATTAAAGAGGAAATTTGTGTTAAAACTTTAAATTTACTATTTCCTGAAAAAAAGTCTCGATGGTTGAAGTACAGTCGTTGGACATAGACGGTCGAGGTAAATTTATACACATTCTTCCGGGTTTTTGTTGAACGCTTGCTTTTCTTAACATTGACTTTTTGTATTTGGTGTTTTTAAAAAAATAATATTTTGAATACCAAGCTCACATTATCAAACAACAACAACAACATAACACTTCGCACACAATGGGACATTGTTTTATTTTATTTCATATTTATTTGCTGTTATTTTACTGTCACTGTTGACTGGGTAGTAGTTGAGAAGCAAGTTACCATACATGAAATGAACAACTCGTGAATTAAACTTTTTTTGTTTATCAATTATAAACATGCTTGTTAACTTGTATTCACTGGTAAAAAAAAATACATTGATATCTAAAACAATTAAATTTCATTTATCATTGGTATATAGATTATATTCAATATTTCTAAATTTTATTTAAGTTTTTTACTTAAAAAAGAAAACTTGCTTACAAAAATAACCAAACTTTGCCTGTAAATCATGTAGCAAAGATGACGATATTTCGGGCAGGCCAATATCTTGTCGTGTTTTATATTGTAGTTGACGGGGACCACGATGATCTGTTTTACCTTGTTGATTGTGTACTAGATGAAATCAAACAAGCCAAAGCTCTTAAGGAACAGAGTGAACAGATCGAGGAGGAGAACGCGGAGATAATGCCGGCAGCCGATATTGGTGATATTTATGTAAGCGCTACATCTAACACATACATCAGTCGTGCTCCTGTGTCTTCTAACTAACGTAGTCATCTACTTGCTGTCCATTTATTTTCTATAGTTTCTTTATCTTATCGCACGCTTGCTTATTGGTTGCTTGTTTTTTCTTTTTATTCACCATTTCAACGATATTTTGTGATTTATAAAATCTTCTTACATTGGTTACACACAGCACAACCAGATAACATTATAACTGTCAGCGAAGTTACGGATGTTTATAAGGTCCTATCAATAGTCCACAATGTCGTGATTTGATGATAACTTACAGTGTATAATTACATGATTGTGTATTGTTTATCTATTACAATAAGAAGGAAAATAAAATTAAAATAGAATCTATAAAATGATAGAACATCTTTGTAATGTGTTGCCATGGTGTTAACACGTGCCTGTGTAACGTTCATTGTTACATGGCCAACATGTTAAACATTACTGGTCCAGAGTGTAATCCAACAGAATGGGTTTTCAATGGTAACTTTTAAATTATTTAACAAATACCATATGAAATTATTTACCATGTTTGTGTATGATTATATTCAGTAAAGTCGAGAAGTATTATACCATTCAATGCCTGCAAGCAATAAAGAGTTTACTTCTAATTTTGAATTTACAAACTATAACTTTCTGTTTTTTATTTTGAGTAACATAAATTTCTTTTTGTTTTCACAGATCACTGACCTCATGGATCACATAGAGAGCGCCCTGTCTCCTTTCGATGATGGGAACCAGCTGTCGCAAGGATTCTGTGATACGCAATCATCTCATAATAATCATTATCAACAAATGGCAGAGACAGGAAACAGCTTTGCTGACGATCTAGTAGAGCAGATATATATGGACAATGAATATCTGTCGTGTGTTGCGAAAGACAACTCTTGCATGTCAAATTATTCATACGGAAAAAGTAGTGCTAATGCTGATATACATACGCGGGATATGCCCGTTCCTGAAGACATTTTACAATCCGCGATTTCCTTGCAAAACTTTACGAAAACATCGCGATTGTCTGCAGACAGATTGAGTCCACAAATCATCGACACAACAGTGGAACACGGCAATGCAGAGTCTGATGGAACTATAAGTAAAGAATATTATAAAAATTTTGATGAACTACAAAAGTATTCGGATTTGATACAGTTACCGGATATGACGTCACGATACCCATCCATAGCATCAACATCAACATCAACACAAAATGAACCTGTAAACTATTCACAGAACAAACAACCAGATACTGTGATACAGTCACACCAATTCTTCGACGAAGAATCAAATGGTGAGTTAGCTATTTGTGAATTATTTGTTTCAACATACAAAACGTTTAATTATTTCCAATCTGTAACTGAAATTGTTCTTTAGTTATTATTCCATGTCAAGTGATTGTCAACTTTTACTGAATATGCTAGTCAAATTTGTTTTTGTTTATGATACTGCAGTGTCTATAATTGAGAAGCACTGACGTTTTCTTTATCTCACGGGCCTGTATTATGTTGTAGACACAACGGTATCCGAATTTATGACCTGGACGACAACACATCCAGAAAATTGGAGCGGAACGGAAGTGCTTGATTGGCTGTATTACTCCGCCGAAAAACATGGCGTCGATTGTTCTTTGTTGAGAGGCGAAGCTTTCCGAACTGTTACAGGGAAAATGTTATGCAACATGAATGTACAGGGATTTAGAAATTTGGATCCGTTTTACGGAGACTTTCTCCACAAATTATTTCGCCAGCTTCTTTGTGGATGTAAGTATTCAAGATAAAATCCAGATTCTTAAAGAACGGATCGAAACCGTCACTTTTGTTTCACTATCATAATGAGATACTCATGTCAATTGTATGTATTTTATTTTTCTGAATAAGTTAACAAGTCGACGTAAACTAGAAGATTAGTAGATTTAATTTTCATATTGTTTGTATCTGGTTTACAAACAAATTTGAACCAACATGTCTGACGCTAAATATGATATATTGTGGTATAAGCTTACTGTGCACCAGTTCCGTAACAATAACTATGGAGCATTGACTGTATACTAGAGCTATATATGTTCAAACATTTCAATATTTCAGTACAATTCACTCTGACACCAGAATCCAGTTTCTCGGATCAGTCTAGTATAGACCAGTCGTTTGGTTACATCGAATCTCAAAGCGGATGTTACTCCATGACAACCAGTCCAAGTGACGTCAGTCATCAGTCAAGCGAAGTGAGTCCGTGTCAAAGTTCAACTCATACAAGTCCAAACATTTACCAGCAAGGAGCAGAGAGACTGGGACCTTACGACTTTCTTTATGGTAAGGGCATATATACATGGTTGTCAAATATTCAAATCCACCTTTGATACATTTGTACTTACAAAATATGCTTTTCGTGCAGATGTACAGTGATGTTGTATAACCGCGAATGCATGAATGTATTATTTCAAAATAGGTGATAGAAAAGTGAACCTGATAGCAGTTTTAGATTTACGTGCGATAACATTGCTTTACCTAAATCGACATGGACCGGTCCTGAACATTCATGCAAATGTTTGCGGTCAATCTTAACAACACTATATCTATTTTTAATTCACGGATGGATTTAAAACCTGTTACAAAGATAAATGCAAGTAGTATATTGTTAGTGTTTGCATGTGAATTTTACATTTCTCATATGTTACGTTCATACTAAGATTATATAAAATCTGTATTACAGCCTCAGCACCTGGTTCCTCCACTCAGCAAGTAGATGATGTGAGCCAGATTCAAACCACAGATAAAACATACAAGTATACACTCGGCCTTCATCCTATGGGTTACGGGTTCGATTACCAGACACCACAGAATACAGGCAACCCCAAACCCGGGTACAAGGCAGCAGCCAGGGAAAGGTATGACACCAATAGTACACCTAGACGTCGCCCCGGGAGACCACGTGTCAAAAGCATTCCAACTGAAGAAGAACTCCAGGCACAAAGAGAGAAAAAACGTAAGATAACTACATGTAAATCATTATTGCATCAATATAATTATATAGTAAACAGTTTGTGAAGAAACAGTTTATTAAAAAAAATATTTAAAAAAAATAATATTATGGTTTCAAGCCTCCAAGCGGTTACCCCATTGTCATGTACATGTGCGTAGATTACACTTGCTAGTATTCTACAGTGACAGACTTATCACTATGTATCTGTCAAGTATCAACTACTCTTATTACACAATGATTGTGATTAAATTCTTGTCCTAGATTCATTATGACGATTCTATTACTAAAACACTGCACTGGATAGGTCAGAATTCGATATTCAAAAGTTAATTTTAATACCTGTATCGTTTAACGTTGTGAACCAATAGTGAGAACTATCAGGTAAGGGGAGACAACTTCACATTTTATCATGTGATTTATAAAAGCAGTGAATACCATCGTTGTCAATATATCGATGTAAGATGTATTTACAAGTCCGTGTTGAACTTTGCTTTAACAAACACTATTTTATTTTGCAGTGAAAAGTCAACATCTGTGGGAATTTATTTATGATATGCTCAACAATCCTATGTATAACCCGACCATCTTGAAATGGGAAAACCAGAACGAGGGTGTCTTCCGGTTCGTGCAATCAGAATCTGTCGCACAACTCTGGGGATCGCTTAAAAGCAATGAGAACATGACATACGAAAAACTTAGTAGAGCAATGAGGTAGGTCACGTGATATTTGAAGTATTAAACACAAGTCAATATGACTGAGCGCCGCTGTACGATTTCAAACCTCTTCTTTAAGTGACGTAATTTCCACAAAACGTCACATGTGACGTCACCATGTTCTGACAGTATATTTGCACCATATGGAGTAGATATTGTTTCCAGCTTGCAAATAGTGACATCACATGTTGCGTTTTCTTGAAATACCGTCACTTACAGAAGATATTGTAAATCCCAGAGCAGCGCTCATATGTTAAAAATCCCCAACCAACTATACAGTAATACATTCAGAGAAATGCTGTTTTCTGTATACATAAAATACCACACTATTGTATTTGTGATAATTTCTTGTTTAGTACGTAATACAGTAAAACCTCACACTAAGACAACCTCAATAATAAGACCACCTCAACATTAAGACTACACTTTTCAAGTCCATTTTGACTGTTTCGGTCTATATTCAACCTCAATATTAAGACCACCTCAATATTAAGACCAGTTTTCAAGGGTCCCAAAGGTGGTCTTATTATTGAGGTTTTACTGTATACACACTCAACATGATTACATTGAATTCTATATCTTATTCGATTTTTTTTCTTGTTTCAGACATTATTACAAAAGAGGAATTTTAGAGCGTGTTGAGGGCAGACGGCTTGTTTATAAATTTTCAAAACTAACATTAGAACGAATGAGTCAGAAGAAACGGGCTTGTTACGTTATTGAGACACCGTGTTAGATAACTCCTGCTTACCCGCCATCTTAACATATGTCAACAAGAGTTACGTGCCTTTGTTTTCTGTTGTGTTTTACAAAGGGAGAGAACTACTAAGTGCCATATCTTGATTCACATTCACATCAACCGATCTCATTGAATACATTGAATGCTAATTAAAATTGCAATTTAGCATTCTTTAAAAACTACACGGTGTGAAGACAACACGATGTACGTGTGTACTTTGTAACCTGTCTCATTTGATATTCACGGCGACCAACTGAGCCAAGATACAAATTGTTCTGAAAACAACAAATCCTAGTTTAATTCAACGCTGTGTTCATGAACGCCGTTATCATGCACATTATATAGAATATAATATCAGAACATGCCTTCATTTCAACCACAGAACGACTTCTGCATACAAGTTATATTTATACATGGACCGTGTTTTCTAGAATGTAGAATCACTGAAGTTAACTCGTGTTGTTGATAACCTACATATCATGTGCTGCTATGACATCCATATCATGTTATTGATTGTGATATATTATGTACCTTGTACTTATACGATAAATTATATTTGATTAATTTATTAAATATACTTTGATAACAAAACTTGAGTTGTGTTTTCCCTTGTGCTTCTACAGAAATGTATCTTTAATGGTACATTATTGATCAATGTTGTACAAAGTTTGCTGAAGAGCTACTTCTGTAAATACCAGTCGCATGTCTACAGCTTAAACAGAATATCTCACCAAAAGAAGACATTTTTTGGCTAGTAAGCAAACTCTCATAATTATGATATAATTTAATTATATATACATTGACAGGGCAATGTATGTTGAACATATACATGTCTATACGAGCGCTGCTATGTGATTCACAATCTCTTCTGTAAGTGACGTCATTTCAAGAAAACGCAACATGTGATGTCACTATTTGTAAGCATGCAAAATTATTTACTTCATATGGTCAGTTCATCAAGAAACTGAAGAGATACAAATTAGCGGACAACATACGCATTTCTTCTATTTCCGGATTGGAAGAGGTTGCCATCAGAGAGTATTAAAGCTGTCATGGAGTGGTAAAACGATATTTAAGTCATCGACAAGATTATACAAATTGATTCAAGTTAGATTGAGGTTAAAAACGTATTTATATGAATCACACACATTGTCATATATAAGTAAAACATGTATTGGGTGTGTGATGGTAAAAAAGGTTCGTGACCTCTGGGTTGAGCAAATGACACTATATATATATATTGCTGCAGACAGAAGGAACTGACGGATGAATATTGTAACATTTTGAAGAACGTTAAGAAGGATTCAGTCGTTATAAAGTTGTGAAACATTTTAATCGACTTTAGCATGCAGGAGTTACGTCCCTTATATTAATGATAAACTGGAATAAAATGTAACGTTTATGTTACCATGAAGTGGCAGTAATGATCAAATACCTTCATTCTGCTATGGTATTAAGTTAGATGAAATAAGGTGTGAACATTTGAAATATATTGCTGCAACAAATTAACACGGACATTGTTCTAGTTTATATAATATCACCTTGGTTTTGAAAGATTGTCAAGATAAAATCAAGTGATAGTCAGATGACATAATCATTATGAGTGCAGTATATATCGCAATAAGAAAAAAACTTTAGTGTCGCTGAATTTGACATAATTTGCAATAAATAAAACAGGAGGCTCTTAACTTCTTCGACGATCATCGGATGCCTCGCTGTCGATGAATTATTCTAGGCATTAATTGTTGAATGTGACGCTTTCGGATATGAGACATTTTTGGCATTAATGAAACCTGCTGTCATTCCGTATTGTTATCAAACTAATAAATTAGAACATCAAAGATGTGTTTGGTTCTATCTTCTCTACATACAAACCTTTTTGTCATATTGTCACATTTCATTTTTTGTGAATACATGTATATTAACTAGCAATATAAAATAAATAGAAATACCTACAATGTAGTATATATTTAAACAACTGCCACGTTTATTATGCATGTATATGTACATGTATATACTTTATATCTTATATGTTATGAGTGTATGCTTAAACAAACGGAATAAAATATAATAATAAAAGATAAAAATAGAACATTCTATACGATTTGTCAAAATCCCTACGTTCTTTTTGATCGGAAGAATCTGCTACTTTTGGTTTGGAACTTTGCCAATATCGAATTGATCGAGAGTCATTTTGAGTCTTCGGAATCTACCAGGTCGCCGTCTGAAAAGGGAAACGATTAAATTGTACAGAAGACATGATTTCAGCGCGATAGTCTACACTATGAAAACAAACAAAAACAAATGACCTTATAAGGTAAGACAGTTGTAGGGTATATACAATATTTTTTGTGTAAATAAATTCATCAACCATATAAAGCATACATTGTATTTTGCATTGTAACTGGGACGTTTTGTCTCATAAGTGTCATAATCTTTCTTATTTAGTCATAGAATATGTTTCTTTCTGAATATATTCGACATAACTTGCGCCCCTGTTCCCTTAAGTATGTACCCTTGAGCCTCCTCAAAAGCCTTATGGTTTATGGATTGTTGATTCCCGGAGATCTGTGTGGAGAGGCACTGTCTTATGTATGTGGCGTTCCCTGTAGCAATGCCCATTTACCCTATATGGTTTATGACAACATAGGTCATACATAAATAGTATCATAATATATTTATATAATAGTAACAGTTCTAGTAAATTTTAATACAAATTGTTGATACAAATCTAAATTACGTCAATTTTATAAAAATAACATCAATAAACCTAAATATGCATAAATATTGCAATGCAAAAAGCAGTGCATACAAGGAACCGTAGTATGCGTTACAGCGATATATTTAACAGACAAACCATTGTCTAATATCCCACCTTACCTACCTGTTTACACGCAGTGCTACATGAACCAATACTGCATTGGACTTATAATGTATTCGACACACACGAGTGTGACAGGTGTGTCGAATCTAAAATAGACATATCATATAAGCCTTAAACTTAAGAATTTCTTATCAGATTAAACATATTGAAACTTCGTTTTGTGTAGACTACACTGTGAAATAGTTGTTGTGCTAGGGACACCGTGAAGTAAATGTTCGTGTAATTATGTCTGTGTCATGAAAATCACAAGCAAGAAATATACTTGTTCATGTATAGACAGAGTGTAATAAACATTACTGAGTGAAATTAAGTTTCACAACAAATGCATTTCTTTTGATGAAAGAGAGAATAAGTTGCTGCAAGGAACACAATATACATAAGACAATACCTCCCCTCACATACCTACCTGAAAACAACAGTCCATACAACATCAGGAGGGTGCAAGGGTAAATACGCAAGGGAAACAGGGGCAAAAGGAATGGCTATAAACCTCGATTGTTATACATACCACACCATGTTCTATATATCAATCTATAATCTTTTCTCACTCATTGAACCTAGGTAAACTACTAGCTACAATGTTTAAAATGATAGATAACCTGAATACAAAAACATGTAAGCGTGCGCTCGATTTATGCTCAATAAAGTACAACAGACATCAAAACGTGCATAATTAAACATCAGGAATGTCGGGAATGAAAGCATTTGTTCTTGGATATACGGGTGAAACTGGGAAAGCTTTAGTTAAACAGTTAGCACAAGATGGATATTTTACTAAAGTTGTGTTAATTGGAAGACGGGAAGTTGAACTAGATATACAGGACGTAAAGAAATTTGTAAGTTGAGTTGTCTAAATATTCTTTACACCTTATAAAAACGTAAGTGACACGAATGAGTCAACATTTGTTGAAATTAATTTCTAATTTAAACTAAATATGGACGTTTATCTGCCCACAACGTGTAAAACGTGTAAGTTGTATAGTCATAATGTGCTTTAAACCGGATAAAAACGTTCTATACATACATACATACATATATACTTCATTTGTTGAAAGTCAATTCATATTTCGTTTAGACGTGAATCTGCCTAAATATAACACGCTAATCGAATTCTAAGTGAAGTGTTGAACTAAAATCTTATTATCCTGCCTTCGTTTACGTTTGGCTTACAATTCACATACTGCAAACAATGATTTCAATATCTCATCTCAATACTGGTAAAAAATTATTGTATTCATTGAAACATGTATTGATTAGTTTGCCTTTTGTGAAATACCCGGGGCTTTACACATACGCTGCCAATTTTGATATGGTGTCACTGTGGTGTCAAGATATTTCTCCAGACATATTTTTAAATTACTACACATAGCTTATACTTAACATTTAACACGACCCTGAAACGCTATATAAACGCAATATAACTTGATCACATTAGCCGAGTTATATGATAATTGAAATGAAATAAAAGTGTTGTTTTCACCATGATGAGTCGCCATAGAAACTAACTCTTTAAAAGCTGCACTTTGTTTTGATACTACAATTGGCCTGATTGAAAATTGAGTGTTTTAGTACTTAACTAAATAATATATACAAATAGAGCTATGGTTTTTAATGTAACAAAATTCACCATATCTTATACGAGCTATCAATATTCTAACTGTGTCATTATTCCTAGGATCAAAAAGTGATTAATTTTGATGACGTCGCAGAATATCAAGAAGCGTTTAGTGATTGTGATGTGGGATTTTGCTGTATTGGTACAACACGGAGTAAAGGAGGATTGGTAAGTTTTTGATGGGAAAAACATACAGTAGAACCCCGTTTATTCGACAATCTCCTATCCGAATAGTCGGTATTCGGAAATAAATATCAGGTCCCGATTTATCTTTTTAGGCACGTTGAATTAAAACGGGCTATTCGTAACTGTATATTATTCGAAATAAAATTTCGGACCTAATGAATTCGTGTGAACGAGGTGCGACTGTTGAGTTCCCTGTAGCAACTGATTTTCTCCCTTGTATAGCGCACATATACAGATTGAGTTATGCCTTAGTGTTATGTTATTGTTTCATCACAAACACACCAAACACTTGGTCACTTCCCCGTTGTTACACTTTGTTTATACATAGATTTCAGTACTGCATGTTTTCATGAAACTTAAATACTGGAATAAACGTCATTCAATCTTTATTACTTTTATTTTTAAACTATCCATTAATATTGATGCAAAGTCAATATGCCGTGATAAAAATGACAATTATATCAATGTTGTTGACAAAATAAGAATGTGTATTCATATTAACGCCAATATTTATTAAGATTTACTAAAATGTTCTGGGCCTTTATATCGCATTATTTAAATATGTTAGTATTTCATTAAAGTTAAGGTTGGATACATTAAGAGTATGTGTATATACCTGAGTAATACTGGCTGATATGATCACTGGTATTTTGTTTAAAATACTACACAGATTGTATCCCTTAAATGATGTCATACTGCATCGCTTAGACAGCAACATAATTTTATATCTATATTGTGCAATTAATGTAGACTTATATAAAATAGATAACAAATGTATGTATAGTAATGTTCTATACCATCATGTTGATGAGAATATCAGAGCGAAATATATACAGATATATTTCATTTGTAAAATGTGTCATCGACCAATGATATTTCATAACAGAGAATTGATAATGTTTTATTTGAACAGCCCTAAACTAAAACATAACATTGATGATGGAATATACATTGTCCATACATGCCCTGTACATACTTGGATGCTTATACTAATACAATAGCAAGTTTTCATGCGATCCAAGACGGATTCGCCTTTCATATATGTTTGTGTCTTGTTCCTTATTGACTTGTAGATGTCTATTTACTGTGTACTTTGAATGTCCCATTCAGGATAGGTATGTGCTACTAACAAAGTTGGCTCATTGTTGCTTGCACATTGTTTTGTTAGTTATTAATGGACTCAGATAGTACTCACTGTTACTAAAATGTTGTCAAGCACAGGCATGCTTTTATATTTTAGGACAACTTTATCAGAGTAGACCGTGACTACGTAGTAAACAGTGCACGTGTTGCTAAGGACGCCGGATGTAAACATTTCCAAGTTGTCACAGCTACCGGAGCAAATAAAGACAGTTTTGTTACATACAATAAGACAAAGGTTTGTACATCAATTATCATGACTATTAATATACCGGGAATATCATGTTGTAATGAATAACTCTGATTAGTACATCATCAGAAGTTCCAAATTCACTATAGTCAATGTACTCGCAATTTCACTGGTAATCTGAGTTTCATAGCGTTCAACCATCTAGTCAATTGTCTGATGTTTCCAGTTTAATTTTACGTTCATTGTGTATGAAGTCAGTTTTACAAACAAACGTTTAGATTCCAGTTTATCGACGTCAAAATGATACATTTTAGAGCAAAGCAATATGCCAACAATAACAAACTAATACAGAGAGGGCATTTAAATAGTTTAAATATTATAATTTGAAACAATTGATCAAAGGAAGGATTAAGTTGGTACAGGTACCGCCACATTCACAAGACAATGCCTGCCCATACAGATCGCAGGGAAACATCAGCATACACAACAACATGAGTTGATAATGCGTAAGGGTAAACATCTATGGAGATGTGGCATGTAGGAATTGTCTGGCTGATTTACAAAACAACTAGGGTGGTAAGGTAGGAACAAAACTGGGGGGAATCGAATCCATGACAGGACAAGCTAAGAACACAAGTTGATCATGGTTGGAAAGTTTGGATGTACACGAACATTAAATCAGGCTAAAGAATCATATATGACGAAAGGGGAAACTTAAAATCTAAAGAATTGCGACATATCAGTTCACACCCTTGAAATTGCAAATGAAAACACCAAGAGTTCAAATCGATTTAACTGCGGATTAACTCATGTTTACTTATACTTAAAGGGTATTAAACTAGTTAGTAAAATATTGAAATAAGTGAATTGTATTGAGACGGATATTTGTATATTTACACTTTTATTCGTAGGGTGAAGTAGAGGAACTATTGAAAGAATTGGACTTTGCGAGGCTGTCAATATTCCGACCAGGGTAATTTAACAGTGATAATAGTTATTCCAACATAATAATTTAGTCTATAAGTTTGAATTAAGTACATAATATGTAATATCGAAGCAAGGGCGTATAAAGATGTTTGTATATAGTTTTATCAAATTAAATGCATGAATTCACTAGAATTTCTTTTGTTTATCTTGAAAAAAACCCATATATGTACATTATATTCTAAGGTGATAGTAGTAAGATAATCTTTTCTTATTTTTATTCAGATTGTTGCTAGGAAACAGAGTGGAAAGTCGTCCGTTGGAGAGTTGTATAGCAGTTATACTGAAACCGTGTACGAAGCTCTGTCCCTCAGACGCCGGTGTACATTTCGATATTCTAGCAAATGCCATGTTGAAAAATGCCCAAATACAGAAACCACCAGGTTGTGTAGAAACATTTAATAACAGGACCATACACAGCATTGCGCAATCAGACGTACTCCAAACCTAAAGCCTGGTGTCACGTGGTGTGAAAGAACAGAAACAGTTAAGCAATTACAAAATGTACACATCACACATTCATGTGATAGCGGAGGAACAAGCAATCACATTGATCAAATACATTGTGACTCATTGACCATGTCGAATTCATAATATTATAATATCTAGAAATAGAAAGAGGTAGATATACTTGTGTCCCTTTGGAAAACAGAACTTGTAAATTATGTACAAATGTATCCTTAGAAGATGAGTTTCACTTTATGTTAAAATGTGTTGCATATGATGAACTAAGAAGAAAGTACATTCCAATGAAATATTACTTGAATCCAAATACTCATAAGCTTTATATATTATTAAGTAACAGGAATGAATATGTAGTAAAAAATGTAGCATGTTACATCCATTATGCAATGCTCTGTAGAAAAAGTTTACTTGAACAGTTATGAGATGCATTTTCACATGCTGTTACATTCTGTTGAAATTGTTATTCATGCATTATATAGCCTCCAAATGACATTGTTTAGCTGCACACATGTACATGTTTATTTGATGTATGTTGTATATTGATGTTATGGGCTGGTGGCCTGAATCATGTAATATAAATATTAAATAAATATAATCTTACATACAGTTTTTATAGGGATATGTTACAGGGAACGCCACATACACAACACAATGCCTCCTCACACAATTATCTCTTCCAAGAACTCCAATCTAAATAATTTAGTGTATAATGTATTTATATTTACGATGTCAAACCTTTAACTGGAACAACAAGGTATAAACCCAAATCGATAAGGCTTTCATTATCGATGTATCCATTATTTTGGGAAGAGTATGGAAAGGTTGTTTAAATCATGTGATATCATTTTAACTCGTTGTTATGGTGGCATATTACTGCCACCAGTAAGCATGATAGCGTTCGCGAATAAATTCGTGTTAACCACTTAATTATTACGATAATTATCTAGCTATCTAGTTAATATTCGTGATAAATTTTCGGTAAGATAAATATCATACAACTAGAAACAGGCTTGAAAGTGCCCATAACTGCCACCTCTTACATTTTTATGATGTATTACACTAGATTTAAGTGGCAACACGAATCTTATCTAGTTGACCACTTATTATGTTACTTAATAACTCAAATTCGCGAATTTCACTTAAGATTCGTGTTACCACTTATTCATTTTTGGCTTCTACATGTAAGTGGTAACACGAATCTTATCTAGTTGACTACTTATTATGTTACTTAATAACTCAAATTCGCGAATTTCACTTAAGATTCGTGTTACCACTTATTCATTTTTGGATTTTTAGGTAAACACGATAGTGAACTAACTAGCGAATTTGATGTATAGTCATAAAATGTGCTCTAGTGTTTACCATATGTTTTATAATAATTCATGTTATGCGGGAAAAAAGCGACACAAATAAAATGCAGTCAACCAAAACGCGCGAGTAGACAAGACACGCAAATATGATTACAACTTATTATAAACCGAACATAGGCCGAGAGTACATAGAAACCTGTATTGGATGTACAATGGTAAACAATGTTTGCGACCTCTGGGTTTAACAAACGGCAACATATTTATTTTACTGAAGACGGTGGAAATTGACTGCTGAATATTGTAACATTTTGCTGTAGATGTGGAAACTGACCGCCTAATATTGTAACATTTTGCTGTAGATGTGGAAATTGACTGCTGAATATTGTAACATTTTGCTGTAGATGTGGAAATTGACTGCTGAATATTGTAACATTTTGCTGTAGATGTGGAAATTGACTGCTGAATATTGTAACATTTTGCTGTAGATGTGGAAATTGACTGCTGAATATTGTAACATTTTGCTGTAGATGTGGAAATTGACTGCTGAATATTGTAACATTTTGCTGTAGATGTGGAAATTGACTGCTGAATATTGTAACATTTTGCTGTAGATGTGGATACTGACCGCCTAATATTGTAACATTTTGCTGAAGATGTGGAAATTGACTGCTGAATATTGTAACATTTTGCTGTAGATGTGGAAACTGACCGCCTAATATTGTAACATTTTGCTGAAGATGTGGAAACTGACCGCCTAATATTGTAACATTTTGCTGTAGATGTGGAAACTGACCGCCTAATATTGTAACATTTTGCTGAAGATGTGGAAACTGACCGCCTAATATTGTAACATTTTGCTGAAGATGTGGAAACTGACCGCCTAATATTGTAACATTTTGCTGAAGATGTGGAAACTGACCGCCTAATATTGTAACATTTTGCTGAAGATGTGGAAACTGACCGCCTAATATTGTAACATTTTGCTGAAGATAGGAAGACTTCAAGGCATTTTGAAGTAGGATTCAATCGCTATATAGTTGTGAAACATTGTGAATATATTTAACATGTAGGAGATACGTCTCTTGTCTTGATAAACTGGAATAAAGTGTAACTTCATGATCCCATTGAGTACATTCCTCCTGCTATGGTATTAAGTTAGATGAAATAAGGTTTAAACATTTGAAATATATTGCTGTTGCAATTTTTAACACGGACATTGTTCTAGTTTACACGTTATCACCTTGGTTTTGAAAGATTTTCATGATAAAATCAGGTGATAGTAAGATGACATAATAATGCAGTATACATTGCAATAATATTTTATCTTTAAAATGTGTCTGTCCACCTGAATGTAAACTATTTAGAGCGCCTTCATCCAGAGTTGTTACTACTTTGTCTAAAATATCCTTGATACGAACAATTACAATGTAATCTAAAGTTCGTGTAATCATATTTATGTCTGTGTCATGTAGATCACGAATACTATATTCACAACAAATGCATTCCTTTTTATAAAAGAGAGAATAAGTTGCTACAGGGAACACCACATACATACGATAATGCCTTGCCACACAGAACTCCCGGAAAACAACAGTTCATACAACATCAGACATTTGAGGAGGTGAAAGTGTAGATAGGCAAGGGAACAGGCGCGTAAGGTGGCTATAAACCTCGATTTTTATACACACCATACATTGTTCTATGTACCAATATTATATCTATTCTTTACTCATTGAACCTATGTGATTTGCGATACTGTTTACAATGTCACGATTACCTGAATACGAAAACATTGAAGCGTGCGCTCGATTTATACGCACTGACGGTATAAATTTAAACTTGATTTACGCGAACGCACGTACAGACAATAAGAATTAAACATCAGGAATGTCGGGAATGAAAGCATTTGTTCTTGGATATACGGGTGAAACTGGGAAAGCTTTAGTTAAACAGTTAGCACACGATGGATATTTTACTAAAGTTGTGTTAATTGGAAGACGGGAAGTTGACCTAGATATACAGGACGTAAAGAAATTTGTAAGTTGAGTTGTCTTAATATTCGTTACAACTTATTAAAACGTAAGTGACATGAACGATTCAACATTTGTTGTAATTCATTTCTAATTTAAACTAAATATGGACGTTTATCTGCCCACAATGTGTAAACATATTTGAGTTGTAAAGGAATGAGATCGGCTGTGTCAGTTAATGTTTATGTTCGGTTTGTAGTTTATATACACCAACAATCGATATCACAATTATACGAAAGACCGGTGGTGATATTTCAAATTCAATATTTCACGATTTCCACTTCATGATTTCACGATTTCCACTTCACGCCAAAGTTTAGTATCCATAATGTAAATAAAATAAGTAAAACTTGTTTTTAAGTTACCATATCTCCTGGTGATTTCCCTTCACAAAGTAAAACAACTAAACTGTTTAGAGGAGATATGCCCAGGGAGAAGATTGGAATTTAATGCATTTATGCTGAGTCAAGAAAAAAGTGTGTATGGCGTGTTTCGCTGCTACTTTGTATCCAATTAAATTAAATTTGTCATTTTTTACAGGTGTTACAATACAGATAACAAAATGATATATCACCAGATAGAAATTAAAATTATATTTCAGTTGATACCAATTATGTTCATGTTTAGCAACATGGTATCGAAACATGTCCGTTTTATCCAGTGTACACTCTTTTTTGACTCCGCATAATTTAAACAATTACTAAATGTGTAAATGATTTATTTCTAGGATCAAAAAGTGATAAATTTTGATGATGTCATGGAGTATAAAGAAGCGTTCAGTGACTGTGATGTCGGATTTTGTTGTCTTGGTACAACACGAAGTAAAGGTGGACTGGTAGGTTTGTGATGGACTGAAACTTACACACATTTACATATATGTTTGTGATGGGCTGAACATTTCACAAATATATTATATAAATGTTTGTTACTGGAAATAAATATTACACACATATTATATAAGTTTGTGATGGACGGGAAATGAATGTTACACAAATATATATGCAAGTTTTGGACGAGAAATAAGTGATACACACATGTATAATTTTGTGAAAATTACAATCATATTTCACACTGGTGTAACATGAATTCTGATATGCATATACATGTAATTCAGTTGCATATTTTTGTGTGAACTGTTTAATGTGAATCACCTTGAACCTTTTATGTTCATTCCGATGTACCACATATCGTCAGTCATCTCCAGTACAAGTACTCAATTAGACAGACAAAATAGACTCCCTTAGACTATGACATCATAATTAATTGCATGAGAAGCAAACATTTTCTCTAAATCTACGTTACTCCAAATGGCGATTGGCTTTCTTTGCTTGCCCTGTGGTGTATTCGATCCATTCAATCTACATGTAATCGCCACTTGCTGTCCCCTTATATGCCCCATGGCTCCTTTAGATAGTCAGTCATTCAGTTTCTTACTTCCCCCTTTTCCATATTCCCCAATTACTCCTCCCCAACTGGTAATGTTTCGTAGGCTTGTGTTTCCTTGTGACCTGTGTGAGGAGGCATTTATATCTTGCGTATGTGGCGTTCAATGTAACGTACTAATCATTCTTTCACATTATAAAAGTAAAATAACTATATTAATATTTTACAGAATTTTACCACTGTGAATACAACACGCATATACTATAACGCACGTGTCATACATTTGCATAATCATAGAACAAGAGAGTATTTTCATTTGTAGTGTGAAATATTGGCAAAGAGTATTCAATATTCAACAACATATTTCATACTTGAATCTCTAACGTCACTTTACAAAATGTTAACGTAGTAATGCATGAGGCACTGTCGTATGTACGTGGTGTTCCCTGTAGCAACTTATTCTCTCTCTTTTATATGTCATTATTCCATTCCCGGGATGCGCTGGTGTTCTTTATCGACTATTCTGTCGAAGAAAAATTTAAATCCACCAAAAAACCCTAAGCTTCCCATTGTATTATTGGAGGTACATAGGAACAGAAGTCACCGACAGTACATGACCTGGTTATACCACCGACAGTGCATGACCTGGTTGTACCACCGACAGTACATGACCTGGTTATACCACCGACAGTACATGACCTGGTTATACCACCGACAGTGCATGACCTGGTTGTACCACCGACAGTACATGACCTGGTTATACCACCGACAGTACATGACCTGGTTATACCACCGACAGTGCATGACCTGGTTATACCACCGACAGTACATGACCTGGTTATACCACCGACAGTACATGAGCTGGCTATACGTAATGCGGTCGTTGAACACGAACATACTTTTATATTTTAGGACCATTTTATCAGAGTAGACCGTGACTATGTGGTCAACAGTGCACGTGTTGCTAAGGACGCCGGATGTAAACATTTCCAAGTTGTCACAGCTACCGGAGCAAATAAAGACAGTTTTGTTACATACAATAAGACAAAGGTTTGTACATCAATCACCATGAATATCAATGTGCCAGGAATATCATGTTATAATAAATGTCTGCGTGTCCTTCTTTTTATGGATCTCGCGTGGAAGTGTTTGGTCCTTGGGATAGTAAGGATACTCTAACGAACTGATATTAAGGCATACGGCTCGTATGGAATGTGAACAATGTATGAAGAATGTTAAATGAGTGATGAATTTTCTTTGTGGTCCTTTTTCTTTGCGATTTTTGTGTCATGTGAGACCGGGCTGCAATTATTAAACTTGAGTGTGGAGTGTGACACGTAAAACCCCATACCTCATAATTACACTGAAGTTTGAAAGAAAACATTATTCAGCACTCATTTGACATTTTCATGTATTTTCCGAACTCAAAATAAGAGTATTTGTTTGTTATTTAATATTTGAATGTTAAGTGTAGTCAACCGTTATAATCCTGTGCTCTGATTGGTCAATGTGACAACTCCTGCTCGGTATTGTTATACACTGATTCCCGCGTCAATTGACATGTCACACTCATTATGCTTCATGTACATACTATGTATATGTGTTTCATTGCTGGAACATAAACCAAATTAACTTCTCAGTGTTGTAGCTCAGCAATGAAAGACAGTTTCGGGGGTCAAAATGTGGACAGAGTAGTACCGATGTCACATTTACAAATCAGGCAGTTTCATTACAAGTATCTAAAGGTCATTAAAACTTAGAAGTCAGTATATCAATATCAAATTAACAATCAAGACGATATGTCGATAGTTACTTACATAGTGACCACATATCCCTTTAAACGTATATTTTTGAAGCATGTAAGTGGAACAGTGGAACAGGTGATTATCTAAATGATGTGTTATTAACTATATCTTCACAGGGTGAAGTGGAGGAACTTCTAAAAGAACTGGAATTTCAGAGACTGTCCATATTCCGACCAGGGTAAATATAGGGTATATGTGGAGTCAGTGTGACTTAACTCGCTGTATGGTTGTTATTTATGTTTATGTTAATAGATGTATGTTAAGTGTCCCTTTCCCTATGTGCAGTTCTTTTACGTCATATACTATTCTTGTTCTTGTATTCTTCTTTCGGCCTATTGTTACTGACTTCCTTGACTTGTTCCGTGATGTATTTCATCCCTTAAAAAATGCCAATCTTGTTGTCCCCCTAAATTCCCTTGATTTGTTATGGTTGCCAGACTATTCCTTGTGTCCCTATTCTGATACAGTTTACCCTTGTACTTCCTCAGTGCCTAATGTTCTGTAGACTGTTGTTTTCCAGGTATCTGTGTATGGAGGTATTGTCATGTGTATGTGGCGTTACAACTTAATCTCACTTTTCATATTTCAACAATCGTAGACTATAATTTAAAAAAATAAACAGACGTTATTACCAAAGGCGCAAATAAGAATGACGTCTTAGTTTCCATCCAAACAAAAGCACCGTTTCGAATAAAAATTAATATACAATATGCTATTTTGAGCATGCATGTATCTGAATGTGTAATGAAGTCATGCCGCATGCAAAGTGCACATCTACCTCTATAGAACAGAACAAGAAGACATGAGAACTTTACATTCGTTTAAATAATTATAAAGGTAATATAATATGAAATATAAAAGGGACACAACCATTAGTGATTGAAGGTATGGCATATAAATAAGATTAACTTATATATTTTAAAGTAACTATGAATTTTTGCGTGACTGTGCACTTTGTATGTGGCATTCCGTACTCGACTTCTTTACTCAGCGCAGTAAGTAAATGTATACTTTCACTAGCTTTTACTGTTTTCAGATTTTTGCTTGGAAACAGAGTGGAAAATCGGCCATTGGAGAAATTTATTTCAGTGTTACTTACACCGTTAACTAAATTATTTCCAACGAACTCCTCTGTACATTTCGATGTTCTAGCAAAAGCCATGTTGAAAAACACACAAATACAGCAAGGTGCAGGTTGTGTAGAGACGTTCGATAACAAGACTATCCACAGCATTGTGCAAACATAACTTGAGTAAAGTGTTGTCCGCATTTATTGATGATTGCGTGAGCGAGAAATAACACAATAACTAAAGCTGTATGTCTATGTTTTAAATGTAATGTGTACATGCTGACTTGTAAATGTTTATGCTAATAAATATGGGTATGTATGTATGTGTATTATAAACAGATATTTACATACATACAAAAAAGACATTTATTTGACGGAGAAGGAACACATTCATACATTAACAAAATGCAATATGAAATACATTCTCCCTTCCAAATGTTCGACGTTCGCGTAATCAACTTGCAGTCTTAGGTATCTTATTTATAATCAGTGAAACGCTTTTTCTGAAATATGCAAGGTTGAACTTAATGTTTGCTCGATGTTTATCACGTGGTATGCACTACTTACCCCCTACTATCACGAACATAAAACGAAATGTACAAATAAATAAATCCCTGCAAGACAACCACCTAACACGCGGTACAAAGCATGTAGACTGTAACATTTGTGATTACTTCCTTTGTACAGTTTACGCTTATTCACTCTGCATCGGTTGGGAAACGAGTTATAAACTGATATATCTTGAAAAGAGATAGTTGGCGTAATTTGTAGGTTAAGCTTTGTTGAGCAACATAAACATTACCGAGATGTTACGATTGTCGGTAAGGTAAGGGGATTAATCACTATCGATTACCTCTTCCTAGGGTTCTTTCCCGCGCTTATTATAGGCTTGTGAAGACCGCGTACGAATAGTGCCCATTGTCGACGCTTTAATCCTAGTTCACCATACTTGCTCCGTATATGTAGTACATTGTATTTAATAATGTTATGTTTCTGTTGTAATCAGGAACGTTCATCATTTAAAGATATCAGATTTATTACAAAGAAATTGTACCAAAAAGAAGAAATTTTACCAAAAAGGAAATACAAATGTTAACACGCGCAAAACTGTTCTAGGGTCGGGGCAAAACAATAGGATAGGTCGGGAAACCTGAAACAAACATTTTTCACGCTTAAACAACTACAGTACGGAAATACAGAAGGCAGGCAGAAAATGTCACATGCTAATCGCACGAGAACCTCAAAAGCTCTATACGAACTGTAATAGATCAAAGAAATTATACATTCAATATAACAACAATTTTCCTAACTACAAGCGTGATAAATTAACTGTTATTATTGTAGCAATATCTGAAACATGTTGTACAAATTATGCTGTGAGCATTGAGAACATATGTTCACACTGATAATTATCTGTAAATGTCAATGGTAATTTAAACACATCATTACCAGTGACTCAGATGAAAATTGCTTAGTTTGATCATATATTCATACATGGGGACAGAATACTGTGTTTACGATCAAATAACTTACACATTGGTGTAGACCAGGGCTGCGTTCAGTAAAGGTATTTTCGGCTCACGTTTCGTAACGTTTTGCAATTTGATTTCCCTTGTGTAGTCAACGTGATACGGTGGGCAAGGGATTCAAAATCAAACGTTCGCGACTGTTAGCCGTAACTGAACGCAGGGCTGGTAGCTGATTTCATTTTTAAAATATTTTTGTTTAATAGGCGTGTTACCATGGAAACTATTCAGGAGGAAGAATCTGGAAAGAAGTATGTGTCTGTAGGTAAGTGAAACACGTCACTTTGTCAAATGTTACATACACTTTCGTAATTTTCCTTAAAATTGATGCTTCACTTGTCAAACCGCCAGTATTTTACTGACAGCTCCAAAACTGTAAATATCTGTGTGGGTGTTATTTCCTTCTTTCCCCATGTGCAGTTCTTCCACTTGATATTCATGTCCCCCCGTTCGGCCTGTAATTACTGACTCTCAGGACTTGTTCCTTGATGTGTTCAGTCCATTAAATAATTTTCCTCATTGTTGTCCTCTTAAATTCTCCTTAGTTGTTCTTTATGGTCGACTAGACCATTTCTTGCATCCCTATTCCCATACATGTTTACCCTTGCCCCTCCTCAATGCCGAATGTTTTGTATGCTGTTGTTTTCCCGGGGGACTGTGTGGGGAGGCATAGTCTTATAAATGCGTGTGGCGTTCACTGTAACAATTTAATCACAGTTTGATATTCAAATACAATATGTTGAGGATAATGCTCAGCGGAACCGGACCGGTCCGTGAAAATCTGGTCTGGAGGGAGCAGAACGTCCCGAGGGCAAATTTGTTACTATTTATAGCAAGACATTATTGTATTATGTTTTAATTACTGGATGAATACTGAAAGTTGCTGTGTATGAGATTAAAATCAACTGCTATAATAAATCGAAAACGTATTTTGTTATTTTACGTTATCAATGTTTGCAATATATATATGTCCGATGTTTGTAATGCCATTTTATGGAATACATATTTATTAAACTTAACTTTGATAAGAAATCACTCAGACTTCAAATATAACACAAATACGTTTTGATTTCTTTTTCAACGCTTACTGGTAAAACGTGCTAATGCTATGTTATGAACGACGTCAAAACTGCTTTGATCTCACATCGTACTTAGACGTAGCACGGCAAATGTCACATATAAAACAAACAGTAACTAAAACACGAAGGAATATGATGTATATTCGCAAAAATATTGTTAAAAGGGGAATAAATCACAAATATTAACAATGGGAGAATATCGGAGTCGCATTTGCATACTGTATACAAAGTTTGCATGAATTTGAGGACACATCTTGTTGTTGTTTCTAGAAGCCAGATCTGCTCTGACAGTTTGCTCATTTGTAGACATCGACCAAGTAATACAATACAATCAATACGTTAAAATGAACAAGAATGTCAAGCAGTACATTTATCATATGCACTCAATTGTCAAAATGGTAAAAAGTTAATCCTTATGTCGGCCAGGTCATTCCTTGCGCCTCTGTTCCCTTACGAACCTCGAACCTCCTCAAGTGCCTTTTGTTTTATGGATTGTTGTTTTCCCGGAGGTCTGTGTGGGGAGGCACTGTCTGATGTATGTGGCGTTCCCTGTAGCAACTTTTTCTCTTTCTTTTTTATTGTGTTATAAGTACACCGAACTTCCAGGTGCATCTTTATTTGACAGTCTTATTTTTGACAATTATTGCAACGTACAGAAAACATCAACACAATCTAGCTCCATCGACGACGTCAAATCGGTTGCAGTTTGTACGCGTATGTCAAACATGTTGAATACTGATAGAAATCTATAACCGTGTGTATACGTTAACCCAATAATCTTTGTCATTTTTATATTCTAGTGTATCATCACGTGAGCTATCAGAACCAAACTGATGACGTCATTCTCCAGGCAAAAACAGGCGGATCATGTCAATTAGTAACTTGTTATATTTCTACGTTGTGTGTGTAACAATTCTTAAATGTTGATACATAAATGAAAATTACATGAAGACGTGTTAGCACGACAAAAGTTACTATATGATTCCATTGTTTTGATTGATATCATCGACGTTATGACAAGTGTCTCCATCTGTACCGGTGTATTTGCCGCATTGATTCGTTAGTTGCCTGTCTCTGTGAGGATTTATTGACCCAAACAAATCGAGCGGATTCGACTGATTGTTGACCTTAACTTTGTTACATGAGTCAGTTAATGAGTCTTTCATTTCACATCATTTAAAAAATTATAATTTGGAACACGCACCGTCAAACACTTTAGTTTACGAACAAAGACTTTTCCTTCTACATATTGTTTATTTTTACACAGGTCACGGACCGCGGGAATTACAATACTATGGATATACCTGATTACCTCCCCTTAGCAATCGTGTCACTATTAATATTCTTGCCATGTGGAGTAATGGCAATATATAACAGCTTCAAGGTACGTAAATTCCTTTGTACATGCTTGTAAAACGGTTTTATTTATACACAGAAACGCTATGCCAACATCGGATGACAGCGCGTGCATATCACGCAACCCTCAATTTGTTTGTCGAATATTTGTAGTAATATCGGAATGCGTGCCGTGAGTTCCGACGCTTGAAATTCTGCTAATGAATCGATTTTATGTGTAGCTGTGTTCACAAACAAGCAATTGATTTTCGGATAGAGTGCCGGACTTCTGAACTAGAGGACGTTGGGTCGAGTCCCATGTTCTCATTTCCAGAACTTAGTGTGGGTACCGGGTAGAAAACCACAAAACAGTCATCGATGGTTATATGTATAATGTTAACAACTTTTTTACAAACTATGGTAAAAAATAAGTTTCGACTAAACAAAAATATCGGACTTTTTACTGAATTTGATTTGAAACATACAATATATATAGTCTCCCGTGGCCGATGGGAGCAGGAGGTTGAATCCCGGTAGGGGTCCGTTCTGATATGGCCGGTTGGCGAGCCGCAAGCTTGTTAAATAATGGTTACCATGTGCCTACCTGCCTGTTGCCTTGAATAAAAGGATAGGAATCGGGAAGTAAATGTGCTAAGAAAGTAGGTGTTTCATAAGTCAGAAATAGCTGGCCCATTAAAAAGAGGTGACACTATGATAAATAAACACTTTACTTTACTTTTAAAAAGCCTAAAGGATCATCACTAATATGTGTGCTACACTCTCCGATTGTTTTACATGTCTTTTTCAGGTAAGGAAGTCGATACAAAAGTGTGAAGTTGCGTCTGCGATTGATGCTTCCACCTGGGCACTACAACATGTATTGTTAGCGTTTATAACAGGACCTGCATTAATATGTGTCATGTTTATCTTACTGTACATACCAACACATTAAGTAACATCATACGCTGTATATGTACATTCGTTATTAAACATTACTGTTGTTAATTAATGCTTTCCATAATCAGTTACAAACCGACTTGTACAACTATCTCTCGGTTTGACAATAAATATGATTGCAATGTTTTCATTATGGTAATATGCTACACTAGAAGAGCGAGAAACGTGCACTAGGAGCATGCCCTCGTGAATTGACGAAAGCCTGGTGGTGACATTTTAGCTTCAAGATTTCATCATCGTGAATTCACGCTTTCACGAATTCGAGATTTCAAATTCACGATTTCATCTTCACGAATTCGCGATTTCAACTTTACGAATTCACGATTTCAACTTCATGAATTCATGATTTCAACTTTGCGAATTCACGATATCATCTTCGCGAAGTTGAAATTATGAAGTTGAATTTGAGAGTTATTTAAGCCGAAATGCCACCATTAGGCTTCCCTGTAAAGGTGTTATCTGCACTGTGCATAATTGTAGGTACATTCGAATTTGAAAGCAATAAAATATATGAACAAAATGGAAATCAACCAGTAACACATCATTTGGTGTTGTAGTACAATTGTGTTCATTCATTCGTACAAAAAAAATACTAGAGCCAAATGGTAGCAAGTGACGGAAACTCAAAGGACATTTATACTGACTATTGTATGATAAATGCTGAGTGCAAGCTCCTGGTTGTATATATAAATAAGCTGTGCCACGACACAACCCGTATAAGTTACCACAAATTCCATTTTCAGGATTTTACATTTTCTAACAGATATATTTTACAACTTTTATTGAATACCAAAACTATTAAAATCGGACGACTACTTTTTAAGAGCAAAATACCAATATTAATAAAGTCATGTTTGTGGAACACGAAAAATCGGTCAATGGCGCTACCGGGTATCGAACCCGGGTCTACGGATTGCCGGTCCGTTATGCTAACCACTACAACAATTGCGTGTAAATTTAACTTATATAAAGTTGATTAAACTAAACTACAATTTGGACGAAGTACGGGGCGAATTTTTACATCCGCAACACAGCACTTAACACCAGCTGCAGTAATATTGAAATAAAGTCATGTTTGTGGAACACGAAACATCGGTCAATGGCGCTACCACACAGAAACAACGGAAACTGCCCAAGCGCTTTGAATAATATTTTGCATGGATATTTATAACCATGCTGAAATAAGACGCACACTCATAGTAACAATGCGTACAAAATAACATTTCAACTCACGTTATGTCAGCAATTATCATCCTTTAAAAACAAGAGCGGCACTTACAATAACAATACTTGAAGTATTTTGTATATTGTTAATATTCGTAGTTGCATTGAGAATCGGTCATTTTGTACCGGATTTTCTTAAATAAACAACAAGTCACACCTGTTTATGACACACGTTAACGAACAACAAATTTATCAGAGAGCATCTATTCATTACAGATATCCGACAGCAATAACTTATTTAAACACTAAGACATTCTCACAAAATGGATTTGTAGTATTTTCAAAATATATTAACGTAACGTTTATCTTGCGAGCAGTCTAGACGTAAGGAAGTTTGCTGCATTATTCCGAGGTCGAACCTGAAGTGATCTTTCATAACAATGGAATGCATCGTTTGGTAGATTCTCTTGTTGCATACATTGTCCAAGTAGATTCAGTGCTGTCTCTTTGTGATGTAATTTTAGTTCATCACGTATAACGTGTTGTAGTTTATGTAGAGCTCTCTGTTGTTCTCCAGGATTTCCAAGACGTCCATATGTTTTGTATTGCAGGAAGTACAAGTATGGTAGGGAATTTATCACTGCAAGGTCCATCCAGTAATCGTCCGATATATGCCTACACTGAATATCTTCTGGTGTTGACCGGAAGTATTCTTGTCTCAATTCAGGAGGTACAATATTGATTTCACAACGCATGAATCTCACACAATATGATACAATATGTCTGAAATCAGTGATCTGTATTTGGTCAGCTACAAAGTCGAATCCTTCTATAATTCTCAACGGTCTGCTATAACAACCACACACTGGCATCACTACATTTCTATCATACTGCTGGTCAACATGACGTAATATAGCTTCTGTTACATTTATATCACCCACACTGTAATAAACAGTTGCACATTTTAACCAACCAGACGATACATCAGAGTCAAGTCCAAGTTTTAACCATGACAATACAATGTCTGACAGAGGTCTATTTACTGCTGTATAGTAAGATGCTAGCAGTGAACCTATTGTAGAACACAATAACGGTACCACATAAATGTATGCTTTCTGTTCTAAATAACTAGAATATGGATACTGTTGGTAACATCTGATATAATAACACAGGAATTGTCGTAGTATATCTTCGACGCCGTCGGTAACATTTTTCACTAAATATATCATGTATATGTTTAGGCCATGACTTGAGGTGGAATAGAAAATTTCACCCGAGATTTTCCTCCGTATCTCTATAGGCGAAGGTAGATGACGAGGATGTAATAAAGGTCCACTCAATTTCATCTGCAATCGTGTACCGACATTATCTGTGCGTACTTCAAACAACACTCTACCATCACTGCTGATTATATGTTGAATAACTTCCAACAAATTGTGTTGTTGCTCGTCTGATATTCTCTCTGCCATGAGATTGTTCTCGGGAATGATAAAGTGAGGACAGTTTTTGTAATAAATAAAGTTATACAGTACCCGTAATATTTGGTTAAGACAAAGAAGCAGATTATGTTCCTGCCAAATATTAGAGTTAGTGTTTTCTATGCAGTGAAATAAAGCGGTTTTACACATGTAGCTTGATATCACGTCATGAAATACACGATGTGATTTCAGCAACATTTTCATTAATACGTAGCATTTCATATGTGCTATATTAAGACTGAACATTAAGTATCTCTCTGCTAATGATGTGGAAATCCTCCATTCCAGTTCATTTAGGCCACTGAGCTTGCTACCTACTGGTACAAGGAAACATCCAGAATTCTCGGATTCAGATTTTAATTGAGCACTAGGCCAACCACCTACATTTCTGCGAGTTAGCCAACGTCTGCCTTCTATTGGCCAACGTTTACAATGGAATGCTTCAACTATATCAGAATCTCGAACACCTTCTCTTGCCGCTGACATTCCAGCTGGACCGTGACGTTCCATACCGGCATGTGCCATTGCAGCATAAAAAAGTGTGTGTTTAAAAACAACTCTCCCTTTAGCATCCATACAATAATGATTGTTTGGGCAACAGTTTGCAGTGAGAGGAGCATCGTCCCTCAGTAGTTGTAAAAGACAATATCCAGGTGCAGTAGTCTCATCTTGTACCATTAATACATTCGTTACACCAGGTTTCCAATCTGCCCAGTCACCGATAGCATGGTGTATATTTTGAGAAAATAAGAAATCGTCATCCGAACCAATTCCTACTGTCGTGCTTCCTTCACTTTGACTTCCAAATAAAAAGCTTGTTCCTCTCTTTGTATCAGACATTATTGCACTGACAGCGTACTGGGATTCTTTAAACAAAGCACAATCTCGTCTCTTCATTACCATCTCATCATTAACTCCTATATCACTGAGTACTTCCGATAATATCAAAGATATGTTTTGTGGAACACTCGACATCCTGAAATATGCATAAACATTTACTGTATTATCTACTCTTAGCTCGTTCAATCTTGAGAAAATATAAAATGGAAGAAAATTAGTTGTTATTCTGAACAATTTAATGATCTGTTGTGGAGAGTGGAGTAACATAAATACTGATAAGCACATATTTGAGTCTACATTCATTTTCAAATGAAAATATCAATTATTAATACAAGACTAGTGTGCATCCTATCTATTGTCTGCAGCAACACAAAATGAAGACATGTGTATAGTGTTATAATGTATTTCTATCTGTTTGAATAATGTCATGTCACGAAACAAACCAATCCGTGTTACAACTGTACATTCAATGTGTAGCCTAAATAAGTATTACAGCGAACAGTAACAGAACATTAACAAAGTGTTCAAACCTGACAAGCCGTGGTGAATCTTACGAAAACGTCAAAAAATCTTCAGAACGAATTATTTCTCAAAATGGTTGAACATAATGACATCAGCGGGGAAAATTCTATTTACTTCCTCTTTCGCTTTCACAATTTATCTAAAGCGAGATAACGCAATCACATTGTATTTAACTCTTAATGTAAGTTTTGGGGGAGTTATCTTTCTTTTCTTTGTGAACTGTTACCGCAATGTTTTCAAATCGGAAATAGTTTCTGAATCTAAACAAATAAATGGAGCAGAAAGTGCATTAGACACGTATACAACCACTAAACTACCACTAAATATTCACTTAAGTTATCAAG